>CM057463.1:175549735-176274735 GCA_030035585.1 Dugong dugon | reverse complement strand
CCACTCTTTGCTTCTAAACCTATAACTAGACTCAAGTCTCAGTAGGCTCCAAAAGATGAATTACAAAGTGTAACCTGCAAGGAGGTGCACTATACACCAAAAGAACTGCATGATTTGTCTAGCTTATATAGATGGGAATCTGGAAAATATTTATGGAAATGGATATTAAAGGCATAAGATCATGGTAAAGAGAATATAAAGTTGGACCAGACTGAGTTTATTGATATAGGCCTACAAAGCAGAGAGTTTGGATTAATTGTTTTAGTCAAAGGGTTAGGAAGTATTCTAAAAGTTGTTTTGTTTGATTGGCTGAAACATATGCCCAAAGATGAAAATCAAAGTAAATGCCAGAACTGCCCTGGAACCCTGGTGGTGAAGTGGTTAAAGTGCTTGGCTGCTAATCAAAAGGTTGGCAGTCCAAACCCACCAGCTGCTCAGTGGGAGAAAGATGTGGCAGTCTGATTCCGTAAAGATTTACAGCCTTGGAAATCCTATGAGGCAGTTCTACTCTGTCCTATAGGGTCTCTGTGAGTCAGAATCAAGTTGACAGCAGTGTGTTTGGTTTTGGTTTGGCCTTGGTATACTGTAGAGGGAGACATCCAAGGGCTTAGGGAGATTGGAAGTTAGAGTGAATTTATCATGTAAGACTCACTCCAGGAGGGTCCAGAGAATACATCTGTCACCAGAACTATGAGAAAAAAAATGATGAAGGGAGCCCAGATCCTTGACGACCTCTGTGGTCACTCTTCTCTATAGGTCATAATTTACAGTGGGAACTGCTACCATCAAACAGGGAAGTCTAAGTGCAATAGGGATAATGGGATCCCTAGATGGCAGTGGCCAAGCGGCAGCATTTAATTGCCAGGGACATGGTGGGTGTGGTTACCTTAATGGACAGCTGAGCCAAAGCAGTAATCAGAAAAGTCTGATTCACAGAGACCTATGAAATTTTAGATAGATAGGTAAGTAAGTAGGTAAGTAGGTAGGTAGATAGACAGACAGACACAGATGCACATATATATGTTACATATATGTGTATGTATATATATGTGTATTTATATATGTATGCATATGTGTGTATGTGTGTGTGTGTGTGTGTATATATATATATACACACACACACTCCTAGAGAGTCCCTTGGTGGAACAAAATGGTTAAGCACTGGATTACTTGGCAAAGGGTTAGTGGTTCACACAGCAAGAAACAATCTTTGATGCTTACAAGGGAGGGGAGGGGAGGGGAGGGAGAAACACTAACTAGACAATGGATAAGTGATAACTTTGGTGAAGAGTAAGACAATACACAATACTGGGGAAGTCAGCACAACTTGACCAAGGCAAAGTCATAGAAGCTTCATAGACACATCCAAACTCCCTGAGGAACTGAGTTACTGAGGCTGGAGACCATGGTCTTGGTGGACATCTAGCTCAACTGGCATAACATAGTTTATAAAGAAAATATTCTACATCCTACTTTGGTAACATTTAGGGTCTTAAAAGCTTGGGAGAAGCCATCTAAGATACATCTACTGGTCCCACCCTGTCTGGAGCAAGGGAGAATGACGAATACCACAGAAACAAGGGAAAGATCAGTCCAAAGGACTAATGGACCACAACTATCCCAGCCTCCACCAGACTGAGCCCAGCACAACTAGATGGTGCCAGGCTACCGACTGCTCTAATGGGGATCACAATAGAGGGTCCCAGAAAGAGCTGGAGAAAAATGTAGAACAAAATTTTAACTCACAAAAAAAGACCAGACTTACTGGTCTGACAGAGACTGGAGAAACCCCGAGAGTACGGCCCCCAGACAACTTTTAACTCAGTACTGAAGTCACTCCTGAGGTTCACCTTTCAGTCAAAGATTACACAGGCCTATAAAACAAACGATAACACACACACAGTGCAGCCATGTATATGAGACTAAATGGGCACACAAGCCCGTAGGCAAGGACGAGATGGCAGGAGAGGACAGGAAAGCTGGATGAATGGAAATGGGGAACCCAAAGTTGAGAAGGGGAGAGTGTTAACATGTCACGGGGTTGGCAACCAATGTAATAAAACAATATATGCATTAATTGTTTAATAAGAAACTAATTTGCTCTGTAAATTTCACCGAAAGCACAATAAAAAGGAAAAAAAAAGGTTGGTGGTTTGAACCCACCCAGAGACACCTCAGAACACAGTCTTGGCAATCTGCTTCTGAAAGGTCACAGCCTTGAAAAACCTACAGAGCACAGTTCTACTCTGCACACGTGGGGTCTCCATGAGTTGAAATAGATTCAACGACAGCTAACAACAACAAATGCGTTGTCTCCTACTGGTTCTACTTTTCTGCTTGCAATCTGACTTCTACAGTTAGATTCCAGAAGTATACTTAGTGGATCAAAAGCTTTACCCAATTTAAAAGTCCACAATTCTACTAGTGTTGCTTTTTTGCTTATTGTTTTCTCCACGATTTTTTTAATATCTAGATGATGTCCTGTTGACTGACTAATTCCACATAGCCAAAAATTCAAGAAGTAGCTGCAATCATATTTGACTGAAACAAAAACCCATTGCCATCAAGTTGATTCTGACTCACAGCGGCCCTATAGGACAGAGTAGAACTGCCCCATAGGGTTTCCAAGGACGGACTGATGGATTCAAACTGCTGACCTTTTGGTTAGCAGCTGAGCTCTTAACCACTGTGCCACCAGGGTTGCCGTGTTTGACTGAAGGCCTGCTTATGGATAAGCTAAGAAAAATTATATTTAGAATCAACTAGATTCGTGGCATTTGTTCAACTTGTGTGCTAAACAAAGTGTAACCAAGACTGTCCCAGTCCTTCCCCAACAGAGTGTTGTCATTTGTTTGAAGAGTCTCAGCTAACACTTCATTATCCAGGCAATCAAAGACTTCTATGATACCACTCTCTCCACTGGACTGATCTTTTAAATGGACTCAGTTCTATTTATAGTGTAATATCAAACCTATACTAAACAAAAAGATTTCATACACACCTATGTACATATATATATATACATACATCACCCCCAATACATTACTTTACCTTAACCTTTTGGCTAGTAGTTGAGCCCTTAACCGTTTGCGCTGAGCAAGGATTCCTCCAATTGCTTGTATTACCTTTATAATCATCAAGCAACTATCTGAACACAACTTACCTAGGATATTTTCCTACTGAGAATGCAGTAACCAGCCAATACCAGAACTTCTATATACCTGGTACCTATATTCTTCAGTGTAATATTGGCCTTTTCTTTATAAATTTGATTAAAATTCAGAACCTTCACCTAACTCCCCACAGGTAAGGAGCTCGATATACATTGAGGACAATCCATGGACCTCTGGAAAAATGGACTTTATCTTATTTATCTGTGTGTCCCCATGATAGGTGCTCAAAAAAAAAAATATTGGAAGGAAGAAAGGAAAGAAGCTCTCTATCTTAACAACAGCAAAATGCCACATTTAGCAATGATAAATACATTACCTTTAAATATTGTACAAAATAGCTGTGGGGATGGTGGGAGAAAGAGAAAAAGAAATGTTTCTGGACCTAGAAATACAAGTTACTATGTGGAATTTGAGGTTCAGAGTTCTTTGTGAAGACGTACTTAAAAAGCGAGCATATGTCTTAGTTTTCTAGGGCTGCCATAACAAAATACCACAAAGAAGATGACTTCAAAGAACAGAAATTTATTGTCTCACAATTCTGGAAGCTAGAAGTCCAGAGAAGGGTATTGGTCATGTCGACTCCTTCTGAGGACTTTGAGAGAAAAAGATTCCATGTCTCTCTCCTACTGGCTGCTGGCAATCCTTGACATTCCTTTGCTGCTTATAGATGACCTACAAAACTCTGTTATTACACGGTGTTTGTCCTCCTCCCACGTGTGTGACTGTTTTCTTGTCTATCCTTTTTTATAACATGAAGCTCAGAAGGGAACAGGATTAGGACCCACCCTGCTCTGGTATGACTTAGTTAACTGAAAAGATCAGCAAAGAAAAACCTTATTTCCCCAAACTAGGTCACCTTCACCAGTGCAGGGGCTAGGACTTCAATATATCTTTTTGAGGGACACAGTTCAATCCATAACAATCTAAAACCGATAATGAAATTAGGTAGATTGAGCTTAAATTATAAAGAATAAATATTCACTTTATTATGTTACTATATGTTATTATATTATGTCGAGATCACATGTCAGGCAGAATCAAAACCACCATGTAGGGCACAAACGTATAACTGACTTTCAGAACAGTTCTACATTAGGAATGGAGCAACAGGGTGATGACTGAAAGCCACACATGACTAAAACTCATTCTTTAATTAAGCAGCTCTATACCAACCAAATAAATGAGAAATCTAGAAATGAGACTTAAAATACATGCAATTTCCAAAGTTCTAAATATAATGTGTTACAATGGTCTTAACAACAACAAAAAAAAATCCCAGATGTTACTTTTATGATGAAAATTGATTCCAGATCATACCACAAACATATATAGATATTACAAGGATTACTTTAATTGAAGTATTTTTCCCCTTGTGGCTTTGATCTACCTACCAACTTTCAGCTGAAAAATACATAGAACATTAAATAACTCATTGACCTAAAAGGATAACTCATTAAGTACATGGATTTTGTATAATTAATCATCATAAGTGAATAAATTGGAAAAATCCAGTAACATATGGTTAAGTACTCTGGTTTCTTTGTACAACATTTTCCAAATAAATGAAATCGCATTTATTTGTCAGTATCTATTTCTAATTGGTTAGCTACTTCTCTCAAAAAAAAAAAAAAAAACTCCTTTTTATTAACTTATTTTTATTTACATTTTGTCCAAATACTCGATTTATTTTAAATACATTATTCTATATAGAACATTTTTATACACATAGTCCTCAAATCCACTGGTTAAAAAAAAAAAAGCTAGAGAGAAAAAAAAGAAAGAATACTCATATCTTCAAAACCTAAAAAAGTAAATGACGTATTAATGCCATTTGTAACTCCTTAGTGCCCTCTAAAGTTTGAAAGTAATAGACAAGTCTATTGTGAGTCTTGCATAATTGCTTTTTGTTGTTTGAAAATTTCTCAAAAATCTCTAAGAACCTTTCTAAATCTAATTCTTTATTCCCCAGAAGGTTAGATGTTTGCTACAGATTTTAGCTTCAAAGCCTTCCTACTTCTAGGCTGTATTAACATTTATACTTTTTATCCTGACTCTACTACTTACTTACTGTTTGACTTTGGACAAGTCAAAGCATCAGTTTTCTCATTTGAAAAATGGGAATAATAATACCTACCTCATGGTCTGCCAAAAGAATGAACAAATCTGTCTTGGAAGAAGTACAGCCAAAATGCTACTCGGAAGTGAGAATAGCGAGACTTTGTCTTACATACTTTGGACACATTACCAGGAGGAACCAGTCCCTGGAGAAGGACATCATACTTGGTAGAGGGTCAGCGAAAAAGAGGAAGACCCTCAACGAGATAGATTGATACAGTGGCTCCAACAACGGGCTGAAACAGCAATGATTGTGAGGATGGCGCAGAACCAGGCAGTGTTTCTTTCTATTGTACATAGGGTTGCTATGAGTTGGAATTAGCTTGACTGCACTTAACAACAACAACCTCACAAAGTTTCTGTGAAAATACATAGGGTCACTATGAATCGGAACCGACTCATGGGCACCTAACAACAATAACAACAACGTCACAGGATGGTTGTGAGGATCTGAAGAGACCTATATACAAAAGTGCCCAGCACAGGGCCTAGCAATCGTAAGCAGCCAACATATAGGGGCAGTTTCAGTGGTGGTGGTAGTGGAGACCGAGAAGGGGGTAGTAGTGGCTGTTGATTTGCCTACACAAAAAAACATAGGAAGTGTTTCCTGGACTTCATTAATTGAATGTGGGAGTAGGGCTTTACAGGACTTCAAACGGCTTAGTTTCCAAGTAAAAACTTACATTTCCACGGCAGTGGTACTGAATCAGAATCTATATTTCAACAAGATCCCCAGGTGACTGTTCTGTGTAACTTCTTAGGAACTTGTTAGAAAAGGTATTCTCAGCAAGAAACTTGTTAGAAATGCAAATTCTCAGCAGGGTTTCAAACCCGTTCAGAGCCCTGGGCTTTAAGCAGTGATGTGCTGCAGCTGGCTTGTTCTCTCATGGAGTGCCAACTGTTAAATATTCATTAATTTTGCAAGCCAGTTGTTAAACCATTGGTAGCTTGAAATCAGCTCTGGTGGGAGCATTTACACTATGGAAATTGGCAAATCCTGTAAACCAGGGCTTCACCCCACTACCCTAGCAAGTTTACTAGCACATCACTGGCTTTAAGCTTATTTTATGTAGCTTATTTAACAAAGAAACTTGCCTACGCTCAGGTTACTCTTATGGCTAGGGATGTCAGTGAATCTTTCTATTATATGCAATTTAAGCTTGATTTATAGGTTGTTCCAAGTGAAAACCAAAAGCAAACCCTGCTTTTCAGTATTCTGCTCTGCTCCTTCGGTCTGCTTAATTAACAAGCTGAACTTCATTTCTCAAAGCCTTGACTCATTATTTCATGGTTTTCTAGACCAGGAATTTATAGGTAGTAATGCAAGGAGGCAGTAGAAAAGAGTAAGAATAATACAGTAAACCTCTGAAGGTGTTTTTTAAAGCCCATATCTTTATATCTCTACATTTCTATAACCAGTTGCCATCGAGTCAATTCTGACTTACGGTGACACCATATGTCTCAGAGTAGAACTATGCACCGTAGGGTTTTCAATGGCTGATTTTTTGGGAGTAGTTCACCAGGACTTTCTTCTGAGGTGCCTTTGGGTGGACTAAAACCTCCAACTTTTTGGTTAGCAGCCAAGTACATTAGTCATTTGCACCACCCAGGGACTCCCTATATCTCTATTTGTCTATGTACTTGTCTATTTCTACCTATCTACATATTATGGCTGAGGTGATACTATACACCAGGCCATTTTCATTTCCTCCTAAACTCACAGGAAGGTTACTTTTCCCAACCTTCTTGCATGTGGGTGGGGCCATGTGACTACCTTTGGCCTAAGGAAAGTGAGTATAAAAGATGTACACCACTCTAGTCATTAAAAGATCTCTCACAAACTTCCTGGTAAAGGCATAAGCTGAGTGTATGAGAATTCAGAAAAAGGGTTATCACATTAAAATGAGAACAGCGAAGGCTTAATTACAGACTTGGCATTTATATGCATCTCAAAGATGGGTAGAATTTTGATAGAGGAAATGGAAAGAGAATATTTTACTCTCCTAAGTTACTCATTAAGTTATTATTTTGTTCCTAAATAAAACAGCAAGAGTAAATGTGCAAAAGTGAGAAAATGTGGCATGTTTTTAGAAAAAAAAGCAAATGGATGGTTTGACTGAAATGTAGAGAATGGGATAAGAAGTCGTGAGAGGTTACGTGGAGAAGGCAAATTATTTTGAGAAGCCTAAGTACCAAGTTGAAGCCTATGCACTCAATTTGAAATATGCTGGTGTCACTAAAGATTTTGATCAGGGGCTAATAATATAGGAGATTCTGAGGCAAAGAAGAGGAAAGCTAAAGAAACTGTGCGTAGCATGGCCTCTTCACAGTAAAGTAAAAGTCAGGCTGACAGACTGAGGGTGACTCAAGTTCAAGATAATGTCAATGGCTTAAGCATAAGACAAATATTGAGGCAGTCAGATTTCAGTGGAAAGAATCGTACAGGGACCACAGACTTGATGGGGAGTGTGATTAAATGCAAGTTTCGTGCACTTTTTCAAGGTCCAAAATGTTTCCTAAGGATTCTGTAAGAGCTTCCCTGTTGGCCCCATGCCATTACCTGAAATGTCTCACTTTCTCTGGTAGTTATCAGAACTTGGCTTTGCCCAACATATCATCAAGATTAGAGAAAAAAAATAAAAGATAGTTCCAGATATGCCTCATTTCCAAAGAAGATATAAACCAAACAATCAAACCCACTGCCGTCAAGTCGTTTCTGACTCATAGCGACACCATAGGACAGAGTAGAACTGCCCCGTAGGGTTTCCAAGGCTGTAAATCTTTACAGAAGTAGACTGCACATTCCAGCTGGTGGATTCACACCCATTACCTTTTGGTTAGCATCCAAGCACTTAACCACTGCACAGCCAGTGCTCCCTTACAGTAGATATAAACCCATTGCAGTGGAGCCCATTCCAACTCATAGTGACCCTGTACAACAGAGTAGAACTGCCCCACAGTATTTCTAAGGAGCAGCTTGTGGATTCGAACTGCCAACTTTTTGGTTAGCAACCAAAGCTCTTAACCACTGCACCATCAGGGCTCCTAAAGCAGATATACTCGTTGCCATCGAGTCAATTCTGATTCATAGCAACCCCAAAATACAGGTAAATAAAATTTTGGATCAAATTATATTCTATATGCCCAGGGATTCTGCAATACTTTATTTTGCAAAACAAAGGATAATTTTGTACTCAGAATAGCTGTCTGCTAATTCTGTTTCTCAGCTTCCTTTTAAAGATATTGCCCCTTTCTGATATACCTAAAAATCTCAGACCTTTTTTAAGTGTTATGGGAAATTTCAATGTAAAATAATGATTAAGAACACATTCAAGTAATTATACAATTAAGTATGCTTTTTCAAACTATACTATCAGTATATCTTAGATTCTTAGTGCTGCTATAACAGAAACAGCACAAGTGAGTGGCTTTAACAAACAGAATTTTATTTTCTCACAGTTTAGGAGAAAAGTCTGAATTTGGGGCACTGGTTCTAGGGGAAGTTTGTCTGCTCTGGGGAAAATCCTTGTCTTGGTTTCTCTAGCATTCTTCTCGACATTCCTTGGAGATCTCCACATGTCTTCTGTCTTTCGCCTATTTGTGATTGCTTGCTTCTGTGCCATATCTGCTCCTTTTGTAGCTCAAAAATTACCGACTTAAGACTCAGGACACACCCTACACTGATACGGCACCATTAACATAACAAAGAAAACTGTTTTCAAATGAGATTACATCCACAGGTATACGGTTTAGGATTTACAACACATTTTTGGGAGACACAATTCAATCCATAACAAGTATATACCCAAAAGACTTGAAAGCAGTGACTCAAACAGATACTTGTACACCAGGGTTCACTGCAGCACTATTCAGAATAGACAAAAGGTGGAAACAACCCAAGAGTTAATCAACAAATGAATGGATAAACAAAATGTGGCATATACATACAATGGAATATTATTCAGCCATAAAGAGAAATGAGGTTCTGATGGAGGCTATAACATGGATGAAACTTGAAAATATGCTGAGTGAAATAAGTCAGACACAAAAGGACAAATATTACATGATCCCACTTATATGAAGTATCTAGTATAGGCAAATGCATAGAGACCACATTTATTAGTGGTTACCAGGGTCTGGGGATGGCAGGAATGGGAAGTTATTGCTTAAGGGATACTGAGTTACTGTTTCAGATGATGAAAAGTTTTGGAAAATGACAGTAGTTATGGTTGCATAACATGATGAATGTAATTAATGTCACTGAATTTTACACTTTAAAATGGTTAAAATTGATAGCAAAAAGATGGAAACAACGTAAGGGCACATCAACAGATGAGTGGATAAACAAATTATGGTACATACACACAACTGAATACTATGCAACAATAAAGAACAATGATGAATCTGTGCAAAATCTCACAACATGGATGTATCTGGAGGGCATTCTGCAGAGTGAAATAAGTCAACCACAAAAGGATAAATATTGTATTAGACCACCACTATAAAAAAATAAAAAAAGGTTTACACACAGAAAAAAACAACCTTTGATTGTTACAAGCGTGGGGAGGGGAGGTGAAGGTAAATCACTATATAGCACACAAGTTAACTTTGGTGAAGGGAAAGACAACAGATAATATAGGGGAATTCAGCACAACTTGACCAAGGCAAAGTCATACAAGCTTCCCGGACACATCCAAACAACTTGAGGGACCATGTTACTGGGCCTGAGGGCTGGGGACCATGGTCTCAGGGGACTTCTAGGTCAATTGGCATACTCTTTATGTAGTTCATAAAGAAAATGTTCTACATCTTACTTTGATAAGCAGCGTTTGGGGTCTTAAAAGCTTGCGAGTGGCCATCTAAGATACATCCATTGGTCCCATCCTGTCCAGAGCAAAGGGGAATGAAGCAAACCAAAGGACTAATGAACCATGTGAACTTCACCCTCCACCAACCTGAGCCCAGAAGAAGTAGATGGTGCCTGGCTACCACCACCAATTGCTCTGACAAGGAGCACAATAGAGGGTCTCAAACAGAGTGGGAGAAAGATGTAGTACAAAATTCAAATTCACCAAAAAAGACCAGACTTACTGGTCTGACAGAGACTGGAGGAACCCCCGAGACTATGGCCACCTGACAACCTGCTAACTGAGAACTGAAGCCACTCCCAAAGTCCACCTTTCAGCCAAAGATTAGACGGGCCTATAAAACAAACAATAACACATGTGAGGAATGTGCTTCTTAGTTCAATCAAGTATACAAGAACAAATGGCAACACCTGCCCAAAAGCAAAGATGAGAAGGCAAAAAGGGATAGGAAAACTGCAAGAATGGACACGGGGAACCCAGGGTGTAAAGGGAAAAGGGGAGAGTGCGGATACATTACAGGGATTGCAACCAATGTCACGAAACAATTTGTGTATACATTTTTGAATGAGAAACTAATTTGCAGTGTAAATTTTCACCTAAAGCACAATAAAATTCTTTAAAATGGTTAAAATGGTGTTTTGTTATCTATATTTTACCACAATAATTTTTTTAAACTATACCTGCTCTTTCAGATTCTGATGCCACCACCAGCTTCCTCCCAAAATATACCTCTCATTCCACTACAGAACACATTTACACCCTTTGGACTAAAAATTGATTCTAAAACAGAGTCATTGTTTACAAAAAAAAGATGCATATTTGTACTTTGCTGTCTCACAGCTAATACTACACATTCAAAGAAAGGCAAATTCATTAAGCCTTCTAATTACTTACACTATAGGAGGTAACTAAAGGGAGAAAGGAAAAGAAAAACAGTGAATAATCCAAACATCATGCATTTTTGACTTTGGATTGGTAACAGATTTTACCTTTCAAATTATGTTTAATTTAATCTTTATTGCATTTCCTAAATCTACACTGATTTATAACAAAGGTGGCAAAGAGTAAAGTCTGTGAACCTACTGAAAGCAAAAGTAAAGAGTTTCATTGAGGGAATATAACAATTCAAATCAGGCAGCCTTCAGGAAGAATTTCCAAAATGCTCTGTCTTTCTGGAGACAAGTTGAGCTTTTATACACAAAGTTAGGCATGACTAACCCCACAAACTTTCAAAAGTTTCTTCATATTAGTTAATCTTATCTCCTTCTAGAAGACTATCTGTGCAAAACATTCTTTCCAAGGACATCGCATTTTCGTCACATGCTGCCTGAAATATTCTAAGCACATGCATTACTTTCTATCTCCCTCCCCTGCTTACTCAGAGTGATCTAGATTAACCCTTTATTGAGAACCTGGACATCAGCCATCTTGTCCTTGCTGAGTGCCTCAGTTTGATTTTAGTAACTGCTTATCAATGGAGACAGACTAGAAATAGTGGTGATCAGAAGAAGCCACTTCTTAGATCACAAAGACCACTATAAGAGTGCTTTCTTCTACATGGTCTTTTAGTTGCACTGTAACACAGATGGCTACTTTCAAGCCCTTAAGACTCCAGATGCTACTATGCTTTTATTCAGTGGCCAGGCACCATCTAATATCTTCACCATGCCATTGTTTAGTCACCGTGCTACTTGTAATCCGCTGGTAAGAGCACCTGGAGTAGACAGGTCAAATTTTTTAGAGGAACGTCTCAGAAATACGCAAGGTGATAGAGTGCTAGGGCACAAGCTGGGAAGTTCTAGACGCTTGAGTCTCCTCAAGATTTATAACCTTTTGCATAACTTTGGGTCTAGCAGTATGATTGTAAAAGTTAGACACATAATGCATACTACATTTAACAAGTCCTATAACTAACATTATAATGATCAAAAGAAGTAATCCAGTTTGTAATAATGAGCATAATCAAGAACCAGTGCCATTGGGTAACTAACTAAGGATGTTAAAAAAGGAGAAGAAATTGCTAGAAAAAGAAGTATAAAACTTAAACAGACTTTCATGTTGAATAAAATTACTAAGGAACAAGACTACAAGTATGGAGTAATGCTAACAGCATAAGGATAGCTACGAATATAAAGTCCACAAAGTTCAGCAAGATGCATGGAATATTGTTCCATGATCTTGGAATTAGCCGTCCGCCTCAGACGCCATGTACCTCTGGCCTCTGGAGATCTCAGGGTGATTTTTAATTCTCCGGAGGACTAACTGGTCTACAGAGGCAGCTTGGCCTTTTTTCATTCGTGATAGATGGATCCAGGATTTGACTCCTTCTAGTTTTGGCAGTACACTGGTTGGTGAAGAGGACTAGGTATAGTCCCTTTCAACAGGGTTGTAATGGGTCCTTAATTAGTGTCTTTTCTAATATGTTGTTGTTGTTGTTGTTAGGTGCCTCCAAGTCGGTCTGACTCACAGAGACCCTATCCACCACAGAACGAAACACTGCCCTGTCCTGCACCATGCTCACATTGAGCCTATTGTTGCAGCCACTGTGTCAGTCCATCTTGTTGAGGGTCTTCCTCTTTTTCGCTGACCCTCTAATTTACCAAGCATGATGCCCTTCTCCAAGGACTGATCCCACCTGACAACATGTCCAAAGTACGTAAGACATAATCTCGCCATCCTTCCTTCTAAGGAGCATTCTGGTTGCACTTCTTCCAAGACAGATTTGTTTGTTCTTTTGGCAGCCCATGGTATATACAATATTCTTTACCAACACCACAATTCAAAGGTGTCAATTCTTCTTCAGTCTTCCTTATTCATTGTCCAACTTTTGCATGCATATGATGTGATTGAAAATACCATGGCTAGGGTCAGGCGTACCTTAGTCTTCAAGGTGACATCTTCACTTTTCAACACTTTAAAGAGGTCTTTTGCAGCAGATTTGCCCAATGCAGTGTGTCTTTTGATTTCCAGACTGCTGCTTCCATGGGTGTTGATTGTGCATCCACGTAAAATGAAATCCTTGACAACTTCAATCTTTTCTCCATTTATCATTATGTTGCTTATTGGTCCAGTTGTGAGGATTTTTGTTTTCTTTATGTTGAGGTGTATAATCCATACTGAAGGCTGTGTCTTTGATCTTCATCAGTAATTGCTTCAAGTCTTCTTCGATTTCAGCCAGCAAGGTTGTGTTATCTGCATATCACAGGTTGTTAATGAGTCTTCCTCCAATCCTGATGCCACTTTCTTCTTCATATAGTCCAGCTTCTCAGATTATTTGCTCAGCATACAGATTGAATAGGTATGGTGAAAGGATGCAACTCTGATGCACTTCTTTCTTGACTTTAAACCATGCAGTATCCCCTTGCTCTGTCCTGACAACTGCCTCGTGATCTGTGTACAGGTTCCTCATGAGCACAGTTAAGTGTTCTGGAATTCCCATTCTTTGTGATGTTATCCATAATTTGTTATGATCCACACAATGGAATTCCTTTGCATAGTCAATAAAACACAAGTAAACAGCTTTCTGTTATTCTCTGCTTTCAGCCAGGATCCATCTGACATCAGCAACGATATCCCTGGTTCCACTTCCTCTTCCGAATCCGGCTTGAATTTCTGAAAGTTCCCTGTTCACATACTGCTGCAGCTGCTTTTGAATAATCTTCAGCAAAATTTTACTTGCGTGTGATATTAATGATATTGTTCAATAATTTCCACATTCGGTTGGATCACCTTTCCAGTGTATAGGCGTAAATACGGATCCCTTCCAGTTGGTTGGCCAGGTAGCTGTCTTCCAAATTTTTTGGCATAGACGAGTGAGCACTTCCAGAACTCCATCTGTTTGTTGAAACATCTCAATTGATACTCCGTCAATTCCTGGAGCCTTGTTTTTCGCCAATGCCTTCAGTGCAGCTTGCACTTCTTCCTTCAGTACCATCGGTTCCTGATCATATGCTACCTGTTGAAATGATTGAACGTAGATCATTTCTTTTTGGTATAATGGCTCTGTGTATTCCTTCCATCTTCTTTTGATGCTTCCTATATCGTTTAATATTTTCCCCATAGAATCCTTGACTATTGCAACTCGAGGCTTGAATTTTTTCTTCAGTTCCTTCAGCTTGAGGAATGCAGAGCATGTTCTTCCCTTTTGATTTTCTATCTCCAGCTCTTTGACATGTCATAATACTTTACTTGGTCTTCTCAAGCCACTCTGAAATCTTCTGTTCAGTTCTTTTACTTGATCATTTCTTCCTTTTGCTTCAGCTACTCAACATTCAAGAGCAAGTTTCTGTCTCTTCTGACATCCATTTTGGGATTTTCTTTCCTTCCTGTCTTTTTAGTGACCTCTTGCTTTCTGCATGTATGATATCCTTGATGTCATTCCACAACTCATCTGGTCTGCGGTCATTAGTGTTCACACATCAAATCTATTCTTCAGATGGTCTCTAAATTCAGGTGGGATATGCTCAAGGTTGTACTTTGGGTCTCGTGGACTTGTTCTAATTTTCTTCAGTTTCAACTTGAACTTGCATATGAGCAATTGATTATCTGTTCCACAGTCGGCCCCTGGCCTTGTTCTGACTGATGATATTGAGGTTTTCCATCATCTCTTTCCACAGATGTAGTCGATTTGATTCCTATGTCTTCCATTAGGTGAGGTCCATGTGTATAGTCACCGTTTATGTTAGTGAGAAAAGGTTTTTGCAGTGAAGAAGTCATTGGTCTTGCAAAATTCTATCATGCGATCTCCGGCATCATTTCTATCACCAAGGCCATGTTTTCCAACTACCGATCCTTCTTCTTTGTTTCCAACTTCCCATTCCAATCACCAGTAATTATCAATGCATCCTGATTGCATGTTCAATGAATTTCAGACTGAAGAAGTAGGTAAAAATCTTCAGTTTCTTCATCTTTGGCTTTAGTGATTGGTGCATAAATTGAATAATAGTTGTATTAACTGGTCTTCTTTGTAGGCATATGAAGATTATCCTATTACCGACAACGTTGTACTTCAGGATAGATCTTCAATGTTCTTTTTGACGATGAATGCAACACCATTGCTCTTCAAGTTATCATTCCTGGCATAGTAGACCATATGGTTGTCCAATTCAAAATGGCCAGTACCAGTCCATTTCAGCTCACTAATGCCTAGGATATCAATGTTTATGCAGTCCATTTCATTTCTGATGATTTCCAATTTTCCTAGATTCATACTTTGTACATTCCATGTTCCGATTATTAATGGATGTTTGCAGCTGTTTCTTCTCATTTTGAGTCGTGCCACATCAGCAAATGAAGGTCCCGAAAGCTTAACTCCATCCATGGCCTTAAGGTTGACTCTACGTTGAGGCGGCAGCTCTTCCTAAGTTGTCTTTTGAGTGCCTTCCAAACTGGGGAGCTCATCTTCCGACACTACATCAGACAATGTTCCCCTGCTATTCATAAGTCTTTCACTGGCTAATTCTTTTCAGAAGTAGACTACTGGGTCCTTCTTCCTAGTCTGTCTTAGTCTGGAAGCTCAGCTGAAACCTGTCCACTATGGGTGAGCCTGCTGGTATCTGAAGACCAGTGGCATAGCTTCCAGCATCACAGCAACATGCAGGCCCCCACAATATGACAAATTGACAGACATAGTTAGCCAGGGTAAAGTTGGGCAGATTTTGGAGTCTGGCTTCTGGTCATCAAAGCCTTCTTCAACCTGTGACAATATTTTAATAATGCAAGTTGAACAATGTGGAGTCAGTATGGGAAACATAAGGGAGGACTACGGGCCTTACAGTAATTATTCTAGAAAATAGAACTTTGAATATCAACAATATTCTCATAAAAACCTTATAGTAATTCTTTAAGTTTACTCAGTCTTAAGTAGTTAATTTTGGTTCCATGAAATTCTGAATGAGTAGCAGTCTTAAAATCCTTTCAGCTTCTATATAAGAGTTCTAGAAATCTTGATTTGTTCTATTTTTGTTGAAATATTTTGGTCAAGCGTTTTCAGTGAATCAGCAATAAAACTTACCTGCAGATGACAACTTAAAAATGTCCATGGTTAACTTATAACAATAACAATTGATAAACATGAAAGACCTGATGGGAATTAACTACAAAAGTAATGCAAAGCTAAATAAAGTCAATTAAAATAATAATAATAACTTCAGACAAAAACATGTCTAAACATGATGATTAAACTTATTTCAAAGAGCTTCAGATATAACACATAACAATCTTGAGACGTAATACTAGTCAGGATATACTAAGATTATCAAGTCTCTAAACATTCAAATAGTAATAAAAACTCTACAGGTAAATGATGTTAATTCCTTAGTTAAAACCACTGACCTAGATAATGTTACTTTTTAAATTAAAGAAATAAAGTAGTGGCCAAGTCAGTATTTTTTTACAAAAAACTGAAATTATGACTGACAATACTACATTGTTGTTCTCTAATATCAGGCAAAGTAGCACCAGAATATACCAGGGACAGAGAGAACACTGACAAATTTCTAGTAACTTATATGATTTCTGAAATGTATTAATAATATTCAACCCAAATTTAACCTAAAATTAAGCACATCTTCTGATTCGATAACATTTCTCATGCAATATAACATATTAAATAGACCTAATTATTTTACATGGAGTCCTGGTAGCATAGTGGTGAAGATCTCAGCTGCTAACCCAAAGGTCAGTAGTTCAAATCCACCAGCTGCTCCTTAGAAACCCTTTGGGGCAGTTCTACTCTGTCCTATAGGGTCACTATGAGTTGGAATCCACTCCATGTCAACGGGTTTGGTTTGATTTAGTTAATTATTTTACATGGCATAAAGTCTATTTAAACATCTCAATTTTTCAATCAAACTTTCATCTTAATTCCATCAAACTTGCTCATATCCTCCCAGTCTAACGTTAGTCCTGCTAAGATTTCAGCAACCATTTCAGAATCACAAAAGTATTTTTTCCACTCTACCATACCTGTTTACATGCAAATGGCCTTAGGTCGCTGGCTAGAGGTCAGCAGGGAACCTTGGCCCATTGACGCTTTCCTTTGTCCTTCTTTGCTATCTCTTAGCAATAAGTTTAGCCTTCTTCTGTCATTTTACAACCTTTCATTAAGAACAATCCAGTAGTCAAAGGAAACTGTCATTTTCACAAAGAAAATTAAATTCCAATCTGCATACTATTTGTTATTAAAGCTTTTTAACAATCTTGTAAATAAACTCATCTAATCCTAGATAACCTTAAACTTAACCTTCTAATCTTCTACAACCTTCCATATCCATTCAGGTTTGTGTGTGTGTATGTGCACGTGTGTGTGTGTGTGTTTGATTCTGAAACAATTAGTCTTTTTATTTTAGGACAAAATTGCTCTCTTTTCCTTTAACAAAATACATCTTGTATACTTAGTCTAGCCTAGTGTCATGGATTGAATTATGTCCCCCCAAAAAATGTGTGTGTCAATGTGGCTGGGCCACAATTCCCAGAATTGTGTGGTTGCCCTCCATTTTGTGATTGTAATTTTATGTTAAAGAGGATTAGGGTGGGATCATAACACCCTTACTCAGGTCAAATCCCTGATCCAATGTAAAGGGAGTTGCCCTGGGGTGTGGCCTGCACTACCTTTTATCTTACAAGAGATAAAAGGAAAGGGAAGCAAGCAGAGAGTTCGGGACTTCATACCACCAAGAAAGCAGTGCCGGGAGCAGAGCGCTTCCTTCGGACCTGAGGTTCCCGTGCTGAGATGTTCTCAGAATAAGGGAAGACTGATGACAAGGACCTTCCTCCAGAGCCGACAGAGAAGGCCTTCCCCTGGAGCTGACACCCTGAATTTGGACTTGTAACCTATTAGACTGTGAGAGAATAAATTTCTTTATTGAAGCCATCCACTTGTGGTATTTCTGTTAAAGCAGCAGTAGATGACTAAGACACCTAGTTACCAAAAAGAGTTTGGAAACTATTTTTAAGATGACATGCTACAAAACATAAAAACTTTTGTTAGAATAAATTCACTTTCATTAATTTCTGGGAATAGCAGAAGTATTGAATTTATATAAGTACTTATTCATAAACCAATCAGAATAAAGTTCTTTGAAGGGATATTATAATCTAATGTAATAATACTATCCAGACATAGGAAATAATTATATTTTTATAACCCTGTCTTTTGCATGCTTTATATGATCCTTCAGAGAAGTAATTTATTATAATTTGTCTCTTATTAAGACTTTATTACACCAATCAATATAAACAATCTATCCTTTTTCAGTCTCTTTGACTGTCTACTTATATCAAAGTCTATTTATATCAAAGTTTCTCAGAGTAGCTACTTAAAGCCCAGGCACAAGAAGTAATTTTTCTTGGAAAAGAAAAAAGCTGAGATTTTAGATAGCCCCATGAAAAACACCAGCGATGGCCTTCAACTTGATACAGAAAGAAACTCAGACACAATGCTCTGGACTACAGGCAAGCTCTCAGAACAAAACGAAACAGAAAAGCTACATGTAATCACCTATCTGTGAGGCCAGCTCAAAAACTAGGTTTATAAAATGCTATAAGCTCACTATGAGTTGAAATTGACTCAATGGCAATGGGATGAGTTGAGGTTGACACAACACAAACAACCTAGTTTTTTAAAAAGTGTATAGTAATTTTTGGATGAGATTGATTATATAAACTCATCAATTTGCCAGTCTCAGATGGAGGGATTTTATTCAGACCCTTTGACTAAAACTGAGCATTTAACAAAAGTTCTCTGAGAAGGACAAAACAAATAGGAACTCCCTGAACTTTAATTGTAGCATAGAGCCTTTGGTTACAGAGGGACCTAGGCTTAATCCTCAATCTTAAATTATTTCTGAAATTCAGAAGATCTGGGCAAAATTGGCAGAGCCCTCAGTCATTTGTGGAGCCACGTCTCCACCATTTCGAGTGCAAGCAGCAGGAGTCCAGTCCAGTTGCCTGGAGACACAGAGGTGGTCCCTCTCATTTTACTTTTCCTATTTCTTCTTATTATTGCAGCTGCAATTATGTTACTATTCAGTTATCTTGGCAGGGACAGTTATTAGCGCATTCTAGAGGGAGCCTCTAGGGTCTCTTCAAGATTACTCTTCATGGCCTGTCTTGAAGGATTTTTTACTTTGTTTCTCTTATTTTACACTGGATGTTCTCAATGTTGGGAACTCCGAAAGCTGTTATATGGGAATCTAACTTTTCCCAGTTTCATGAGCCTTCCATTTCTTATCTGTTATGGCTCAAATCAGATTTTTTATTTCTCAAATTAGAGTGAACTTCCTCTGCTTCATAGCATTGGCAAAGGTCTGCTATAAGGAGGATATTATTATTATTACTTGGTGGCTTATGGAGTCTGGGATTCCCCTCAGAGTAGACTTGAAATTCTGAACAATCAACCTTGTAAAGACTAAGCAGATCCCCTAATTAGTGAGGGAGTCTATTTCTGCAGAAACAAAACCATAGCAGACTTGCAAGTACAAAAGCAAAACTAAATTCGCTTCCGTTCGCGAAGGCGCCAGATCCCTCAATAAGACTGGAAGGGCTACTGCAAAAGGAAGCAGAACTCAAATCTGAAATGTCAAAGAGTAAAGTCTCTGAATCTATTTAAAGCAAAAGTAAAGAATTTTATTGAGGGAATATAACGATTCAAATCAGGCAGCATTAGGGAAGAATTTCCAAAATGCTCTAGCTTTCTGGAGACAAGTTGAGCTTTTATACACAAAGTTAGGCGTGACTAATCCCACAAACTTTTCAAAAACAGCTCTTTCTTCATATCAGTTAATCTCTCCTTCCAGAAGACCATCTGCACAAAACGTTCTTTCTGAGAACATTGCATTTGCATCATACGCTTCCTGGAACATTCTAAGCACATACATTACTTTTCTTTCTGTCTTTCTCTCCTGCTTACTCAGACTGATCTGGGTTAACCTTCTATTGAAAGCCTAGTCGTCAGCCATCTTGCCCTTGCTGACAGCCTCAGTTTGATTTTAGAAACTCCTTATCAAAGGAGATAGACTGGAAATAGTACAATCAGTCCCAAAATGTGTTGGAATAATCCATAAAACAAGTTACTCATATACAGAAATTTGGGAATCAACATATTGTAAAGTCAGTGACTTAAAACAGAAGCAAATGGTCCCTTGCAACTTTTTTCTCATCTTTTAGATTGATGAATATATATTGTTGAATGTAAATTCAACATGATGAAAAATTTATTGTTACAGTTCTATAGTTTTCCCTTTAACATAATTTTCTCTTGCGTTTTTCTTTCCTGTTCCTCAGATGGTCTCCCACTTTCCAAAGAACCTAGTCGCTATCCATCAACTAAATTGTTGTTCCTCAAGAAAGCACTGAAGCAAAAAGAGAGGAGTCATAGAATGAGTTGTAATCTATTTTTACTGATGAAAACACTGAGTTTCACATAGCTGATAATTACCAAATTCAGCATTTGTGATGGTTAAGATTGTGTGTCAACTTGGTTGGGCCATGATTCTCAGTATTTTGGCAGTTGTATAATGTTGTGATCACTTCCCTGTTGAAATTTGATTTGTGATCACTTCCCTGTTGAAATTTGATATGTGATCACCCCCATGATGGAATTCTGCTGAGTGGTACTGGTAGGGGCTGGGCCTGTGGTGACTCACCACCCCCTCAGCCTTCATCTCTCTGCCTCCTCCTCCTGTTCTTTCCTGCTCACCTTTCCAGGGTGTTTGCTTGTTCTAGATCCTGCAGCTGGCTCCTGTTTGTCTGACCTCCAGTTCTTGTGACTTGATCTAGCAGCTTGCCTGCCGATCTTGAGATTCATTAATCTTCACAGCCTGCTACAGCCCTGCTCTCCAGGCTGCCAATTTTGGGTTCACCAGCCCCTGCAGCTACATGGATCAGGAGAATCCTCTTTCCAACCTCACGGACTTGGGACATACAGTCTCTAAAAACTGTGTGAGCCATTCCCTTGATATAAATCTCTCTCTCTCACTATATATATATATGTGTGTGTGTGTGTGTGTGTGTGTGTGTGCTTTACTGGTTTTGCTTCTCTAGAGAACCCAGCCTAAGACAGAATTCAAACCCCAAAATGACAACTCCGTGCAATTTTACAACACTGATATTTTTTAAAGGATTTCATACATATTATTTAAATTTATTTAACTTAAATTGGACTCTTCCTCCATCTAAAAAATGGGCTCATAATACTTCTTTGCTTTCTATTTGGGGAAGGATTCCTGGTGATGTAGTGGTTAAGCACTCAGCTGCTAATCAAAAGTTCGGCAGTTCTGCTCCATGGAAGAAAGATGTGGAAAGATGTGACAGTCTGCTTTCATCAGAATTGACTGGTTTAATTTTTCACTATTTTGGCAGTGGGGTTGGGGGGATAGGTTAAGATTCATGTTATGATATTTGGATTAAAACTACATTTCATGTATGAAAACAAAATCTAGGGGTAAGTATGCTAAGAAAAGATTTGTCATCTTGGATTTTTTGTTAAGCCATGGAGTTTTATAAAGCTATTGTTGTTGTTGTTAGTTGCCATTGAGTCAGCCCCCAACTCACGGTGATCCCATGCATGATGGAACAAAATGCTGCCTGATCCTAAATCAAACCATTGTGATTCATAGAGTTTTCACTGGCTAATTTTTGAAAGTAGATCACCAGGCCTTTCTTCTTAGCCCATCTTAGTCTGGAAGCTCCACTAAAACTTATTCCACCTCATAGCAACATGCAAGCCTCCACTGACAGGCAGGTGGTGACTGCACGTGAGGTGCATTGGCCGGGAATTGAATATGGAAGGTGAGAATTCTACCACTGAACCACCATTGCCCCCTTTTATAAAGTTACCTAACTATAATATTCCTATAGAATTTTACTTATTGAGGTCTAAAGTCAAACAAATAAATATTTAGCCACATGTCCAGTCTAAAATAAACTTACCCAAAAGAAACTAAACTGAAAAAAAAACCCTTGGAAAATTCCGCTTTTTCTTTCTATCATCTCCACAGTAGAAATGCATGAGAATTTGTACTTAGTCTTAAATTATTTGAGTGTATTTTGCTCAAATACACACAATATTTTGAGAATTGCAATACCCGACACATCTTGTACATAGGGAATGTGCCCGATAAAAGAGTTGGATGCGTAAACAAGTAAGTTAAAATATATATGGAGCAAGAGGACAGGTGAGTGTAATAAGAAAGTCTGAGAATGGAAATAAAAATGGGGCAATTTCAGTGATACAGTAAAATGCCAACTGAACAATATATAGATTCATTTAATTCACTGATGCTGCTTCTACATCATAATTTATTTTTGTATTTTTAAATTCCATGTTCATTCTAGAGTAAAGAAAGTCTAAAGTTACATCAGGTTTGTTTGTTCTATGATAGAAATTCTAAAAGCTTGATATTTGGTATTATTGGTTGACATATTTTAAAAGAAATTAAATCATATTAAAAAGCATGTAAGGATTTGTTTCCATTATAATCTCAGTGTCTACTGGGTATTCTTGTACACTGTGGCCACTCATTCATTTTGTTTGTTTGTTTTTGTTTTGTTTTGAGGTTTTTTAGTAGTAAGTGATACTACTGAGCTATTTTAGGAAAAAAAATTTCATATTTTATTTCTCAGGCATCTGATTGCATTGGAACGCATAAAAATAGTGTGCAAACGTCTTTGAGCAGAGCAATGAATGCCCTCTAGTGTTTCTTGCTGGAATATCAGTTTTAATAAGAGAAAGATAAATTGTATATGTAAATAAAATTTTCATAACTATCTGAAAGGTAAACTCAAACAGTAGAATCTGAATGTGTATAATGTTTTAACTGTTACCCAAAGATGAAAGTAGCAAGCCAGACATTTAGCTAAATGTCCTATCTAAATAATAGATATCATTGTAATATATACACAATGGTGATAGAAATCAGAGCTGTTCTGAGCGTTCTTCAGATATAGGGCAGCTAACACTCCTGGAACACAGACATCTTGCCTTTCTAATACTATCTTTCTAACCAACCCGAAACTAGTTACAAGAGTCATTCCTAAAACAGCATTATACAGATGCTCAGTTTCAGAAGCCACACCTGTGCTCTGTCCATGAGCATGCATATACAGAGCCTCTATCTGTGGAAGGTAAACCACTGTTTCAGTGAGCATCTGCTGCCTCTGCTCAAGTTCCCCTATTGGAAATAGCCGTGGGTTTCCCTGTTGGCAATGTCCATGGTAAAGACAGTAAGTAATAAAGTAACAGAGTCCCTGGGTAGTATAATGGTTAACCTGCTCAGCTGCTAACCAAAAGTTTGGAGGTTCAAGTTCACCCAGAAGGCCTCAGAAGAAAAGCCTGAAAATCTACTTCTGAAAAGCCAGCCACTGAAAATACTATGGAGCACAGTTTTACTCTGTGCCAAGCCTGTAATGCCCTGGTGTGCCTTGCCTTAACTTCATACAGTGGCAGTCATTCCAAGAATACATAATGCCAAAAATAAAAAAAAAAAAAGCCGATGCCTCAGT
This sequence comes from Dugong dugon, assembly GCA_030035585.1. Lineage (NCBI taxonomy): Eukaryota > Metazoa > Chordata > Mammalia > Sirenia > Dugongidae > Dugong > Dugong dugon. The sequence continues at coordinate 176,251,076 of CM057463.1, read as the reverse complement.
GACCAAGAACCAATGCCTGGTTCGTCTAACAGAGCATTTGTTCAGTTAGAGAAAGCAAGAACATCAAAAAGAATGTTGGTTGGTACCTGAGCTTCTCATGACTTCACGGATTACTGCATGCCATCTCAGTAACGAAGGAGAATGATTTAAACTATCACAAATAAAAAAAGCATTGGAAAATATTTGAGTTGGATACATCAAGTCGTAGGTGTTCATTATTTTTCCTTGCCAGCATCTCTTCACCTTCTTTTGGGACACTGCTCCTCTTCTATTGCATGGAACTGGAATTGTATGGAATGCATTTTACATTCTCAGGGGAAAGGGGTTGGCACAGAACACAAAGTTGGCCGTATGTTAATTTGAGGAATTAGAATGTTGGAAGGATTAGACTAAAGGAAGGATGGAAAGTTGCTCTCTAGATCCCCAGGTCTTAACTTCCCAAGACCTAGATGTGCACCTTTTCCTTGGAATCTGTGAAAGGTACCAGGATCTTATTTTTTTTCTCCTGTTTGCTTAACCAGAATAAGGATGCCTAATAAAACTGTTCACAATAATAATGTTACACTATTATCACAGTAGTAGTTGCATAAAATACAAAGAACAAAGTTAATGGCATAATCATTTTGCATTTTAATTATAAATGAATAAGGACAGTATTTTGTTATCATGACAATAACATTGTCAGCTACAGTTTTAAAACAATTTGTGAAGTAACATTATTAATGTACTTTCATAAAAGCCTCCAGAAGAGTACAACAACAACAACAAAAAAAAAAAACATAAAAAGTATTGGAGCAAAAATAGTTTTGTTGTTCATGTTTACAGATAAAAAAGATGTCCTGTTTCATTCTTTGCTTTAATTACCAGGTAGAGGTTTCCTTTCTTCCCAGCCAGACCTAAAATTGAAGAGAGCAAATTACTTCTCTATCTCATCCAGCTCTTTCACTCAACTTAAATTTATACTCATTTTTTTCCCCATTTTTAACATTTCAAGGGAGTAAAAAAAAAAAAATCTGTTGCCGTAGAGTAGATAGCAACCCTGAAAGACAAAATAGAACCGCCCCTGGGATTCCCAAGGCTGTAAATCTTTACGGAAGCAGCCTGCCACATCTTTCTCCCTCGGAGCCTCTGGTGAATTCAAGCTGCCTACCTTTCGGTTAGTGACTGAGCACGTAACCACTGCACCACCAGGGCTCTTTCAAGAGAGTAGTTTTCGTTATTATTAAATAAACCATATATTTTATGTGAAAGAAGCAAAGCAACATAAGGCTTATTTTAAGCCATATGTGTTTATTCAAATACTAGCTTCAGAAAGTTTTTATTTAAGAAATCTCTCAGGATGGACTATAAAAGCCAAAATTCCTGTAAAAGTTCAGAACACCTATTTACCTTTTTTTTAGCAGACATTTTGTTAGCAATATAGTTAAACAATAATATAACCTTCATATGCAATGAATTTTAGTTTACAGAGTGTTCTCAAGTGGGTGATTTCATTTAATCGTTAAGATTATATGAAAAGAATTGTGTCCCATCTTACAGATAGCAAAACTGAGGCCACAATAGGGTAAGTGACTTACCCAGGGTCCTGAGGGCTATCAAGAGCCCTAGTGGCTCGGTGGTGAAAAGCTCCGCTGCTAACCAAAAGATTGGCATTTCAAATCCACTCACTGCTCCTTGGAAACCCTATGGCGCAGTTCTACTCTGTCGTATTGACTTCATGGCAGTGGGCTTGGTTTGGGATTTGAGGGTTATCATGCAGCAAAGCCAAGAGTCAAATGCAGATATTCTGTCTCTGGAGCTGTTGTTCTTTCCACTAGGCCACGTACAAAGCACTGTGAAGTTTTATTTTCCTAGAGTTGTATTACCTCCTAGTGTAATGGGTCAGTGAGATGGAAGCAAACTAAGAGCACAGCCAGAACACGAGACCCCTCGGTACTTTCTAGAAGTTGTAAATTACTGGTGTTCACTGCCTTTCTATCAGAAACTGCAAAGTGTCTCACTCCACAGCACTAATTAGTCTCTAGGATATTCCAGTAATGTATGTTCCATTTTAATGATAAAGTCAAACAAATCTGAATCTGTGTTTGAATCATCGCCAACACTTAATACTGAAATGTAATATTGAATATAATTTGTTGTGCTTGTACAAAGATGACACTAAAGTCCCTCCCTCCGTAAGTTAAAAAAAAAAAAATCCAAGAAGGTATTTTTCTAGCAGAAGTGTTGGGTTTGCAGTGGTTAATCATCCCTCTTGCCCCAAAGTCCTTGTGACTGACAGTGAAATAAGATGGTTGGATAAGTTAAGAGTCCAACCTGTGGCCATGGGGTATCAAGAGCCAAGTGACCCTCACAGGACACACGCCCTTTTCCACACCATTCTCTAATCAGTAAAACTAGGAGAGACCAACCGCCTGAGTCTGAGACGTCAAAATCTGATTTAATGCATGAAAACCGCCATGACAACCCAGATACTGCAAAAGAAGACGATGTTTCTACTGACTCATTTTTCACAAAACTTTTAAAAGGAATAGTGTATTAGTCCAGTGTCTTCGAAAAGCAGATACCAAGACAGGATTAAACGTGCAAGGATTTTATTAGCGGGAAATGCCTGTGTGAAAAGAAATAGGGAGGGAGCTGGGGGAGGCCAGGAGAGGTGTCGGAGTGTGATGAAAGCATAACAGAGAAAAAGAGAAGGTCGGGTGGAAATATCCTGACCTGCTGTGCGGTCTCAGGAAGGCTTGGCAAAGCTGCGGGGAAGTCCTCGAGCCAAAATGGGGGGACAAAAGGAGTCCCACCTGTCTTCCTGGGCCGGGTCCGCCTCAGCATCCCGGCTCCACTCAAGTCATTGGCAGGAGCAGCCCATGGGAGGCGCGGCCTGGGCGCAAACCAAGCAATGGACGGAAATCTCAGCTGCGAGGGTCCTCTGATTTTGAGATGCATTCGCACGGACGCCACAGACAGTATAGGAAAAGGGGAAGGAGAGAAACTTTTAAAACTTTAAGCCTTTTAAAACTTTCAAAGGAAAAGCCTAGGTTTTTGTTTTTGTTTTTTATCAGAAATGCATTTCATAAAAGAACTGACTCCATGTAATTTGGGAACAATATAAATAGCATTACTGTAAAGGGAACAGAATACCAGGAAAAGCATTATGAATTAGAATGTTTAGAAAATGAACAATTCTAAGTCATCAAATAAAAATTCTCAGTGGTGTTGTCGAACACCAGGTGGAGCTCTTTTGCCTTTTAAAACAGAAAAAGGAATTTTTTTTTTTTTTTCCTTAATTTTATTCAGGTTTAGGCTGTTTATTTTATAGCTTTTAAGTCATCTTTTAAATCACTTGAGTCCTTAACACCATATTTGTCTCGGCATTGTAAACCTGATATGTTTCCAAATGCCACAGGTCAAGCTGGTTAATAATATAAAGCCACCAAGACTAAAAATACCTCTCAAATAAAGTTTAAAAAAAAGGCTTTAAATGTCTACATTCTTCCAAAAGTAAGAGTTAAGAACATAATTGAAATCTCATATTCATCCCTTAAGCAAATCAATAACTATTTGCTCCATAGTCATGCATTCTATTTAAAATAACTTTTCTATTTATAGGAAAGGCTTTGCTTTAAAACAGGTTTTAGATTATGAAGATAAACATTAGATTATGAAGATTTAACAACTTGCTTTTCTATACCAAACCTCAAAAAGAAGATAAAGGATAAAACTGACAATGTTTATAATGTAGACTTGGTTTTTTGCAAGTTAAATTGTGACAGAAAGGAGGCATTATTAATTCTGTGTGCTTCAGAGTTCTTTTGTTCTCATTGCCAGGGAGAGAGAAAGATACAAGATACATGAATTTTTGTGAGCAAAAAACATTTTTAAGTGATATGGCTGACATACCCTTAAGGGAATAAATAGTTTCTATGCATATTTAGTCTTTCACCCACTGAAGTAATACTTACAGAGAGCCTGCTAAATGCTACGAAATGATCTAGGCCCTAAAAAGACAGGAATGGTTAAGACAATCACAGTGGTTGTCCTCCTGGAGCTTCAGAGTTCAGAAGAGAGACAGTGAAGCAAGCAATTATAATAAAGGTTATATGCTCCCACAGTACTCTGTAATTAAGGAAATACAGAGTACTGTGGGAGCATATAGAAAGGGAACCCAAAGGCTGGCCTAATCTAGGGGATAGATAAGGCCTTCCCAAAGAAGTGAAGCTTAAACAGAGGGAGTTTCATTAGTAGGAGTGAGAGAGGCAAAGAACAAGAGGGAAGGTACTTAAGGTGAGGAAACAGCTTTCACAAAGGCCTGGGGGGGGGGGGGGGGTGACACAGAGCAGGTCAAATTCAAGAAAGCAAAATCATTTCCGCATATCTAAAACATAGGTGTTATGATCTGAATTGTGTCCCCCAAAAACGTGTGTCAATTGGCTAAGCAATGATTCCCAGTATTGTGTGGTTGTCCTCCATTTTGTGATCTGTTGCAGTTTTCCATTGCTTTGTAAATCCTAATCTCTGCCTGTGGCAAATGAGGCAAGATTAGGTTATATTAAAGAGGATTAGGGTGGGATGTAACACCCTGACTCAGGTCACATCCCTGATCCAGTGTAAAAGGGAGTTTCCCAGGGATGTGGCCTGTATCACCTTTTATCTTACAAGAGATAAAAGGAGAGAGAAGCGAGTAGAGAGACAGAGAGAAATCTTCCTCCAAAGCCAACAGAGAGAGAAAGCCTTCCCTGAAGCTAGTGCCCTCAACTTGGACTTCTTGTCTCCTAGACTGTGAGAAAATAAATTTCTGTTTGTTAAAGCATCCCCTTGTGGTATTTCTATTCTAACAGCACTAAGACAATAGTGTTCAAAAGGAAGGGTGAAAATAAAAGATCTGGAAAGATTTATGAGAACCAGATTGTGGAGGATCTTTTGACTGCATTAAGAAATTTGAATTTTATCCAAGAACAAGTATAAATCAAGGTTCCAAGTTAAAACTTGAAAGGATGTGACAGCCAGTCTAAGATATGTTCAGTGTCTAAAGGTGCAATATATTGGATGAATTGTCAATATCGCTACCAAAATAACCTACTTAGACATGATAATTTTAGCTTTTCTTAACTATTGGAATAATAGCGTTGAAATACAGACTTAGCTTACACAATGACTGTTGATCTCAATAACTTTTCACTACAATCACTGCTGATTTCAATGGCTTTTCACCATACCACTCTTGAAAAGTTTTAGGTGACACTTTTTTTTCTTGGTATAATTACTTTTTTACCCAAAACATACTAAATAAAATTCACCATAAAAAATGATGTTTTGATGTGAAGATATGGTATCAATTTACTCAAAATAACATTTTCTAGTAGGAAAATTCATATGGAGCATATTTCAATTGTGCTCCATGTTTGGATGATCCAAAAATATTTTCTCTGCTGACCTATGCTAAGAGATCTATGCTCTGCAGTTTGTGGTGCACGTGAGCTATTTCTGTGTTACAAAGCACTTTTCACCTTTTATTTTGCCATTAAGGTGTTTTAAGATCCTATAGCTTTATTTTTAAGTGCAATTTAAGTGCAAAATAATTATGTGTCTCCTAAAGGTCAAAAAATTGATGATGAACATCATGCAAAATGAAGAATACAATTTCAAAGAACGACTCCCTTGCACCCTCCTTCACCACCCACTATGCAGTCATCTCTTCCTCCTTTGGAGACTATAATGAATTTTCATCACTTTACACTTGATATATATTTATTTCTTTCAAATTGTTGTTTATTACTTATATTTACATTATTCAATTTTTTTCCCACCCGTGAAAAGTGTTTGGCTATCTTGGGTTGAGATGAAATGCATCATAACTTTTCCTATTAAAATTAACAGATTTTTTCTTAATGGCATTTTACCTGTGGTATGGTTTTTCGGGAATGATGTAACGTCACAAAGCAAGAAATACGTGTTCATCAATGGAGAGAGTTGAAATCAAACATTTAAGACATGTCAATAAATGAAAATAGGCTCCTGCAAAATAAAAGATTATAAGAGGGAAATAACCATTAAGACATGATATTTTAAAAGTCGTAAGAGATTACTTTGTAAATTGAACTGAATAATTTCCCAGGAAAACGTGACTTACCTAATTGAGACCAGTAAAGAAGGAGCCCTGGTGATGCAGTAGTTTCTTCTTCTTTTAAAAAAAAAAAAAAATTTTTTTTAATTTTTTTATTTTTTCCCCACAAAAATTTATACATACATTGTTATGTGGCTCTAATTTTTCTCCCCATACTGTGACAGCACACTCCTCCTTTCCACCCCGGATTCCCCAGCTCCTAACCCTCTCTCCCTTCTCATCTCACCTCTGGACAGAAGCTGCCTGTTTAATCTCTTGTATCTACTTGAGCTAAGAGGCACACTCCTCACAGTATCACTTTATGTCCCACCATCCAGTCCAATCCCTTCTGAAGAGTTGGCCTCGGAAATTGTTTTAGTTCTGGGCTGATAGAGAATCCAGGGGCCATGCTTTCCAGGGTTCCTCCAGTCTCAGTCAGACCATTAAGTCTGGTCTTCTTACTAGAATTTGAGTTCTGCACCCCACCTTTCTCCTGCTCCATCCAGGACTCTCTTTTGTGTTCCCTGTCAGGGCAGTCATTGGTGGTAGCCAGGCACCATCTAGTTCTTCTGGTCTCAAGCTGATGAAGTCTCTGGTTTATGTGGCCCTTTCTGTCTCTTGGGCTAATACTTCCCTTGTGTCTTTGGTGTTCTTCATTCTCCTTTACTCCAGGTTGTTGGAACCAACTGATGCATCTTAGATGGCCATTTGCAAGCTTTTAAGACCCCAGACACCACTCACCAAAGTAAGATGCAGAACATTTTCTTAATAAGCTTTGTTATGCCAATTGACCTAGATGTCCCCTGAAAGCATGGTTCCCAGACCCCTACCCCTGCTGCTCTGTCCCTCAAAGTGTTTGATTGTATTCAGGAAACTTCTCAGCTTTGGTTTAGTCCAGTTGTGCTGACTGCCCCTGTAGCGTGTGGTGTCCTTCCCTTCACCGAAGATGATTCTTGTCTATTATCTAGTTAGTAAATAACCCTCACCCTCCATTCCTACCCTCATAACCATCAAAGAATGTTTCCTTTTGTATTTAAACCTTTTCTTGAGTTCTTATAATAGTGGTCTTATACAATATTTGTCTTCCTGTGACTGACTAATTTCACTCAGCATAATGACCTCCAGCTTCCTCCATGTTATGTTTCATGGCTTCATTGTTGTTCTTTATCATTGCCCAGTATTCCATTGTGTCGATATACCATCATTTGTTTATCCTTTCATCCTTTGATGGGCACTTAGGTTGTTTCTATCTTTCTGCTATTGTGAACAGTGCTGCAATGAACATGAGTATGCATATATCTGTTCATGTGACGGCTCTTACTTCTCTAGGATATATTCCAAGGAGCAAGATAGCTGGATCGTATGGTACTTCTACTTCTAGCTTTTTAAAGAAGCACCAAATTGCTTTCCAAAGTGGTTGTACCATTTTACATTCCCACCAACAGTGTATGAGTGTTCCAGTCTCTCCACAACCTCTCCAACATTTATTATTATGTGTTTTTTGGATTAATGCTAGCCTTGTTGGGGTGAGATGATATCTCATTGTAGTTTTGATCTGCATTTCTCTAATGGCTAATGATTGTGAGCATTTCTTCATGTGTCTGTTAGCCACCTGAATATCTTCTTTGGTGAATTGCCTGTTCATACCCTTTGCCCATTTTTTAATTGGGTTATTTGTCTTTTTGTTGTTGAGGTTTTGCAGTATCTTATAGATTTTAGAGATTAGATGCTGATAGGATTTGTCATAGCCAAAAATTTTTTCCCAGTCTGTAGGTTGTCTTTTTACTCTTTTGGTGAAGTCTTTTGATGAGCATAAGTGTGGTGGTGCAGTAGTTAAGAGCTTGGCTGCCAACCAAAAGGTCAGTGGTTTGAATCCATCAGCCACTCCTTGGAAACCCTATGGGGCAGTTGTACTCTGTCCTATGGGGTTGCTATAAGTCAGAATCAACTTGCGGTGATGGATTTAGAGATAGAAAGTTTTAAAAGATGTATAGAAAAAAAAAAACAGTAAAAGTTATTAAAGAACTACCTCACATGAAAGCACCAGGCCCAGGTGATTTCACAGGGAAATTCTACCAAAAACATCAAAGATCAAATAATCCCAGAGGCAAATATATTTATCATTCTATAGCATAGGAAAAGAAACAAAACCTCTAAATTATTTTTATAAAGCAAGTATAACATCAATACCTAAATTGATAATTCAGGACCAAAAAATAGCAGGCCAATCTTACTTATGAATTTTAATGCAAAAATTGTAAATAAAATAGTAGCAAACATAATCCAAAAACCACATTAAGGAAATAATAAATTGTGATGAAGATTTACTTTAGAAATAACTCAATATTATAAAATCCATTATTGTAACTTACCTTATTAATGAAACTAAGGACAAAAACTATATGATTATCTCCATTAATGTTCACAGAGCCTTTGAGAAAAATTTTACACTCATTCCTGGTATCCCTCTCCCCCTCAAAAAATAAATACAATATGATTTTACACACCTCAGTCTTAAAGCTACACCTTACTTAATAAGGGAACATTAGAGGCCATTCCCACAATGGCCTCTAGTGTGAGAAGCAAGGATGTCCATGATATCCACTACTGTTTAACATCTTATTGCTATGAAATGGGACAAGAGAAAACAATCAGAGATATACTATTTAGAAAATAAGAAGTAGAATAATTTCTAAATGCAGATGTTATGACAGTATGCCGGTTAACCCAAGAAAATCACTAATAGAGCTAATTCAAATAATAAAAATATCCAATACTGTAGCAGGATATAAAATTAACATACAAAAATTAATAGTTGTATTTATTTGAAAAATAACCAGTTAAAAGATACAATGGGAGAGAAAATTCCAAGTATAAAGGCAACAAAAAATATAAAATACCTAGGGATAAACCTACGTAAAGAAAACTTTTAAACACTCTTAAAGGACACAAAAATGACCCTAAAATAATAGAAAGATTATCTTTGTATTAGAAACGGTAAATAAGTAATTCAACATACTATAAATTATCCCCAAGTTGTATCCCAATAAAAATATCAAAACTTCTCTCTCTCTTTTTTAGAGCTAGGAAATTTGATGCTAAAGCTCATGTGAAAAAATAAACATGGAAGAACAGCTGGGAAGCCCTGAAAAGTAAGAGTAATAAGGAGATAATAGCCTTACCAGAAGTTAAAACATACAATAAAGCTCTGTAATTAAAAGAACATGGTGTTGGTGACACGTAGACCAATGGAACTTAACAGAAAATCCAGAAATAGACTCAAGTACATATGGAAGTTTCTATATAACAAAGCTGGCATCTCAAATCACCGGGAAAGGATGGGGTTTTTAATAAATGGTGTTAGAAATCATGGGTAGTCACTTGGAAGAAGATAAAATTAGATCCATAGTTCTCATCATACACCAGAATAAACTCTAAATGAATAAAAGATCAAATCAAATGTAAAAAAAAAATGAAACCATACAAGTAGTAGGGAAAATACGTATAGGTAAATTCCTACTAGTCTGAGGGTGGGAAACTCTTTCAAAGAATGACTTGAAATTCAGATGCAATAAGTGAAAATGTTAAATAAATCTGACTGCATAAAAAGAAAAAGCTGGGGGCACTGAGCTTCTGTTAAAGGTGATAAAAAATTGGAAACAAATAGTGGCTATGGTTATACAACATGACTAGAGTAATTAATGTCACTGAACTGTACATGTAAAAAATGTTAAAATGGCAGACGTTCTCTTCTATATATAATTTACCACAACAAAAAAGAAAAAGAAATAGTTTTTACAAGAAAAAAACACCACACGCAAAGTCAAAGGACAAATAACAAACTTGGAGAAAATATTTGAACAGATATCGTATATAAAGGAGTTAATCTCTGTAATATATAAAGAAATTGTAAAAACCGAGGGTGAAATAAAGCAAAGAAGGGACTCCGTGATGAAGTAGCAGGGATTAAGTTTACCCTCTCATTGTAAATAACTGAAAAACCAGACAAAACGCATGAAAGAATGGTTTTCAGACCCTGGACAACAGGCAACACAGAGCATGATCCCTGAGTGTGGCAAAACAAATGAAGTGTTCCTTTTGATTGCCCAAACTTACCACCTGATGTGAGTTTCCAGGCCACTGCATTGGGAGGGGAAAGCCAAACAAAGCTCTGCTGTCTCCGCTGAGTTGAGGAGACAGAGTTGAGAATTTGGGAAGGCAAAAGTGGGGCAGAGTACCAGAGAGGAGAAACATGCATGGAGAGGAAAGAGCTGTGTGGAGAGAACTGCAGAGATCTTAAGATGGTTCCACTTGAGTCAAGTTAAGTACTGGTAAGTATGTGCATTTGAGGAACTTCCTGAGGCCAGAGAAAGAACCACCAGAAAGGAACAGACAGAACAATCCTCAGAGCTTATATAGCACTGGAAATAATTTATATTCCCCAGAGTGGAGAAAGCTCATAACAAACAGGAAATCTGGTAGAAAACTAATTTGTAATGACAAAGGAGGTCAATGTTTGCCTGTGGATGGGAGTAAGGGAGGAGGAGAAATGGATTACACAGGATGTGAGGAAAACTTTGAGGGATAATGAGTATGTTTGTTATACTGATTGTGGTAATGACATCATGTTATCATTGTTGTTGTTAGGTGCCATCAAGTTGGTTCCAATTCGTAACAACCCTATATACTACAAAACGAAACACTGCCCAGTTCTGTGCCATCCTCACAATCATTGCTACATTTTAGCCTATGGTTGTAACCACTGTGTCAATCCATCTCATTGAGGGTCTTCCTCTTTTTGGTTGACCCTCTACTTTACCAAGCATGCTGTCTTTCTCCAGGAACTAGTCCCTCCTGATAACATGTCCAAAGTACATGAGATGAAGTCTTGCCATCCTCACTCCTAAGGAGCATTCTGGCTGTACTTCTTCCAAGGCAGATTTGTTCGTTCTTCTGACAGTCCATGCTATATTCAATATTCTTGGCCAACACCATAATTTAAAGGCATCATTTCTTCTTCAGTCTTCCTTATTCATTGTCCAGCTTTCGCATGCATAGGAGGCAATTCAAAATATCATGGCTTGGGTCAGGCACACCTTAATCCTCAAAGTGACATCCTTGCTTTTCAACATTTTAAAGACGTCTTTTGCGTAAGATTTGTTGAATACAATATGTCTTTTGATTTCTTGACTGCTGCTTCCATGGGCATTGATTGTGGAGCCAAGTAAAGTGAAACTCCTGACAAGGTCAGTATTTTCTCTATTTATCATGATGTTGCTTATTGTCCAGTTGTGAGGGTTTTTGTTTTCTTTATGTTGAGGTGTAACCCATACCTTTCGGCAAGCAAGGTTGTGTCATCTGCATATTGTAGATTGTTACTGAGTCTCCTTCCAGTCCTGATGCCACATTCTTCTTCATATTCTTCTCCAGCTTCTCGGATTACTTGCTCAGCATACAGATTGAATAGATACAGTGAAAGGATACAAACCTGGCACATTACCTGTCCTAATTTTAAACCACGCAGTACCCCCTTGTTCTGTTCCAGCGACTGCCTCTTGGTCTATGTATAGGTTCCGCATGACCACAATTAAGTGTTCTAGGCTTCCCATTCTTCTCAATGCTGTCCACAGTTTGCTATGATCCACACAGTCCAATGCCTTTGTGTAGTCAATAAAATACAGGTAAACATCTTTCTGGTATTCTCTGCTTTCAACTAAGATCCATCTGACATCGGCAATGATATCCCTGTTTCTATGACATCATGGGTATATACATATGCCAAAGCTGATCAAATTGTGTATTTTAAATGTGTGCATTTTATTCTATATCAATTATACCTCAATAAACTGTAAAAAAAAAAAAAAAGGCAAAAAAAATTAAGGGGATAAGAAAGGAAATCAAAACCCAATAAAAAAAATTGGTAGACAGGAGTAAATAGTTAAAATAATTAAACAACCTTAAACATATGAAAAGATGCATAATTTCACTTATAATAAAAGAAATGCAGAATAATGACACCGTGCATTACTTTTCAGATTGGGAAAACATTCAGAAGCTTTTGAATACACACTGTTGGTTAAGCTATGGGGAAACAGGCGCTCTCAAACTTTCTAGGTGGTAGTGCAAAATGGTACAACTGGAAGGAATTTTGGCAGTATCTAACAAAACTGCATCTGCATTTATTCTTTGATCCAGCATTCTCATTTCTAGGAATTTGCTCTGAAGATATACCTCACCAAAAAACAAAAGGTTATTCAATATGGCATGGTATAGCAAAATATTAGGAAATATGGTAATAGCAAAATATTAGGAACAACCTAAATGTCCACCTATAGGATCCTGGCTGAATAAAGTATTGAACTTCCATCTACACAATGGACTATTATGCAGCTCTAAAATTGAATTTTAATTTTAAAAAGTGAAACTAACTATCTGTATATCAAATTTATAACATAATCACAGAAAAAGAAAATTAAAGTATCTTTATAGTAATCTGACTGTATTCTTAGTGTGATATTCTTTAAGAAGAAAAAAAATGCAAACAAATATTGAATCTTACTTAGAAGATTTGGCACTGGTATTGACCTTGGCATAATAGTTCTGATCCTATTTTATGTGATTTGTAGGATAAAGGAAATTAGTAAATATATGTATACTTTTGGGAACTAGCTTTCATATTGCGGGAGAAGGGAGATATAAATGTGAATTAGGGGAGGGATAAAAAGAACCTGGTGGTCTTGTTTTGGAATAAAACAGATAGTATGAACTCATTTTTTAAAACTGTATCTCCTAGTTCTCCCTACTGAAAGTGAAGGCATAGAAGTAATGCTAAACTAGCAGCAGTGACACAATTTCCCAGTGTCAAGAACAGCGCAGGGTATGAGATTTTATCCTACTTGCAACCTAATAAGCTAGCCTGCCACAGTTTCATGAATGCTGGCAGAACACAAACAACTCTTGGGTCAGTGACAAAGATCTTTATTACTCACAGAAATAGCAATCACCAGAATATCAGCATTTCCCCCTGTTGGCCAGCCCACAATTCCCACAGGGCAACCTGAAGAGGGCCAGGTGACGTTTGCACAGGCAATGGGTTCTGTTACAGAAGAGGAACCCTGAATTTGAGGAATCTAAATCTTGTAGCATGAGAACACTGCCTGAAATTTAACCCAGAGGGAGACATTATCTTTATTATATCAGACAGTAAACAAACCTGCCCTTTGCTCTGGAGGGAGACACTATCTCTATCTTCCAAAGCTATTCACTACACAAACATCCTTGAAAATATGGTCCATAACAAAAGACAGTCACTGCCTCACTCACAAGATGTGCAGAAACATGAGAGTTCCATGCAGAATTGTCTCCCAACACCCAGGTCTCAGTCTCTAAATACCATTCCCCACTAAAGAAACCAGGACTTCTCTGACAGATGATTCTAAGTTTGGGACAGAGAAAGTACAATGAGGTGAGCCTGGAATAACTTACTGTGTCAGAAGATAAAGAAATCCTGAAAAATTGATGAAGACACCTAAAGAAACATAGGAACAAGCTCGAAGGGCCTACTATTGGCCACATTTAGAACTATTTGAATATCAACAAAAATAATGATGGTAATGGATAATAACATGTTAAACATTAAAAGAATCCATGAGACCATAGTGATCCTTAAAAAGGATGGAGGAAGCTCATCGTTACAGAAGAATGCCAGTTAGTAAGCGTAGAAGTAGTGAGAAAATAGGTATAAATCATCAACGGCTACTAAAACTCTTAGATAAATGGTTGTTGGGGAACACAGCCTCAAAGTATCACTCCATAGATTATTTATTGACTATAGATGGGGAAAGGTACTCATACAGTAGAGAAATCTAGCATGTTCTACCTTAACCAAGTGATTAAGCTTAACATTACCAGTGATGAAGCAAATTGACATTATATGCCTCCAGGTGCCATACACTACGTAATATTATAATCACATACGTAATATTCTTGTGAAAAACAAAATGTTTAATCTGAATCCAGTCATGAGGAAGCATGGCATACATCTAAACTGTGGAACATTCTACAAAACAACTGGCCTTGACTTTCAAAAATGTCCATGTCAAGAAAGACCAAAAAAAAAACAGACTTACTGGTCTGACAGAAACTGGAGAAACCCCAAGAGTATGGCCCCTGGACACCCTGTTAACTCAGTACTGAAGTCACCCCTGAGGCTCACCCAAAGATTAGACAGGCCCATAAAACAACACCAGCTCAGGGCAACGACAAGAAGGCAGGAGGGGACAGGAAAACTGGTAACAGGGGGGCCCAAGGTTGAGAAAGGGAGAGTGTTGACACGTCGTAGGGTTGGCAACCAATGTCGCAAAATAATATGTGTATTAATTATTTAATGATAAACGAATTTGCTCTGTAAACCTTCATCTAAAGTACAATTTAAAAAAAAAGTAAAACAAAAAAAAGATCAAAAAAATTTTTTTCTTAAAGACCAGATAGTATGTTCAAGATGAAAGAAAATTAAAGCAGAGACACAACAACTGAAAGCAATGAATGATTGCTGATTGCTTCCCGGTTTTTAAAAAGTTATAAAAATATTATGGAAAATTTTGGAAATTTGAAAACATGGAACCATCTATTAGATAACACTAGTTGTGAGTAATATTGTGATAATGGTATTGTGGTTATATAAGAAAATGTCCTTTTTCTTCAGAAATACATGCTATAGGAAATAAACACTATGATATCTGCAACTTACTTTCAAATTATTTGGAAAAACAGAGAGAAAGAGTATGAGCAAATGTGGAAAAATGCTCATTGAGAAATTCTAGGTGAAAGCCATATGGGTGTTCATTGTACTGTTCTTCCAGCTTTTCTGCAGGTTTGCAGTTTTTCAAAGTAAAAAGTCCAGAAAAAATTAATAAATCACATTCCCTGGCCATCTTTCCAAACTGTAGTTCTGATCTCCTATGGACTTTCAGTCCTGTCTTTAGGGTCATTTAAATTGCCTCTTTGGAAACATTTGCTGGGTTCCTTACAATTTTATTTTGGATTATCACCCAAAACTGTGTATGGAATTCTGCCATAAGAGCACTATGTTTTTTACCTCGAGTAGATAATAGCCTTTATTTTGTATCCAATATCAACATTTTGTTTAAAATCTTGATTTCTAGACTATACACATTGAGATCATATCTTAATAGACTCCCAGATCCCTCGCCTAGTTTGTAATTCATACAGATAGATAAATCTAATTTGGATTAATTTTCCATGTATTTTCCATCACTGAAATTAATCTGCCTCTGTCTATTCATAGAGTTCCCAAGATATTCCTACAATTTATTCCATAGTCATTAGAATTTCCAAAACAGCTTAATGACAAGCAATATCTTCAAGAACAAAGATGTCACTACCTGTACCTGCTTTCTATCATTATAAATTGTTAAAACCATTCAACCGTAGCTTTGCTGTTGGAGGCCCCTACTCTTCACAATTCTCATCCCAGAGACTTATTGTTTTATGTCTAAGACTATTATTTACATCTTCTAAATTGTCCATAGTCCTCATATCCTTATTCCATTGTAACATTGATGAGAAGTTTCATGAAAGACATTTTCAATAATAAAACAAATTATGTCCCCCCGCCAAAAATAAATATGTGAGCCAGATGCGATAACCTTAAACTGTGCTGTCTTTCCCTCATAGAAAACATCTGCTAAAGTATTCTAAAACTCCATTTAGTCCACTGAAGGTAGAACACTGAATTTCTGTGCAGCCATTGCCTTATTTCCCTTTAGGTTTCGTCTCACTTCCTTAATTCACAGTCATGTGGATATATCATCCTTTTTTATACAACTTCACCATGTCATTAATTATATTTGGACTGGGACCAAATAAAAGGTACTTAGCAGAAAGCACAGAGGCTTTGCAGCACTTCTCTGTCTGTTCCCACCTCCCACACAGGTTCTTACATATTCTTTTGGCTAACCTCACTTTCTTCCATGCCAAGCCCTTAAAAGTGGTGCAACAGCCCACACAAAGCAATTCACACAAGCACTTAAAATCTAAGAGAATGTTCCAAACACATTCCTGTATACTAAAACTGAGGTATATCTTCCAACTTAAGAAGTTAGGTATGTCGCCAATGATCCTGTATGCCTTTCCACTTATTTCCAGCTCCTGAAGAGGGAGATGGGTATATGCCAGGCCCCAGGGAGAGGAATATGGGGAAGAATGAGCCCTTGCTACCCATTTCATTCTAAGTATTTGTACACAGACAGGATTTGAATCCAAGCAGGTGAAATTTTATCCACCTATCATTCTATCTATCTGTTATTCTACACATTTATCAAATTTTTACCATAAAGAAGCCTGAATGTGGATTCAGGCTGAGAAATGTCAAGTGTGTTTCAATAGGATATCAGGGGATGGAGGCATAGTTGCTCCTGCTAAGTCCTACTGGGGCAGCAGTGGGAACAGCCTGAAACAGGGCAAGGCTGGTGAGTGAGAGCTGGGAACAGATTCTAAAGAAAGTGGCCAAAGAAAGGACCAGGAGCCCTGGCCCTGGGGCAGGCTGAGGACTGAACAAGATGCCCCCTCTGGTTAGGAAGACATTGGAACAGGACTGAAGTGATAGGATGATACGGAGCTTTGAAATTTTTTTTTATTTAAGTTTTTTAATGATCACACAGCAGTATGCATCTAATAATACTCATTAATTATTTGTTGAATAAATGATATGGAGGAGAAAATATCAGAAATGCTAGATCATCAGAAACTTGCCATAATGCCCCTCAAAGTCCAGAAGAGCATACAGATACAGATCAATAGCAGAAAGAACTCAGTCTTAGAAAAGTCCAACTATGAACACACTTAGAGTCCAGAAGATACAAAACATTTCTTTACTGTCTACATTACATAGACTGATGTGCACCAGAGGTCCTTATACCTTCTCAGCCTCCCCCTTATCTCCCACTTACTCCATCTTGTCCCTGCTGGGCGACCCACCATTCTGGTGTCTTATGTGGTCAAAGCCAGAAAAGTCTATTTTTTGTTCCATTTTTTAGTGCAATGGCGGACCCACAGATTCTTCAGAAAGGAACACCTTCCAAACAAATAAAACTCTCTCCTGATTGTTGATAATAACTTCAATTGGTTTTTAGGCTAAAAGACTACTCCTTTAAAAAATGATCATAAGAATGTGTAAATGTTCTGCCAATTCCAAACACTTGGGAAAGTTAACCTCTCTAGACAGGGTAGTAAAAACTAGATCAAGATATTTCTATAAGCAAATGCATAGAGACCAAAGTTTATTAGTGGCTACTGGGGGCAGGTGGGAGGGGGGAATTGGGAAGCATTGCTTAAGGGGTACTGAAGTTCTGTTAACAGTGATGAAAAAATTTGGAAATGGATAGTGGTGACAGTTATACAACATGGGGACTATAAAAAGTATCACTGAATAGTACGCATAAAAATGGTTGAAATAGCAAGCGTTTTGTTATGGATATTTCATCACAATAAAAATTAATTATTTATTTTGTGAGAGTTAAAAAAATATATTTCTATGATTTTTAAAATCTAGACGATCTATGTATGTATTGTTCTGGGAACAGAAAAACAAAATTAATTTCGATGTGTCAAGGGCAGTCGATTATTAAGAATCCACCATATGCTTCAACCCATGTTGTGTCTTCTTCCTAAGGCAAAGAGTACACAAATGATCAGTGCCTGAAAGCTGCACAGGTGAGGCAGTGTTGGCATGGACACCTGAGCAACCTGAAATGCTAGAGAAGGAAACGGTTTGGGGGAACTCTGTAAGCATTCACACTTCATTTCATTTTTCTGTTTAGTGCTAGAGCCCACCATGCAATGTCCTTGCCAGAGGTCCTACACCCTCTGTTGATATACTTCTCCAATGACAGGGAGAGCCCTGAAACACTAATGAGGTTTGTCTTATATTGTAGTGGATACTATGATGCACAGCCTGATCCCCTTTCCTGTCTTTTAGGAATGAGGTTGCTATGGATTGAATTGTGTCCCCTCAAAATGTGCGTCCACTTGTCTAGGCCGTGATTCCCAGTATTATGTGATTGTCCACCATTTTGTCATCTGATGTGATTTTCCTATGTGTTATAAATCCTACCACCATGATGTTAATGAGGCAGGATGAGAGACAGTTACATTAATGAGGAAGAACTCAATCTACAAGGTTAGGTCATATCTTGAGTCAATCTCTTTTGAGATATAAGAGAGAAGCTAGTGAGACTTCATACCACCAAGAAACAAGAGCCAGGAGAACAGCATGTCCTTTGGACCTGGGGTCCCTGTGCTGAGAAACAACTTGACTGGGGAAGATTGATGACAAGAACCTTCTCCCAGAGCCAGCAGAGAGAGAAAGTCTTCCCCTGGAGCTGGCACCTGGAATTCGGACTTCTAGCCTCCTAGACTGTGAGAGAATAAATTTCTCTTTGTTAAAGCCATCCACTTGTAATATTTCTGCTAGAGCAGCACTAGATAACTAAGACAGAGGCATTTATTCCCCACCCTGTTGGGAATGTTGGTAGCTGAGGGTCTCGGTGAGTCCCTCTCCAGGAATTGCCCTCAGCTAAAGAGAATCACCTTGCCTATGGTCATGCTTCTTTTCTGGGGCAGCCTTCATTGAATGGCAGGTTGTAAAAGGATATAAAAGCCTGTCTCTTGCCTTAATTTAGGACAACACTGCATGACTATCCCAGTTTGAGCCTGTGCATCAGCTGATGCCTTTTTTGAGATTACATTACAGTTTCTGTCCAACCTTTCTCCTTTCATTCCTTGTCCTAGTTATCTAGTGCTGCCATAACAAAACAAACAAAATACCACAGACGGGTGGCTTTGAACAACAGAAATTTATTTTCTCATAGTTCAGGAAGCTGGAAGTCCAAATTTAGGGCATGATTCTAGGGGGAGGTCCTTCTTTGTCTCTTTCAGCTTCTTGTAGTCTGCAATCCTTGGAGTTCCTAGCCTGTAGATGCATCTGCTGTGTGTGTGTGTGTGTGTGTGTGTGTGTGTGTGTGTTCATATGGCATCTCCCCCCATGCGTATCTCTGTGTCTATTCTGCTCCTTTTATATCTCAGAAGTGATTAGGTTTAGCACCCACTCTACCCTGGTATGACCTCATTAACTTAACAAAAGAAAAAATACCATTTCCAAACAGGGCCATATTTACAGGTACAGGGTTAGAACTTCAGCACATATTTTGGGGGGACACAATTTGATCCAGAACACTCTCCCATAGTTTTTGAGCACTCCCCAATAAACCTCCTATACCCAAATCTCTATCTCAGAGTCTGCTTCCCAAGGAACCCAACTTGCAGTATATAATAAGTATATATCTGCCTTCTTGTAAGGTCTGCTTGTCCTAGTTCTAAGCCCAGAAGCCATACTGAATAATAAGACAATACCTGTTTCACACGACAGTCTTTCAGGTATTTGAAGGCAGTTGTTATATAGATATGTCTTGTGGGGAGAGCTCCAATTTTTAACGTTTGGGAGAAGAAAGAGGAACAAGACAGGGCAGTAGAACTAAAGCCAGGAGAGTGTGGTGTCTTGGAAACCATGCCTGCATCAGAGCTGCCAAGTACTGCTAGAGAAACATTATAGGGCTGACTAGTTCCACAGATAATTTACCACCCCCAACCTTGAAAATAGCCTTGTATTAGTTTTCTATTGCTGTATAAAAAATTACCCCAAAGTTGGGTGCTTAAAACAACAGTGATTTATTAGCTTACAGTTTCTGTAGGGCATTAGTCCAGGAGGGGGGTTGGTGGGGCTTGACTAGGTTCTCTGCTTATGGTCTCGCAAGGCCTATATCAAGTTGTCAGTTCAGCTAAGCTCTTATCTGAAGGCTCTGGGGAAAAACAGTCTTCCAAGTTCATTCAGATTGTTGGCAGAATTTTGTTCCTTTCAGTTGTAGGACTCATGTTCCAATTTCCTTGCTGGTTGTCAGTGTGGAGCCACTCTGCTCCTAGAGGCCACCTACATTCCTTCTCAAGTAGCCCCCTCCATCTTCAGACCAGCAGCATCACATTGAATCCTTTACACAGAGATAACTCTCACTTCTTCTGCTGCCATCAGCCCCAGAAAGTTCTCTGCTTAAGGGCTCATGAGATTAGATCTTCCCACCCAGATAATCTCCCTGTATCAACATGAATTGTGCCATATACCATAACATAATCACAGGAGTGATGTTCACAGTTCCAAGGATTAGGGTGGAACAACTTTGGGAAGCCATTTTAGAAGTTCTGCCTACCAAAACCCAAAACCCTCAACAGGCCTGGGAGCTGTTTGCATTGGTTCTTCTTGTCAACCCCCTCTTCCTCTTACTACAAAAATAATTGAATCATTCTGCCTTCTCCTTAAACCTCCATCTCCTACCTGCCCTGTCCTTTTCAGCAGATGATCTTTTTTCCTCTCACTTCCCATAAAAAATTTTTCAGAGATCATCTGACTAGAAGCCTTCAACTTCTATTTCACTTACAAACGCTTGTATCTGCCCTAACTTTTAACCCTCCTGATACCAGAGAGCAGTGAACAGTATTCCCTTTTCTCAAGCAGGTAACTCATTTTTCTCTCTTGTTATGTTCACCCTCTCACCTGGAATATTCTCAGTATCATTTTAACCTTACTCAAGTTTCTGACTTTAGAAGAAAGAAAGAGGGGCGAGGGAGGGAGATATAGGCAGGAATGAAAAAATGAATAAATGAACGAATGAAGGAAGGAAACTTCCTCAATGCCACATCTCCCTCCTACCTAATTCTCTTCTGAGCCAAACTTTGCTGAAGAGGTGACTCTACCCTTTGCCTCCATTTCCTCCCCTCTTGCCCACTCTTCGTCTTCCCAATTTATTTCACCACCACCACTACTACTCCACATAATCAGCTCTCACCAATGATCCTTCCTGTGCCTAAATTCAAAGAATATATTTTAGTTTTCATCCCACTTGACTTCCTAGCAAAAACACTAGCTTCCCTTGGCTTCTATGATTCAATTCCTTTCATTTTTTCTGGACACTTCTCTCTCTCCTTTGCAGGCATATTTTTCCTCTATCCTGCCAATTTAAATATTGATGTTCTTTAAGACTCACTCCATTCATAGAAGCAACAACAACAAACTAAGACTCATCCTTGGCAATCTGTTCTTCACAGAGCAACCAGCATGAATTTTTCAAAATAATATCTCATCATGTCAGTCCCCAACTTAAACCATTTAATGGCTTCATATCATTGCACTTAGGGTAAAGGCCAAAATCCTTAAGGTGGAGTGCGTGTTCTGTCCCCTACTTGCCACAAGTATTGTAGAGATGAAAGTTGGGTCAAGAAAAGGGATTTTTTTTTTTCAATTTTTTTTATTGTACTTTAGGTGAAGGTTTACAGAACAAATAGTTTCTCATTAAACAGTCAGTACACATATTGTTGTATGACATTGGTTAACAACCCCATGACATGCCAACACTCCCTTCTCAATCTTGGAGGACCAATATACATAGCCAAAGATACACCATTTCAAACATTTCTACATGTACAATTCAGTGACATCAATTACATTCTTCCAATTGTGCTCCTATTCTCACTATCCTTTTCCAAATTATTCCATCATCATTGTCTTCAACTCACTGTCCCCTAGGCTTTCCATCAAACCTTTTGAGTTGCTGTTGTCAGTTTGATCTCACATAGATAATTCTTTTTTTTTACTTTAGATGAACGTTTACAGAACAAATAGTTTCTCATTAAACAGTTAGTACACATATTGCCCTATGACAATGGTCAACAACTCAACCACATGTCAACACTGTCCTTACTCAACCTTGGGTTCTCTATCACCAGCTTTCCTGTCCCCTCCTGCCTTCCATTCCCTGTTCCTGGACTGCTGTGCCTCATTAGTCCCATTTTGTTTTATGGGGCTGTCCAATCCCCACCTGAACAGTGAACCTCGGAAGTGATTTCACCACTGAGCTAAAAGGATGTCCGGGGGCCGTACTCTCAAGATTTCTCCAGTCTCTGTCAAGCCAGTAAATCTGGTCTTTTTTTGTGTGTTAGAATTTTGTTCTACATCCTTCTCCAGCTTTTTCCAGAACCCTCTGCTGTGATGCCAGTCAGAGCAGTCAGTGGTGGTAGCGAGGCACCATCTAACTGTACTGGACTCAGTCTGGTGGAGGCCCCGGTAGCTGTGGTCCGTTAGTCCTTTGGACAAATCTTTTCCTTGTATCCTGTTCTCTTCATTCTCCCTTGCTCCTGAAGGGATACCAGTGGAGTATCTTAGACATCTGCTCACAGGCTGAAAAAGGATTTTTTAGCCCAAAAATAAAACCATTTCTGAGGCCAATTCATCAAAGATTAGACTGGACTATGGGACATAAAATGATAGTCGTGAAGAGTGTGCTTCTTAGCTCAAGTAGATACATGAGACTAAATGGGCAGCTCTTGTCTGGAGGTGAGATGAGAATGCCGACAGGGTCAGGAGGTGGTTGAACTGACACGGGAAACCTGGGGTGGAAAGGAGGAGTGTGCTGTCACAGTATAGGGGGAGCAACTAGGGTCACATAACAATGTGTGTATAAATTTTTGTATAAGAAACTAACTTGAATTGTAAACTTTCACTTAAAGCGCAATAAAAAGGGGAGGGGGATTTTTAAAGATGTACCAGGAATCCTTGGACAATCCTGTTGAAATGGTTCTTTCTTAACCATCTGACTTAAAGCAATACTTGAGAGTATATGAAAGCAGATGATGGACCATGGAGAAAAGCAAAAACAGTAGGAGACAAATGAGAGATTGGTCAGTTCAATGGATCCTAATCCACTTCTCTAGTCACAATCTATTTATTAATGTAACCAAATTTAAATGAGCTGTGA
The DNA here is from genome assembly GCA_030035585.1 of Dugong dugon. Lineage (NCBI taxonomy): Eukaryota > Metazoa > Chordata > Mammalia > Sirenia > Dugongidae > Dugong > Dugong dugon. The sequence goes on along the minus strand of CM057463.1, from coordinate 176,228,099 downwards.
GCAATGTAGTGTATGATGGTGGCCACTTTAACGCTGTTGTTCCCATTTAGCTTTCAGGTCACTAATTTGCCTGCACTTTTTTTCACGTAAATTGCTGTTAAAATACCTTTCCTTCTGATATTTTATAATTATTTTTAAATAAATGCAATGCTTTATATATGTGAAATTTCTTCCATTTAATTCAGTTTTTCCAGACTACAGAAATCTTTTTGACAGCCAACACATTTCCAATTTTGCGTCAACTGCAATTTTGTCAGGCATGTGTTCTCAGTCCTAATCCAAAACTTTGATAAAATTCTTAAAAGGACTAAGTCAAGTACAGAACCCTGTGACAAGGTACTAGAAATAACTCTCTCAAACTTCAAGTCAGCAGTGCATCAACCCAGGAGCTCACCTTTATAGGAAAGTATGATCCAGGATACAGGCATTCAATATACATGGATGCTTATTTGGTAGGGTGAGATAAGATTCAAGAAAATGTAATACATCATTTGCCCTCAAGGAGCTTTAGAATTAGGGGAAACTAATTAAGACATAAAAGCTCTGGTGGCACAGTGCTTAAGTGCTGGGCTGCTAACCAAAATATCAGCAGTTCAAACCCACCAGCTGCTCCACAGGACAAAGATCTGGCAGTCTGTTTCCCTAAAAGATTACAGCTTTGGAAATCCTGTGGGGCAGTTCTACTCTGTCCTAGAGAATGACTATGAGTTGGAATCAACTCCATGGCAATGGGTATCAGAGTTAAGACATGATGCATTAAAAAATAGTACCGGCGGAGATAACACGGCACTATAGAGAGAAGCATCATGCCGTCCCTTTGCAGCAAATACCAAAAAAACTAAGTAAAACAGAACAAACGTCTATTCTGGAACCTTAAGTATCAAATGAAGGGATAAAGAACAAGGTCAAGCACCGAACGGAGGAAGAAGCTGACAGAGAACAGAGAATGAGGAGAGCTATGGAGGGAAGGTCCCCTGCCAGCTAATGTGGCATGAATTCACCATCTTTGAACACAGCAATCAATGACCCAGGACAGGGAGTACAAGAAGGCAACTTCACAGAGCTCCCAACAGGAGACAGAGCACCATGCCACCAAGCAGCACTTGCACGAACCTACAGGCCCTTGGGCCCTGCCCTGTGCCACCGAGCACCAGACCTCTGAGAGGCTCTGGTGCAGATGCCCAGATCCTCCCACCACGCAACACCCCAGCCCTGCCCCACCAAGCACCGTGCTCCTGAGCAGCACCGGTGCGAACCTGTAAACCTAGCTGTCTTAGTCATCTAGTGCTGCCATAACAGAAATATCTCAAGACAAAAAGACGAAGTGAGCAGTGAGACAGGGGAACCTCATACCATCAAGAAAGCAGTGCCAGGAGCACAGCGCATCCTTTGGACCGGGGTCCCTGAGTGGAGAAGCTCCTAGTCCGGGGGAACACTGATGAGAAGGCCGACAGAGAGACAAAGCCTTCCCCTGGAGCTGACTCCCTGAATCTGGACTTTTAGCCTACTTTGATCGTGAGGAAATAAACTTCTGTTTGTTAAAACCATCCACTTGTGTTATTTCTGTTATGGCAGCACTAGATGACTAAGACAGAATTTGGTACCGAGAGAGTGGGGTGCTGCTCTAACAGATACCTAAAATGTGGAAGCTGTTTTAAAACTGTGAATGGACAGACGTGCGGCAGTGACAGAGGACCACCAGCAGCAGAGAACCTACAGCAGCAGAGAAGCAGCAGCAGCAGAGAGCCAACAGGAGCAGAACCAGGAGACCGGTGAAAGACGGCGCTGGAGCCGACCCACGGAGCGAGAGAGCTGAGGGCCTGTGAGCAGGAGGCTTCCTGGCAGAGTGGGGTGCCTCTGGGCACTTATCAGTGGAGCTAGGCTTGCGACCCACGGAGCGAGGGAGCTGAGTGCCTGTGCACAGGCTTCCTGGGGAGTGAGGTGCCTCCAGGCACTTACTGGTGGAGCTACTGAGCTTTGGAACACTTGCCCCAGCAGGGCAGATGCGGGTGTGAGGCCCGAGGGCCCAGAGGCCACAGGAAGCAGAAGCTGAAGAGACAAGGGACAAAAGAAGCTGAGATGCCTCGGTCTCAAAAGGTATGGCCGTGACCTCAGGAGTTTCAAAGCATGGAGCCATGGCCTCTGGTGTTTCTAAGGGTGGAGTTGTCACTCCGATGAACTAGCAGAATGGTACACCTAAAGCCAAGGGAGCAGAGTTGCTGTCCCAGCGGGCCTGGAAGGTGGAGCTAAAGCCCAGGGCCGAGGGGCCTCCACTCAAAATCCAGAGACTGTGGCCAATACCTAGAGTCTGGAGGGCAGGGCTATTGTGTAAACTGTCTCAAAGAACAGAAGATTATTTTCAAAGCCTTGAGGGCTAATGTAATGTGTTCTGCTGACTTGCCTGGTACCTGTTGTCACTTCTTTTCCTCTAGTTTCTCCCATTTGTAATGGAAATGTATAGCTTGTGCCTGTTCTGCCATTGTACCTTTGGAAGCAGATAACTTGTATTCTAGATTTCACAGATGAAGAGGAATTTTTGGATTTTGGACTTGGAGTTAAGACTGTTGCTATGATATGATGCGGTGAATATGTTTTCCATGTTGCAAGGATGTGATTTTTTTGGGGGCCAAAGGGTGGAATGTCATGGTTTGAATTATGTCCCCCAAAAAATGTGTGTATCAATTTGGCTAGGCCAAGACTCCTGGTACTGTGTGATTTTCCTGTATGTTGTAAAGCTGCCTCTATGATGTTAATGAGGGAGGATGGGTGGCAGTTGTGTTAATTAGTAAGGCAGAACCTGATCTACAAGACTGGATTGTGTCCTGAGGCAGTCTCTTGAGATATAAAACACAGAAGTGAGCAGTGAGACAGGAGGACCTCATACCATCAAGAAAGCAGTGCCGGGAGCAGAGCGCATCCTTTGGACAGGGGTCCTGTGCCAAGAAGCTCCTAGTCCAGGGGAACACTGACGAGAAGGCCAACAGAGAGAGAAAGAACTCCCTTGGAGCTGACACCCTGAATTTGGACTTTTAGCCTACTTTGACTGTGAGGAAATAAACTTCTCTTCGTTAAAACCATCCACTTGTGGTATTTCTGTTGTAGCAGCACTAGATAACTAAGACACTGGCCTTGAGTTGCCCCAGAGCCTCACCTCACCAAGCACCTAAACTCCATGCAGGACCAGCATGTACCCTCAGACTCCTCCCTGTACCACTCCTGGCCCCAGGGCAATGAGCACCACACCTCCGAGCAGGAATGGCACAGACCTCCTGATCCACAGACCTCACCTCGCCAGCCGCAGTCCATGCCACAAACGACACATCCCTTCCCCTCTCCTCTCTGGTGGACCTGCCCTGCTGCAGCATAGCTGAATGACTGGCCCTGTCCACACTGACAAGGTGGTGAAAGATATCGTGCCAACAGACAAGCAAGCATCAAAACACGCTCAGCCCACCCACTCAGACATAACCAAATAAAACAAAAAAGCAAGATGAAATAAAGAAGCCTACAATACAGTAAATGAAGAAAATAATTCTTGGATGTCTCGGAGACAACAGACCATAGAAAAACATATTTTTAAAAAAACAGGACAAGATGGCTCCAGTAAGCGACCAAAAAAAAACACAAGATGACCTTCCATAGAAGAAAAGGCACTGGAATTATCTGATAGGGAATTCAAAACTCTAATATTCAGGACTCTCCAACAGATTAGGCAACAGATGAAGGAAAACTAAGGAAAAAATAGATAAAAGCAGGGAAAACACAGACAGAACAATGGGAGAATTCAGGAAAACAATACAAGAACCAAATATCAAAATAAATAAATAATTATAAATCATACAAAAACAGCAATTAGAAATCCAGAAGATAAACAACAAAATTTCAGAAATGGACAATGCAGTAGGTTTTTGGAGCAACTTTGAAACGATGGAAGACAGGGTCAGCAAGATTGAAGACAAATCCTTGGATGTCACTTTGAGGGAAAAACAGAAAAAAGAATGATGAAAACCTAAGAACTACGTGGGATACAATCAAGAGCAAAAATTTGCTTGTGATCAGAGTTCCATAACAGGGGGAGAAAATGGAAAACACAGAGAGGATCACTGAAGGTTTGCTGACAGAAAACTTCCCTAATATCAAGAAAGATGAAAAGCTGACCATCCAAGAAGCTCAACAAACCCCAAATATGATAGATCCCCAAAAGAAAGTCACCAAGACCTATCATAATCACACTCACCAAAACCAAGACAAAGAAAGAATTCTGAGAGCAGCTTTAGAAAAGTGAAAAATCACATACAAAGGTGAAACAATAAGACTAATCTCTGATTTCTCGGCAGAAACCATGCAGGCAAGAAGGCAATGGGATGACATGTATAAAATCTTGAAAGAAAAAACTTGTCAACCAAGAATGATATATCCTGCAAAACTCTTGCTCAAATATGATGGCAAAATTAGGTCATTTCCAGATAAATAGAAATTAAAGGAATATGTAAAAACCAAACCAAACTTACAAGAATTATTAAACTTCTATTGTTTCTCTAGTCCTTCAGTTAGAGAACTGACAACAACATGAATTTAAAACACAGGACAGCATCAGCCAGATACCGGCCTAGGTAATGAACTCTCAAGAATAAAACAAAACTAAAAGATTTACAACAAGGAACCAGAGAGGTCAGTCTGTAAATGATAACAACGTCAGAACAATAAAAGGGAGAATACATGGTGTAGGTATAGAAATTTCAAGTGGAGAGGAAGTCAAGGCTATCTCAAGTAATAAAAGACTGGTACAAACTTAGGAAGATAGGGGCAAATTTCAAGGTAACCACAAATAAGAGGAACAAAGAAAACGTCAGAACCACAAGAAAACCATTACAAAATGATAACAATAAACTAATACCTATTGATAATCACAGTGAACATAAATGGCTTAAAGGCATCCATAAAGAGACAGTGACAGAATGGATTAAAAAAAACGTAACCCGTCAATATGCTGCCTACAAGAGACACACCTTAGAAACAAAGACATAAATCTATTAAAAATCAAAGGATGGAAAAAATATATCAAGCAAGTAGCAACCAGAAAAGAGCAGGAGTGGCAATACTAATCTCAGATAAAGTACACTTTAAGCCAAAATCCACCATAAAAGACAAAGAAGGATATTATACAATGACTTAAAGGGACAATCCACCATGATGACAAAACCAAAAGAAGTATCTACACACCCAATGACAGGCCTCCAAAATACATAAAACAAACTCTAACAGCACCAAAAAGAGAAATTGATAGTTCACAATAACAGTAGAAGACTTCAACACACAACACTTGGTAAAGGACAGAACATCTAGAAACTCAACAAAGATACAGAACATCAAAAGGCCACAATCAACCAACTTGACCACATAGACATTTATAGAACACTCCACCTAACAGCTGCAAAGTATACATTCTTTTTCAATGCACGTGGAACATTTTCCAGAACAGACCATGTCTTAGGCCACAAAGAAACCCTCAACAAAATCCAAAACACTGAGACAATACAAAGCATCTTCTCTGTTCACAATGCCATACACTTACAAATTAATAATAGGAAGAGCAAGGAAAAAATATTTAAAATATGGAAACTGAAGAGCACCTTGCTTAAAACCACTGGGTAATAGAAGAAATCAAAGATGGAATAAAAAATTCCTAGAATCAAATGAGAATGAAAACACATCCTACCAAAACCTTTGGGACACAGCAAAGGCAGTGCTCAGAGGTCAATTTATAGCAATAAATGCGCAGATCAAAAAAGAAGAAAGGAATGAAATCAAAATGTTAGCTTTACAATTCAAACAAATAGAAAGAGAACAGCAAAAGAAGCCCACAGCAACCAGAAGAAAGGAAATAAAAAAGATCAGAACAGAAATAAATGAAATAGAGAACAGAAAAACAATAGAAAGAATCAACCAAACCAAAAGTTAGTAGTTTGAAAGGATCAACAAAACCAACAAACCATTGGCCAAACTGGCCAAAGAAAAACAGGAGAGAGAGGAAGCAAATAATAAGAAATGAAATGGGGTGCATTACGATAGACCCAAGTGAAATAAAAAAGATCATAACAGAGTACTACGAAAAGCTGCACTCCAACAAATTTGAAAACCTACAGGAAATGTACAAATTTCTAAAAACACACTACCTACCTAAGCTAACACAAACTGAGGCAGACAATCTGAACAGACCCATAAAAAAAAAAAAGAGACTGAAAAGGTAATTTAAAAAAAAAAAAAAAAACTCCCAACAAAAAAAGCCCTGGCCCAGATGGCTTCACTGGAGAATTCTACCAAACATTCAGAGAAGAGCACAGACCAGCACTACACAAACTATTTCAGAATATAAAAAAGGAAGGGATACTTCCAAATTCATTCTATGAAGCCAGCATAACCCTGATACCAAAACCAGGCAAAGACACCACAAAAAAAAGAAAACTGCAGATCAGTATCTCTCATGAACACAAATGCAAAAATTCTCAACAAAATTCTAGTCAGTAGAATTCAAAATCATATAAAAATAATAATAATAATACACCCTAACTAAGTGGTATTCATACCAAATATGCAGGATGGTTCAGCATTAGAAAATCAATCAACGTGATCCACCACATAAATAAAACAGAAGAAAAAAATCACATAATCATCTCAATAGAAGCAGAAAACACATTGGACAAATTCTAACACCCATTCCTAATAAAAACTCTCAATAAAATAGGAATAGAAGATAAATTCCTCAACGTAATAAAGGACATCTATACAAAACCAACAACCAACATCACTGTCAATGGAGAGAGGCTGAAAACATTCCTCCTGAGAACAGGAACAAGACAAGGATTCCCTTTATCACCATTCCTATTTAACATTATGCTGGAAGTCCTATCTAGAGCAAAAAGGCAAGAAGAAGAAATAAAGGCATCCAAATTGGTAAGGAAGAAGTAAAACTATCCCTGTTCACGGATGATATGATACTATACATAGAGAACCCAAAAAACACTACAAGAAAACTACTGGCACTAAAGGAAAGATTCAGCAGAGTAGCACAATACAAGATAAATATATGAAAATCAGTTGGATTCCTATACAGGAAAGCAATACTATTTAAAATAGCCTCTAAAAAAATACAATACTTAGGAATAAATCTAACCAGGGACATAAAAGACCTAACAAAGAAAACTACAAAACGCTAATGTAAGAAACCAAAAGGGACCTACATAAACGGAAAAACATAACATGCTTATGGATAGGTAGACTCAAAATTTCAATTCTACTTGTGGTAGTTAATATTATGTGTCAGCTTGGCTGGGCCATGATTCTCAGCGTTTATATGTGATCACTTCCATGACTGAATATGCTGTGAGTAGCCAATCAGTGGAAAGGGAGTTTCCCTGGGGGTGTGGCCTGCATCTGAATATAAGCAGACGTTCTGGCTTTTTGCTTGCTCTGGGTTCTGCGACTGCCTCTGTTTGTCTGACCTCTAGTTCTTGGGACTTAAGCTATCAACTTATGCGCCAATCCTAGGATTCATTGATCTTCACAGCCTGTGAGTGGAGTCCTGCTTTCCACCTTCTGATCTTGGGTTTGGCAGACCCTGTGGCTATGTAAATCAAGATAAGCCTCTGTTCTAATCCACGGACTTGGGACGTTCTAGCCTCTACAATCACGTGAGCTGTTTCCTTGATATAAATCTCTATATATATATTTATATGCTTTACTGGTTTTGCTCTTCTAGAGAACCCATCCTAAGACATTTGGTACCGAGAGTGGTTCTACAGAGACAAAACTGTAAGGACGAGTTTTCTAAATTGGTTCTCAAGTCTGGTTAATCTTAAAGATGTTGATGACTCTGCTTCCAGCCAGTAAACAGGGCACTGCTAGTCTATGGTGTGAGGTGGCGATACAAATATGCAAAATATCACCACCAGTAGATCAGGTATTGGAGAAAGGTGAGGCTCAGGGTGAACACATGTGTGATATCTTTCTATGGCTCTGTCAGAACAAGAAGTCTAAGGAAGCTGGTTGGTTTGTCCTACTTTCGCTAGACAAACTGGTGAAAGAGATGCGCTCAGGGCCTCAGAGTCAAAGCTCAAGTGCCACATAAATGACCTCAAGGCTTCCACTTGTGCTTTGAAAGAAAGCCTTATTTCTTGTAGTAACAGAGCTGAAATTGCTGAAGATCAAACCCAGAGCTTTATTGTAAGACTGGCTGAATTACAATGCCAGCTTAATTGTCAACCTTGAGAGGTGTCTGAAGTTAAAGTAAGGGCATTAATTGGGAAGAAACGGGATCTGGGATCCTGAAACTCGGGATGGAGACATATGGGCAGATAATCAGGAGGCTGGGGACATTGACCCCCCTAAATTCTGTTGAATCACTCCTGCCAGCAGAACCACTCCCATCTGAAGAGATTACTTCATGTTTGTCTGCTAAACCAGCCTTTCCAGAAAAACCATTAGCCCCTCCACTACCATTTAATGAGATTAGCCCTAGCCCAGCTGCCTCTAAAGAGCCCTTGCCTGAGTCATTGCCTGGGGCATCACCTGAGGCAGATGCTTTACAAGACAATGCTGACTGTTCTCAAAACAATTTCACACTACCAATTCTGGCTTCTAGACCTACAACTAAGCTTAAATCCCAGCGAGCCCCAAAAGGTGAAGTACAAAGTGCGATCCAGGAGGAGGTATGCTACATTCCAAAAGAACTACTTGACTTTTGTAATACGTACAAACAGAAACCTGGGGAATATGTGTTGGAATGGTTATTAAGGGTATGGGATAATGGTACAAGGAACATAAAGATGGATCAGTCTGAGTTTATTGATATGGGTTCACTAAGCACAGATTCTTCATTCAATGTTTCAGCTCGAGAAGTTTGGTTGGGTTGCTGAAGTTTGGATTATGAGGTGGCCTACACTAAATCAAGTTGAAGTACCAGACCTGCCTTGGTATACTGTAGAAGAAGATATCCAAAGACTTAGGGAAATTGGCATTCTAGAGTGTATTTACCAAGTTAGACCCACAGACCCACACATGGAGTGCCCAGAGGACACACCTTTTACCACAACTGTGAGGAACAAATTTGTGAAGGGAGTTCCAGCATCCTTGAAGACTGCTGTGATTGCTATTTTATGTAAATCAGATTTGACAGTGGGAACTGCCCTAACTGAATTAAGACACCTAACTACAATGGGGCTGATTGGACCTCGTGGTAGTAGGGGCCAAGTGGCCACACTCAATCAACAAAGACAAAGTGGACGTGGTTACTGTAATGGACAGCGGAGTCAAAGCAGTAATCAGAATAGTCTAACTTGTATGGACTTATGGTGATGGCTGGCTACTTAGCCATGGTGTCTGTAGGAGTGAAATAGATAGGAAATCTACTAAATATTTACTTGATCTGTACAAATGGATGAATTCTAGATCAGGTGAACAGCAGTCTAACTCGAATTGCCAGAATAGAGAGTCATGGTTCTTCAATCAATTCCCAGATTTGAGCAAGTTTGAAGACCCACAACCCCTTGAATGAAGGGGAGGCCAGGTCTCATAGAGCAAAGACTCCAATAAACTGCCAAAAATTTTTACTGTTAATCTTTTTCCCAGCCTTCCCCAGAGGAATGTACGGCCTTTTACAAGAGTGACTGCTCATTCAGGAAAAGGAAATAATCAGACTTTTCGGGGATTACTGGATACTGGCTCTGAACTGACACTAATTCCAGGAGACTCAAAACGTCACTGTGGCCCATGAGTCAGAGTGGAGGCATATGGAGGTCAGGTAATTAATGGAGTCTTTGCTAATGTCTGTCTCACAATAGGTCCAGTGGGTCCCCGAACCCATCCTGTAGTGATTTCCCTAGTTCCAGAATGCATAATTGGAATAGATATATTCAGCAATGGCAGAATGCCCACATTGGATCCTTGACAAATAGAGTAAGGGCTATTATGGTATGAAAGCCAAGTGGAAACCATTAGAACTGCCCCTACCTAGGAAAATAGTAAACTAAAAGCAATACTGCATTCCTGGAGGGATTCCTGAGATAACTGCCACCATCAAGGACTTGAAGGATGTAGGAATGGTGTTTCCCACCACATCCCCATTCAACTCACCTATTTGGCCTGTGCAAAAAACAGATGGATCTTGGAGAATGACAAAGATTATCAAAAACTTAACCAGGTGGTGACTCCAATTGCAGCTGCTGTTCCAGATGTAGTTTCATTGCTTGAGCAAATTAATACATCTCCTGATACCTGGTATGCAGCTATTGATCTGGCTAATTCCTTTTTCTCCATACCTGTTTCAAAGGAGCACCAGAAGCAGTTTGCCTTCAGCTGGCAAGGCTAACAATACACCTTCACTTGCCTACCTCAGGGCTACATCAACTTTCTAGCCCTATGTCATAATTTAGTCCACAGGGAATTTGATCACCTTTCCCTTCCACAAGATTTCACACTGGTCCATTACACTGATGACATTATGCTGATTGAACCCAGTAAGAAAGAAGTGTTAATGACTCTGGACTTACTGGTAAAACATTTGTGTGATAAAGTGTGTGAAATTAATCCCACAAAAATTCAGGCACCTTCCACCTCAGTGAAATTTCTAGGGATCAAGTGGTATGGGGCATGTCAAGATAGTCCTTCTAAAGTGAAGGGTAAGTTTTATTGCATCTGGCTGCTCCCACAACTAAAAGGGAGGCACAACACCTAGTGGGCCTCTTTGGATTTTGAAGGCAACATATTCCTCATTTGGGTGTGCTACTCCAGCCTACTTACCAAGTGACTCAAAAAGCTGCTAGTTTTACATGGGGCCCAGAACAAGAGAAGGTTCTGCAGCAGTTTCAGGCTGCTGTGCAACCTGCTCTGCCACTTGGGCCATATGATTCAGCTGATCCAATGTTGTTTGAAGTGTCAGTGGCAGATAGAGATGCTGTTTGGAGTCTTTGGCAGGCCCCTATTGGTGAATCACAGTGTAGACCCTTAGGATTTTGGAGCAAAGCTCTACCATCCTCTGCAGATAACTACTCTCCTTTTGAGAAACAACTTTTGGCTTGTTACTGGTCATTGCTAGAGCCTGAACACTTAACCATGGGACACCAAGTCACCACGTGGCCTGAGCTACCCATCATGAACTGGGTGTTGTCTGACCCACAGAGTCATAAAGTTGGACATGCACAGCAGCACTCCATCATTAAATGGAAGTTGTATACACGAGATCAGGCCTGAGGAGGACCTGAAGGTACAAGTAAGTTACATAAGGAAGTGGCCCAAATGTCCATGGTCTCCACTCCTGTCATATTACCTTCCCTCTCCCAGTCTGCATCTATGGCCTTATGGGGAGTTCCTTATGATCAGTTGACTGAAGAGAAAACTCATGCCTGGTTTACAGATGGTTCTGTGCAATATGCAGATGCCACTCGAAAGTGGACAGCAGCAGCACTACAGCCCCTTTCTGGGACCTCCATAAAGGACAGTGGTGAAGGGAAATCCTCTCAACGGGCAGAATTTCAAGCAGTGCACCTGGTTGTTCACTTTGCTTGGAAGGAGAAATGGCCAGATGTACGATTGTATACTGATTCATGGGCTGTGGCCAATGGTTTGGCTGGATGGTCAGGGACTTGGAAGGAACATGATTGGAAAATTGGAGACAAGGATTTATGGGGAAGAGGTATGTGGATATACCTCTCTGAATGGGCCAAAGAAGTGAAGATATTTGTGTCTCATATGAATGCTCATCAAAGGGCGACCTCAGCAGAGGATGATTTTAACAATCAAGTGGATAGGATGACGCATTCTGTGGAAACCAGTCATCCTCTTTCCCCAGCTACTTCTGTCATTGCTCAATGGGCTCATGAACAAAGTGGTCATCGTGGCAGGGATGGAGATTATGCATGGCCCTAGCAACATCGACTTCCACTCACCGAGGCTGACTTGGCTACAGCCACTACTGAGTGCCCATTCTTCCAGCAGCAGAGACCAACCCTGAGTTCTCAGTATGGCACCATCCCTTGAGATGATCAGCCAGCAACCTGGTGGCAATTTGATTACACTGGACCACTTCCCTCATGGAAAGGGCAGCATTTTGTCCTTACTGGAATAAACACTTACTCTGGATATGGATTTGCCTTCCCTGCATGCAATGCTTCTGCCAAAACTACCATCCAAGGACTTACAGAATGCCTTATCCACCGTCCTGGTGTCCCACACAGCATTGCCTCGGATCAAGGGACTCACATCACAGCAAATGAAGTGTGGCAGTGGGCCCATGCTCATGGAATTCACTGGTCTTACCATGTTCTCCATCATCCTGAAGCAGCTGGCTTGATAGAACGATGGAATGGCCTTCTAAAGACACAATTATGGTGCCAGCTAGGTGGCAATACCTTGTAGGGTTGGGGCAATGTTCTCCAGGAGGCTGTATATACTCTAAACAAGCATCCAATATATGGTGCTGTTTCTCCTATAACCAGGACTCATGGGTCCAGTAATCAAGGGGTGGAAATGGGAGTGGCACTCACTATTACCCCTAGTGACCCACTTGCAAGATTTTTGCTTCCTGTCCCTATGACCTTGTGCTCTGCAGGTCTAGAGGTCTTAGTTCCAAAGGGAGGGATGCTCCCACCTGGAGACATATCACTGATTCCATTGAACCAGAAGCTAAGAATGCCAGCTTGCCAGTTTGGGCTCCTTATGCCTCTGCATCAACAGGCAAAGAAAGGAGTTACCATACTGGCTGGTGTAATTGATCCTGATTACCAAGAGGAAATCAGATTGATATTACATAATGGAGGTAAAGAAGAGTATGCCTGGAATGCAGGAGATTCCTTACGGCATCTCTTAGTACTACCATCGCCTATGATTAAAGTCAATGGAAAACTACAGCAACCCAATTCTGACATGACTACTAATGACCCAGACCCTTCTGGAATGAAGGTTTGGGTCACCCTATCAGGCAAAGAACCACAACCAGCCAAGGTGCTTGCCAAGAGCAAAGGGAATACAGAATGGGTGGTGGAAGACAGTAGTTCTAAATACTAGTTACGGCCAAGCGACCAGTTGCAGAAACAGGGACTGTAACTGTTATCGGTATTTCTGCTTTGTATGTGTGCATCAAATATTTTTGTTTCCTTCACTTATAAAATATAAGATATAAATGGGGCTAGTGCATTTTTGATTATATGCCTGTTACTTGTATATTGTTAGGTGCCAGTATGACGTTCTAATCATCTTTATTCAGAGATTATGTATGATTTAAGGAGATGTGTACATGTGCCAAGCTGACAAGGGGTGGACTATGATGGTTAGGATTGTGTGTCACCTTGGGCTGGGCCATGATTCTCAGTGTTTATATGTGATCACTCCCATGATTGAATCTGCTGTGAGTAGCCAATCAGTGGAAAGGCAGTTTTCCCAGCAGGTGTAGCCTGAATTTGAATATAAGCAGACGTTCTGGGTTTTCGCTCACTGTCGATTCTGCGACTGCCTCCTGTTCGTCTGACCTCCAGTTCTTGGGACTTAATCTATCAGCTTATCTGCCCGATCCTGGGATCCGTCAATCTTCACAGCCTGTGAGCAGAGTCCTGCTTTCCAACCTGCTGATCTTGGGTTCACCAGCCCCTGCGGCTGCATGAATTGAGAGAAGCCTCTATCTTAATCCACAGACTTGGGAGTTTCTAGCCTCTACAATTCCGTGAGCTGTTTCCTTGATATAAATCTCTCTATATATATATTTGTATGCTTTACTGGTTTTGCTTCTGTAGAGAACCCAGCCTAAGACACTTCCCAAAGCAATCTACAAGTACAATGCAATCCCAATCCAAATACCAACAGCATTCTTTAACAAGATGGAAAAACTAATCATTAACTTTATATGGAAAGGAAAGAGACCCCGGATAAGTAAAGCATGACTGAAGAAGAACAAAGTAGAAGGCCTTACACTACCTGATCTCAAAACCTACTATACAGCTACAGTAGTCAAAACAGCCTGGTACTGGTACAACGATAGACACACTGACCAATGGAACAGAATCAAGAACCCAGTTGTAAATCCATCCACCTAGGGTCACCTGATCTTCAACAAAGGCCCATATTCCATTTTATCAGGAAAAGACAGTCTTTTTAACAAATAGTGCTGGCAAAATTGGCTGTCCATCTGTAAAAAAATGACATAGGACCCATACCTCACACCATACACAAAAACTAATTCAAAATGGATCAAAGACCTAAATGTAAAACCAAAAACTATAAAGATCATGGAAGAAAAAATAGGGTTAACACTAGGGGCTGTAATATAAGGCATAAATACGATACAAACCATAACTAACAATACACAAACACCAGAAGATAAGCTAGATAACTGGGACCTTCTAAAAATTAAACACTTATGCTCATCAAAAGACATCACCAAAAGAGTGAAAAGAGAACCCACAGACTAGGAAAAAAAATTTGGCTATGACATACCCGACAAAGGTCTAATCTGTAAAATCTATAGGAAAATCCAACACCTCTACGACAAAAAGACAAAAATAATCTGCTTAAAAAATCGGTAAAGGATATCAACAGGCACTTCACCAAAGAAGACATTTAGGTAGCTGACAGACACATGAGGAAAAGCTCACTTTCACTAGCCATTAGAGAAATGCAAATCAAAAGTACAATGAGATACCATCTCACCTCGGCATTACTGGCCCTAATTTAAAAAAAAAAAAAAAAAACAGAAAATAACAAATGTTGGAGAGACTGCAGGGAGACTGGAACTCTTATGCACTGCTGGTGGGATGCAAAATGGTACAACCATTTTGGAAAACAATATGGTGCTTCCTTAAAAAGCTAAAAATTGAAATACCATATGATCCAGCTATCCCACTCCTAGGAATATATCCTAGAGAATTAAGAGCCATCACACACATAGACATATGCACACCCACGTTCATAGCTGCATTACTCACAATAGCAAGAAGATGGAAACAACCTAAGTGCCTATCAACAGATGAATGGATAAACAAACTATAGTACATACACACAATGGAATACTTTGCAAAGATAAAGAGCAATGATGAATCTGTGAAGCATCTCACAACATGAATGAATCTGTAAGGCATTATGCTGAGTGAAATAAGTCAATCACAAAAGGACAAATACTAATCACAAAAAGACAAATACTGTATGAGACCACTATTATAAAAACTCATAAAAAGTTTTAGACACAGAAAGAAACAATATTTGATAGTTACGAAGGAAGGGAAGGGTGGAGAGGGAAAAACACTGAGTAGACAATAGATAAATGGTAACTTTGGTGGAGGGTAAGATAGTACACAATACTGGGGAAGTCAGCACAACTTGACCAAGGCAAAGTCATGGAAGCTTCATAGACACATCCAAACTCCCTGAGGGACCAAGTTACTGGGCTGAGGCCTCAGGACCATGGTCTCAGGAGATATTTAGCTCAATTGACATAACACAGTTTATAAAGAAAATGTTCTACATCCTACTTTGGTGAGTATTGTCTGGGATCTTAAAAGCCTGTGAGTGGCCATCTAGGATATGTCTACTGGTCTCACCCCATCTGGAGCAAAGAAGAATGAAGAAAACCATAGACACAAGGGAAAGATTAGTCCAAAGGACTAATGAACCACAACTACAACAGCCTCCACCAGACTGAGCCCAGCACAAATAGATGGTGCCTGTCTACCACCATTGACTGCTCTGACAAGGATCACAATAGAGTCCTGGACAGAGCTGGAGAGAAATGTAGAACAAAATTCAAACTCACAAAAAAAAAAAAAAAAAAAAAAAAGAAGACCAGACTGACCAGACTTACTGGTGTGGCAGAAACCCCAAAAGTATGACCCCTGGACACCCTTTTAACTTAGTACTGAAGTCATCCCTAAGGTTCACCCTTTAGCCAAAGATTAGACAGGCCTATAAAACAAACAATAACACACGTAGTTCAACCATGTATACAAGACTAAATGGGCACACCAGCCTGGGGCAAGGATGAGAAGGCAGGAGGGGACAGGAAAGCTGGACGAATGGAAATGGGGAACCCAAGGTTGAGAAGGGGAGAGTGTTAACACGTTGCAGGTTTGGCAATCAACGTCACAAAACAATTTGTGTATTGTTTAATAAGAAACTAATTTGCTCTGTAAACTTTCACCTAAAGCACAATAAATAAATAAATAAATAAATAGTGCCAGTATGAGAAGAGCCTAGAATCTAGAACTAGTTTCAAAAGTTGTTTCTTTCTCCAAGGCGAAAGGTCTGAAAATCACTATGGAAACCATTAATGGTGAAGGTCAGGTAGGATGCTGTTGTTAGGTGCCATCAAGTCAATTTTGACTCACAGCAACCCACGTAACAGAGTAGAACTGCCCCATAGGGTTTTCTTGGGTGTAAGCTTTATGGAAACAGATCACCAAGTCTTTCTCTCGTGTAGTGTCTGGGTGGGTTCAAATCACCAAACTTTCGGTTGGCAGCCAAGTACTTAACTGTTTGGGCCACCAGGATTCCTTGTCAGATAGGATAATGACATCTAATATTAGGCAAAAGGTATAGTTCTACCTGTACTTGATTTCTCTGGTAGCTGTTAATTTTTGTTTAAATACCTCTACTTGAAATGGGGAGAATTATGACAATAATAATTGAGTGAGCCACCTCCAGTCTAAGGCTGCTCCTCCATTTGTGCACTGAGATCCCATTCCTTCCTCTGTCCTCTGGGATTTTGAACCACCAATTATCCTGTTTCTCACCCTCTCTACAGGTTCTCCACCTCAAAATATATTTTGCAAAGTATTTTCTCTTAAAGATTTTTCTCATAAGTTACCGTAAAATGGTTAAAATTGAAACATTAATCCAATCAATACAGAAACATGGCAAGAATCTTTTAGTGGTACAAATTTCCAAGTTAACTGAATTGTTCCATTAATAGCCAACTGTTAGTAGGAACAAGTGTTTATTATCTAGAACAAATCTAAACCTATAGAATACTTTCTTGTAAATGAGTAGTCGTAGATAGATCTCACTTTAAGAAAATATGGCAGATGTAAACCCAGATTTATCATGAAAATATAATTTAATACTGACTTGTAACATCATGGACTTTTCACAAAATTTAAAGTCCAAAGAAAAAGTTACCTAATAGCTTCAAACAAAAGATTAATTAGTAAAACACTTAAGATAAAGTAGAAAATACCTGATTTTAAAATGATGATTCCCTATATAAAAGATTTGCAATGAGTTTTCTTAAAAAGTCAAGCTACCCGTGTATCTTGAAACTATACAGTGTTTTGCAAAACCACTTATGTATATTTGAGAATGATAACCTAAAATAAGTGATAATTGGAAAATTACTGTAGAGTTCAGTTGTCAACAATTTTTCAAATCATTCTTTTTACATATTTACATTTAAGTACATACTGATTCTAAAATTACTTTATTATGTTTATTGTAAAAAAAACTGAAGAATACAGAAAAGCACAAAGAAGAAAATAAAAATCATAATTCTACTTTCAGAGATAAACATTTTGAAGATTTGGTGAATATACGTCCAATCAATTTCCTAAATTTTACATAGTTGACAAAAGAATGAATATACATTTTTGTCTCCTGAATTTTTACTTAAGTTTAAATCATAAATATTTTCTCATGTCTTTAAGCATTCTATTCAATTTCATTTTAATAAACACTTATTTGTTCGTTATATGAATGGACTTTAACCTATTTATGTATTACACTAATTTTGGATATTTATACCTGAGCTCGCCTGCTAACCAAAAGACTGGAAGTACAAATCCACCAGCTGCTCCTTGGAAACCCTATGGGGCACTTCTACTCTGTCCTATAGGGTCTCTATGAGTCAGAGTCCATTCGACAGCACCATATTTGCTATTTTTGGTGATGGGAAAGGCAATACCCAATATGGGTGAAGTCTTCACAACTTGTCCAAGGTAAATGAAGACACTAAGAAGTACATCAGAATAAGGGATAATTTTGGTAAATACTATGACAGACAATTTTGCAACAACAATAACAACCAATAAATTATATATGTGGTTACATAGACATATAGGCATATACAGGTATAGGAAGGCACATGTAAGTATACGAGTATGCAGGTATAGGTGTATCTGAAAGCATATGTATATACATGGTTATGTGTGCTGCATGTAAATTCATACATACCATAGAGCACATAGGGGGCACAGTTAAGAAATCTTCCTGCATGTATCCAATCACCTCATGGGACTGAGTAACTGGGTTTGAAGGCTAAGGACCATAGTCTCAGGGGACATGTAAGTCAATTGGCATAACAGTTTATAAAGAAAGAGTTCTACATCTTAGGTTAGTGGGTAGTGTTAGGCGTCTTAAAAGCTTGCAAGCGGCCATCTAAGATACAACTATGGATCTCTTCCAATCTGGAGCAAAGGAGAGTGAAGGAAACCAAAGACTCCAGGAAGAATTTAATCCACAGGACTAAAGGCCCAAGAGAACACAACCTCTTCTAGCTTGAGATGACAAAAACTAGATGGTGCCCGGCTACCACTACTGACTATTCTGACCAGGGACACGATAGAAGATCCCTGTTAGAATGGGAGAAAAATGTAGAACAAAACTCAAATTCCTAAAAAAGGCCAGACTTGCTGGACAGATAGTTACTGAAGGAACTCCTGAGAATATCATCCTAAGATACCCTTTGAACTTGGAACTGAACCCACTCCCAGTGGCCACCTTTCATCAGAATGATAGACTAGCTTACGAAATAAACAGTATCACCCGCGAACACTGTGCTCCCTTAAATTAATCAAATACATGAGACCAAATGGTCAACATTTAAAGCGAAGATGAGAAGCTAAGGAGGGGCTAGATTAATGGAAACAGAAGAAAAAGAATGGAAATAATGAGAATATTGACACGTGAAAAATGTAACCAATATCATAGAACAAGTTGTATAAAAATTGTTAAGTGGGAACCTAATTTGCTCTGTAAACTTTCACATAAAACACAATAAAAAAAAAATCTATATACTAAGAGATGAGACCTCCACCACTCAACCTCTTCACCCACTTGCCTCCAAGAACACTGGCAGCCAGGATAGGAGTATAAGTCTCTGGAGACACTGAGCCAAGACAAGACCTACAGACAATAAAATTTGGAGACTCTACAGTGAATAGCCAAGTCCCATCTATTTTTAAATATTTAATTAATTTAATTAATCAAAAATTAATCTACTACTGTTTATAATTAATCTGTAAACTATAATCACATCTAAAACTACATTTTCTAGTCTCTTCTCCATTTATGCTCCCCCAATTATTCCCCTTACCATTCTGGCTGATTCTGATTTGAGTCTAGAGCAGAAAATCACACATGGGTCATTTTCTTCAATGAATGACTGCCCAGCTAACTTTTTGTTCATTCTCGCTCTTTTATTGCCCTCTGGTCAAAGAAGTATCAACTGAAATATCTAATGCTCTGAACCCCCACGCATCTGTCAGTTTGTCTTACTGTGGGAGTTTGCATGTTGCTGTGATGCTGGAAGAATGCCACCAGCATTAAAATACTAGCAGGGTCACCCATGGTGGACAGGTTTCAGCTGAGCTTCCAGACTAAGAAAGACTAGGAAGAAGGACCTGGAGGTTTACTTCTGAAAAGAATTAGCCAGTGAAAACCTTATGAATATAAGCATAACATTGTTTGATATAGTGCCGGAAGATGAGCCCACCAGGTTGGAAGGCACTCAAAAGACAACTGGGGAAGAGCTGCCTCCTCAAAGTAGAGTCGACCTTAATGACGTGGATGGAGTCAAGCTTTCAGAACCTTCATTTGCTAATGCGACATGACTCAGATTGAGAAGAAACAGCTGCAAACATCCATTAATGATCAGAATGTGGAATGAACGAAGTATGAATCTAAAAAAATTGGAAATCATCAAAAATGAAATGGACTGCATAAACATCGATATCCTAGGCATTAGTGAGCTGAAATGGACTGCTATTGGCCATTTTGAATCGGACAATCATATGGTCTACTATGACGAGAATGAAAACTTGAAGAGGAATGGCGCTGCACTTATCCTCAAAAAGAACATTTCACGATCTATCTTGAAGTACAACGCTGTCAGTGATAGGATAATATCCAAATACCTAAGAAGAAGAACAGCTAATACAACTATTATTCAAATTTACCCACCAACCACTAAGGCCAAAGATGAAGAAACTGAAGATTTTTACCAATTTCTGCGGTCTGAAAATGATCGAACATGCAACTAGGATACATTTGATAATTACTGGTGATTGGAATGCGAAAGTTGTAAACAAAGAAGAAGGATTGGTAGTTGGAAAATATGGTCTTGGTGATAGAAGTGATGCCAGAGATCACCTGATAAAATTTTGCAAGACTAACAACTTCATCATTGCAAATACCTTTTTTGAACAAAAAGGTGACTATATACATAGACCTCACCAAATGGAATACAAGGAATCAGATTGACTACATCTGTGGAAGGAGACAATGGAAAAGCTCAATAGCATCAGTTAGAACAAGGCTAGGGGCCAACTGCAGAACAGACCATCAATTTCTCATATGCAAGTTCAAGTTGAAATGGAAGAAAATTAGAACAAATCCACGAGAGCCAAAGTACGACCTTGAGTATATTCCACCTGAATTTAGAGACCATCTCAGAATAGATTTGATGCATTGAACAATAATGACCGAAGACCAGACTAGCTATGGAATGACATCAAGGACATCATACGTGAAGAAAGCAAGAGGTCATTAAAAAGACAGGAAAGAGAGTTCCGGCAACATGGCGCTCTAGGCAGAAGCACCACGCCATCCGTCCACAGCAAAGATCTGAAAAACTAAGCCAAACAGACAATACAACAATCCTGAAACCCTAAAACATCAAATGAAGAGATAAAGAACTCAGCCAAGCACCAAATGGAGTGAGAAAACTGACAGAGAAAGGAGAGCGAGGAGAGATTCATGCAGAGGTCCCCTACCAGCTAACGCAGCGCAGATCCACCATCTTGGACTCCTACCAGGGACCAGCAAACATGGGTACGAGAAAGCAGCCTCACGGAGAGTCCAGTGGGAGACAAAACAACCGAAAAGGAAAGAAACAAACAAATCTACAATCAATAAACGAGAAAAATAACTACTGAATGCCCCCAAAACAGCAGACAATATCAAAACATTTACAAAAACAGGACAGGATGGTTCCAGTAGGTGTCCAAAATAAAACACCAGATGACTCTCCTGTGGAATAAACTGCACTAGAACTACCTAATAGGGAATTCAAATCTCTAATACTCAGAATTCTCCAAGAACTGAGGCAAAAAGCTGACAAACATGAGGAAAAATAGACAAATTCATGGAAAATACAGACAAAAAATTGGAAGAATTCAGGAAGATGATGCAGGAACAAAATGCCAAAATAAATTCACAACTAGAAATTACACAAAAACAACAATTAGAAATCCAAAAGATAAACAACAAGATTTCAGAAATGGATAATGTCACAGAAGAGCTGAGAAGCAGATTTGAAACCGTGGAAGAAAGGATCAGTGGAACTGAAGACAAACACTTGGATACAACTCTGTTTGAGGAAAACACAGAAAAAAGAACAAACAAAAATGAAGAGACCCTGAGAGTTATATGGGACACAATTAAAAGCAAAAATTTACGAGTGATTGGAATTCCAGAACAGGGAGAGAAAACAGAAAACACAGAGAGGATCATTGAGGAACTGCTTACAGAAAACTTCTCCAATATCATGAAAGATGAAAAGCTGGCCATCCAAGAAGCTCAATGAACCCCATATAGAAGAGACCCCAAAAGAAAATCACCAAGGCATATCATATTCACACTCGCCAAAAACAAAGACAAACAAAGAATCCTGAGAGCAGCTCATGAAAAACAAGAAGTCACATACAGAGGAGAAACAATAAGACTAAGCTCAGATTATTTGGCAGAAACCATGCAGGCAAGAAGGCAATGGGATGACATATATAAAATCTTGAAAGAAAAAAAATTGTCAGCCAAGAATAATATATCCTGCAAAACTCTTGTTCAAATTTGATGATGAAATTAGGTCATTTCCAGATAAACAGAAATTAAGGGAATATGTAAAAGTCAAACCAAACTTACAAGAATTATTAAAGGGAGTTCTTTGATCTGAGGACAAACAGCTTCAGCTCACAGGCAGAACATAGGACGCAGGATCGTACGTGCCAGATACCAGTCTAGGAAATGAACTCTAGAGGACTATCCAAAACCAAAAGAAATACTACAGGGAATCAGAGCAGTTAATCAATAAATGACAACAACATCAAAACAATAAAAGAGGGAATAAACGGCATAGGTATAGAACCTTCTAACGGAGAAGAAGGCAAGGCAACACCACGTAATGGTAGACTGCTTCAAACTTAGAAAGATAAGGGTAAAATTCATGGTAACCACAAAGAAAGTTAACAAACCAAGTCATAAAAATAAAGACGAAAACCATAAAGTCTCGGCAAAAACAAAACCTACAAAAACAAACAAAAGGAAAAAAAAATCCACCAACAAAAGTAACTCAGCACAAGACAGTAAGAACAAAGAAAACTTCAGCACCACAAAAAAAAGCACTACAAAATGACAGCAAGAAACTCACATCTATCAATAATTGCACTGAATGTAAATGGACTCAATGCAACCATAAAGAGATGGAGAGAGACAGAATGGATAAGAAAACGGGATCCATCAATATGCTGTGTACAAGAGACACACCTTAGAAACAGAGACGTGAACTTATTAAAAGTCAAAGATTGGAAAAAAATATATCAAGCTAACAACTACCAAAAAAGAGCAGGAGTGGCAATTCTAATCTCAGATAAAATAGACTTTAAAACAAAATCTACCATAAAAGACAAAGAAGGACACTATATAATGATTAAGGGGACGAGCCTTCATGAAGACATAACCATAATAAACATCTACACACCCAATGACAGGGCTCCAAAATACATAAAACAAACTCTAACAACACTGAAAAGAGAAATTGACACTTCCACAATAATAGTAGGAGACTTCAACACACCACTCTCAGTAAAGGACAGAACAACTAAGAAGAAACTCAGCAAAGATACAGAAGATCTAAAGGGCACAATCAGCCAACTTGACCTCATAGACATATATAGAACACTCCATCCAACCGCTGCAAAGTACACATTCTTTTCCAATGCACATGGAATGTTCTCCAGAATAGACCACATCGTAGGCCACAGAGAAATCCTCAACAAGATCCAAAACACTGAGATAATTCAAAGTATCTTCTCTAACCACAATGCCATCAAAGTAGAAATTAACAATCGAAAGAGGAAGGAAAAAAAATCAACTACATGGAAACTGAATAACACCCTGCTTACACATCACTGGGTAATAGAAGAAATCAGAGATGGAATCAAAAAATTCCCAGAATCAAATGAAAATGAAAACACATCATACCAAAACCTTTGGGACACAGCAAAGGCAACCCTCAGAGAACAATTTATAGCAATAGATGCACATATCAAATAAGAAGAAAGGGACAAAATCAAAACATTAACTACAGAACTCAAACAAATAGAAAGAGAACAGCAAAAAAAGCCCACAACCACAGGAAGAAAGGAAATAGTAAAGATCAGAGCAGAAATAAATGAAATAGAGAACAAAAAAACAATAGAAAGAATCAGCAAAACCAAAAGCTGGTTCTTTGAAAGAATCAACAAAATCGACAAACCACTGGCCAGACTGACAAAAGAAAAACAGGAGAGGACACAAATAGCCCAAATAAGAAATGAAATGGGGGACATTACAACAGACCCAACTGAAATAAAAAGGATTATAATAGAATATTATGAAAAACTATACTCCAACAAATTTGAAAACCTAGAGGAAATGGACAAATTTCTAGAAACACACGGCCTACCCAAACTACAACAAAGTGATGCTGAAAATCTAAACAGACCCATAACAAGAGAAGAGATTGAAAAGGTAATAAAAAAAAACTCCCAACCAAAAAAAGCCCTGGCCCAGATGGCTTCATTGGAGAATTCTACAAAACATTTACAGAAGAGCTTGTACCAGTACTACTCAAGCTATTTCAGAACATAGAAGAGGAAGCAACACCTCTAAATTCATTCTATGAAGCCAGCATAACACTGATACCAAAACCAGGCAAAGACGTCACAAAAAAGAAAATTACAGACCAGTATATCTCATGAATATAGATGCAAAAATTCTCAACAAAATTCTAGCCAATAGAATTCAGCATCATATCAAAAAAATAATACACGACGACCAAGTAGGATTCATACCAGGTATGCAAGGATGGTTCAACATTAGAAAATCAATCAACGTAATCGACCACACAAATAAAAGGAAAGAAATGAATCACATGATCATCTCAATTGATGCAGAAAAGGCATTTGATGAAGTCCAACACCCATTCCTGATAAAAACTCTCAATAAAATAGGTATACAAGGGAAATTTCTCAACATAATAAAGGGCATCTATGCAAAACCAATGGCCAACATCATTCTTAATGGAGAGAGGCTGAAAACATTCCCCTTGAAAACAGGAAAAAGACAAGGATGCCCTTTATCACCACTCCTATTTAACATTGTGCTGGAAGTTCTAGCTAGAGCAATAAGGCAAGAAAAAGAAATAAAAGGCATCCAAATTGGTAATGAAGACGTTTAACTGTCCCTGTTTGCAGATGATATGATACTATACATAGAAAACCCTAAAGACTCTGCAAGAAATCTATTGGAAATAATAGAAAGATTCAGCAGAGTAGCAGGATACAAGCTAAACATTCAAAAATCTGTTGGATTCCTGTACACCACTAAGGAGAACGATGAAAAGGAAATCAGGAAAACAATACCATTTTCAATAGCCCCTAAAACGATAAAATACTTAGGAATAAATCTGACCTGGGATGTAAAAGACCCATACAAAGAAAACTACAAAACACTACTGCATGAAACCCAAAGGGATCTACATAAATAGAAAAACATACCATGCTCATGGATAGGCAGACTCAACATTGTGAAAATGTAAATTCCACCCAAAGCAATTTACAAATACAACACAATCCCAATCCAAATACCAACAACATTCTTCAAAGAGATGGAAAAACTAATCACTAACTTTATATGGAAAAGGAAGAAGCTCCGAATAAGTAAAGCACTACTGAAGAAGAAGAATAAAGTTGGAGGACTCACACTACCTGACTTCAGAACCTACCGTACAGGTACAGTAGTCAAAACAGCCTGGTACTGGTACAATGACAGATACATTGACCAGTGGAACAGAATTGAGAACCCATATGCCAATCCATCCACCTACGGTCACCTGATCTTCCACAAGGGCCCAAAGTCCATCAAATGGGGAAAAGACAGTCTTTTTAACAAACAGTGTTGGCAAAACTGGATAACCATTTGCAAAAAAATGAAACAGGGCCCATACCTCACAGTGTATACAAAAACTACTTCAAAATGTATCAAAGACCTGAATACAAAGCCTAAAACTATAAAGTTCATAGAAGAAAAAATAGGACCAACACTTCAGGCCTTAATACACAGCATTAACAGGATACAGACCATTACCATCAACGCACAAAACCCAACAGATAAGCTAGATAACTGGGATCTTCTAAAAATCAAACACCTATGCTCTTCAAAAGACTTCACCAAAAGAGTAAAAACAGAACCTACAGATTGGGAAAAAATTTTTGGACAGTACAAGTCAGACAAAGGTCTAATCTCCATAATCTACAAGAAAATCCAACACCTCTACAACAAAAAGACAAATAATCCTATTAAAAAATGGGCAAAGGAAATGAACAGACACTTCACCAAAGAAGACATTCAAATGGCCAACAGACACATGAGGAAATGCTCGCGATCACTAGCCATTAGAGAAATGCAAATTAAAGCCACAATGAGATACCATCTCACCCCGGCATTACTGGCACAAATCAAAAACACTGGAAATAACAAATGTTGGAGGGGCTGCGGGGAGATCGGAACTGTTATGCACTGCTGGTGGGAATGCAAAATGATACCATTTTGGAAAATGATATGGCGCTTCCTCAGAAAGCTAGAAATAGACATACCATTCAATCCAGCAATCCCACTCCTAGGAATATATCCTAGAGAAATAAGAATCGTCACTCGAATAGACATATGCACACCTATGTTCATGGCAGCATTGTTCACAATAGCAAAACGATGGAAACAACCTAGATACCCATCAACAGATGAATGGATAAACAAACTATGGAACATACACACAATGGAGTACTATGCAATGAGAAAGAATAACGATGAATCTGTGAAGCATCTCCTAACATGGATGAAACTGGAGGACATTATGCTGAGTGAAATAAGTCAATCACAAAAGGAGAAATATTGTATGCGATCTCTATTGTAAAAACCCATGAAAAAGTTCACACACAAAATGTAACAATCTTTGTTGGTTACCAGGGATGGGAGGGGTGGGGGGGAAATACTAAATAAGCAATAGATAAGTGGTATCTTGGGTGAAGGGTGAGACAGTACACAATACAGGGGAAACTAGCACAACCTGTACAACGAAAGGTCATGGAAGCCCCATAGACACACCCAAACTCCCGGAAGGACTGAATTGCTGGGCAGAGGGCTGTGGGGACCATGGTCTCGGGGAACATCTGGCTCAATTGGCATGACACAGCCTATAAACACAATGCTCTACATTCTACCTTGTAAGTAGTATCTGGGGTCTTAAAAGCCTGTGAGCAGCCATCTAAGATACTCCACTGGTCTCATCCCTTCGGGAGCAAGGGAGAAGGAAGAGAACAGGATACAAGGAAAAATTTAGTCCGAAAGACTAATTGTCTACAGTTACCAAGGCCTCCACCAGACTAAGTTCAGTACAGCTAGATGGTGCCCGGCTACCACCACTGACTGCTCTGACCAGGATCACAACAGACTGTTCTGGACAGAGCTGGAGAAGTGTGTAGAACATAATTCTGACTCACAAAAAAACAGACCAGATTTACTGGCCTAAAGGAGACTGGAGAAACCCCGAGACTATGGCCCCCAGACACCCTTTTAGCTCAGTGGTGAAGTTACCTCCGAGGTTCACTGTTCAGCCTGGGAGTGGACAGCCCCGTAAAACCAAATGAGACTAACGAGGTACAAGAGTCCA
Source organism: Dugong dugon (assembly GCA_030035585.1). Lineage (NCBI taxonomy): Eukaryota > Metazoa > Chordata > Mammalia > Sirenia > Dugongidae > Dugong > Dugong dugon. The sequence goes on along the minus strand of CM057463.1, from coordinate 176,200,867 downwards.
GTGACAAGGGCCAGAAGGCAGAAGGGGACAAGGAAGCTGGTGATAGGGAACCCAAGGTTGAGTAAGGATATTGTTGATGTGTTGTGAGATTGTTAACCACTGTCATAGGGCAACATGTGTAGTAACTGTTAAATGAGAAACTATTTTGTTCTGTAAGCCTTCACCTTAAGTGAGAATAACAGCACAATTGGAAGAGCATAGTCAATGTCACTGAACTGTGTATGTAGAAATTTTTGAAACGGTGTATCTTTGGCTATGTGTATTTTCACCAAAAAAAAAAAAAAAAATGTTGAGAAGTTAGAGGATTAATATGTTGTGGGGTTGTTAACTAATGTCATAAAACAACATGTGTACTACTGTTTAATGAGAAACTCTTTGTTCTGTAAGCCCTCACCTGAAGTACAATAAAATATATTAAAAAAAAAAAAAAGACAGGAAAGAAAGAAAAGACTAAAATGGATGTCAGAAGAGACTCTTAAACTTGCTCTTAAATGTCAAGTAGCTAAAGCAAAAGGAAGAAGTGATGAAGTCAAAGAGCTGAACAGAAGATTTCAAAGGGCAGCTCAAGAAGACAAAGTAAAGTATTATAATGACATGTGCAAAGACCTGGAGATAGAAAACCAAAAAGGAAGAACACACTCAGCATTTCTCAAGCTGAAAGAACTGAAGAACAAATTCAAGCCTCGAGTTGCAATACTGAAGGATTCTATGGGCAAAATACTGAATGACGCAGGAAGCATCAAAGAAGATGGAAGGAATACACAGAGTCACCGTACCAAAAAGATATGGTCAACATTCAACCATTTCAGGAGGTAGCATATAATCAGGAACCACTGGTACTGAAGGAAGAAGTCCAAGCTGCACTGAAGGCATTGGCAAAAAACAAGTCTTCAGGAACTGACAGAATACCACTTGAGGTATTTCAAGAAACAGACGCAGTGCCGGCATTGCTCACTCATCTATGCCAAGAAATTTGGAAGACAGCTACTGGCCAACCGACTGGAAGAGATCCACATTTATGCCTATTCCCAAGAAAGCTGATCCAACCGAATGTGGAAATTAGCTAACAATATCATTGCTATCACATGCAAGGAAAATTTTGCTGAAGATCATCCAAAAGCGACAGCAGCAGTATATTAATAGGGAATGTCAGAAATTCAAGCCAGATTCAGAAGAGGACGTGGAATGAGGGATATCATTGCTGATGTCAAATCGATCCTGGCTGAAAACAGAGAATACCAGAAAGACGTTTACCTGTGTTTTATTGATTATGCAAAGGCTTTCGAATATGTGGATCATAACAAATTATGTATAACATTGTGAAGAATGGAAATTCCAGAACACTTACTTGTGCTCATGAGAAACCTGTACATAGATCAAGAGGCAGTGGAACAGAACAAGGGGATACTGTTCGGTTTAAAGTCAGGAAAGGTATGCGCCAGGGTTGTGTCATTTCACTGTATCTATTCAATCTGTATTCTGAACAAATAATCCTAGAAACTGGACTATATGAAGGAGAATGGGGCATTAGGATTGGAGGAAGACTCATTAACAACCTTCGTCATGCAGCTGATACGACCTTGCTTGCTGAAAGTGAAGAGAACTTGAAGCACTTATGGATGAAGATCAAAAAGACTACAGCCTTCAGTATGGATTACATCTCTTCATAAAGAAAACAAAAATCCTCACAACTGGACCAATGAGCAACATCATGATAAATGGAGAAAAGATTGAAGTTGTCAAGGATTTCATTTTACATGGATCCACAGTCATGAAAGCAGCAGTCAAGAAATCAAACAACGCGCACTGCATTGGGCAAATCTGCTGCAAAAGACCTCCTTAAAGTGTTGAAAAGCAAAAGTGTCACCTTGAAGACTAAGGTGCGCCTGACCCAAGCCGTGGTGTTTTCAATCGCCTCATATGCATGTGAAAGCTGAACAATGAATAAGGAAGGCAGAAGAAGAATTGATGCCTTTGAATTGTGGTGCTGGAGAAGAATACTGAATATACCATGGACTGCCAACAGAAAGAATAAATCTTGAAAGAAGTAAGACCAGAATGCTCCTTAGAAGCAAGGATGGCCAGACCACTCTCACATAATTTGGACATGTTGTCAGGAGAGATCCATCCCTGGAGAAGGATACCATGCTTGGTAAAGCAGAAGGTTAGCGAAAAAGAGGAAGACCCTCAATGAGATGGATTGACACGGTGGCTGCAACAGTGGGCTCAAGCATAACAATCTTGAGAATGGCGCAGGAAGGGGCGGCGTTTCCTTTCGTTGCACATAAGGTCGCTATGAGTTGGAATTGACTGGAGCACACCCAAGAACAACAATGCTCTGAAGTCTAAAGACTGCCTTCTGTGGCCAAGTATATTTTAAAGTACTAAATATTTCCCATAAAGAGAATAAAGGGCTCCGACTAGACAGGTCAGTTACCACTTTTTAGTCATCCTTGTTATTTCCAAAGACTAGAAATTAGGCAGAACATCGTAGGTGATCAGTATACGCACAGATGGATGGATGAATATATATGGCTTCTTTGGGCAGAATTAAATTCCCACCAAAAACAGACACCTAACTAACTAGCCTCTCTCCACTACTCATTTTCCATTCTTCCAAGGAGCAGCCGGTGCCTGGAGCCCCTTCAGTGCCTCCTCCATTCCCTGCTGGTGTGTGGCCTTCCGAGCTGCAGGTGGTAGCTTTCTTTGCTGGAGGCAGCTCGCCTTGCTGTCGAAGAAGGAAGGGTGAAGAGCAGCGTCCCGCACTAGGCGGCGGAAGAGCGCAGCTCTGGGCGACCGCTTCCCGAGGCGCTCGACGGCTAGTCCCAGACGTAAGGGACCCTGCCATGTGGTTGGGCAAGTTAGAAAGGAAAGAGAACCCACACGTGGAAGAGGGGCACCCTGGACTTGGGGGACCGTGGCATCAGGGTGCGTCTCCAGCGCAAGGAGTGGCCGCCCGCCCGCACACCCGCGTCAGGAGCAAAACTCTGGAGGCGCCGCTGCAGGAGGGACCCGGCTCCAAGAACCGTGCAGTCTAGCCAGCGGGCGAAGGAAAGCCGCAGCCGCTGCTGACACCGCCGCCTTTTCCGGGTTTTTGCGCGTCCGAAGTCTGGCAGCCTGTTCTTCAGCCCTCGCTTTCCCGGCGGCGGCCCGAGGCAGGCGGTGCGGCGAGTGCGGGGGGTGAGACCTCGCTGCCCCCTCCGCGGTTCGGCTGTGGCCCGTTGTCAGCCTTCGCAGCGAGTTTCAGGTGGGCATGTTTCAGGTGGGCAGGTCCAGCATCCCCAAACCTGCCCCCCGCAACCTTGAGGACCTGGACTCTGTGCAGCGCGTCCTGTTACATAGGTCAGTGTTGGGCCGGGGGACTCCGGGAAAAACCGCCCTCCGTTACCCGGGGAATATGGTGAGAGGAAGGGCAACTTTTCTTTCAGGGATCTTCCGGGAAGTGTCTGATTTGGAATTCTCCTTGTGCGATGCTTCCCACGGGAGGGGCGTTGGGACCTGCACCCAGGCACGGATAACCCAACAAGCAAGGTAACGCACGGGCTTACTTGTGCTTCCTTACTAATCTGTAGGGCACAATTTCACCTGTTTTTCACTACATGTAGTGAAACCCATGTGAAATTGTGCCCTACAGATTAGTAAATAAACACAAGTAAGCCCGTGAGTACTTTGCTTACTGTTGAATCCGCCCCTGCCTGCATTCCACGTTGTCCAGAGTCCGATGCTCCTGATCCAGCCGGTCTAACTGCTGAGGCGCTGACCCTATGCGGTCTGGGTTACCCGTCTCCCTGTGGCAAAACACTTTCTAAGGGGAAAATAATTAAGCAAAGCTGTCCTTTAAACATCTCTAGACTTTCTCCAGGAAACATTACTGAGAGTTTTGTTTGAGCTTTGTTTGTGATGGAAATTAGGAGTCTCTTTTTGACAAAACTGATCCCACCCCACCCTTTCGCCACACATCCACGTGCATGCCCCACACCCACACGAAACTACACAAAAGAAATTTAAGAGTTCTTCTAAGAAGCATGAGAACCCCAAACCTTCTGTAACCTGATAGTGTATTATTTACTGCTAGCACCTTTGTCAAATCTTATTCTTTATGCAAAACAGACTAACAAATTTTAAACCCCATGGTAACAGTGATGAGTTCATAGAAGAGAAAAAAGTAAGAATCCGTGTAGAGAGCAAATTCTCTTTCCATTTTAAAATAAAAGGAGGTTGGATGAAATGCAAGGCAGTTAATACTGCTGTAACTCTTCAAAGGCCTGGCCGTTACAAGGCATGATGTGGGAAAAACTCTTACAGGAATATATCAAAAGTAGGTCTTGAATACATTTGTGGTGAAAAAGAGTAAGTGGCGTTTAGCAAGTATCTGTCGGGGGAAGTTTATGTGAGTTCTCTCATCTGTAAACGTTTCAAGTGACCCTTTTAAGTCTTTGTGCAAAACCACATGAGCTGGAGAAATCCTGTTCTGTTGGAAGTGTGAGTAAAAGGGAAAGACATTGCGCAAGGGAGAAATTGGGGTCTCTTCGATTAGAGAGCTGTATTCTGAAGCCTGCAATTTTCCACAGCTGGTTTTCCCCTCCAAAAAAGCTCCCGTCACATACAGTAAAATATTATCAAATGAGCAGCTAAAAGGGAAAATCTGCTAAATTCCCAAAGACAATTCCCTTGCATTTCATAAAATTACAGGAATGATGATCCTAAGAAGCATTAACTACAAACTCATTCACAGCATGACTTTGGTAAAGCTGGGAAAGGGTGTTTGTTTTAAATGTTTAAAGTTCTTAAGACCCTGATGGAATGGAATTTTTTCATATTTTTCGTGTTTTAAATGTCAAGTGCCAAAAAATTCCAAACTGATTATTAACACTATAGAGTTTCAGATCCAAAACACAAACCTATCTAAATGAACCAGGACAAAAAGAACATACTTAAACTATAGTCATCAAGACTGGGGTGATTATTTCATAAGTTAGTTGAGAAATATTTCTGCAATCAACCTGCTCAATATTAGAATGAAAAGCTACTCTAACTGAATTACAAATAACTGCTCCCATATGCTATAGGAACCAATGGAATCTGAAACTATAAAAGTGTTTGTCAGTATTAGGGCTAACAGTGCTTTTTTTTTTTTTTTTAACATTGCAGATCTTTTGCTTTTGTAATACATTATTTTCAGGGTTTCCAAGGACCAGCTGGTGGTTTCAAACTGCCGACCTTCTGGTTAGCAGCCATAGCTCTTAACCACTGCACCACCAGGACTCCTTTTTTCTTTTGTTATTAGTGGTTATTTATTATTAAATATATTCAAACACACTTATTTAAAATTTGGGACATAATAGATACATCTGTAGTGGTGTTTCTTTCATTTAATGAAGCTATATTTTCACACAAAATGTCTTTTACTCGTATACATAAAGATTTGCTTAGACATAATGTAATAGAAATTAGAGGAATCAGATAATCTTTAAATCATACTCATTTACTCATTATAGTTTTCATGAAACAGACCAGTGCTTGGTCTATTTTTTTAAATCAGTGTTAGAAAATTTTTTATGTTTTTCCCTTACGACAACATCACTTGTAAGCTATCCACAAAATTTTGGCAATTGCATTAAAGAGACCAGTAGCCTTGAGCTGTAGAAAATTCAGACATGAGAAAATAGCAGACTATTCTATTTTACTTTTGCATCTTATTTTAAAGGGTAAGTCTTCCGAGTGTTTTTTAATTACTTGTGTATTTCCCATTGTAAATATGGTTTTCAAAACGTAAAGCATTAAATTGCTATGCTTTTGTAAAAGATACTTCAGCCAAACCAAAATTGAAGCAAAGTTGCAAACTTTTCTCTGAATAAGGTGTTAACTTCAAAAATGTCAATACAAAAATAACAGTAACTCAGTAAAAAATATTCAGCTATCCTACTTTTGAAGAAAAAAAAACTACCCATAAATTGTCTAAATCAAGGAAAAGCTCCAATATTGCATTTCTCAGTTACTTTTATATAAGTAAATTAACATATTTTTGTGTCATCTTGATTATAAGTAGTATCCAAATAGTTATATCAGGGCTCACTAGTATTTTGCAAAGATTAAAAAAAAAAAAAAAACTTATGTACAAGGCTCTTGCAATTTAATCATACCCCTGGCATGTCATTTCTGTTACATACTAATTGTTTGACCTAGCAAGACTTTTAATCTATATTTTCCTGTTCTTTTCTGTAATATACCAAAACCAAACCCATTGCTGTCGAGTTGATTCCACCTCATAGCAACCCTATAGGACAGAGTAGAACTGCCCCATAGGATTTCCAAGGAGCAGCTAGTGAAGTCAAACTTCTGGCCATTTGGTTAGCAGCTGAGCTTTTAACCACCGTGCCACCATATGCGTATAAATGTGTATATACATATGTATGTATCGCAGTGGTAGATATAAAGTTGCCGTGGAGTGGACTCCAACTCATGGTGAGTCCATGTGTGTCAGAGTAGAACTGTACTCTACAAGGTTTTTTGGAAGTAGATCACCAGGCCTGTCTTCCAAGGTGCCTCTGAGTGGATTTGAACTTCCAACTTTTTGGTTATCAGCACAGCTTGTTAACCCATTTTCACCACCCAGGGACTCTTTCTGTAATATACAGGGGGTAAGACCCACCTCACAGAGTGTTTTTGTAAATTTCAGATGCTATGGAAGTGTTTTGTAAACCTAAAATTCTATCAAATAGAAATAATTAACAACTGTCCTGAAAAACTAAAATAAACCAAAAAAGATAACATTCCTACAGGCTCTGAGAAAATTCAGGTCTAAGTAACTTTACCCAAGGCCTTGTGGCTAATGAATGGAACTGGCCCAGGCTAAACTTCTAGGGTTTTGACCCCTAAACAAGCAAAGAGAGTGAGTCTCTGAAAATATTGCTTGATGACCCAAAGTTGATACTTTTGCTAACAGCGAACACATGTCTATTACAAATACCTCAAATATCCAGAATTCTCAGGGATAAAGGTGTCCCCCATTGAGTAATATTCCTGAAGAAAAAAATATCCCAACGTCAAAACTCAAAGCAAAAAAGATCAAAACCTTGTGAAAATACAGCATATACCACATATTGCTCTATATCTTACCGTGTAAGGCATTAGATTGCAAGAGTTACCTCATTCTCAGCAGCCCTGTGTAGGCAGGGATTACTATTGCTATTTTCAGGTGAGGAAACTGACTTCGTCCACATTCACCTGGTTATTAAGGCCAGAGTCAGGACTAGAACTGGGCTCCTCTGACTTAGACTGTACGGCACATGTGGATTATCAAGCATTTGCACAGATGTTATCTCATCAAATTACTGCAGGGTTCAACAATGCAGTGATTTTTTTTTTAGGTGTTACTGAGGGCAGTTTGCATTCATTTATAAGCTATGTTTTTTTTTTTTATAATTCTTATGTCTGCTTTGTTTCCTGCTTTCCTCTTATTCAGCAGATTGTCAGCCATCGACAGTGTCTGCCACTGTTGTATTCCTCCTTTAATTAAGGGGGGCTTTTCTTCCTTCTGGTTGGCAACTATGGTGGTAGATCAGTTCACCAAATTTGTTATGATTTGTAAATGGGGATGTAAAATGAGGGTAACTAGGAGTAAATGAATTGAGTTTGGAGCTCTAACTTTGTGACCTCTGCTTTTATGCCTCTGGGTTCTCACCTGTCGTCAATGTGGTTCAAATGCATGAATTTAGAACAAGTAAACTCCATATATTTTTACAGGTAATTTGACTTATATAAACAAAAATTAGAAGTTTCGATCATAATGTAATTCTATAAACACAGGAATGCTGAAATGTGTTTTTATATATTATGACTCTATCCCAAATTTGAAAAAATTACACATTATAAAGCTGAGTTTTTAAAGCTATTCTACTGGTCTACTGTGTTATTTATTCATGATTTAAAAAATGATTGTGGTTATCAATATTACCACATACTATAAATTATTTCCATTGCCATAATTAAGGTGATATTATTTCCTAACAAAATTCCATGACATGAATTTTTACTGTCCAGTTTGAAACTTTTAAATGAACATGCCCTTCTGTGGCCCTGTTTTCATTTATTTCTCCTTGCTAGGTTCTACTACTAGTAGGGAAAGAGCTCTTGAAGCTGCTAAAGATACTAAATATTTGATTATGTTCTTATCTGGTGTATTTTATGTCACAATTGTATTGTTTGCCTAATCGTGATGGTAATCTACGGGAATACAGACCTTATGTTTCATATGCATTAAGCTAAACATACTTGGGCCTCGGAAGAGAGCTGGCCCACTTCCACTTTGTGTAGTGGAAAATGGAAACCGAGAATATTACACCCCAATCTAAATGTTTTAAATCCTCTTAATTATAAAATGGACAAACAACAGTATTCTGATAAAGGTCCCGAAAATGACGTCTTATTCTTTTCTTACTTCATTATCTCCAGTACATTTAAAGCTGTTAAATATTAATATAGTTAGTGCATATATAGATACGATGCATAAAGTTAGAAATCTGATTAGCTAATACCATACCCTGAAATTGAAAAGAAGAATAAAAAACAATTGCTATTATTTCTTCTTTTGTGAAAGATCAAGCAAGGTGGTAAGCTGTTTGGTTTTGTTTTTTACTTCTGTTCATTAAACTAACACACGGAAATAAATTAGCTAAGGACGCTGACATAGCTCATGGACATATCCAGTGTGTAGGATCGTTTCTTAAACGATATACTTTTATGTGGCATTTCTTGCTCCAGTTCAACGCTGTGGATGGGGGAGGGGTGGGGAAGGAACCCAATCATGTCCACCAGGAGCTTGTCATTAGGTGGCAAAGAGAGACACATGCCTAAATAATTCAGCTACAAGACAGACCAATACATGTTATAACAGGAGTTTTCTGGATGTGTTATGAGGGGAAGGTGGCAAGAGGAAATTCTTACTGAAGTGAGAGAGATGTCTGGGAAGGCTTCTTGAAAAATGTGCTATTTGAATTGGGTCTTGAAGGAAAATGCAGTATTTCAACAAGTGGATTTTGGACAAGGAGCATTACACAGTGAGAGAACTATGTGAGTAAATAATATATTTTAAAAAAATTCATTGCTGTTAAGTCCATTCCCACTCATAGCGACCCTATAGTGGCACAGTGGTTAAGAACTGGGCTGCTGACCAAAAGGTCAGCAGTTCAAATCCACCAGCCGCTCCTTGGAAGCTCTATGGGGTAGTTCTACTCTGTCGTATTGGGTCGCTATGAGTTGGAACCGACTTGACGGCATCTAACAATAACAACATATATTATTTAGTAGAAAGTTGCTCTTGGTTCATTGGTTATGATTACAACAGAGTAGAACTGCCCCATAGGGTTTCCAAGGAGTTTCTGGTGGATTTGAACTGCTGACCTTTTGGTTAGCAGCCAAACTCTTAACTACTATGCCACCAGGGCTCCAAATAATATATAGCACAGCAAAATTTTATTAACACTTTCTGTGCTAAGTACAGGGCTTTAACTGATTGGATCCCAAACAGTCCTAGAAAGTAGGTACCAATATCTGAATTTACAGTTAAGGAAACTGAAGCTTGGAGACATTGATTTGCCTAGGTTATAAAAACAGTAGATTCTGGAGCAGGGAGATATCTACTGGCCAGGCTCAAAGCCATTAGGTGGCAGTAGGTTCTAGTCTATTAAGGAAATGGCTAATGGGCCTGTTGGTATGAAGCACAAAACTGAGGGCAGCGTTTCCCAAGTTTGCCTTAATTTTAAGAACTACCTGAAGCACTTGTTTAAAATAAGATTCCCAGGTCCTCCCCTGGAGATTCTGAGCCTGTTAGTGTGCAACAAAAAAGCCCATTGCCACTGAGTTGATTCTGACTCATGGCGACCCCATGTGTTACAGAGTAGAACTGTTCCGTAGGTTTTCTTGACTGTAATCTTTAAGGAAGCAGATTGCTAGGCCTTTCTTCTGCAGTGCTGTTTCATGGGTTTGAACTGGCAACCTTTAGGTTAGTAGTCCAACGCAAACCTGGTGTGGGGTGGGGCCTCAAAATCTGTATGTTTAACAAGCACCCCAGTTGATTCTTTTGATCAGGCAAGTTGGACACACTTGATTAATCTGATTGCGATATAGCAGGAAAGAAGCCATCTAACTCCTTATTGATGCTCAGTTGTTGAATTGGAAGTTTAAAAAAAAAGGTCACAAAGTTTGGATTTTGTTCTGTTTTTAATGGAGTACTACTGAAGGTTTACAAGCAGGATATGAAATTATTGGATGGTTAATAGAAAAAACAAATAGTATAATTTGTAGGAAGAAAATTTGGTTTTGTGTTAAAATTTAAGAATTTTTCGTTTACTTCCAATAAGGTGCTTTTCAAATGAGGAAATGCTAACTTGCTAGAGAGGTACCTAAAGCATTTTTTATTTTAGAATGAAATCTCAAGTAGTTTTTGATGTTTGAAGATTGTATGCATGCCTGTTTTAACACAACACATGAAATAACTATTACAGTGACTCTAACTTTTTTATAGACATAAGATTGTTTCTCTGATTTCAAAAGTAATACATTCTTATTGACCCTCAATGCTGATGGAAATATTTGTTCCTCTTCCTTCCTGGCTCCACTCTCTACTAACTTCCAACCTCATTAATTCTTCCCTTTTCCACTTGCCTTCTATTTACCAGAGAAAACACATACCATCACATGGGCACTGCCTCAGCTTCCTGCCTCAGACTGGCAAGTCAGCATCCACACCTGCACTGTCCATTGGTCCTTCCCTCCAGTTCCAGGGGAAGCAGTGGCAAGGTTATATCCTTCCATCTGTGCCTTGGGTTCCATACCCTCCTACCACCTCAGGACCTCTCTTTGCCCATTAGCTTTTATGAATGAACTACCTGCATGTTCTTCAACTGGAGTAATATATGGATCTCTTTTAAGGAAAAAACTCTTGTGGATGTCCAGGGTTGACTTAAAATTTTTTTCTTATAATGTTAAATAAACTAGACATAAACTCCATGCTTTATAGCTCTTACATGAGATAAAAACAATTTTACACATTGATACAAACTACAAAATAAAATTCAATAGCTTTTATATAACTATAAAAGGCACATTTAGAAATTAATACAAATAAAATCATAAAACCTAGAAAATTTGTATCTTCACAGTGTAATGTAACAAATGAAACGGAATTGCAACTTCAAAATGTGAATATTGTTTTAATTGCTACTGTCCTGGTTCTTTTGAGTTCTCCATGCATGTACCCCTGTGGGCCACCTGATGACTCATCTTCCACAACTCTTCTCCGTTGGAAATATCCCATAATAACAAGATAAATTAAGACTTCCTCTAAGAAATTTGTGGTAGCCCCACACCCCCTAGTTTGGTTTCCTCTGGGTATTCCATTAGAATGCTGTATTTATTATAATACTTACACTATATGCTGTAATTGCCTAACTGCCTTTCACCCTCGTCTTTTTGCCCATGTTATTTAAAATGAATCCGAGCACACATGCTTTAAGATCATAAAATAACATTATATCCTTTTTTTCACTTGCAATAACATGAATATTTCCCCCCATGCATTATTCTTTGAAAACATTTCCGTTAACATAATATTCATCGTATTTTTAAATATTTAACTTTTCCCCTATTGTTGGACATTTAGGTTGCTTCCAGCTTTTCACTTATACAAATTTTATAAATCTTATTTGCATCCCGTAGTTTCTGAGAACAGATCTCTAGTAGCTGAATTACTAAGTCCCAAGGAGGAAAATTAATACAGTGGTTAATAACTTAGGTTCAATTCTTTGTTGGCTTTGTTGTGCCTGCTAAATGTGTGACCATTAGCAAGATGCATAACTTTCTAAACCTCAATTTCCTTACTTTAGTATGGGGATAATAATAATAATATCTCCTTCAGCGTATGTGAAAACTGTAGCATCGTATATAAATAAAGCAAATGATCAGAGCAATGGCTGACACTCAATAAATAATACCTATTTTGTACTTACAAAAAATACTCGATTTAGGTATTCGCAAGTGACAGGTAAGATTTACCTGTTTACACTTCCAGCTTCAGAGATGAGAGCACTTCATCAGATTGTAAAATTTTGCGTTGAACATGAACATGCAGTTTTACAATATTGTCACCTATTTGAAACACTCTACACCACCTACTTGAGGGAACTATAGAAATGTTTGTAATTGCGAAACAACATGAAATGGAGCATATTTACATTATCACCAGAAGACGTTGCTGAAAAGCCTTCATCATTCCCTGCATGGCTGCTGTGGCCCTGAGGCAGGAGTAGGAAACCCAGACTGAGCGCCTCTGACGCTTTGGATATCCCTCCACAGTAGGAACTCAAGACAAAGTGCAAACTGGAAGATATCCAGCTCTGGTAGAAAAAGGGGAAAAACCCAGTGGGTCTCCGCCTGTTTTAATAAATATGTTGCTTGTTGTCGTGTGCCATCAGAGACGGTTCAAACTCATAGCGATCCCTACAGGACAGGGCAGAACTGCCCGATAGGGTTTCTGTAATCTTTACGGAAGCCTATTTATACATCTTTCTCCCTTGGAGCGGCTGGTGGGTTCCCTGACCTTTCTGTCAGCAGTCCAGCGCTAAACTACTGCGCCAGGAGAGCTCCTTAGAGTGCGCTTCCCGTGGCCTGCAGTAGATTCCCACTCGTAACGATCCTATAGGGGTCGATAGAGTTTCCAAGGAGCGGAACTGCATGATAGAGTTTCCAAGAAGTGGTTGGTGGATTCAAACAACCGACATTTTGGTTAGCAGCCAAAGGCTTAACCACTACACCACCAGGGCTCCAGAGTGCATCTAGGGGAGTGTAAGTGGTGAAGTATCAGCTAGTTCAACAAAAACGCCCCCCTCGAAATTTCGGCTCCTTCCTCCCAGTTCTCTTAGAAGCTTCCCCGTCTCCCTGGCAACCTGAGCTACCACCAATTGCAGCGAAGGATTGTTGGTCACGTGTCCTCTACCCCTCCCCAAGCGCCGGCAACATGGCGGCCCCGGTAAACTGTCGCTGCTAGATTAGAGTTACTCCACCTGTAGCTGCCACAACCCTGACTATGGCGGCTCCAGCTTTGTGTAATTTGCGTCGGAGCCCAAATGAGCTTCCTAGAGACCCTTCACAAGAAGATGAGGATTGTGATTCTGAAGACTGGGTCAGCGACGCAGGTTCATTCTCCTCGGCGAGTAGCGATTATGAGTAAGGCTCTCGAAGAGGGACAATTAATTCCATCCGGGGAGTGTACACGTGTTTGGGGGACTGCAGTGGGTCTTGACTTGTTTAGAATTAGGTGTTTGGGACTGTATAATGAGTAGGGTTTATTTGCGTCATGTTTCAATTGTGTGATGGACGGTGCCATTTTTTGCTATTGTTGGTTTTTTCTGATTCTCAGATGTGGAGGATCGCTTCTTTCTGGTGGCGACTTGAATACTAAATGAAGGCATATCTGTTAGATTGTTCATAAAACACTCGCTGTTTCAGTGCCTTGCTTTTCTGGTGTCATGATCTTTGTGACTTTAACGGCAGTATTTAGAATACTCTACACGTTTTATAAGGACTTTCTTAAATTACCAAGATTTGTTTTTTCCTGTAATAGAAAAGAATTGATATATAAATGAAAGAAAATTCACCCATAGTCTCACCATGGAGGACAACTTCTCTTGGCTTTTGGGTATTTCTGCCATATTTTCCTATACATCCCTAAGATGTTTTCTTTTCTATTTTATGACATAATGTAATTTTTTTAAATATAGAATATGTGTTATTTTCCCCTTTTTTTATTCTTAGTAGTACCGTGAAAAAATTTTGTTTCACAGAACACAATTTGACTTCAATTTTGAAGGAACTGCAATCTGTCCCTTACTGCTATCGATTAAGAACTTTTTGGAACATTCAGTTAGTGGTAGCTTAAAATGAATAATGAAAAACATTAGACACCAAAACATCAACCAGCCCCTTATTGGACTGTCATACACAGTCAGCTGTAGGATGACATTTAATGTGTATTTAGAAATGACAGTTATAAGTACTTAAGGTGTATTTAGGAGTAACAGTTACTCGATTAATTTCACTTATAGGTGTGTAAAATATTTTTGTCATTTTCTTTAGAAGTGTGGAAAAAAAGCCTTCATTAATGGCTGCTTAATATACTCTTGTTGTTAGTTGTTGTAGAGTTTATTCTGACTCATAGTACCCCATGTGTGCAAAGTAGAACTGCTCCGTGGGGTTTAAGCAGATTGCCAGACCTGTCTTCCCAGGCACCTCTGGGTGGGTTCTAACTGCCACCCTTTTTGCTAGTAGTCAAGCTGTTAACCACTTTTGCTACCCAGGGGCTCCTAATATACTCTAGAGGCTTAATAAAGACAGATTATATTCTTGAACGCCTGAACAAATTTAACAATATCAAATACTTTGTGTAATATATTGCTCCTGTGGTCATTAATTACAAAATTCTTGGCCGTCAAGTGAGGCTGCTGGAAGGAATTATGGATTACAACATAGAACCTTCATATAAGGTTTGGTGTTGGTTTGTGGTCAGGCATGGGAGCCATAACAATGTGAGATGCAAACTCTTGGTTTCTCCACATTTTAGTATTACACAGTTTTGGTCCAGAGACAACCTGGAACTTGCCCATAGTCACACAGCTGGACTGTTGGCAGTGTAGGAATTCAGGGGCTCTCGTTTCTAATGGGGTGCCCTGGTTTTAGTGAGATGAAGATAAATGATCTAGCCTTCACCTAGTTATTTCCCAGGAAACAGAATCTAAGACAGGCCACATAGAACTCACAGACCATACTTACAGTTAACTGGTTTATTAAAAAACAGGGTACAGCTCGGGATCAAAAAGCATCCAGGACCAGGCAGAAGGTATCAAACCATTACCCAGGAAATGTCAACCAACCTGAACAAGAGTAACAAACCCTTTGGGGTAGAAACTAGGGGAAAGGTAGCTCCTCAGGGTTTAGGGGAAAAATCTCTCAGGCTGTTTTTCCAAAGATTCAAGGTAAAAGGCCACATAAAATAACTCATTTCGCCACAGTTGGCATGCCCTACTTACCTGAGGAAGGTTGGGGTGGGAAATGTGGTCCTGGGAATGGGGTCATTATTAACATAGTTGCAGTGGAGATATATCCCTGATGTAGAAATTTAGTATATAAAATGAGTGTGCAGTTAAGAGCTCACTGACTGAGTGAACCCTTCATCTTCCTGACATGCTTTACTGTTGTTCCAGTGGTGACTGTGGCTAGGCTAGAAGACATGAGCCTATGTGATGTTCCCCAGCCCTCAAGCCGCAGTAACACCCAGTATAGATTTTAACCATTAAATTCATTTCCCGAAGTAGATCACCAGTAGATCATCCTAGTCCATCTTAGTCTGGAAGCTCCGCTGAAACTGTTCAGCATCATAGCAACACGCAAGCCTCCACTGACAGACAGGTGGTGGCTGCACATGAGGTTCATTAGTAAAACCAGAAAACCAAACCCATTGCCTTCGAGTCGATTCCGACTCATAGTGACCCTATAGGACAGAGTAGAAATGCCCTATAGGGTTTCCAAGGAGTACCTGGTAGACTCAAACTGCTGACCTTTTGATTAGCAACCATAGCTCTTAACCACTACACCACCAGGGTTTCCAAGGTGCATTAATTTTTTTAAATTATGAAATAGGGTGCATTAGTAGGGCTATTTCATTTTTTTTTTTTTTTCTTGTGGTGGTTAAGAATATTGCCATTTTCTTTCAGTTGATGAAAAATGCTGGCACTGATGCAAATAAAGGCCTGAGAGATTCAGCTAACTTTTAGAGGAAAAAAAATATTATCCATCTATAATTCTTGAATACGTTAGGAATTGAGAGATTTATTAGCATTACCTAAATTTCATTTTCTTTAATGTATTTATGTTATAGCCTATGTACGTAAACTTGCTTATTTGTAAATTAACAAGTATTTCTTTGACTGGGAAGAAGAACTCTGTTCACATTTACCACATCATGTAGGGCCTTGAAAACCAATTAAAGTGCCCTCAGAATCTAAAAGCAGGCTATAAAGATACAGTTATCACTGTTTAGAGCAAAGCAGAATAAACAAGATAAGAATCTCCTTGAAAAAAAATTGAAAGACATTTACTCAGTAAGAACTTTGCAGCTAATACCAGGTGTTGTCAGGAAATGTTGAAAGAATATTTATATTAGTACTGACTGATGTCACCCATGTATTACAAAGACCTGAATTAAAATGGCTAGATTTAATTCCTATGGTTTTTTTGTTTTTAAATAAAATTTTTGCTTTGGAATACGTGTAGGTTTACAGAAGAGTTGCAAAGATAGGACAAAGAGTAACCACGTATCTTTCATCCACTTTCCCCTAATGTTAAAATCTTACACAACCATCGTACATTTATCAAAACTAAGAAATTAACTCGGTATAACACTATTAATTAAAGTCTAGACTTTTCACTAATTTCGCCACTTAAACCGTTAATAGCCTTTTTCTATTCCAGGATCCAATCCGGGGTATCCCATAGCATTTAATCATCACGTTTCCATAGTCTCCTCTGGTCTTTGAGAGTTTCTCAGTTCTTGTTTTTCAGAACCTCAATCATTTGGTTAAGGTAGTGTCTGCCAGTTCTCTTTACTATAGAGTTACTGTTTTTTTTTTTCCTTTTTTATACTCTGTTCTTTGCAAGCCAGTCACTAAGTCCACACTCAAGGTTAAGAAGGATTAAGCTCCATCTCTTCAAGGAGTAACTGCATATATTATTAATCTCTTTAATTTTGTTATTAACTAATAGTCACAAAGTTGTTTTTGTTCTGATATATACATATATCCACCCTTCCTTTTGATAAAACTAGTTTGGAAGTATAGTTCATAGAACTGTGTTAAAACTTGTCAGCACCCTGATCACTTATGTTCTTGATTATATAATGAGGAATTAATCTTGCAGAGTAGAAATAAGGAACGTTCCAGGAATACTGAACTGTAGGGGTCTTGAAATAGGCATCTAGTTTTGCTGTTTGTATCACCAGCACCTATCCTGGAGTCTGGCAAGTAGAGGTCATTGGAGACGTCTTCATTTAATATTAGGGGTTGGAAAAGTATTGAACATCTGTATTTCATACAGGTGAAGTTTCTCTATGGTTTTATCTCTGTGGAGCAAGAAAAAGGGAACTGGCACAATAAAACGTTATTTTATTTACTGCTACTAACAGCATTGTGAGGTTGCTATAATCTATTTTCTAGAAGAGAAAAACTAAAGGTTAAAATTGCAATAGAACAGAATTTGAAACCAGGTCTTTGTGACTTTTCAATCCATTTGCTTTTCAGTATACATGTTGCCTCCCTCTGTGGAGTCTCTTGTGTGCATTTCCCAGCCTTTGTTTCTGTCTCTCTTATCCTCCTTTTAATTTCTTACTTTAAAAAAAAAGTCTTCGTCTTCTTAAAGTATTTTTAAAACCTAGACGTTAAGGAAATGGATATCATACATTGCTGGTGGAACTGTGAATTGGTATAGCTTTTTGAGTAAAGACCCATATATACACATAACGTATAAGGATGGTTACTCATTATCTATTTAAAAAAAAAACTGAACACAGAGCTTATCAATAGGTGAATAATTGAATGTGGTACATCCCTGATATGGATTATTATGCAGCCATTAAAAAGAATCCATTGACCTATAGGGATTTCCAAACTGTATTGTTAAGTGAAGAAAAAGATAAAGGTAAATATGTATATATATAAAATATATATACAGGTATTCCCCAACTTACAACAGGGTTCTGTTCTGATGATTCTGTCATAAATTGGTTCGATATAAGTCAAATACCTCTTTTTTTTTTTTTTTTTTTTTTTTAGTTTTTGTTATTATTGCGTTTTATTGTCAGTATCTTTATAAACCCGAACTTTATTTGTCTTTGGGGGTTGGAAACATTACATATAAACTTACAGATATATTTTAATACCTACATACATAAAAAAATACGTCATAAAAATTTACGCTGACAATGAAGAATAGTTGGACAACGTTGGCATTTTATTTTGTCGGTTATAGTAATAACTCCACTAGTAGAAGGTTCTGGATCATCTGGATTATTCCTGGGAATGGGGATGACATTTCTAGTCAGAAAATTAGTGAGAGTTGTCTGTATGGTCCTTTTCTTTTTTAATTCATATGTTTTGCAGTAACATCTCACTGCTTCCTGAATCTGCCCATCAACTTTAGCAAAGTGATCAGTATTTGGGTCCATATTTTAAGCAACTGAAGCCCCTGATTTAATTTAGAAAAAACTTCAGCTAGTCCTTTCATTGTAAAATTTTTTGACAACTTCTCTCCTTCTTCTTCCTCATTACTTCCTTCATCTTCAACATTTCTTTCCTCTTCAAAATCCATTAAGTCTGGATCTGTCAGTTTCCCTTCTTCATGATCTAGGGGCTGTTCCACATTGGCGCTTCCTGCTTCTCTAGTTATACGCACGTGATGTAAGCCAAATCTGCGTTTTGAAGTGATGAAACCAACGCTTGCTGGCATTAAAATACTCTTGGTAGTCTTCTCCTTGCTCTTCTTCAGGTTCTAAAAGGCTGCATGCTTTCGTTTGAATCGTCAGTAAACTCATAGGAACCCTCTTCTGGATTTGGTCTTCTATCCAGATCATCAACAGCTTCTCCATCTCATGGATTCGCCTTTGCATCTTCTTTGTTAAAATTGCTGATTTTTTGCCAATCACTCCTTTAACTTCCTCCAAAATCCTATTCTTGTCCTTAATGATTGCCGAAACGATCAAACGAGACCGTCCTTCCTCACGTGCTACTTCAACGACTTTCTTTCCATTATCATGGGGTTTAATGATCTACATCTTTATATCCATGTCTAGAGCCTTCCTCACCTTTTTTTGGATTAGAACTTTCAGTGGCATGACTTCTTTTGCTGGACACACTGTTGGGTATAAGCAGTGCAGGTGTTAACTGTTAGAGAAACTTGTACAACTCGGCTTCAAATTAAAAACTGATGTTTCTTATGGTACAGAATGCTGAATAAGATCATGGTATAGGCCTGGTCTACAGTGAAGTTGGTGTTGGTGTTGTAACAATGAAGTTGGAGTCCTAACAGCTGTCAGGTGCATTTATAGTTCAATTGTCGTATGTTGTTAGTTGAATATTGCCCAACTTTCTATCCATTACAACTCCTGACACCAACACCAACTTCATTGTAGACCAGGCCATAACCTGCTATATAGCAGTGTTTTGAGCAGTAAATCATAAAATTGAACATCTGTGAGTGAACATCTGAGAATGATAGCTTCAGCAAATTATGCACTGTAACATTGTATGTAGTACATATTACCAGCAATAAGATGTACAAAAAAAACCAAAATAGTCATTAGTGCAGTTCATCATACTCAAATATGTCATTCATCATAACTTGAATATATCATAAGTCAGGAACTACCGGTACTTATTTATATTATATATTATATATTTTATATGTATTATTCCACTTTCGCAAAACAATGACAAAATAAACCTATAGATGTTTTTATATGATTTTAAGAACATGGATTTTTAACATTATGTCAGTGAGAGATAAGAAGGGGAAATGACATGTATCATATTCCCATTTATGTAAAATGATTCTGTGTATGTGTATACATTAAAAAAGATGAATTATAGTCACCAACTAGAAATCTAGTCAACATTAATTCCTTTTTGTCTCTCATCTTCTCACCTAATCAATCTTAAAGTTCTGGTGATTCTCAAGCATTTCTCAAGTGTTTTTTCTACTTTTATTCTCTTTTACCATTCCCTTAGTTTAGTCTCTTATCATCTTTGTCTGGAGCCCTGAAACAGCCTCCTAACTGATCCTCCTGCCTTGAGTCTTGTCTACTTCAAATTCATCTTCTGTTTACTTGCCAGAGTAGTTCTATCCAGGGATATCTGACATATAAACCCTCTACCTTAAACTCTTCATTGATGCCCCGTTACCTACACTATGAAATCCAAACCCCTTGCCATGGTCCAAAAAAGAAAAAGAAAAAAACACCAAACCCATTACTGTCAAGTCGATTTCAACTCATAGCAATCCTATAGGACAGAGTAGAACTGCCCTATAGAATTTTCAAGGAGCAGCTGGTGAATTTAAACTGCTGACCTTTTGGTTGGCAGCTGAGCTCTTAACCACTGTACCACCAGGGCTCCATGGTCTAAACCACCCACCCACTGATGTCAAGTAGATTCTGACTCATAGTGACTCCATAGGGTCTCCAAGGCTGTGAATCTCTACGGAAGCAGACTGCCACATCTTTCTCCTGTGGAGCTGCTGGTGGTTTCCAACCACCAACCTTTCGGTTAACAGTGGATTGCCTTAACCACTGCGCCACCAGGGTCCAAAGGCCTGGCAAAATCAGGGCTTGACTGTTTCTGTCATTCCACTCCCATATCACACTGGCAACCGCAGACTGCCTGTAGTTCTTCAGATTGGCCATGGACACTGTCCCTCAAGGCTTTTGCTTATGCTATTGCTTCTCCTTGGGATTATCTTCTCCTTTTCCCCTTCAGCTCCTCCCAGATTTCCTCCCCCTATACTTAATACTTTCTGTATATATATATGTATATATACGTATATATACATATATGTATATATGCATACATACACACACTTGGGAGCCTTGGTGGTGCAGTGGTTAAACGTTCAGATGCTAACCAAAAGGTCAGCAGTTTGAATCCATAAGCTGCTCCTTGGAAACCCTGTGGAGCAGTTCTACTCTGTCCTGTAAGGTCACTATGAGTTGGAATCAACTCGATGGCAACAGGTTTGGTTTTTCTCAGTTCTGGAATCTCCTACCAGAAAGTCTTCCCTGCCCTCACCCTCAACCCCAGGCTAAGTTAGGTGGCTCTCCTGTATGCCTCTGCCTTGCACTTACCGTGTGCCAATGTCCTGAATTATTAGTTTCTCTTCCCCACTAGACAAAGGCAGAAACTGACATTTTCATCATTGAAATTCTGGCACTGTTTATTTGCTCTACAATTGAATGCTGCTGTCCTCGTCTCCCACCTGCATGGATCTTTGAATCATAACCAAAAAGTGGTCTCACATTCGAATTTCAGAGGTTAAGACGAACCATCTTTATATTTAGCAGAGTAGAAAGAAAAGTTTCTTTGGTATCACATATCTCTCATCTAAATAATATACCAGGTTACAAGGGTGAGATATGTAAGGCTGAAGGTTTCATTCAGTGTTTAAATTGATCTGTATCTTGATAATTAATGTATAATCTCTGTAATTTTTTATTATGATATTTACATTGTGCCATTTTAAATTATGGTACATTGTTATATAAATTGTTATGACGGGGACACAGTTATTTAGACTCTGTCTGAGTTCAGAGTGGAACTGCAGAGTTATTAAATATTGACCGCTGCAGGTACAGATAGGTGTGATTGAACAACTGATTAATAACCTTCAGTAAGTGGTGCTGAATACCTAAAATGATGCTAGGCACCAGGAACCAACAAGTGCTGAAGAAATATTAGTTTTGATATTTTGGGGCTAGTTATACCTGCCTTTTTTTTTTTTTTTTTTTAAACCACTTATATGTAGTTTGATGCAGTGGTCAAGAGCCTGGCTATTAACCAAAAGGTCAGCAGTTCTCATCCACCAGCCGCTTCTTGGAAACCCTAGTTCTGCTCTGTCCTAAAGGGTTGCTATAAGTTGGAATTGACTCAACAGCAACGGGTTCAGTTTTGGTTTTCATATGTAGTTGAAAATTCTTTTGTTAATTACTAGCCACAGACGAGGGCAGTGGTTAGGTTCAGAGCTGAGTAACAGAATAGTGTATTATTGGGACTAACCTTCACAGTATTTAATCAGAGCCATTTGACTTAAAAGTACAAAAGGTACTAATAAACACTGCAGAAAACAGAAATGTCTTCTCTCCGATTGAATGATTAGAGCACAAATTATACCTTTTCAAGCCAGGATATTACAGCTCATGTTTCTGAAGACTCTGCCCAGATGTTGGTTTTTCCACTGTGACCACATTTACTTTAAAGAAGAGATGTTTGAAAGGTAAACTGTTTATAACAGTGAATGGAGGAGAGTATATGATTAAGTTTGTTAACATAAGATGACAATTTTTGTTTTTAATACTGTTTCGGTCATTTTAATAGCAATAATTTCATTTTTTCAATGGCCTACTTCTCAGTAAAAAGTTCTTTACAATCACATGGCAGATTATGTAATATGTGGTTTACTTTTCTTACTACAATTACTCATAAAAAAGAGTTTTAACTGAAATTATAGATTTTAGAAGTGATCATTATTAGCCATGATGGTAAACTGGTTGTTTTCAACAAGGATTTTAGTTCCTGGTGAAGCAGATGTGTCTTTTTGGAGAATTTTATTTATTGTATAAACAAAATGTATTAATAATGGTAGGCTTTAACTTTTATTTTAATGTAACAGATTTGCTGAATAATTTCTATGCAAGTAGAATGTTTTCGTGTACCGTTTCCATATGGTTTGCTTCTGTGAATACAATTGTATAATCAGTTGCTAATTTAAATTATCATTTAATAAAATTATCTAAAGCGAATAATAACCACACAGTGCCTGAATTAAAAACAACAACAAAATTTAAGATTCTAGATTATTAAGATTGTTTTTTTTCTATCACTACACCTTTTTGATTCCCTCTCCCCCAACCCTTTCTTCTTCAAGGCTCTGCAAAACACCTCGTATGGGAAATTATGCTGATGCTCACAAAAAAGAAAAAGTAAAGGGCCTTTGAAATCCTCAAAGAACTTTCACTCTCTCCTAACTCACTGCCCCCCTACTCCCCAAGACATAACTGGTTTTCTTATCTTAGACTACCATTCAGATTATCTTTTTTCTCTCTCTTCATAGTGACCTTAAGCCTGATTGGCTGGACAGTGTGCAGAGAAGTGGAGAGCTGTTTTATTTGGAATTGAGTGAGGATGAAGAAGAAAGCCTCCTTCCCGAGACACCTACTGTGAATCATGTTAGGTTCAGTGAAAATGAGATTATTATCGAAGAGGATGAGTACAAAGAAGGGAAAAAATATGAACCCAAACTCAAGCGGTTTACCAAAATTCTGAAAAGTAAAAGACTTTTGCCCAAACGCTACAATAAAAAAAATAGCAATGACACTGGGCCAGTATCCATTCTAAAGCATCAGTCCAATCAGAAAACGGGAGTCATTGTCCAGCAGCGATACAAAGATGTGAATGTTTATATAAACCCCAAAAAGCTAACTGTCACCAAAACCAAAGAGCAGCTTAAGCTTCTGGAAGTACTGGTTGGGATTATCCATCAGACCAAGTGGAGCTGGAGAAGAACTGGGAAGCAGGGAGGTGGAGAGAGGCTTGTGGTTCATGGCCTACTGCCCGGAGGATCAGCTATGAAGAGTGGTCAGATACTAATTGGTAAGTGTTGCTGGTGAACATCTGTCCTTATTTGCAGAAATAAATGAAAATGATAATACCTTGTGAGGGATGTGATAAAAACAAAATTATATACAGCACAATCTCAATAGGTTAAAGACTAATGGACGATGCTTGGGGCAGTGGTGAAATTGTTAAGGATGGTATGCTGCAAGGCAAAGTATCCTCAAATAAGCATGTAATGTGTTGAATATGTGTGTGCCTTAGTCAGGCCAGGGAATAGCTTAACTAATTATGTCTTTCAGGTTTTAAAGTATATAATTTTATTTCATCTTGGTTATACTTGCCAACAAGAAAAAGAAAATAGGTTGACTGTACAGTGATAATTTAGGTTTGGATGGCCTATGTCCAATAACATGGTACAAAAATATACAATTTATGAATAAAAATACCTTTAAATTCTATGTTTGCACTTGAGTATGCTAAGTTCTTGGAGTGGTTTTAAACTTTCATTTGGCATATTTAGCAACAGTGGTGTTATACATAAATTTCCTTTTAAGGGTGCTTGTCATAAACTGTTGACTAAGTTGGTAGCAATCTGATTGCTCAGTTAAAGATAAATTAGTCAAATGTGAGGATATATTACTAATGTTACTTAAATGTTATGAGCAGTTCTAAAAGCTGACAGTCTATTATGTATACCTTAGAAATATTTTTAAATATTTCTTACTTTAAGTCTGAATTTCATTTGTTCGTTTATTGATTTAACGAGTATTTTTTTTTTTAACATCTTGTAAGTGCTAGGAGTGCAAAGATTAATGTTCCAATTATTTCTCTAAAGGAGCTCATATTGTAGTGGAAGAGACAGATCACAGACAGTTTCACAGAGGAGTTTATAAGGAGGATCCTATGCAATCATGTAGAAGGGGCATCTGTGGCAGCGTGTGTTCCCAAATGGTCCCAACAAGATCTCCACATTTTCTTCTTACAGTGTAGTGTTGATACCCCTCCCGTGGAGAGGTATGGACTGTATTCTCTTCCCTTGAGTCTGGGTGGGCCTGTGACTGTAGTGGAAGTGGTGCTGTGTGACTTGTCAGGTTGGATCATAAAAGGCAATGTCGTTCTGCCTGGTTCTTCTGAGGACGCTCACTCATAGAACACAGTTGCCATGCTGTGAGGAACATAGGCCACTTGCAGAGGCCATCAGTAGCGTTCTGGCTGATAGCCCCAGCTGAGGCCCCAGCCGCTGCCACCCTGCAGCACCAGGTACCAGACACGTGAGTGAAGAAGTCTTGAAGACGTCTCCAGCCCCAACCACCATCTAACTGCAGCTGCATGAGGAACCCGAGTGAGAAACCTAGTGGGATCCAGTCGACTCCTAGAACCATGAGAGATAATAAATAATTGTTTTAAGCACTAAGTTTTTGGATGATTTGTTATGCAGCAGTAGATAACTGGAACAGGTGCTAATGCATACTTACATTCTCTTAGGTCCTTCACTTTATTTTTTTGTAAAATGACGGGTGTCTTATTTTACTAGGGCTGCCATCACAAAATATCACAAAGTGCATAGTTTTAAAGAACAGAAATTATTCTCTCACAGTTCTGGAGGCCAGAAGTCCAAATTCAGGACATCTCTGTGTCCATTCTAGGAGAAGATCCATCCTTATCTCTAGTCCCGGGCATCTCTTGGCATTCATTGGCTTGTAGATGGATCCTCATAGGATGTCTTCCCCCTGTGTAAACCTGACTCTTATGTCCTCCTCTTTTATAAGACCCCAGTCATATAGGACTAGAACCCACCCTACTCAGATATGACTTAACTGATTAGTATCATCAAAGAAAGACCCTATTTCTGCAAACAAGGTCACATTCATCGGTAACAGGGGTTAGGACATCAATATATCTTTTTGGTGGACACAATTCAGTCCATAACAGTAGGATTAAACTAAAATATCTCTAAGGTTTGTCATTTTAGTTTTGTAAAAGGATGCCAGGATCCCTGCTTATGAAATCCTGCCTGATTGTTGGCTGGCCACCATAGTTTTAGGATCCCATGGGATGGGAAACTCCAGATAAATGCATTCTCTTTATGCTTAGCTGGGGCCTCTATTCTAAATGCCTGTTTGAACTGGGTCATAGACAAATCTCTAAAATTCATTTTACTCTTTTCTCTTGAAACCTAGCGGAGTAGAGGTGGTGATAACCAGTAAGCCTCCTATTCCATTTTTCCTATCCTGTGGTCCTTCCGTCTGCAGAACTGTCTAGGAATGGGAGTTACTTCTAGGTCTGTTCTTTTTACGCCATCTATATGGGAGGAGGAACCCTGGTGACGCAGTGGTTAAGAGCTCAGCTGCTAACCAAAATTTCCGCAGTTCAAATCTCCCAGCTGCTCCTTGAAAACCCTATGGGGCAGTTCTGCTCTGTTCTGTAGGGTCGCTATGAGAATCGACTCGACAGCAACGGGTTTTTTGGATGAGGATGGGGCATGTTGCATTTATTTTTCAAGTTGAACTGAAGTTAGAAGTTCATTTTAGTTTGCAACTTCTTACTTGAAAAAAAAGCTACCAGGTTGCCCAAAGTGCTGCAATAGTTGACCATCATAATTACTCAGCACCCACACTAGTGGAACTCTCAGCTAAATTGCTTCTCCTGAGCATCTAAACCTAGTGTAGGTCTCTGTGAGCCTTCAGAAGATGGCCTCAAACTCCTCCTGCTCACTCTGACTTAGTCCTTTCTTCATATGATAGAATACTAAAGAGAGTGAGGACATTCATTTCAAAACTGTGTTTTAAAGGTTATGGTGTATTTAGACCACG
The DNA here is from genome assembly GCA_030035585.1 of Dugong dugon. Lineage (NCBI taxonomy): Eukaryota > Metazoa > Chordata > Mammalia > Sirenia > Dugongidae > Dugong > Dugong dugon. The sequence goes on along the minus strand of CM057463.1, from coordinate 176,174,628 downwards.
TTTGATAGCTTTTGACTTAAAAAAAAAAAAAGGTGGGAGTGAAAGGGGTTGAGAGGAGAGAGGAGGAGAAGGGAGAGAGGGAGGAAAAGAAGGAAGGAAGGAAAGAAGGAAGGAAGGAAGAACCCATGTGGGTGTCGATACCAGAGAATCAGATTGGGATGCCCAGTGGTTAAGCATTTGGCTGCTCACCCAAAGGTAGGCATTTCAAACCTATCAGCCACTCTGTGGGAGAAGGATATGGCAGTCTGCTTCTGTAAAGATTTACCGTCTTGGAAACCCTATGGGGCAATTCTATTCTATCCTATAGGGTCGCTACGAGTCAGAATTGACCTGATGGTTGTCTTAGTCATCTAGTGCCGCTCTAACAGAAATACAAGTGGATGGCTTTAACAAAGAGAAGTTTATTCTCTCATAGTCCAGTAGGCTACAAGTCCAAATTCAGGGCTTCAGCTCCAAGGGAATGCTTTCTCTGTCGGCTCTGGAGGAAGGTCTGTGTCATCAATCTTCCCTTGGTCTGGGAGCTTCTCTGCACAGGAACCTCAGGTCCAAAGGACACACACTACTCCCGGCACTGCTTTCTTGGTGGTATGGAGGTTCCCATGTGTCTCTGCTCACTTCTCTCTTTTATATCTGAAAAGAGATTGGCTTAAGACACTATCCAATCTTGTATACCTCATCAGTATAACTGCCGCTAATCCATCTTGTTAGATCATAGTGATTGAATTTATAACACATAAGGAAATCACATCAGATTACAAAATGGTACACAATTATACAATACTGGGAATCATGATCCAGCCAAGCTGACATATTTTTTGGGGACACAATTCAATCCATGACACTGGCGATGGGTTAGTGTATTATATTCTGTGTTGTCAGAGGTTAAAGTTACTTGTGTAATTTCTATCTCAGATTTATTTTGTTTTGATACAGGGTATAGAGTATTAAAATGTATGGTAAGCTTGTCTGAATTGCCTTCTTTGAGGGAAGAACATGAGACATCCAGTCTTATGGCTTTAAATATCATCTATGTATTGATGACTCCCAAATTTGTTTCCAACCTGACTTCAACAGCTCCAGTTACATATCTAATCAGCAGCTCAAACTGAACGTATCCATAACTGAATCCCTGAGCTTCTCCCTCTGTCTTCCCCATCTCAGTTCCTAGCAAAGCCAGTTGTTTGGGGCAAAAATCTTGGAGTCATCCTCCTTCACTTGCCATTCCCGCTCTCTGAAAAGATAATCTAGGACAAAGATTCTCAGTACCTTGGCTTGCAAGATGTGCAGAAACACGAGAGACCCATGGAAAACTGTCTGCCAACACTATTTTACGTATATGCGTGTTTTTCATCTGCCCCACTCACAAAGAGTATTAAACTTCATAAGGGTAGAGATGTTTGTCTGTTTTGTTCAATTCTGTATCTGCAGTGCCTAGTCCTGTGCCTGGTACACAGTAGGTGCTCAGTAAATATTCGTTGTGTGAATAATGGATATGAATTATTTGACCAATTTCCTAATGATATATTTAGAAATAACGAGAAAAAAACAACTTTAATATGTGTATAGTTCTACTACTATAGCTCAGAGGTGTTTTAACATTACACTGTGAAAGTAAATTTCCATTTTAGCACTGATCTTTATTTTATTAAAGCCATCAAATTTGATAAATGAAACACCATGAAAAAGTAGATTTTGACAAAACATGCTGTGGATTTTTATATGATTGGGGATTTGAAACAAATAGCTGTGTGTAGACACAGATCAGTAATAACAGTGTATACCGCAGCATATTGAGTTATGATGTACCACATGGATTTAGTTACAGTTTCAGCTTTTACTTCTGAATTTTTTTAATTGTGGGTCTAAGTGGTTAGATTCAATTTTGTTAAGTGCAATACTTGGTTTATGCTACAAATTTTCCATTTGTCCTTTGGGTTTACATAATTCTCTCAGTTGTATCAAGAATGAGAATATTCATCTCTTTAAATATTCATAGATTGTATTTAGTTATCCATCATAGTTTAGGAAAAGAGTGGGATTGGGAACCTAACTCTGCCACTAATAAGCTATATAACTTTGGACAAGTCCCTGAATGTCTGTACCACGTTTTCCATTGTGCTTTGAAGGGATCACATCAGAACAGATGCTTTCTAATGTTCCAGTACTAGATCTCTAGCCTTTGGATAGTCTCACAACTATCTTTTATTGTTTCTCTGGTTTAAGGTGATGTCCTTGTTGCCGTGAATGACGTTGATGTGACCACTGAAAACATAGACAGAGTTCTGTCTTGTATTCCAGGACCTATGCAGGTATGGACATTCTTTGTCTCTATTTTATGACGAATTACATAAAGTAAATGCATCTTGTACTTTAATTGTTTTTAGGATTCTTAAAATTACAAGGTATATTGGATGAGTTACACTTACTTTTACACTTGGATATTTAAAAAATTTTAGCTCTTGCTAACATTTTACCCTTTCAGAGACTGTTCTAAAAAGAAATATCTACAAACAAAACTCATCCTAAGAAAAGCAGAAACGACAACAGTAATAAAAACATACATAATTACTAACTTGCCATTATAACTACCATATGTGTTGATGAAAATCCAGTTCCTAGGAAAGTCAGTTCAAATAGTCATACAATTTTCTGTTCTCTGACTTATTAAAATCACTATTTTTTTTAAATGTGGTTTTATTTATTTTAAAAACTAATTATACTGTTTTCTTGATATTCTGGTATCAAGTTTGTCCTTACACGTGTGCTTTTGTCTAGCCATTTAATGAACTATTTTTCATTCCTTGTAGGTAAAAATAAATCTCTTTCAAGTTACTTTGATACTCTAAGCATTGATGTGTTATATCATAGATAACATTTTTAGGTCATGGGATGCATTTTGAAAGTACTATACCTTCTATTTATGAATGCTGTGCTCTTGTTAGATCAAGAATTAGCTTTCTCTCCTTTGGGGAGTAGGGAGGATGTTATGCTTTAGATAGGTGAGAGGCTCAGTCAGGCAGTGAGAAGATGAGGCAGTTTTTGGACTGATTTCAGGAAGAAAAACAGAATCCCTGATAAATCTTATCTGCATGTGATTTGAGTTACTGGAATAATAGGACCCATGATAAAACTTCTTGCCTTCTAAGAAACAAGATTACCCTTCTGATGTTCACTTCCTTCCTTAAAAAAGAAAAAATATGTATGTAAATGTAAATTTACCTTTCTTTGGAAATACAGAATGAAGGTGCTGGAATAATTATGGTAGCCAGTGGCCAGTGCATGCCTAGGAATGAAAACAGAGATGGAAATGGAGACAGGATAGTGTTAGAAATATTTAATAATCAGGTGGACACCAATCATAGTGCTCGAGCAGGGTGTACAGTTATCCCCTTTTGTTGCTAGATATGGGGAGGTCCTAGCACAAGTCAAGGTACTAGAGTACCTCAGGGCGCTGAGATAGCAGCTACTAACCTATTAGTAATGAAAAGTGCAGTATTTTAACAACTGAAGCAGCTTCACCCATGTAAACTGGCTGTGCATCAGCCCTGAGCGAGGCTCTCCCTTTCTTGCCTATGTCAGTTGCAGGTCTACTGCCAGTACTGCTAGAGTTTAACCACATCTCTTCTATAGTCAAGAAAAGAAAAATTATGTTTATACCGGAGTCACTTTATACTTAAGTATTATTAACATTTCAAAATTCAGCTCTGCACACTTGGCAGTAAAAAGAAGAGAAAATAATGATTTAAATACTTCAGAACAATTCCACCCACCATTCACTTGTCCTCCTTGAGTGTGAAATAGGAGTCGTGTGTCTGCTGTTTGCCCAGCCCAGTCAGGCCCTTACAGCATGAGCATCTTGCTGCAGTAAGTATGGTTCTGAATTTAAAGACAGTTATTTTTTTATGCAACATGATTCTTAAATGCCAATGGTTATTATACCTTGTGCCAAAATGCAGAAACAGCAGTTGGATTTCCTGGATTGAGAGAGTATGTTGGCCTCCAGTGAGGCCTTGACTTTCTAATATAATGTCAAGGGGATTTTGAAATTATACACAATTTTAGAATGTAATCCTTTTATAAGATATAATTAAAATCTTTATTATAAAAGAAATAAAAGTATAACTTTTCTTATTGTGAAAGTAATACATGCCTCTTGTACAAATTTTGGAAAATTACAGAAGAGTAAGGGACCAACTCTGTTAGAATCCCACCAGCTGGAGATATCTACTGTTTACATTTTGGAATATTTCATTCTAGTTTCCCCCCCGAGTGTAAATATGTATCCTGTGTGTTTCACTAGCAGAATTGGTATCATACCTGTGCTATACTCAAAAGCAAGCACCAGCATTTAGTAAAGATTTAATAAATAGTTAAAGTTCCTTTAAGTAGAAACTGCATTTAATTAATAAACCTCATCTTTCTTCCACTGCGAGTGCTGGAAGGGGGAGGAAACTATAAGCTTTTCACTACCAGCCGTTTTCCTGAGGCTGAGTAAACTAGGAATGGAGCAGTGAGGTTCAGCGAGGAGGAGTAGCATTTAATAATTCCATTAATCTTGATAACAAGCTGTAAGATTTTGCTAATCATTATTCCTGTCGTATACATGAAGGAAAATAGCCTAAGAGAGATTTAATGATTTGTTGCAAGGTTGCAGAATTAATAAAATCAAAGAACTAAAACTCAGACTGCCTCCAGAGTATGATCCTTCCCTTTCACACACACTGTGTGGATCTTTTCTGTCTGCATGTCCTTGTTCTTGCTGGGCCAGAACTAACGGGGGTGCACCTGCCCCAGAAAAAGCTGTTCATATCTGTGGCATTTGCAAAAGTTATTCAAGCAATATGAGAAGGATGCTGTTTTATAAAATATGCCAAAAGAGACTTTTTAACATTTAAATTTGTAAATGTCTAACCATAACATTTTAAACTTATATTCAGAGTATAAAAATGGCCTGAAAGCTTCTTGTCATCTAACAGAAGATGACCTAGGGGACCATGTAATGTGGTAGAAAGGTCAGGAAGGAGAAGGAGGTCAGATCCCATTTTAAACCTGTAAGTTTCCCAACTCTTCTCGGTTTCAGTTCGCTCATCTATAACCAGAGGGGATTTGAGAGGGTAATCCCTGAGCCCAATTCCAATGCTGTAATTCTGTGTTTACTTTTTAAATAATTTATGTTAAAAACAAATCTAGTATACTAGAATGCAATTCAGAGTGAGATACAAAAAGTCCAACTCGTTTCTTTTAAAATGAAGTTTAACATTATGCAGAACAGTTGTCCTTGAGCCTGTGTCAATATCATGAAAGTCACAGAAGGCTGCAGAACTGTTCTAGACTAAGGCAGACTGAACTGGCATACAACTAAATGCAGTAGATAATCCTTGATCTACCCTAGATCACAGCGGGGAACAGCTATATTGGGACAGTTGGGGAAATTTGGATGTGTACTTTATTAGATAATAATATTGCATTTAATGTTAAAATTCCTAAGTGCAATAATTATATTGCAGTTGTGTAGGAGGATGCCTTTGTTCTTAGGAAATACACGCTGAAGAATTTAGGGATGAGGTATCAAAATGTCTACAAATAACCCTCAAGTGGTTCAGCCAAAACTTGTTTTAAATAAATCTCATATAGGGTCTCTAATTTTTTTTTTTCATTGTTGTGCTGTAAGTGAAAGTTTACAATTCAAGTTAGTCTCTCATACAAAAATTTATACATACATTGTTTTGTGTACTGGTTACTCTCCCTATACTGTGACAGCACACTCCTCCTTTCCACCTCAGATTTCCTGTGTCTATTCAACCACCTCCTGACCCTCTCTGCCTTCTCATCTTGCCTCTGGACAAAAGGTGCCCATTTAGTCTCATGTATCTACTTGAGCTAAGAAGCACACTCTTCATGAGTATCATTTTATGTCCATAGTCTGGTCTAATGTTTGTCTGAAGAGTTGGCCTGGAGAATGGTTTTAGTTTTGGGCTAACAGAGAGTGCGGCAACCATGTCTTCCAGGGTCCCTCCAGTCTCAATCAAACCATTAAGTCTGGTCTTTTTACTAGAATTTGAGTTCTGCACCCCACTTTTCTCCTGCTCCATCAGGGACTTTCTATTTTGTTCCCTGTCAGGGCGGTCATTGTGGTAGCCGGGCACCATCTAGTTCTTCTGGTCTCAGGCTGATGAAGTCTCTGGTTTATGTGGCCCTTTCTGTCTCTTGGGCTAATACTTTCCTTGTGTCCATGGTTTTCTTCATTCTCCTTTACTCCAGATGGGTTGGGACCAATTGATGCATCTTAGATGGCTGCTCACTAGCTTTTAAGACCCCAGATGCCACTCACCAAAATGGGATACACAACATTTTCTTAATAAACTTTGTTATGCCAGTTGACCTAGATGTCCCCTGAAACCATGGTCCCCAGAACCGTGCTCCTGCTACTCTGTCCCTCGAAGTGTTTGGTTGTATTCAGGAAACTTCTTAGCTTTGGTTTAGTCCAGTTGTGCTGACCTCCCCTGTAGTGCGTGCTGTCCTTCCCTTCACCTAAGATAATTCTTGTCTACTTTCTAGTTAGTGAGTACCGTTCTCCCTCCCTCCCCACCCTCGTAACCATCAATAGGTCTCCAATTTTTTTATGTTTTTGTTTGTTTAGCTTGCTTAAGAAGACGGAAAGGGGCAAGAAGAGGGAAAAAGCAAATGTGACAAAATGTTAATTGGTGAATCTGGGTGAGAGATGGGTGTTCATTGAACTCTTCTTGCAACTTTTCTGTAGCTTTGAAGTTTTTTAAATAAAAACTTTTTTGTTTTTTTTTTTAAGGGGGGGTAGAAATTTAAGTGACAAGAACGAAGGTGTGAGTACCCTTCTAATTGTTGACTTTTGTGGCTTTGATCTCTAGCTGCAGCTTTGTGGTGTGGTTATTGTTGTTGTTAGTTGCCATTGAGTCGATTCCAACTCATGGCAACCCCGTGTGTGTAGAGTAGAAGTGCTCCATAAGGTTTTCAAGGTTGTGACCTTTCAGAAGCAGATCTTAAGGCTTGTCTTCCAAGGCACCTCTGGGTAGGTTCTAGCCACCAGCCTTTCAGCTAGAGCTGAGCACTTAACTGTTTGCTCCACCCTGGCCATCTGTTTATTATACAAGCACATAATTGTGTATATACTATATACCATACTCTCCCCGGGCTTGATCAGAGAGCTTGGTTCCCAACTTTGCAGTTGTCTAGGATTTATTCCACTAAGCACTGGGTCATAGCTGGTTTTCCTAGAGCTTTGCAGGAAACCAACTCCTTTTCTAGGAGGTCAGCCTCCAAAGCTGATGAAGTTAACTCTTAACCTCTCAGGTTCTTAAGACTTAGTAAGCCTGAGGGAGAGGGCCAAGGCTTCTTAAAGGAGATAATACTTAAGTAGGACATTTTACCTCTTATTAGTTCCTTGTTACATAAAAGTGGTATGTATATGTACTGTAGGAAAACTAGGAAACAGACTAGCAAAAAAATGTTTTTAATTTTTAAATCTTCTCTATTCTCAGAACCCAGAAATAATCATCTATATCAATATTTTAAAATGGAGGACTAATGCTAGCTTAACTAGTAAAGAATGGCTGCCATGAGCCTTGAGCTCTTTTAAAGAACTTACTATATGGGATTAAATTGTTAACTTGAAAGGTTAGATAGGAAGCTTAGAAAGAAGTGAGTTTATGTCAATAGGGGAGGAACAAATCAGAAAAGGAAGGTGAGAATGGCGCACAATTTGAAGAATGTAATCAATGTCACTGTATTGTACATGTAGAAATTGTTGAATTGGTGTATGTTTTGCTGTGTATATTTTCAGCAATAAAAAAAAATGGAGGACTGATACAATCAGGTTTGCATTTTAGGAATATATCACTCTGGATAGGGTGGTGGTATGTAAGAGTGGAAGTCGGGAACCTAGGTGGTCAGCTTCATGCTAGTCCAGAAGAGAGGTGATAATGGCCTAAGCAAAGACATTGGCCATAGGGATGAAGAAGAATGAGTGAATTAGACTTAAGACATACAGGAAGCAAAGGAGACAGTACTTCCTGCAAGAGAAGAGAAGTACAAGATGTGTTCCAGGTTTTATCTTGAGTAACTTGGTGAAATTGCCTGAGAAGAGGATTGAGGAGAGAACCTTTGATAATTTGCTGAGTCAGTCAGATTTGATTCCTTCAGAATTGTGACCAGAGAATATCGAAAGTGTCCACCAGTTGTTAAGCAAAGGATAAAGGCCTGGATTTGCAGAGAATAGCCTGGATATTGTGAGAGAAAGGTGGTGCAGACTGTGAGGCAGAAGTGGAGAGACTGGCCATCCTCTGTGACTGCTTCAGATTTTCCTCAGGTCCTTTCTGTGAAAAATATGATAGCTAAAGGATCTGGAGAGGATTTGTTTGTTTCTTTGTTTTAATGTTAGAGACTGAGGAGACATTGCTTATAAAATGGGATGGGTTGAAGACAGACGTAGAGAGAGAGGGACTAATGGAAGCACAAGACTTCGGAAGTGATGATTTGTAGATCAGATCCTTGGACCTGAACTAGGAGGGAAGGAGGACAGGATGGGCACATTGCACAAATAAGAAAATGTTTGGGGGGACATAGAAGATGAGGGATTTTACTCCTGAAGTTCTGCTGTTTCCTTCATGATGTGGGAAGCAAGGAGTCTATTGTGTCCTGGGGTGGAGAAGTGGCTTAGGAAGTTAGGAGACTGGTAGAAGTTTGAAATAACTATTGTGGAGATGAGAGACCTGTAGGATTGTTCTGAGGGCCCAGCTCAGATTAGAGAGAACGAATCTGCACTGGCACTATTTCATGTGGCTGTGTTGTTTTTTGATTTTTTTTTTCTTTTTCCTTTCAAGTAGCATTAGCAGTAGGAGTGCCTGAGTGAAAAAAGATATAGTTGTGTTGTGCTAAAGCTGGAGGTTTGCAGAATGGGAATGTAGGGTCTACAGATGAGCTCAGGAGTTTGGAATGGTGATGCAGTGAGAGTTTTCAGAGTTACTAAAGTAATGGGCCATGGGAATTAGTCTGTTTTAAGCCTTACAATGAAGTTAAGATTAGTATTTGTAGAAAGCAGCAGTGATGAAACTCGTCACTGAAGAGTCTGTGGAGAAACAACAGGAAAATTTTTTTTACAAGAAATTTCATATAAATTCTCATGTGTTTCTTATAAAAAATATTTCTTATAAAACATAATATCCTTAATATTTATGTATATCAATCCTTTTTTAAAAATAGCAATTAGCTCCTAGTTGGGTCATATAACTCATCCTTTATCTTTTTATCAAGGCAAACAGATTTCCTGACATTTATCACTATTTAACATGAAAGCTTTTCAAAATGCCTTGCTAAAGTGTAATTATATTTGCATGATGGAGCTAACTTTACCTCAGTCAGAAGAATGGCAGCTAAAATAGCTCCTTGGAGAATTTTAATGGATGGTTCTGTGGATTGTGTTTTTGTTTGGGTTTTTGCCATGATGATGGGGAAAAGGTCCTTGTACCACAGAAAAGAAGTGCGGTCATTTGCCAAGTACAACATTAAAGTTAGTTTTCAAGTATGTCATTTTTCTCAAAGCTTAGCAAACCAGTCTTAAATTTTAGATTGTTGTTCTACATAAAGTAAAATCAGTGAATTTTTATTTTTAAGCCTAACAACTCATTTCCCTCTTGTCATTTTTTGGTTAGTCACACCCTATCTTTTGACCTCTCCACCCATAAGAATCTCAGATAGAAAAGATGCTCTCCCTGTTCTGAGACACTTTCTCTGAGCATCCATCTTTTCCCTGTTCACCACTGACTATATGCACAGCTCTCACAGACACTCCAGAGGACACATCTTGTGCTTCCTCGGATCGGATTTCTCTCCTTCCACTTGACTTGTATACCTAGCTCTTCTCTTTATAAAGCCCAACGTCAGGGGACAATCTTAAAAGCTCCTACCTATCCCATCACAAGAGTCCCTGGGTGGTGCAAACACTTAGCACTCATCTATTAACCAAAAAGTTGGTGGTTCAAATCCACCCAGAGGCACCTCTGAAGAAGGGTCTAGCAATCTGCTTCCGAAGGTCACAGCCATTGAAAACCCTCTGGAGCACAGTTCTACTGTGATACACATGGGGTCGCCATGACTCAAACACCACTGGATGGCCACTGGTTTGGTTTTTTGCTTGTATTGTGTCACAAAATCTGTAACCAGGATTTCCCCAAATTCTGATGATTTCGCAGATTTACAGGTAACGCCATCAAAGGCTCCCAGATAAAAGAACCCCCTGGCCACCAAGCCGTTCAGTTCCTCAGATCCCTGTTCAAGAATTTTGTATAATTTGTATATATATTTGAAATTATTTTAAATGTTTTATAAAGAAAGATGATCATCAGAACCCAGAGTAGGCCAAAAGAGTACAGACTTAAGATTTTCAGAATACTCCAGATCAGAAAATTTCGTGAGGAGCTTCTTCACTCCTATGCTCTATAAATTAATTTACTATTATTTTTTTTTATACAGATTACTGCTAGTCTTGACCTACTTCATCTTCATTGTGAATAGATAAATATACTGATGAGCTTGAAACCCATATCTCTTCTCCTTTCTACTTGTTTATAAAATAAAACCTGAGACTTATTTTAGAAAAGTTGGTTATTTAACTTAATTCACTTCAGGTACATAGTGATCACTTAAACCAAACTAAGCCAGTTGCCGTCAGATCAATTCCAACTAATGCCACCGTCTGCTACATGTAAGCAAAATTGAGTGCCACCATAAACGTCATTCCTTGCCAACAGAAAGGACTATTTAGATTTTTCTTCTTCCTTTTGGAAAGTTTTGATCATTCAGAAATATTTATTTTATACATTGAATAAGGGTAGGGTTGAACAGCTGATTATTGTAATTACTGTCAGTAAGTTGTACACCTGTAAAAAGTTGAAAAGGTAAAAGTTGTGTGATAGATATTTTTACAACAATGACAAGAAAAAAAAAGAGTAGCAGTTGAAGCTGTTTACGTGCAACTGAAAACCTCATGGAATTTGGTTCCTTGCTTTGGAGGTTTAGGGTCATGGTTTCATGGGACATCCCAGCTAATTGTCCTAATAACTTGTTTAGTGCTTCTGTTCTACCTCCTAGTTTGTCGTGTAGTGCCTGGGGTCTTTAAAGCATGCCAGCAAGCGGTGGGGATGAAAAACAATAAATAGACAATAGATAAATGGTAACTTTGATAAAGGGTAAGACTGTATACAATACTGGGGAAGCAAGCACAACTTGTACAAGACAAGGTTATGAAAGCTCCATAGACACATCCAAACTTCCTGAGGGTCCAAATTGCTGGGCAGAGGGCTGTGGGAACCATAGTCTCGGGGAACATCTAGCTCAACTGGCATAACATAGTTTCTAAAGAAAATGCTCTACATTCTACCTTGGTGAGTAGTGTCTGGGGTCTTAAAAGCCTGTGAGTGGTCATCCAAGATACTCCACTGGTCTCACCCCTTCAGGAGCAAGGGAGAATGAAGAAAACTAAAGATACAAGGGAAAGTTTAGTCCAAAGGACTAATGGACCACAACTACCACAGCCTCCACCAGACTGAGTGCAGCACAACTAGATGGTGCCCAGCTACCACCACTGACTGCTCTGACAGGGATCACAATAGAGAGTCCCAGACAGAGCTGGAGAAAAATGTAGAACAAAATTCTAACTCACAGAAAAAGACCTGGCCTGACAGAGACTAGAGAAACCCCAAGAGAATGGCCCCCAGACACTCTTTTAGCTGAGTAATGAAGTTACTCCTGAGGTTAGACAGGCCCATAAAACAAAACGAGACTAAAGGGGCATACCAGCCCAGGGGCAAGGACTAGAAGGCAGGAGGGGACAGGAAAGCTGGTAATAGGGAACCCAAGGATGATAAGGGAGAGCATCAACATGTTGTGGGGTTGTTAACCAATGTCATAAAACAATATGTGTACTGACTGTTTAATGAGAAGCTAGTTTGTTTTGTAAACCTTCATCTAAAGTACAATGATTTTAAAAAAAAGCTTGCCAGCAGCCATCCAGGGTACAATTGGTCTGTATTCACCTGGAGCAATAGAGGAAGAAGGAGAGTCAGAAACCGGAAGAGGATATGGAATGCATGGCTGATTGCCTCCATGAACAACTGCCTTCTTTGCCATGAGACCAGAAAAACTGGATGGTGCTCAGCTACCATTATTGAACACTTTGATCAAAGATTCTATAGAAGAATCCTGATCAAAAGGGGGAAAATATAAAACAGAATTTCATATTCTCATGTACTCCAGACTTTCTGGAGCCATGGAGGCTGGATGAACCCCTGAAACTATTGCTGTGAGATACTCTTTAAACCTTAAACCAAAAATATCCCCTGAAGTTTTCTTAAAACTGAACAATAGTTTAACTTAACTAGTAAAAAAATGTCTGCCTTGAGCACTATGCTCTTTTAAGAACTGTCTATATGGGATCAAAGTGAGAATAGAAACTCGAAAGATTAGACAGGAACCTTAGTGAGGGCAGTGAGTTTATGTTAATGGGGGAAGAAAAATTCAGAAAAGGAGGGTGAGAACGGTTGCACAACTTGAAGAATGTAATCAATGTCACTGAATTGTACATGTAGAAACTGTTGACTTGGTGTATGTTTTGCTGGGTATATTCTCAACAAAAACAACAAAAGTTTTAAATAGTTTAAAAAAAATACTTATTTTACAGTAAAAAATACATAGCAGTTGGTTGGGCTGGTGGGATTATGGGTGATTTTTTTATGATGTGCTTTTTTCCTTAAACGTTTTTGATACAGATGTATAAACATATAAAGTTAATTTTTTTTTTAAAGTTTCTTAGATTAAAAAACAACTTAGATACAGTGATTAAGTTTAAATAAATGAATGTTTTATGCAGAGCATTATATTCTTAATAAATATTTGCAATAATATCTGCTAGGAGCTGGAGACAGGAATATAAATATGACACAGTCCCTACCATCAAGGACCCCACACTGTAGGATGATTTATAAATACTGTGCATACGCCAAGGATCCCTTGTGGCACAGTGGTTAAAGCACTTGGCTGCTAACCAAAAAGTCAGTGATTCAAACCCACCAGCCTCTCCGAGGGAGAAAGATGTGGCAATCTGCATTTGTAAAGATTACAGCCTTGGAAAGTCTGTGGGGCAGTTCTACTCTGTCTTATAGAGTTGTGAGTCAGAATCGACTCAACAGCATTGGGTTTTTACAAGTGCATACCTAAGTGTATATGCATATACAGATCCTTCTTTGTGAAAATCACAGCTGATTTTCCCTGATTGAAAAATCAACACATTATCTTAATTTTTAAAGGTGAAACTGACATTTGAAAATGCATATGCTGTGAAACAGGAAACAAGTCAACCAAAACAGAAAAAGGCGCAGATGAATACAAGCGATTTAGTGAAACTTCTGTGGGGAGAAGAGGTTGAAGATAGCCAGCAGAATATTCTAAACACTCCTCATATCATTATGTACCTCTCACTACAGCTCGACTTGGAATCATCAAAGGAAGAGGTGAGTGTCTTCTCAAAAGTACAAAAGAAAAGGCAAGGACCTTTTATGGGCTTCCACATGCTACTATTGTAAGCACTTTGATTTAAGGAAGAAACAAAAGTGGATTGACCTTAATTGTTATTCTTTAAAATTGCTTGTGTAGTATATTTTATACACTGTTACAGATATGACTGTTTCATAATATAAATATGAGAATTAATTATTCAGTTATTTTAAGCAGTAAGAAAAGGAGAAAAGGGAAGTTATTGTAGTATCTTCTAAGTTACAGGGACACTTTTTATAGTTCATCATTGATTTAATTATATCTGTATTTTCAATTAAAGCTTTGGGTGTTTTTTTTTTTTAATATTTTGTATATGTACTCCAAAAGAAGAGCCTATTAGTTTTCTTCTTTGTTGTTAGCTTTATTGAGGTATTTTTTATATATGACAAAATTCAACAATTTTAAGTGTACAATTTGACGAGTTTTGACAAATATATACGGTTGTGTAACTAGCCTCACAATCATAATATAGAATATTTCCATCACCCCAAAAAGTTCCTTCACACTCTTAAGCAGTCACTCCTCCCTGCTAGCTTTTAATGCAAGTGGATGTAGCGTTAACTTTTCTTCTGTAATTTATAAATAGTTTTCATGTTTTAAATATTCTTTTTTCATTCATTCATTTCTCATTGTTTATTAAACACCTGTTTTGTTCATCATGTTGTATTAGGTATTGTTGTTATTGTTAAGTGCCATCGAGTTGGTTCCAACTCATGGTGACCCTGTGTACAACAGAACACCATCTCACAATTGTTATGCTTGAGCCCATTGTTGCAGCCACTGTGTCATCCATCTCATTGAGGGTCTTCCTCTTTTTCAATGGCCCTCTACTTTATAAAGCATCATGTCCTTCTCCAGGAACTGGTCCCTCCTGATAGCATGTCCAGAGTATGTGAGACAAAGTCTTGCCATCCTTGCTTCTAATGAGCATTCTGGCTGTACTTCTTCCAAGACGGATTTGTTCGTTCTTCTGGCAGTCCATGGTATATTCAATATTCTTCACCAAAACCATATTTCAAAGTTATCTGTTCTTCTTTGGCCTTCCTTATTCATTGTTCAGCTTTTGCATGCATATGAGGTGATTGAAAACACCCTGGCTTGGGTCAGGTGCAGCTTAGTCCTTAAAGTGACATCTTTGCTTTTTAACACTTTAAAGAGATCTTTTGCAGTAGATATGCCCAGTGCAATGCATTATTTGGTTTCTTGACTGCTGCTTCCATGGGCATTGATTGTGGATCCAAGTAAAATGAAATCCTTGACAACTTCAATATTTTCTTCATTTATCATGATGTTGCTTATAGGTCTAGTTGTGAGGATTAGTGTTTTCTTTATGTTGAGGTGTAATCCATACTGAAGGCTATGGTCTTTGATCCTCATCAGTAAATGCTTCAAGTCCTGTTCACTTTCAGCAAACAAGGCTGTGCCACCTGCATATTACAGGTTGTTAATGAGTTTTCCTCCAATCCTGATGCCATGTTCTTCTTCATATAGTCCAGTTTCTCGGATTATTTGCTCAGCATACAGATCAAATAAGTATGGTGAAAGAATACAACCCTGAAACACCTTTCCTGACTTTAAACCATGCAGTGTCCCCTTGTTCTATTTGAACAGTTGCCTCTTGGTCTATGTACAGGTTCCTCATGAGCACAATTAAGTGTTCTGGAATTCCTTTCTTCACAATGTTATCCATAATTTGTTATGATCCACATAGTTGAATGCCTTTGCATAGTCAATAAAACACAAGTAAACATCTTTCTGGTATTCTCTGCTTTCAGCCAAGATCCATCTGATATCAGCAGTGATACTCCTGGTTCCACATCCTCTTCTGAATCCAGCTTGAATTTCTGGCTGTTCCCTTTCAATGTACTGCTATAACTGCTTTTGAATGATCTTCAGCAAAATTTTACTTGTGGTGATATGAATGATAGTGTTCAATAATTTCCGCATTCTGTTGGATCACCTTTGTTTGGAATGGGTACAGATATGGATCTCTTCCAGTCAGTTGGCCAGGTAGCTGCCTTCCAAATTTCTTGGTATAGGCGAGTGGCTGCCTGCAGCACTGCATCCATTTGTTGAAACATCTCAACTGGTATTCCATCAATTCCTGGAGCCTTGTTTTTCATCAATGCCTTCAGTGCAGCTGGGGAGATATTTTCTCTAACCTGTTTTACGGTAGCATTCCATTGTCTTCTGACTTCCATTGTTGCTGTTAAGAAGTCTACTACAGTCTGTCATTCCTTTGTAAGGAATCTGTCTCCTCTTTGTTTAGTTTGTTTCTTCTGCTATGTCTAAACTTTCATTTATTCTCTCCATTGTATTTTCTATTTAAACAATTTACATTTTTCATTTCCAGAAGTTCCTGAAAAGTTTTTAACTAATCTGCATTTCCAGTCTGCCGTAATATTCCTGGTAGTCTCTTGTTGCTTGCTCATCTTTGTGATTCTGCTCTTTATTTCTCTGAACTTTCATACATAGCTCTTCTCTATTCTCTATCTTCTCATTCTGCTGTCTCTTATCCTGAGGGTACTCTCACTCGAGATGGCTTTCTTTCCTATGTGCTTGGGGATCTTTGTGAACTTATTGTTTGATTTTATCTTTGGGAATCCTGTGGTTCTAAAGTAACAATACCTTCTTCCCAAGAAAATTTGCTTCTTCTGCTTCCTTCACTGACGTAGGGCAGTTAAGCCTTACTCAAGGGTCTGGGTTTAACACAATCATCCTAAGCTCAGCTCACCTACCTTGCCACTAGCCTATTTGAAGCTGTTTTAGGCATGAGCCTGCAAGACAGCCCTGCCTCTGTCCTCACCACTCACCACTCCCAGCTGCTGCCTCAGCTTGCTTTGGCAGTTGGTAGAGCCAAAGAAGGGGAGTGGAAGGGTCTGAGGAGGATATCCTTGGAAACCTCTACTTCTTGCATGTCTAACAGCTCAACAAGTTCATAGATCTAGTTTTACTGCATGAGGGTACAGTAAAAGTAGAGGTGAGATCTAAAAAGTGTTTAACTAAGCTATATTTCTTTGCTTTTGAAATCCTTTCAGCCTATATTCTCAGTGCTAAGGATATTTTATCCAAAAGGTATATTTCCTTGTGCTGCTTGGTATGTCCAAATTTAGTCAATAATTAAAATGGAAAATAAGAGATTTACTTAGATTATTTTTTGTAATTTTCTGTGTTCTGAAAAATATAGTGATAACTAGAGTTAATAATGCTAATTTATTGCTTGTATTACTTTTCTCTTATATCTTTTAGATAAATAAGACATTTAAGCATTTATTAAATAAAATACACAATTTTCCAGGATCATAACAACCTGAATCTTTCTAGATCATTTTGGTGTAGGCTATTGCTAAGATCTTTTGTGAACCTGTCCTTTCTTTCCATGGGAAAGTGTGTTGATATTTCTCACATGAACAGGTTTCTGTCTGTTGCCAGCCCTGTATCAACACTGTAATTAGGAAAAGGCTTTTTATTCTTAATGAACAAAGTGGAGGCTGCTGCAAATGCAGGCTTCTAACAAGTACTTAAATGTACAGCTGATTAAATTGGTTAGGGACTGGAGAGCTTGCCAGGTCTTTAATAGTGAGACCTTTATAACTGGAATAGAGACTTCCTTGTATGACCTTTTTTACTGGTATGAGATATTTTACTATAAAGTGTCATAGGGTCATTTTGTTTTTCTGTTAATTACATATTTAATAAAAACTTCAAGTTACAAGATTTAGAAACGTTAGCTGGTAATTGAGATTTCAGGTAAGTAATCAAAGAGCATATGGTGGTTCGTTTAAAGCAGTGTTCCGTGTTTTGGCAAAATACATTAAAATTATTTATCAGCCAAGGTTTAAATTTATTTAGTAGCCATAACAGAAAATCTTAACTGATGTTTGGCTACATTTCTAGAAATAGAACAATATTTTAGTAACTGTTTTTTTACTCTAGAAATATTGCAAGAAAATTTGAGTTGTTAGCCAGAGTGTATGTGGTCCGCATATTCCAGCAATTTGCGTCTGTTGAATGTTCTTATTAAATGTAAAAAACAGATGTCTCTAGTTTACCGTTATTTACGTTTGTCCTATTGTAAAAGTTGCCATAACATGGACATTATGTCATGTGATTATTTCTTACATATAGAGACCAAAGTAAGGTGTAGAACAATCTTTAAAGTCATAGAAAACCAAGGAAAACTAAGAAATGATGATATTTAAGGAACTTGGACTTTCAATCATGACTATAGTAATATGTGTGGATGTAGTCACTAAACAGTACAGCTGCACAGTACTCTGAATTCTCTGTGGTTTCCATCTAGAAATTTGCATTTTGCCTGCTTTTAATTTGCTTTTGGGCGAAAAATGACATGTTGCTTTAAGTAAGAGCAAAACAGCTGGGTGCAGAATAGTTCATCCCTTTCTATAAAAGCTCTAGCACAGTGCACATTCTGTTTTGAAATCTGTTGTTTTATTTTGTAAAAACTATTTCCTGGGAGCTTGCTATTCTTGAAAATAGAAAAATATTAAGCATTTTGTGAATTATCTTATAGCGCTAGTATTTATTGTAATTAAAATAAAACGTATTTTAAAGTTGCAGTTCATATTAATTTGTAGTATACAAATTCCTTTAATAAGAGAGATAAAATTATATATAATAGTTCTTTTTTCCTTATCTGTACTCCTTTAATTTAGTTTTGTATTCCCACTTTGTAAGTTTAATTGCAGTCTTGTCTTAGGTGTAAATATTTAATTATTTCATCCAAAGACATTGAAGATTATCTTTCAAAAGTCAGTATTAAAGTAATTAAAGACTTTTAAAAGTTACATGTGGTGTCTATGTAGATATGTAACTACAAGGGGTAAGAATATCTGTATAATGGAATATAATAAAATATTACTATTAGAAATTCTTGTAAAGGAGATTAAATTTTAAAACATTGTTTGACATTCATTTTAATTACTCCAACTAATCAGTATCTTACTCAATATATATTTTGGTATCATAACCAGTTTTGACAATCTCTAACTTATGTGCAGATGTAATGTTTTAAATGCTAGTTAATGGGTTAAAATTCCAGGCATATCCTGTGTTTGAATAAAACTCCATCTGATGCTGAAAGGATTCATTTTTTGTTCTTTTCTTAAAACAAAGTATGAACCTCACGTGACAAAAATAAGGTTGAAAAATTTGGGGGGTTGATTTCTGTTTCTTTTCATTTAACAGCAGGAAATTCTTTATCATTATCCAGTGTCTGAAGCATCTCAGAAACTTAAAAGTGTGAGAGGGATATTTCTCACACTCTGTGACATGCTGGAAAATGTAACTGGGACACAAGTTACTAGGTAATAACTGATTTTTAATTAGCTTAAATTCTGTTCCTTTCAAGTTCTTTTCTTTGGTTCTGACAAACAAAATGCTAATACAAGGAAAATCATGTCTGTTATACAAATATAGTTGTTTCTATTAATTAACCCCACGCGTCTGTCAGTTTGCCATACTGTGGTGGTTTGTGTGTTGCTGTGATGCTGGAAGCTATGCCACCAGTATTCAAATAACAGCAGGGCCACCCCTGGTGGACAGGTCTCAGCTGAGCTTCCAGACTAAGACAGACTAGGAAGAAGGATCTGGCAGTCTACCTCTGAAAAAAATTAGCCAGTGAAAACCTTATGAATAGCAGTAGAACATTATCTGATATAGTGCTGGAAGATGAGCCTCTCAGGTTGGAAGGCTCTCAAAATACAACTGGGGAAGAGCTGCCTCCTCAAACTAGTCAACCTTAATGATGTGGATGGAGTAAAGATTTCAGGCCCTTCGTTTGCTGATGTGGCATGACCAAAATGAGAAGAAACAGCTGCAAACATCCATTAATAATCAGAACGTGGAATGTAAAAAGTATGAATCTAGGAAAATTCCAAGTCGTCAAAAATGAAATGGAACACATAAACACTGATATCCTAGGCATTAGTGAGCTGAAATGGACTGGTACTGGCCATTTTGAATCTGACAGTCATATGGTCTACTATACCCAGAATGACAGATTGAAGAGGAATGGTGTTGCATTCATCGTCAAAAAGAACATTTCAAGATTTTGAAATGGCTTTTTTGTGTTCTTTTTTTTTTTTTCTTAATTGTTAACTGTTGCTAGGAAGCACCTTTGTGTTTGGTAAGAATGACTCAAAAAGTGAATTTTTTATATGGTTAGAAAATGTTCTGCTCTTACAACAGTGATAGAAAAATACAGAACAATACACTTTCTGAGGGGTATTCAGCGTGCAGGATTGGATTCAGTGATGGATAGTTTTTGTTCGGTGATGAATAGTTTTATTCAGTGATGGATGGTTTTATTTGGTAATGGATAGTTTTATTCAGTGATGGATAGGCAGACCTTATTGAAATCAAATAATTTTTTGAATAATAAAACATATCATATAGTCTTTATAGAACCAGATTATCCCAGACCATGTTGATTTATAAAGCCCTGATTCTGAAATGCCATGTTAACTTATGGAGGGGAGAGTTCAAAGTTTTTGAGTTTTTTCTTTTTCGTACAATAAATTTAAGGACTATAAACCATTATCCTTCCTTAATATTTCAACAATTGTAGAAGTCACAAATTTTGCAAATTTTAAGAGCCCCATGATACTGATAATATCAAGTTGGATTTTCTAGGGTTTAGCTTTTTTTTCTTTTGCCATTTCTGGTAAAAATGATACCTCTATGATTTTAAAAGAGGATCTACAAGACAGCAAGACAACAGAAAGAAAAATTTCCTTGTTTTTCTAAGTAAAAGTCACATTTAACTCTGGAACTTTTTATATAGTGTATATAAAAAATAGGAGCCCTGGTGGTGCAATGGTTAAGCACTTGGCTGCTAGCCAAAAGGTTGGCAGTTCGAACCCACCAGCCCTTCTGGAGGAGAAAGGTGTGGCAGTCTGCTTCCGTAAAGATTACAGCCTTGGAAACCCTATAAGGCAGTTCTACTCTGTCCTATAGGGTCGCTATGAGTCAGAATAGACTCAGCGGCACATAGTAACAACATACAGAAAATATTAGTTTAAAAACAGTGGTAACTGAGGCTCTGTTTAGTGTATAAATTTTCATTCATAAAAGTATGTTGCAGGCCTTTTTTTCCATCTTATTAGAAAGGAAATTTGTTTTAGGTTTGTCCATATGAGTTTGGGTTTTTTTGCTTTTTTTTTTTTTAACGGTAAAGGGTAGATGTTATTAATATTTAGATCTTGTTATTAATTACATGTGGAAAGCAATAAATAGAAATTTTTTTTTTTGAGAAACAAGATAAGTATGAAAATTATTTCAGGGGTTCTTTAGCAATGTGTGTGTCGCTTTAGTTGTGTACACGTTTTTTAAACCATAAAAAAAAACCTGTTGCTGTTGAGTCGATTCCGACTCATAGCGACCCTATAGGACAGAGCAGAACTGCCCTATACAGGTTCCAAGGAACGCCTGGTGGATTCAAACTGCCGACCTTTTGGTTAGTAGCTGTAGCTCTTAATGACTAGGCCACAACGGTTTCCAATAACGATATTAAAGTGTGACTGTAAGAGTCTAATATTTGTCTAAGAGTATACACGCTTTTAAACTTTATTCAGGCAAAAATAGTATTCTTTTTGAAAAAAATATGTTAGTAATTAATATTTAAAATTCCACTCACTTATCTAATGTAGTATAGAAGGTGTTCTATATCCTAAGGATTCAGCAGATAAAGACTGATTTATGTATTTTCATTTAAAGAAAAAAATGCTAACTACATTTTTAACTGATCTTCCCAGTCCCTACCCACACCACAAGAAGGAATCACTGTGTTTCTATGTTTATGTAGTTCATTATCGTATCTCTTTTTAGAACGCATTTCCAACTTAATTGAAGTATAATTGAAGTACAGTAAACTGCACATATGTAAAATGTATAATTTGATTAGTGTTGACATAGGTATGTATGCTGAAACCATCCCCACAATCAAGATACTGAATATATCCATCACCCCCAAAAGTTTCATTGGGAACACTTAAATTTGACTTATATTTTGGTAAAAACCCATTGCCATCAAGTCGATTTTGACTCATGGTGACCCCAGGTGTTACAGAGTAGAACTGGTCGATAGAGTTTTCTTGGCTATAATCTTTAATGAAGAAGATCACCAGGCTTTTCTTCCTTGGCATTGCTGGGTAGGTTTGAACTTCCAACCTTTTAGTTAGTAGTGTAGCATAAGCCAATTGCACCACCTAGGGACATATATTTTGGTTACTTGTTTATATATCTGTTTCATAATGAATTATCATTTTATGAGCTAGGACCACATCTTCCTTTCTTCATAATTTCTTTTAGCAAATCTTGTACCTAAATAGGCAGTCAGAATAGGTTTGTTAAATTTAAAAACTGGGATGGGAGCTGTATGTCGAAAAAAATTGCATATAGCACCTAATGTTAGCAAAAAAATGTTAACTTTTTTATTTGGAATGGGTTTACTTTTGTTTGACCTAGACATGGGTGTGTGGATGAGTGTGTTTAATATTTTCGAATATATTTTTTTTTGCCATGTAATCCCTTGCCTTTTCTGTGTAGTAGCTAGGTATATGCTAAGAAATTCGCTTATTAAGCAAGCAGTTCTTAAATCATACTATATGCAATCTTTTATGAATAACTGCTTATGATCTTTTGATACTTAAGGATATTCTAACCTTATTTTGATTTTATTTTTCTTAGTTCCTCCCTTCTTTTAAGTGGGAAACAAATTCATGTGGCTTATTGGAAAGAATCTGACAAGTTATTGTTAATTGGCCTTCCTGCCGAAGAGTAAGTTGAGATTTTTGTTTATGTTAAAATCACTTCTAAAATACTGTTGACAAAGTCTGTTTCATTAACATTATAACATTTTCATCAAAAGGCAAACTCCTTAAACAGTTTTAGGATTTAAAGTTCTGTTGTACTAGTAGAATAGCTACCCACGTTCATTTGGTATGAATGGTATAGAAAGATGCCTTGAGGGCCCGGCTGGACTAGTTAGTAAGTGTCAGTACACTTTTCTCGGAGGTTTGGCCAGTACAGAGGTGGCCAAGAGATGAGCTTGTCTTCTGCTCAAACTTCTGCAGTATCATCGTTTTGATTTTGCATATTGGAGAATTTGGACAGTTCAGGGTCAAGAAAAGGGTATTTTGCCTGATGTTAAGTACTTTTGAGAAAATAATGAATATTTAACTCTGACATGACTTCTCTTCCCTCTTAACTTTTTTGCAAGTATTGTGAAATATATCTTATTACAGTAGTTGGAGGTGAGAGCAGGATTGACATTTATAAAGAGTTGATCATGAGCCCACTGACTTCCTTAGGTACTGTACATTCATTAATCTCATGTAATCTTTGAAATCAGCCTACCATCTATGTAGTGATCACTGGCCCCATTTTATAGATGAAGAAAGTAAAATGAAGAGAGTGTTAAATAACTTGCCACAGGTCACATAATCAACAAGAGGCAGAGTTGGAAATTCAATGAGGATCTGTCTGAATTCTAATATATCGCTTACCTAATGTAGTAAGCCATTAAAAACCAGGTAGTGGGGGAAGGAGGTTGAATATAAAGAACAGCCCCAGGGAGATGGATTTAACTCCTTTTTAGACTAGTCTTACGTCCCTGTTCAATGATTTTTAAAAGTTGTAATTTAGACTCTTGCCTACTATAAAAAGCAATTGAGCAACTTTTATTAAACTATTAAACACACTTTAGTTTTCCCTTAAGGAGCCCTAGTGGCACAATGGTTAAAGCACTGGACTGCTAATCAAAAGGGTGGCACATTGAACCCACCAGTTTCTTTGCAAGAGAAAAGACCAGACAGTCTGTTCTCATAAAGATTACAGCTTGGGAAACTCTATGGAGCAGTTATGCTCTGTTCTGTAGGGTCACTATGAGTCAGAATCAACTCGACCGCACACAACAGCAGTTTTCCCTTTATTTAAATTTGACCCTTAGAACTATTGCATACTGTCTACCAAATAGTAATTTAAACAGTCTCAAAGTAAATGCTGTAGACAACTTTAGAGAATACCAATTCAGATAAATTTTCTTTTTGTGTTGCATTAAACTTACCAAGGAAGAGAACGGTAGACAAAAAATCCATTATTCAGCCAAATCTCAATCTGAACACAGATATGACCATTTTCTATTGCAAATGACTTTGTTAACCAAATTTCTTTCATTATATAACACTGTATTATCTAATGCTGTATAAAAAATTACCCCAGAACTTAGGGACTTAAAACAGTAAACATTTATTATCTCATAGGCATTTTTGTGGGTCAGGAATCAAGGAGCAACTTAGCTGGATGGTTCTGGCTCAGGGTCTCTCTTGAGGTTGCAGTCAAAATGTTGACCAGGAATACAGTCATCTGAAAGCTTGACTGGAGCTGGAGGCTCTGCTTCCAAGATGGATCAGCACACAGCTGTTGTCAAGAGGCCTCAGTTCCTTGCCATGTGGACCTTTCCATAGAGCTGCCTGAGTATCCCAACAACCTGTCACTGGCTTCCCCTGAGCCAGGTGATCCAAAAGAGAGGAGGAGACTTTTAACACCGTTTACAGCCTAGTTTTAGAAGTGGCACAGTCATTTCCACCATATACTATTTGTTCGAAGCAAGTTATTAAGTCCCACCCATACTCTGAAAACAACAAACCAAACCTGTTGCTGTCGAGTTGATTCCAACTTATAGCTACCCTATATGACAGAGTAGAACTGCCCCATAGGGTTTCCAAGGAGCAGCTGGTGAATTAAAACTGCCAACCTTTTGGTTAGCAGCCTAACTCATAACCACTTCGCTACCAGGGCTCCCATACTCTAGGGAAGTGGAATTAAGCCCCACTTTTTGATGGGAGGAATATCAAAGAATTTGTGGACATGTTCTGACACTACAAACAGGAACTCCAAAGGTGGCTGTAGTGAAAAATATCAAAATGATTGTTTTGAAGATGATTTTAATTTTACACAGAAAGAGATATATCACAAAAGTAGTGTTTAACAAACCAAACATACAAGAAGTATTAAAGGGAGTCTTTCGATCTGAAAACAGCAACATTAGCTCACAGGCTAAATCTAGGATGCAGGATCATACCAGCCAGATACCAATCTAGAAAATGAACTCTCAAGGACTATCCAAAACCAAAACAAATACAGCAGGGAATCAGAGCAGTTAATCTGTAAATGACAACAACATCAGAACAATAAAAGACAGAATAAACGGTATAGGTATGGAACCTTCTAATGGAGAGGAAGGCAAGGCAATACCAAGTAATAATAGACAGCTTCAAACTTATACGGGTAAATTTCATGATAACCACAAAGAAAGTTAACAAACCCACTCATCAAAATAAAGAGGAAAAACATAAAGTCTCAGTAAAAACAAAACCTACAAAATCAAAAGAAATGAAAAAAAAATCCACAAACAAAAGTAATTCAGCACAGGAGAGTAAGAGAAACAAAGAAAATGTCAGCACCACACAAAAAAAACCACTACAAAATGATAGCAATAAACTCACATCTATCAATAATTACACTAAATGTAAATGGCCTAAATGCACCAATAAAGAGACGGACAGTGACAGAATAGATAAAAAAACAGGATCCATCAATATGCTGTCTACAAGAGACACACCTTAGAAACAAAGACATAAATTTATTAAAAATCAAAGGTTGGAAAAACCTATATCAAGCAAACAACTACCAAAAAGGAGCAGGAGTGGCAATACTAATCTCAGATAAAATAGACTTTAAAACAAAATCCACCATAAAAGACAAAGAAGGGCACTATATAATGATTAAGGGGACGATCCATCATGAAGACATAACCATAATAGACATCTACACACCCAATGACAGGGCTCCCAAATACATAAAACAAACTCTAACAGCACTGAAAAGAGAAATTGACAGTTGCACAATAATAGTAGGAGACTTCAACAGACAACTCTCGGTAAAGGACAGAACATCTAAAGAGAAACTCAGCAAAGATACAGAAGACCTAAAGGGCACAATCAGCCAACCTGACCTCATAGACGTATATAGAACACTCTATCCAACAGCTGCAAAGTACACATTCTTTTCCAATGCTCATGGAATGTTCTCCAGAATAGACCACATCTTAGGCCACGGAGCAATCCTCAACGATGTAAAATGATGAGATAATACAAAGTATTTTCTCTGACCACAGCACCATCACAGTAGAAATTAACAACAGAAAGAGCAAGGAAAAAAAATCAATTACATGGAAACTGAATACCACGCTGCTTACAAACCACTGGGTAATAGAAGAAATCAGAGATGAAATTAAAAAATTCCTAGAATCAAACGAGAATGAAAACACATCATACCAAAACCTTTGGGACACAGTGAAGGCAGTCCTCAGAGGACAATTTATAGCAATAGGTGCACACATCAAAAAAGAAGAGAGGGACAAAATCAAAACATTAACTACATAACTCAGACAAATAGAGAACAGCAAAAAAAGCCCACAGCCAACAGAAGAAAGGAAATAATAAAGATCAGAGCAGAAATAAATGAAATAGAGAATAGAAAAACAATAGAAAGTATCAACAAAACCAAAAGTTGGTTCTTTGAAACAACCGACAAACCACTGGCCAGACTGACAAAAGAAAAACGAGAGGATGCAAATAACCCAAATAAGAAATGAAATGGGGGACGTTACAACAGACCCAACTGAAATAAAAAAGATCATAACAGAGTATTATGAAAAACTATACTCCAACAAATTTGAAAACCTAGAGGAAATGGATAAATTTCTAGAAACACACTACCTACCCAGACTATCACAAAGTGATGTTTAAAGTCTGAACAGACCCATAACAAGAGAAGAGATTGAAAAGGCAATAAAAAAAAACTCCCAACAAAAAAAATCCCCAGCCCAGATGGCTTCACTGGAGAATTCTACCAAACATTCAGAGAAGAGCTTGTATGAGTACTACTCAAACTATTTCAGAACATAGAAAAGGAAGCGACACTTCCGAATTCATTCTATGAAGCCAGCATAACCCTGATACCAAAACCAAGCAAAGACGCCACAAAAAAAGAAAACTACAGACCAATATCTCTCATGAATATAGATGCAGAAATTCTCAACAAAATTCTAGCCAATAGAATTCAGCATCATAGCAAAACAATAATATACCACGACCAAGTAGGATTCATACCAGGTATGCAAGGATGGTTCAACATTAAACAATCAATCAACGTAATCCACCACATAAATAAAAGGAAAGAAAAGAATCACATGATCATGTCAGTTGACGCAGACAAGGCATTCCACAAAGTCCAACACCCATTCCTGATAAAAACTCTCAATAAAATAGGTATACAAGGGAAATTTCTCAACCTAATAAAGGGCATCTATGCAAAACCAACGGCCAACATCATTCTTAATGGAGAGAGGCTGAAAACATTCCCCTTGAAAACAGGAACAAGGTAAGGATGCCCTTTATCACCACTCCTATATAACATTGTGCTGGAAGTTCTAGCTAGAGCAATAAGGCAAGAAAAAGAAATAAAGGGCATCCAAATTGGTAATGAAGAAGTTAAACTGTCCCTGTTTGTGATGAGATGGTACTATACATAGAAAACCCTAAAGACTCCATGAGAAAACTACTAGAATAGAAAGATTCAGCACAGTAGCAGGATACGAGATAAACATACAAAAATCAGCTGGATTCCTATACACAAATAAAGAGAACGATGAAAAGGAAATCAGGAAAACAATACCGTTATAAAAGCCCCTATAAAGATAAAATACTTAGGAATCAATCTAACCAGGGATGTAAAAGACATATACAAAGAAAACTACAAAACACTACTGCAAGAAACCCAAAGGGATCTACATAAATGGAAAAACATACCATGCTCATAGATAGGTAGACTCAGCATCATGAAAATGACAATTCTACCCAAAGCAATTTACAAATACAGTGCAGTCCCGATCCAAATACCAACAACATTCTTTAAACAGATGGAAAAACTAATTAACTTTATATGGAAAGGGAAGAAGCCCTGAATAAGTAAAGCACTATTGAAGAAGAAGAAGAATGTAGGACTCCTCACACTACCTAACCTCAGAACCTACTATACAGCTACAGAAGTCAAAACAGCCTGGTACTGGTACAATGACAGATACATTGACCAGTGGAACAGAATTGAGAATCCAGATGTAAATCCATCCACCTACGGTCACCTGATATTCAACAAGGGCCCAAAGTCCATCAGATGGGGAAATGACAGTCTTTTTAACAAATGGTGCTAGCAAAACTGATGTCCACCTACAAAAAAATGAAACACAATCCATACCTCACACCGTATACAAAAACTAATTCAAAATGGATCAAAGACCTAAATATAAAGTCAAAAACTATAAAGTTCATAGAAGAAAAAATAGGTTCAATGCTAGAGGCCCTAATATGTGGCATTAACAGGATACAAACCACAACCATCAACACACAAACTCCAGAAGATAAGCTAGATAACTAAGATCTTCTAAAAATCAAACACTTATGCTCTTAAAAGACTTCACCAAAAGAGTAAAAATAGAACCTACAAACGGGGAAAAAATTTTTGGACATTACAAGTCAGACAAAGGTCTAATCTCTATAACCTACAAGAAAACTGAACTCCTCTACAACAAAACGACAAATAATCCTATCAAAAAATGGGCAAAGGAAATGAACAGACACTTCACCAAAGAAGACATTCAGATGGCCAACAGACACATGAGGAAATGCACGCAATCACTAGCCATTAGAGAAATGCAAATTAAAACCACAATGAGATACCATCTCACCTCAGCATTACTGGCACGAATCAGAAACACTGGAAATAACATGTTGGAGAGGCTGCAGGGAGATCAGAACTCCTATGCACTGCTGGTGGGAATGCAAATGATACAACCATTTTGGAAAATGATATGGTCCTTCCTAAGAAAGCTAGAAATAGAAATACCATACGATCCAGCAATCCCACTCCTAGGAATATATCCTAGAGAAATAAGAGCCAGCACGAATAGACATATGCACACCCATGTTCATTGCAGCATTGTTCACAGTAGCAAAAAGATGGAAACAACCTAGATGCCCATCAACAGATGAATGGATAAACAAATATGGTACCTACACACATTGGAATATTATACAACAATAAAGAACAATGATGAATCTGTGAAGCATCTCATAACATGGATGAAACTGGAGGACATTATGCTGAAATAAGTTAATCACAAAAGGACAAATATTGTATAAGACCTCTATTGTAAAAACTCATGAAAAAATTTACACACAAAAATTAACAATCTTTGTTGGTTACAAGGGATGGGAGGGGTAGGGGGAATACTAAATAGACAATAGGTAAGTGGTAACTTTGGTGAAGGATAAGACAGTGCACAATACCGGGGAAGCCAGCACGACTTGTACAAGGAAAGGTTATGGAAGCTCCATAGTCACATCCAAACTCCCTGAGGGACTAAATTGCTTGGCGGAGGGCTGTGGGGACCATGCTCTCAGGGAACATCTAGCTCAACTGGCATAACACAGTTTATAAAGACAATGTTCTACATTTTACCTTGATGAGTAGCGTTTAGGGTCTTAAAAGCCTATGAGCAGCCATCTAAGATACTCCACTGGTCTCATCCCTTTGGGAACAAGGGAGAATGAAGAGAACAGAATATAAGAAAAGATTAGTCCAAAGGACTAATGGACCACAGCTACCAAGGCCTCCACCAGACAGAGTCCAGTACAGCTAGATGGTGCCCGGCTACCACCACTGACTGCTCTGACCAGGATCACAACAGAGGGTTCTGGACAGAGCCGGAGAAGGATGTAGAAAAAAATTCTAACACAAAAAAGAAGACCAGATTTACTGACCTGACAGAGTGGAGAAACCCCGACAGTATGGCCCCCGGATACCCTTTTAGCTCAGTGGTGAAGTCACTCCTGAGGTTCACTGTTCAGCCGGGGATTGGACAGCCCCATAAAACAAAACGGGACTAATGAGGCACAGCAGTCCAGGGACAAGGACTAGAAGGCAAGAGGGGACAGGAAAACCAGTGATAGGGAACCCAAGGTTGAGTAAGGACAGTGTTGACATGTAGTGGGGTTCTTAACCATTGTCATAGTGCAATATGTGTACTGTTTAATGAGAAACTATTTTGTTCTGTAAACCTTCATCTAAAGTACAACAGCAACAAAAAAATAATTATCTATGTGAGATCAAATTGACAACAGCAACTCAAAAGATTTGATGGGAAGCCTAAGGGACAGTGAGTTGAAGACAATTGTGATGGAATAATTTGGAAGTACAATAAAAAAAAATTTTTTTTTCTAAATAAAGAAAAAACAAAAAGTAGGGTTCAAACATTTTAACGGAAGGAGATAATGGTGCTGTGACATGTACTAGTTGGTGGCTGTCTTTAACCAGCAAATGTGTGTTTTCTGTCTAAAAAGGGACTCCCGTTAGGAGACTGCACTATGTCAATGGGTAGGACTATGAACAACTAAGGTATTTTTGAAAGTATGTGTTTACAAGAAGTGGAAGACATCTAGAATAAGGTACTTTAGGATGTAGAGGCAAGGTAAAACATTTGTCTTTAAACCTTTATGGTAGCTCAAGAGGCAAAAGAGAAGAAACAGAAAGTGCAATGGTAAGAAAAAGGCAGTATAGGCAGTTAGAAACGAGAGAGGAAGCCCAGCTAAGGAACTGAGCAGAGGCTGCCCAGCCACACTCTGAAAACACCAGCCAAACTAGTTAGGCAGGCAGAGACAGTTTCCAGGAGAGGTTTTATCTTGAAGCCAAAAAAGAATGGACTGTCACTGCTCAGTTTCAGATCAAGACTGTGCTGCGTAGGGGATGCTGTAGCCAGTTTCTCGATCTTTAATACTTGCTGGTGGAGAGGGGTCTTCCCTAAGTATTTATGTCATTCCTATCTTAGAGAACTTGGCTTGATAAACCAGAATGAATTTGAAGATCTTCCTTATTCTTTATCCTGAGCTTCAAATCAGAAATAAACCCTAGTCACCTCTTTACCTGTCCTCTGTTAATGCTTAAACTCAGGGCCAGATTACAGCCTCTGAGGACCCTAAAGACTGATCACCTGTGGTGCCCCCTCCTCTGCTTACTCATGCATTGAAACAGGATATGTGAGTTATATATATACATGTACAGATTTGCGTGTGTGTGAGTGTGTGTGTCTTAGCTATCCATGATATAACTTTTTAAATTACACACAAGGGGACTGTAGGAGACAAACGTCAACAAAGGTGTTGAAGTGGTAGGAGCCTCAGAGCTTAAACAACCTTGTGTGTGGGCACGGTCGTGACCCTGCATGAACTTTAACTCCGGCCAGCACATTCTCACACACTGGAGCTAGTATCGTTTTCATTTAGTGCCCTGCCAGTTCCCTTCCACTGTGGCACTTACTTTTCTTTGTGTCCTGTCTGCTTGGTTTCTGTGGGTCTTTACTTTGGACAGCTGGTGCCCCTGTTCTGTTGATGCCCTAAGCATGTGCTTACCTTGCTTATTGGGTAATCTGTCCCTGCTCAAACCAACCCTATGTACCAGATTCTTTTCTTTATACCGTCTTGTTTCACATAACCATGACAGGTAGGTATTATTATTCCCATTTGCTCAGATTGGGAAACAGAGTATTGAGAGATCATGTACAAGAACTTCCTCGGTGTCAATTTGTATGGCTTTGTGTCTCCAGCATCGTGTGCATGGTTTGTAGTTAAACTGGCAGCCCTGGGATTCTTCCCTTGTCAGCCAGTGTGTTTCCCTCTGCCTTTTACAGGCTGGGTGAGAAAAGTGCTGCCCCAGAGAAGACTGGACGTGGGTTCATAATGATCCAGGGACATGTGTTTTCCCAGGGAGGATCATTCTTTTGATCACAAAAGATCGCGCTGAATAACGGGAACTTAACTAGGAAGAAGTGTGGGGTAGTAGAGAGAATTAACTTTGTAACGAAGAAGATGTAAGCTCACTGGAAGGCTCCACTCCCTTTGTGGCCTTGCACAAATTACTTAACTTCTTGTACCTCAGTGTATCCACTGGTATAATGGTGTTGTGGATTGAATTGTGTCCCCCAAAAATACATGTCAGCTTTGCTAGGCGATGATTCCCAGTATTGTGTAGTTGTCCTCCATTTTGTGATCTGATATAATTATCCTGTGTGTTCTAAATCCTAACCTCTATGATGTTAATGAGATAGGATTAGAGATAGTTATGATAATGAGGCAGGACACAATCTACAGAGATTAGGTTGTATCTTAAGTCAACCTCTTTTGAGACATAAAAGAGTGAAGTGAGCAGAGAGGAGAGGGACCTCATTACCACCAAGCAGGAGGAGCCAAGAGTGAACCGCGTCCTTTGGACCCAGGGTCCCTGCGCTGAGGAGTTCCTAGACCAGAGGAAGATTGATAACAAGGACCTTCCCCTAGACCCAACGGACAGAGAAACCCTTCCACTAGAGCTAGCACCCTGAATTCAGACTTCTAGCCTCCTAAACTGTAAGAGAATAAATTTGTGTTTGTTAAAGCCATCCACTTGTGGTATTTCTGTTATAGCAGCACTAGATAACTAAGACAAACGGAGTCTGCATCAGTGAATTACCTTAACAAAAAACAACAACAATACAGTTCAGCCCTTGTTCTTAGCTGCTGAGAGATAAGCCTTGGAATTTCCTGAGTCATTCAGGTGGCTTTATTATCTAAAACCTCCAGATCACACCTGAGGATTTGTACTCAGTGTAATGAGCGGGGGCTAGCCAGACCAGAAAGACCACCTTGTAGCCCAATACCAACTAACCTCTGGAGGCATGATTTAACTTACCATGCATATGCAAAGAGGCCTCAATCATGACTCCATAATGATTGCAACCAATATAGGCTCTGAACATGGAGGCTCTGAGAGCTTCCTGTTTGGTGAAGGGAGGTTGACATGCCCTCTTTTGAGATACGGAAGCTCGACATTCCCAACCCTCCCAGGCCTCACCCATGCATCTCTTTCTTATGATGATCCTGATTTGTATCCTTTTAGTATAATAAATCTTTAATAAAGTATAGTACTTTCTGTGAGTTCTGTGAGTCGTACCAGTGAATTATTGAACCCAAAGGAGTAGTGGGAGGCAGCAGGTTAAAGTGAGGGAGCCCAGGAGAGGCCCCTGAGCTTGTAGCTGGCATCCAGAAGGGGTAGTGGGAAAACCCAGCAAGTCAAAAGTAAGGGTGTCATGTGGACTTCTGAGTTTGCGGCCTATTTGACAGTCTGAAGAAGTGTCCTTTTAACTTGTGAGATCTGCCCTAACTCCGAGTGGCTAGGGGCAGAGAGAGGGAGTGCTGTGCAGGGGGCTGGTGTTAGAGATGATTGAGAAGTGGAAAAGTGGGGATTTGATTAATCTGCACATTTTGGGGATTGGATTTATGTTGATTCTTCTCCACAAACGGAGATAATAAGGCCTATCTTGTAGAATTCTTATAAGGCTTCAGTGAGAAAATATAATTCCATGGCCTGCTTTCTTTCCTTTCTCCATTTCATTTCTGTCACAAAGAGAAATGTAGTTGGAGGTTCATTTGAGATCTGCATAATACTGGAAAGTATAAAGAATTTATCATTTCTTTCTGTGGGCCCAGGTACTGCATTAAGTATTTTATATGCATTAATTTCATTTAATCCTCAGAATCTACCTGAGAAGTACTTAGTGACTTTTGGCCCCATTTTACAGATGAGGAAACTGAACCCTAAGGAGGGTTAAATAACTTGCCTGTATGTGATCATATAAGAAGTCCCTATATGACTCATGCTAGAACCCCAAATCTAGACCTCAAGGTGATTAATTGCTCATCACTAAACAGCCATTTTTACACAGCTACACTCACAGTCGACAGACATACTTTTCACATTCTTTATATATAAAATGTAAAAATGTTCTGCTTCTTTTAGATACGTTTCATTTGATTTTGCTATAAAATAAATGGATGTGTTTTTGTATTTTTTAGAGTTCCTCTTCCTCAGCTAAGGAATATGATAGAAGATGTTGCTCACACTTTAAAATTTATGTATGGTTCTTTAGATAGGTAAGTACTTCTTGGAATGGAATCACAAGTTTTAAGTATATGATTCTAAATCAGCTTTTCCACTTCATCTTGTTCCTTGCTTGGCAAGACAGTTGTTTTCTTTCTTATTTTCTCATGTGTCATTACTTGGTTTTATTTTACAACATTAAGCAATTTTTCATTTAATCCACTGTTTTTTGGGGGGAGGGTCTCATATATTACTTTCATGAAATAGTAATATAACCACAACTATATTCTGATTTGACCTATTTCTGTAGGGGCAAATGTGAGAGGATTTCTTCATACAGGTACAAAAAACAATATTTTAAATGTGTTTTTCTCTGCTTTTGTAAAAGAAAATGTATATACTATTATTGTAAAAAAATAATACGGCTAAAAGACAGTACAGAAAGGTAATGACTAGTTTTATGTTCATCTTTCTTTCATCTATTTTCTTTAAAATATGAATACATGAATGTACATACTTTTTTTTACCAATAGACACAGCTGGACTGGTAAAAACTGTTATGCATATTGTTCTGCTGCTTTCTTTTTAAACCTTACAATAGAATGTGATGTGTCTTTCTTGATTCAAAGGAGAAAATCTGAGGTAAACTGCTCAACATTTAAGCAAACAAAATTTATAGATGAAAATAGATTTTTCCTTAGTGGTATTTTTGTAAGTCTAGTACGTCAGAGCACTAAAATGATGCCTTTGCTTTCAAAGTTTTGAGAGTATGTCAATATAAAAATCCAAAAACAGTTTGTACATTTTTCCAAGGCAGAGTGGTATCAACTGTCTCTCAGCAGTGGATCTTTGTTGCTGTTCTCTAAGCAGCATGAAGGAATTTTCTGTGATTGTACCATCTGAGAAAATGGTTTTATCTGCAGTGTTCTCTGGAGGGGCTTCAGAGGAGGCACTTCCCTCTCAAACGTGGTTAGTTAGCCCTTTCCACATGTGTGAGCTACGAAAGGCTGGCCATCCATAAACTGTACTTTTAATTTTTATGAAGAAGGAAATTTTCAACCAATAAAGAGTAAGGACTGTATTTATAAACCACTTCCTTGCGTTTCATAGGGTTGCTATGAGTCGGAATCGACTGGACGGCTATGGGTTTGGTTTTTTGTTTGTTTCCTTGCATTTGCACTAGATGAGCAAACTTTGCTACTACGTTTTGCCCTACTTAACACTCTGTTTTAAAAATTATCAAAGATTAGATTAATTCATTGAATTTCATAGATGAAAACAATCAGTTGGAGTTGTGCACTTCTAGGCGGGCTCGGCAGGGCTCTTGATTTCTCTGCTTTTTATCGTGAAACTTGACTTCCGTGGATCTTGAAGTATCCCCAAGATGGCAGCAAATTAACTAGTTCCTGCTTTTTCAATGAAAGTTTGAAGGGCAAACTAAGATAATAAATGCAAAGATCCTTTGAGTTGTTGAAACCAAGAAATAGTGTAACTACAATATGTTGTTAATAATCATTTCTCAATAAATTCTTTAATAATAAGGTTTTTCTCTGCTTATGAAAGATATCAAAGGCCCATTGTGAAAAAACTAGGAAAAGACCAAAAAGTTCAAAGACTTATTTAGGTATATTATTTAATAAATACATTGAAAAATAATCCAGCAATACCCAGCTAGGATCTACACAGTCTTCTTTTTTATATTATGAACTGGTTAGTTTTTTGAGCTACAGAAAACTCATTACAGGTAATCCCTGACTTATGACATATTTGAGTTATGGCTAACCACACTGATGACCGTCCTTTTTTTTTTTGGTACATTTTATCGTTAGTAATATGTACTACATACAGTGTTGCAGTGTGTAATTTGCTGATGTTATCATTCTCAGATGTAATGTTTCCACCTCCTAAAGACAAATAAAGATCGGACTTATAAAACAGACACTGATAATAAAAGGCAATAATAATGAAAACTAAAAAAAAAAAAAAACAAATGAGGTATTCAACTTAGGTCAGAACTGACTTAGAGCCGTCGGAACGGAACCCCATCGTAAATTCGGGATTACCTGTATATAGTAACATACTTTAGCCCTTTCTGTTGTAGATGTGCCACTTACGTTAGCCCTGTTGTTCTTCCACAGTACCCTCTCCTAAATGCATAGGATAAAAAAATATGGGCAGGGTGAATTTCTTAACGATTTCCCCAAGATTGGGCTGTTCAAAGTTAACTGGCAGCTAATGTACCAGAGCAGCCCCCAGGACGGGCGCGCGCTAACGTACCAGAGCAGTCTGTCTTCTAGGTCTCCATACTTTCCAGGTTTATCTTCTTTCCTATGATCTTCCTTCCCACCTTTAAGCTGCAGTAGGGACCTGCTTAGTGCCTCAACAGTACTAAAGTGGTACAGTCAATTCTCATTATTCGCCGTAGTTGTAGTCTATAGCCCCGAACACTGAATGAGTGGATACTGAACCATTGCTCCTAGAGGAAATACAGGGGTAGGTTCCTGCAAGCCTCTGGTCACGTTTTCATCAACTGATCCATATATGTTGTTTTATGTGTGTTTCTGTTTAAAGGTACCTTATTCAGTATATATTGTTGATTAACTCATAGCCAAAGTACTATAACTTACGGCTGAGCGTGGCTTACCTAACCCTCATATTTTCTCCATAAAGCACATCACAGCCTTCTTGCTCTCAGGAGCACCAGACAGCACTTCGCCACTATCTTTGGGGGCCATTTTTAAAAGTGCAATCACCAACAATAAGCACAAAAATGTAAAAAATGTGACATTAGATAGACCACAAAAAAGGACGTACTTGTTTACTGAAGCGAAGGCCGAGCATTGCCTTCTTCACCCTCAACTAGGAATGTGTGCGTCAGTCAACTCAATTTTTTCACCACTCTGCACATATCCATGGATGACCACAGAAGTGCCACACGTACTGATTTTAGGGTTACAAATAAATTGTAGCACGTAGACAAATTCTCAAATACAGGATCTGGAGTAATGAGGGGTACCTATCATCTTTTTCTACTTCTGATGAGGAGATAGCTTCATTGAGATTGAATGGTATAAAATGAGGACTAGCGTTCTGGGTAACCAAAGCCAAATTTTATCTGCTTCACAATTTTGCCTGGGTCCATCCTGCCCAAGTGCTAGCATGGGCTCACCTAAGACATGTCCTTCAAAATTAGCCTCATTTGCTCTCTTAATAGAGTTACTAGCTGGGTTGAGCTGTAGACATGGTATAGTTTGATTTTAGCAAAGCCTCTCTCAATATGTTGGTTAAAATTGAAACGTGGTTAGCCCTGGGTTCAAATCCAGCTTTATTATTTACTAGCTGTATGATTTTGGGCAAGTTGTTTACTAGTCTGAACTGCAACTTCTTTATTATGTAAAATGGGAATGATAATAGTATCTTCCTGGTGGAATTACAAGGATTAGAGATGTGTAATCATGTAAAGCATTAGTGCAGTGCATGTCACATAGTGCACATGTAATAAATATTTGTGATTAATGATGATGATGGTGATGATCAAGACACACTCCATTAGTAAAATCAGAGCAGTGACTCTTATTGAGGGAGGAAGCTGAGGAGGATCGTCTGTGTAGATGGAAAAGATAGATAGTCCCTTAGGAGCATACAGAAACGACCACTAGTTCCATACGTTGTTCTAACTTACAGTTCTTGTTTCTTCAGTGCATTCTGCCAGGTTGAGAATGGTCCTCGTCTGGATCATTTTTTCAACTTGTTCTTCCAAAGAGCACTTCGGCCTACTAAACTACATCCAAATGCCAGTCATAGTGCACAACAGTATGACGCTTCCAGTGCAGTGTTTTTAGATAATCTTCCTGGAGTTTGGTGGCTGACACTTCCACAGGAAGTCAAGGTAATCTTAGGTGTCATCAACAAGAATCAAAGCAATTGCCTTGTGGTCCTTTGCCTTCTCTTATTTTTCTTAGGCTCTTTATTATTCTCTGTATTATGGATAAATATTAGTGAGGCAATTGGTTGGTGAATTAGGAATTCCAGTGCATTGAATTTAGAAGGACAAATTATTCTTTCTCAATGGAAGTTAGCTCTTGCATCTTAATTTCAATATGTAAGCTTTGTACAAACTTAGAATACTTTTCAGAAATCATAATTACATTGCATGTCTTTTAAATTTTGTGACTTTTATTTTATAATGCAAGGTCACCAAATTAGGATGATGTTTATACACAGATTAAATTGGACAAAATGATGGGCTAACAAGCAATAGCCTTAATTAAAAGACAGGTGCTGCGAATAATAGCAAAATCTTTCTTTTCATGAACATATGTGACTAGCTATTGAGTTGCCCCATAGATAGCTTAACCTCCCAAGGTAAAGAACTTGATGATGGTTAAGTATTACCAGTATGATCTTAGTCCTGTCTTTACACCCAGAATACCTCTGCTGTTGAATGACCGATAAGATCACTTCAGACATTTTCGTCAGTGTAGATCATGCTATAATCGATCTACGTAGCCACAGCGCTTGTATTGTATTCAATGAGGCACTGTGCCGGAGCCAGTTCCCACC
This sequence comes from Dugong dugon, assembly GCA_030035585.1. Lineage (NCBI taxonomy): Eukaryota > Metazoa > Chordata > Mammalia > Sirenia > Dugongidae > Dugong > Dugong dugon. The sequence continues at coordinate 176,136,432 of CM057463.1, read as the reverse complement.
CCATGATGAAACTCAGGTTATGTTGGAGTAAAAACCCACATCAAGATTCTGTTCTACACTCATGGAATTCTACGCTGTATTATCAAATAAATGCCTTTTTAATAATTGGATAATAATTTGTTATCTCAACTCTTTGCTTGGTTTCTTCATCTGTAAAATGGGGACAATAATAGCACTTCGTTCAGAGACTTATGAGTTATTACATGTAAAGTACTTAGAATTGTGCCTAACACACTGTACTTGTAGTTCTTAGGAGGGTTATTTTCTAATTATTATGTGAAAGGAGTTGTTATTTAAAGGAAACTTTGCCTTCTGCTGTTTTTGTTTTTCCTTACCTTTGTCAACTGCCTGATGATGCATCTTTTGATGTCACAGGCCAATGGTTACCATTTTCCTAAATCATGTCAAAACTAAAAAGTATGATAGTCTAATTCAACCCTCACCAATGCTGTCATAAGAAAATACACATATTTAATATAGATAGAAAATAATTAAATACCTTTACCTTTAAATTAGAAAGACACCTGTCTCATGTCCAACCTGAGGCTGTTTTCCCCTGAAAGGCACTGGGCCTGCATCATGAGGCTCGCCATTCTGGTCTTGCAGTTACCCAGGTTCTTCCCCCAGTCTCAGAATCTCTTTAGTAGAGAAACTTCTTTCCTCAAAATGTGTAGTCTCCTCTTCCTGCTGTAATAGGGTACTTAATGTTTTTAGACGCAATGTCTTTAGACTTTGGATACGTTAGGATTAAAAACCGTCTTACCTTTAGGAAGTTTAAAACGTTTTAAAATACAGCCTATTTTGATCTTATAAATCCCATGGTAAAGGCTGCCTCTTATAGTCAGATTTCTTTTTTATATGAATTTTTCCCTTAAATTTAGTATACATTTGATTGAAAAGATTTTTTATCCTTGTTAAGTCTAACCACTACTGTGTGGAGGTCAGTCTCCATTGTGCCAGGCGCTCAGGATTGTGCTATGCTTTGAGGACTCCAAAAAATCCTCTGGGTATCCTTTGGGTACCAGTTGACCAGTTGCCATCGAATTGACTCTGATTCATGGTGACCCCATGTGTTTCAGAGTAGAACTGTGCCCCATAGGGTTTTCAATGGCTGATTTTTGGGAAAAGATTGCCAGGTCTTTCTTCCAAGGTGCCTTTTGGTGGTCTCAAACCTTCTACCTTTCAGTTAGCAGCCAACCGTTAACCATTTGCACCACTCAAGGACTCCTGCCTTTAGATATACAAGATTAATACATGTTCTTCTTGTGTCGATTCTGACTCATGGTGACCTCGTGTCTATAGAGGAGAACTGCTCCATATGGTTTTCGAAGCTGTGTGTGACCTTTTGGAAGCAGATCACCAGGCTTGTATTTCAAGGCAGCTCTGGGTGGGTTTGAACCACCAGCCTTCCGGCTAGTAATTGAGCACTTACCCCTTTGCACCACCCAGGGACTCCTGATTAATACATATGAAATAGGATATAGCTAGACGTTTTCTACATTTTGTAGTTTGATTAGGAGAATTAACATTTTTTGAAATAGTTAGTTATAGATACCATCTGATAAAGTGGTCTGAAGATCTCTTTGATGAATGTAAAGTTTGAATAATAACGCTTGAAGTTTTTATTTTGGTTTTTACCAGCAAACTCAAAGAACTTATACACTTCCTTTTTCTCTTTTGGGATTTCTTATTTAAGTAGGATTTATTGACTGTATGTCTTCTAACGGAAAATATTAAGGAATTTTATGGCTTAAGAAATCTAGTTAAAGACATATGTGTGTGATGTAACTTGTGCCTGGTTAATTTTAGGTATAATTTTTTTTTTTTAACTTGAAGTATTTGCTCTGCATTTAGTATATGATGAGGTCTCACTTCCGTTTTCTTTCTCAGGTATTTGAGAATTTCCTTTTTCTGTTTATTTGTCAGATTTCTCCCTCTCCCTCCCCTCTTTTTACTATTTTTCTAGAATATACTAGAAAAATTGAGAAAATATATACTTAACCTCTTCTCTTCAGGAATATGAAGGGACAGTTATAGTTAACATTGTATATTAGCCTGTAGAGTTGAGTAGCAACTCATTAAACAGTTTCTGAGATCAAAAATCACAAGTAATTTTCTTTTTGTCCTGTAATTTTTCACAAGAGAAGATGCAGCCACGAAAAAAAGAGAATATGAAGTATTTGCTAGATGGTGAAAAATGTAGATCACAAATGATTAACCAAGTCATACTGTGTAAAAAGCACTGAAAGGCATGCCTAATGTTTCAGAAGCTTTTGTCATCTCAGTAAGACACAGTTTGTGAAACAGTCCTGCAGAGAGTGCCTTGGCCGTGAAAACAAAACAAACCAAAAAAAGGTTCTTTTCCACAAGTAGCATGTATGAGCTTCAGTTATAAGCTTCAATTGCTAAGTTTTAAATTTATATGTATGTGTGTGTGTATATATATATGTATGCATCTATGTATTACAGATTAAACTGCCAGTTAAATGTATTCTGTTTTTAAAGTTTGAATGCTTCAAGGAAGAACAAAGGTAATACATGAAAGAGTTTAGGAAGTTTCCATAGGACCAAAAGCCAGATTCTAAGTAAGAGATTTTTTTAAATAAAGTCTGTAGGGTAGTTAAACTGTGCCAGGTTCCAGGGAAACGCTTGCCTGCATGTTTTAATCCATGAATAAATATTGAAAGCCCTTTTATACAAAACATTGTGTCTAGGAGAGAGACAGAGAAGAATGTTGGTATTTTCTAAGAATACAACTGTAGAGAATTATACAGGAAGTGGAAAAACAAAAACAACTGAAAATAGGTTAGCTACATTAATATTGATTTTCATTTTCCTCTAAGAAGCTAAATGGCTTAACTTTTTTTTTTTAGTTTAAAACTGCAACAGCATTTCTTTAACCTCATAAATTGTTTTACGTTGAAAACAGGGAAAGCCTATTTCACAATAATTGAAATTTAATTGAAAAAGGATATATATTAAATTTTTTTTTTTTTAATTATCAAGCTTAAAAACAAGATGTTTCATTTTAGGACATTTCTTAAGTAACACAAAGGAGCGAGATACTAATTCAATTCTTCAAATAGTTATTGAGCACTTTTTATATGACTATTATTGAAAAATAACTAACATGGGTCAAATGTTACCTTTTTTTTTTTTAATAGGTGGAATTGGACACAGCTTTGAGTAACTTGGAGGCTGCAGATTTTGCAGAACTGGTAAGAGAAGGAGAGGATTTTAGAAACATCTCAATGTTGATTTCTTATTTTGTCAATCAGTCCTTATTCTAAATATTTACCAAGTATCATATGGACATGTAATTATCTTGAGATGCACATTAGGTCTCTGCTTTGTTTAATACTACACAAGAAAAAATCTATTTTGCTTGCCTTAAGATTTTCTACTCAGTTGAAAATAATATGGGATAAAAAAAATGATTAATTATACTGGTGTCATTAAGAACTGAGCGAACTAATGGACCACAACTACCACAGCCTCCACCAAAGTAAGTCCAGCACAACCAGATGGTGCCCAGCTACCACCACCGACTGTTCTGACAAGGATCACTATAGAGGGCCCTAGACAGAGCTGGAGAAAAATGTAAAATAAAATTCTAACTCACAAAAAAAAAGAAGACCAGACGTACTGGTCTGACAGAGACTGGAGAAACCCTGAGAGTATGGCCCCTGGACACCCTTTGAACTCGGTAGTGAAGTCACTCTTGAGGTTCACCCTTCAGTCAAAGATTAGACAGGCCCATAAAACAAATGAGACTAAACAGGCACACCAGCCCAGAGGCAAGGATGAGGAGGCAGGAGGGGACAGGAAAGCTGGTAATGGGGAACCCAAGGTTCAGAAGGGAAGAGAGTTGACATGTCATGGGGTTGGCAATCAATGTCACAAAACAATATGTGTATTAATTGTTTAATGAGAAACTAATTTGCTCTGTAAACTTTCATCTAAAGCATAATAATAAAAAACAAAAGAACTGAGAGAAAAGAGATACAGATGTAAGACTGATTAAGTGAAAACCCTATAGGTCTAAATTTGAGTTGGAAGTATAAATATGTTTTTCATCTTTTAAAAATATGTATTTCCTAGCTCTGTCCCCTGAAAAGGTCTAGAAATAATGACCATCCTAGCAGTGATGAGCACCCCTAGTACCCAGGCTACTGTCTCTAAATAACTTCTCTCACTAAAAGGAACTATGACTTCTCAGAGAAATGTACAGGATAAGCCTGGGAACATCTTGTCATGTCAGAAATCTAGGAAGCTTTCAAAAATTACTAGGATTATAGTAGGATTCAAGTTGTCAAGAGACAACTTGAAGAGGCTCCCACTTGAGCATCCATACAGATAGTTACTGCAATGGATTAAAACATATTAGATATATTTAAATCCATGAATTCATAATGATACTTAAAAAAAAAGTATTGGTCAGTCTTGGAGGATGCTAGGGAACGAACTTGTTATTGTGAAAACTGGTAAATAAAGGGAAATAAACATTTATCCTGTTTTTCCTATCTGAACTATACCTCAAGGTTAAACCTGTTGCCATCGAGTCAATTCCAACTCATGGCGACCCTACGGGACAGAGTAGAACTGCCCCACAGGTTTTCCAAGGAACAGCTGGTGGATTTGAACTGCTGACCTTTTGGTTAGCAGCCAGATGCTTAACCACTACGCCACCAGGGTCCCCAAATAGAAATGAGGAGTTTTCCTTATAGAAGTATTCTACCTAACACCTGAAGAATGGCAGAATTAGAATATCACTGATTTGCAATTCCCCAGTGAATTAATGGATCTAGACAACGATAATCAGTAGCTGTTAACATCACAACTAGAGACAATCAGGTAGTGTCCCTACTGGTGGAAGTACACAAAGCATCTATGAGATATACTTGATCAGGCATCAAGATCTAACTACCAATCTATAGGAAATACAGTGAAGAAGGGACATGCTAAATGACCCCATAGGGGAGTGAAATTGCAGTCATTAAATTCAGACTGGGAAATGGCACAGGACAATGCTGCAGTTTGTTCAACAAATAAATTGGGACTGGGAAGGGGGAAGAGGAAGTACAGAGAGAACCTACAGGTTACAAGCAAGTTAAGAAACATAGTTAATCAATTGCAATTTATGGCTCTTAATTGGATCTTGATTCAAACAAAGTTTTTAAAACATGAGACAATCAAAGAAATATAAACACTAATGACTGATTTTAGATGAGAATAATTCTTTAGATGTGATAATGGTATTATAGTTATTTTTTTTTAAGTTTCTATTTTAGCGGAGTGGGGATGGGGGTGAGGGGAGAGGAATATAGCTGAAACAAGATGAGCATGCATTGGGAATAGCTGAAACTGGGTAATGATGTATACTTGTTGTTAGATGCCATCGAGTCAATTTTCAACTCATAGCGACCTCATGTGACAGAACTGCCCCATAGAGTTTCCTAGGCTGTAATCTTTATGGGAGCAGATCACCAGGTCTTTTTCCCGAGGAGCTGCTGGGTGCCTCAAACCGCCAACCTTTTGGTTAGCAGATAAGCATTTAACCACAGAGCCACCAAGGCTCCTTGATGAATACGTAAGGGCTAATTATACTATTGTATTTTTATATATGTTTAAAATTTCAGTAATAAAAGTTCTTGTAAGAAGTGAATGGGACATGAGGAAGTGGAAACAGGGTGGACCATTCTAAATAAGACTGATGGTGAAAGCGGGGAAAGGATGTTAGCATGAAGAGGGAGCGGAGTCTTAACCAAGATCTTGAGTCAACAAAAGGATATTTTGCTTATAAGAATTAACAGAAACTTAAGCATGTTGAATTTTTCTTAGGTCATATTTTTTTCACCGAAGAAAAATGTTTAGATAGATACTAATCATTAAATCATCACTTGTCTATCACTTGGTCATACTGTGGTGGCATGCGTGTTGCTGTAATGCTGGAAGGTATGCCTCTGGTATTTCAAATACCAGCAAGGTCACTGTGATCATTGAGGTTGTGTGTCAACTTGGCTGGGCCATGATTCTCAGTGGTTTGTGAGTTATGATGTAGTTTGGCAATTATATAATGATGTAATTACCTCCATGTTAAGATCTGATATAATGTGATCACCTCTATAAATGGGATCTGCTGAGAGGAGCCAGACAGTTGAAAGGGAGTTTCCTTGGGCATATGGCCTGCATCCAATATAGATGGACCTTCTGGCAAGGCTCATGGGCTTTCGCTCACTCTGGATCCTGCAGCTGGCTCCTGCAGCTGACTCCTGTTCATCTAACCTCTGGTTCTTGGGACTTGAGCTAGCAGCTTACCTGCTGTCTTCCGTGCCGATCTTGGGATTTGTTGGCCTCCACAGCCTGTGAGCCAGAGGCCTGCTATTTGTTCTTGATCTTGGATTCGCCAGCACCTGCGGATATGTGAGTCAGGAGAAGCCTCCAGCCTGACCCACAAACTTGGGACTTTCCAGCCTATACAACCACATGAGCCATATCTTTTATATAAATTTCTCTCTCTCTCTCTCTCTCTCTCTCTCTCTCTCTCTCTCTCTCTCTCTCTCTCTCTCTCTCTCTCTCTCTCTCTCTCTCTCTCTCTCTCTCTCTCTCTCTCTCTCTCTCTCTCTCTCTCTCTCTCTCTCTATATATATATATATATATATATATATATTTATACACTGCACTGGTTTTGCTTCTCTAGAGAACCCAGCCTAAGATACTTGGTACTGGAAGGAGGTGCTGCTCTAACAGATACCTAAAATATGGAAGCAGTTTTGAAACTGTGAATGGGTAGAGGCTGGAAGAGTTTTAAAGCGCCTAACAGTAAAAGCCTAGATTGCCTTGAAGAGAATAGTGGTGGAATTTTGGACATTGAAGACAATTCTGGTGAGGGCTCAGAAGGAAGTGAGGAGAGCTGTAACACTGGAGATGGCGCAGATGGTGAGAAGCAGCAACAGAACCAGGAGACTGGTATGAGATGGCGTGGGAGCCAACCCACGGAGCAAGAGAGCTGAATACCCTCCAGCCAAGGTTTACTGGTAGAGTAGGATGCCTCCAGGCACTTATCAGTAGAGCTAAAGAGCTTTGGAACACTTGCTCTAGCAGGGCAGATGCCAGGCTAGCCCAAGAGGCCCAAGGGGCCAAGGGGCTGAGAGACCAAGGAACAAGGAAGCAGAAGCTGAAGAGACAAGTAGCACAGGAAGCAGAGCTGCCTCAGTCTCAAGGGATATAAAAGAGAGAATCGAGTGGGATGGGGGGACTTCCTACCACCAAGAATGAAGAGCCAGCTGGGAAGCATGTCCTTTGGACCCAGGGTCCCTGCACTGAGCCGCTCCTAGACCAGAGGAAGATCAATGACAAGGACCTTCCTGCAGACCCAACAGAGAGGGAAAGTCTTCCCCTGGAGCTGGCACCCTGAATTTAGACTTTAGCCTCCCAAACTGTGAGAGAATACATTTCTGTTAAAGTCATCCACTGGTGGTATTTCTGTTATAGCAGCACTAGGTAACTAAGACAGTCACCCATGGTAGACAGGTTTCAGTGGAGCTTCCAGACTAAGACAGACTAGGAAGAAGGACCTGGCGATACACTTCTGTAAAAGAAACTGGCCAGTGAAAACCTTATGAATAGCAGCAAATCGTTGTCTGATATAGTGCTGGAAGATGATCCTCTCAGGTTGGAAGGCACTCAAAATATGATGGGGTCAGCAAAAAAGGTGAAGACTCACAATGAGATTGATTGATGCAGTGGCTGCAACAGTGGGCTCAAACACAGCAATGATTGTGGGAATGGCGCAGGACCAGGCAGTGCTTCATTCTGTTGTACATAGGGTCACTATGAGTCAGAACCAACTCTACGGCACCTAACAACAACAGCAATCGTTAGATACTGTTTTAGTTATCTAGTGCTGCTATAACCGAAATACCACAAGTGGATGACTTTAACAAACATAAATTTATTTTTTCAGTTTAGGAAACTGTTAAGTCTGAATTCAGGGTGCTGGCTCTGGGGAAAGGCTGTCTGTCTCAGCTCTGGAGAAAGGTCCTTGTCTCTTTGGTTTCTGCTTCCTAGTTTCTTGGAGATCTCCATGTGTCTTGGCATCTACCTTACCCCATCTATGCCTGCTTCTCTTTCCTTTTATCTGTTGTAGGACAAAACTCAAGGCACTGACTTGAGTAAGGGTGTGACTTGAATAAGGCGGTGTGACCCAAGATACACCCTACCCTAATCCTGCCTCATGGAGGTTTTGGGATTTACAACACATAAAATGGAGGATAGTTAAATCAGATCACAAAATGGAGGACAATTACACAATACTGGGTATCACGGCCTAGCCAAGTCAACACATATTTTTTGGGGACACAATTCAATCCATGACAGATACTAATCATTAGATCAGTTTAGATCTAAAATTCATACTAACACTGATACAAATATCAGTGTTTTAGGAACTTATATGCAGTAGGTTTAATTAAAAATCTAATTCCAGTCTTTATAGAATATTCTTTTAATGAGCAGTGAAACTAACGATATTGCCTATGGTTAGAAAAGGTCTGTCTATTGGGATTCCTTAGATATGACATCAAAAACATGACCCATAAAAGAAAAAAAATTGATAAATTGGGAATGCAAAATGGTACAACCACCTTGGAAAAGTTTGGCAGTTTCTTAAAAAGTTAAATATACACCTACCATATAATTCAGCCATTCTATTCTTATCTCTTTACCCAAGAGAAATGAAAGAGTATGTCCACACAAAGACCTATACACAAATGTTCACGGCAGCTTTATTTTTAATAGCCAAAAACTGGAAACAATCCAAATATCCATCAGAAGGTGAACAGATAAATTGTGGTATATACATGCAATAGGATACTACTTAGCAATAAAAAGGATGATCTGTTGATAAACACAATATGGATGAATCTCAAAATAATTATGATGAATCAAAGAAATCAGACCAAAAAATAGTACATATTGTATGATTCCATTTATGTAAAAGTCTAGAAAATGCAAACTAATCTACAGTGACAGAAAGCTGATTAAATGATTGCTGGAGATGGTGGGGGAGAGTGCATGGGATATGCAAGGAGGGACAGGAGTGAGGGATTACAAAGGTGCATGAGGAAACATTTGAGCATGTTGAGATATGTCCGTTATCTTGATTGTGGTAATGGTTTTGCACTTTTACCTCAGTACAGCTATTTTTTTTTTTTTAAAACAGCAATAGTAAAATAAAATACACACAGTGAAATAACACTACATACCTATTATTGTTAGTTGCCATCAAGTTGATTCTGACTCATGGCGACCCCATGTGTGCAGAGTAGACAGAAGTGCTCCATAGGGTTTTCAAGGCTCTGACCTTTTGGAAGCAAATTGCCAGGCCTGTCTTTGAGGCACTTCTGGGTGAGTGTGAATTTTCCGCTAGTAGTCAAGCACTTAACTGTTTGTGTCACCCAGGGACTCATATAACTATTAGAATAACTAAAATTTAAAAAAAAAATAAAATTGCCATTGAGTCGATTCCAACTTATGGCAACCCCCTGTGTTTCAGAGTAGAACTGCCCTCCATAGGGTTTTCAGTTTTGTGTCTTTTGGAAGTAGATCACCAGGCCTTTCTTCAGAGGTGCCTCTGGGTGGATTCGAACTGCCAACCTTTCAGCCAGTAGCTGAGCACTTAACCATTTGCACCACCCAGGGTCTCCAAAATTTAAAAACTATAATGCCAAATGCAGAACAACTGGTACTCTCATGCACTGCTGGTGGTAATTCATTGTAGTACAGCCACCTTGGAAAATCATTTGGTAAATATACCAAAAGGTAAAATACACACTTACAAATGACCCAGCAGTCCCACTCCTAGGTATTTACTAAAGTGAAATGAAAATTTAGGATTACACAAAAACCTGTACATGACGGTTTATAATGGCTTGCTAAATAATACCAGGAGCCCTGGTGGCACAACAGTTAAGTGCTCAGCTACCAACCGAAAGGTTGGCAGTTCAGACCCACCCAGTGGCTCCACAGGAGACTCAGTAGTCTGCTTTTGTAAAGATCACAGCTTAGAAAGTCCTTTGGGGCAGTTCTACTTAGTCACATGGCGTTACTATGAGTCAAAAATTGACTCAATGGCACCTAACAACAAAAAATAATCACCCCAAACTAAATGTCCCTCAACTGAGGAACAGATAAACAAACCTTGGTACATCGATATTATGGAACACTACTCAGCAATAAAAAGAATCCAACTACTGATACCTGCAAAAACCTGGGTGGATTTTAAATAGTCTGTATCAGCAGTTCAATCCTTTTTATTGCTAAGTAGTATTTCATTGTACAGATGTATCACACTTTATTCCTCAGTGGACGGATATTTAGGTTGTTTCCAGTTTTTAGTTTTCTTTAGATTCTGTTGTTTTTTTAATTTTAAAATTAGTTCAGGCATATCGGGTGAAAATGCAAGCATAGTTACTAAAAGCAAATGTCTTCTCACTTTATTCCTCTTCCCCAATTCCACCCCCAGCTTCAACTGCTCGTAGTGTTTGTCATATATCCTTCCAGACCTTTTTCTTTATACATACCTACCTGTACACAGACCAACATTCACACGCGCATGCGCGTGCGTGCGTGTGTGTGTGCGTGTGTGTGTGGTTTTGGGGGGGTCTATTTTTACCAGAAATTAGATATTGAAAATCTAATTCTTGCCATTTGAATTTTTTGCTGAACAGTATATCCTAAAAACTTTTGTCTGTACATATAGATCAGCTTTTTTTTTTTAACATTATCATATTCTGTGGTGTGAACATACCTTATTAACCATTCTTCCACTGTTGAGCTTCACGTTATCTCCAGTTTTCCCATATTACAAATAATGCTACATTAATATTTTATACGAAAATCTTGATTCTCTTATTACTGTAGATTTCTAGAAATAAAATTACTCAGTGTTATGAACTGAATTGTGTCCACCAAAAGTATGTGTTGATGTGTTGTAATCCTAACCTCTATGCCTGTGGTTATAATCTCATTTGGGAGTAAGTTTTCTTTGCTATGTTAATGAAACAGGATTAGTGTAGGGTGTGTCTTGAGTCAATCTCTTTTGAGACATAAAAGAGATTAAACAAGCAATGCAGAGAAAGGGAAGATAGACACCAAGCCACATGGAGATCTCCAAGGAACCAGGAAACAAGATGAAGAGACAAGGACCTTCCCCGCGAGCCAACAGAGAAAGCCTTCCCCTAGAGCCAGTGCCCTAAATTCAGACTTCTAGCCTCCTAAACTGTGAGAAAATAAATTTCTCTGTTAAAGCCACCCACTTGTGGTATTTCTGTGTATAGCAGCACTAGATAACTAAGATACTCATTAAAAGAGTATATGTGTTCAGTTTTTTTTTCTTTTTTACATACTTATTACTTGTTCCCAAATAGGTTCTACCAATTTGTACTCTGAAAAATAGTATATGATAATATTGGATATTTTAGATGACATATATTTGTCTTTAAAAATTTCTCTTGTAACAAATCTTATGTTCTATTCTTAGATGTCTCGATCAACAGCGTCTTATAAGAATGAAAAATAACATTGTTGTCAGTCAAAAATAAATATACATATACATATATATTTTACCATAATACTCTAGCATATTGATTTCTAAACAAGACACTATGAAAAGCTCAGTTACTAAAGAATATAATTTCCATTATAAGTGTTATAACTTAATTAGAATATTTTTTAATCATAGAAAACTAAAAAATTTAAATCCACCGTGGGCTTTTTTTTTTCCCTCCCCCAGTCTGAGGATTACTATGACATGAGGCGGCTGTATACAATTTTGGGGTCTTCCCTATTTTATAAGGTAAGTTGAAGCTTGAAATGTTTATAAATGCCCAACTGTTATATGAACAGGCCTAAAGTAAATTTTTGGGCTTTTACAAACATGAAAAATATATTTATCTCTTTTCCTCTAAATGTAGGTACCATATAGAAAGATCTTAAAACAAGACTTACATCTACGTATTTATAATAAATATTTGTGGTGTTATTGCATTCAAAGTATTTGTAAATGCATAAAGGAGAAACAAAACTTAAAGACCCAAGTATATAATAGAAAAGCAACAGTTTTCTTAATTTTCTTTTGCAGCAGTGTGCTTTTCAACTTCAATAGCAATCCTCTATCTTTAAGGAAAATCTTCTAACATTAAATAATTGACTTCCATGTAAAGAAATTAAGCAGCAAACTTATTTTTTTTTTCTTTTTTGTTTATTGTTGTAGTTTAAGTGAAAGTTTACATTTCAAGCTAGTCTCTTATACAAGAATTTATACATTGTCATGTGACCCTAATTGCTCTCCCTATACTGTGACAGCACACTCCTCTTCTTTCCACCCGATTTCCCATGTCCATTCAACCAGCTCCTAACCCTCTCTGCCTCCTCATCTCACCTCCGAACAAAAGCTGCCCGTTTAGTCTCATGTATCTACTTGAGCTAAGAAGCGTACTCTTCACGAATATCATTTTATGTCCCACAGTCCTGTCCAGTCTTTGTCTGAAGAGTTGGCCTCAGAAATTTAGTTCTGGGCTACTTTATTTTTAAAGTATGTTTTAAGCACAATATAAAACACATCTAAAAACAATAGAAGGGTACATAGTGAAAAATCTCTCCCACCTCAACCCCCCGTTTCCCCTCCTCAGATTTCAGTTCTAATTTTGCAAAACCCTCAGCTTAATACGATTCAGAGGCAGTCTTGCTTTGTGCTAAAGTCTATTTGCTGGGTCCCGTAAGTTATATCTGATCTCCAGCTTGACCTCAGATAAAGCATTTATCTTTGCTCTGTCTTCATTTATTCCATCTGAAACTGTAATATTTTAAGCCAACTGAAGAAGTACCTATAAAGAACTATATTATGGGACTATTACTTTATGTCATTAGTTGACTTTTGCTCTTTGTGGTTCAATCCAAGGGTTACTTGATATGCAGTCATTTGCCTAAGGATGATCTTATTGCTATTGCTGTATACTGTCGCCACTATTGCCTGCTGCCTTTAGCAGCAAAACAGAGAATTGGTCAGTTGGTAATATGGAGAGAAGTGTTTCCTCAGCATCACCTCCAACCTTCTAAAGACTCAGATACTGAAGTCTTTCAGGAACCTGAAGGGAGATATTTTTTGCTAATTGTCGGTTTGGTAAGTTTCCCTCAACTTTTTTGAGGGGGTTTATTTCTTTTTTGCCATTTGTTGCCTGTCTAAAGAAATACATGAACAAACATAATCATTTAAAATTATGAGCATTTCAAATACCAGTATTAAAGAAAATATTATATGCCCCTTATTCCTTTGTATCCATTTAATATTTATGGAGAAATATTAATGAAATTCAGAAAAAAATTTAAAATATTTTGTTCCCATTTCTATAGTGGTTTTAAATTTGCTGGTTTGTTTTGGGAAATAGGAGGGAGACATGAAAAGGATATAGAATCATAAATGGAATCAATACGTAATTGTAAATGAAAGAACTTACAATAATTGAGACTTTTTGAAAACTTGCTAGTAGGAAATTCCATGTGCCGAGCAAGAGGAGTTGTTGAAGGTGTATCAAAACAAAGCAGTAATGAGATTTGCTTTCAAGGGTGATAAAGAAGTGTTGAGAATAACCAAGAGAGAAAAAGGAAGGAAGAATGTTTAATAATCATTACATGAGTATGCCATATGTCCATGCATATTTATTACTATAAACATCCATGTTGCATGTAAACATTTTCATGGTAGGTAAATCTATATTAATATTTTTTTTTCTTATAGAGACATTATATGTTATGTGTAATATTAGAAGCTGGAGGCTGTGCATCCAAAGCTATTGGGAATCCTGGACCAGACTATATATATGTGGATCAGGTCAAAACAACTCTCCACCAGCTGGAAGGAGTAGATTCCCGCATAGATGAACGGCTAGCATCTGCTCCAAGTCCCTGTTTGTCTTGTGCTGACTGGTTCCTTACTGGATCACGTGACAAACCAGATAGTTTGACAACCTCACCTATCCTCAGTAGGCTACAAGGTACTGCCAAAGTAGCAACCTCTCCAGCATGCAGAAGAACCCTTTTTGGTGACTATTCCTTCAAGACACGTAAGCCCAGTCCTTCCAGAAGCAGTGGAGGATCTGACAATGGTTGTGAAGGTGGAGAAGCTGTTGGCCTTAGCCCCCTCACTACACCGGATGCAATACGGAAGCAAAGAGAATCTCAGGGCTCCGATGTTTTGGAGGAAACGGGGGGCTTGCTTAAGGTGTGTGTTTATTCGAGTGTATACATTCTGAGAGCTAAACTCTCTAATTCTTATTTTATAACTGCAAGAGAATTTTTTATGGCAGCTCATTCTTCTTTTGAACTGGTGGTGGTTTTAATCACTGTTGGCAAACCAATTATTTAAAATCAAAAAGAGCCTTTGGGAAGCAATATCAAGTAATAAGAGCCCCCTTGACATCGAGGAGCATCTGTTTAACGGTATTTACAAGCAGGGAAACTCTTCAGTCCAGCTTTCCATGAACATCTCTTTCTTCTTCACTTCTAGTGATAACAGGAAGTGTACTAGTTGTGGGGAATTTTGGGGACTGATTGGACTAAATAGCCATTAAAATGTTCAGCAAAAACAAAAAGAGAATTAGAAACTCAAAAATGTGTGTGTGTATACCGTATATGGTCTGATCTCTCAAGAATTCAAGATGTGACTATAAAGCAAAGAGAATGTTCATTTTTTGGAATGTTTGCTTATGTTATTGTTTTTTATTCTTTTTTTCTATGAAAATACCAAAACATATCCAAATGATGATCAAAAATAATCACCCTGGGAGTCTCTGTACTTATCCTAGTGATGCCACAATCTTTCAAAACATTTTTGAGACTTGTCACTTGGATAGACAGAGGTGATGTCAGATGAAGCACGAAAAAGGAAGAGTCTGAGAAGGGGCACAAACAAAATATGAGATTCTGAGTGACGAGACGTAAATACCCACAGATTCGATCTCCTAATCCCAAACAATGGGGCACTCTTGGAGCCCTAAGTGGGATGTATTTAGGAAGTACTCATATCCCTACTGAACTCCTTATCCTAGTTGGGGAAATTGATAGGAAATATGAATAGTCTTAGGAGGATCTGGAGAGGTTTAAGAATGACAAAGCCATGAACAGCACCTAAGAGAAGTTGAATTAACCTTTAAGATTCAGCCACTCAACAAATGTTGACTGCGTACCTACTAGGCATCAAGGGACATCCTACACAAAAGAAATCTAAAGAAGAATAAAACACAGCCCCTGCCCTTAAGGAGTTGAAGTGTCATGGGAGGGAGACAAGCATGCATACATAAATTGTAACATAACTTGGTAAAGGCTTGATAATGGCTCTGGTAGGTTTTCAGGGTGAACCATCATACCCTTCCATGACATGGTGCACTGCGATTCCTGTTAGCAGGGGATAAACCAAGAGGTGCAGACTAGCATCCGAAATATTTAAAGGAAACATAGAAAAATCGCAAGTAGCTCTTACATAGATTTTTAGTTTTTTAACTTATCTCTGCTGTTGATTCCATAGATACATAGATAGATAGACACTAATCTCCTTAACTGTATTTTTCAGGTCATTAAAAAGAAGTCTGCTCTCCCAAATCCATTTCATTTGGGAAACTTGAAAAAGGACCTTTTGGAAAAAGAATTGGAAATATGTAACACAATGAAGTAAGAAAATTCCTTATAATAATCTTTTTTTCTCATTTAAACTCTTTGTCTTTGCCTTTAAGGAAGTTTTACAGTATGAAAGTACAATTCCAAAACACATAGAGATTTTATTCAACATCTGTAATTATATCTTACATACTAAAAGTAATATTTATTCCATTTCTCAAATGTTTTTCATTACACATTTAGGAATATGAACATATGAACATATTTAAAAAACAAAGTAATATTTCAAAATGTGAAAGTCCTCCTTTAGCTTTCATCCATAGGAAACCACTCCTTTGTGTCTAATTTTTTAAGTTAGAGTTTATGATTGCCAGACTGTCTGGTGGCTGCTGTAGTGTGCTGCCCAGATACCCCTTTGCCAAAGTACCCATTCCCAGTGCTTCTGAGTGACGGCTGCTAATAACTCACAACTGATCATTCATTCCCCCGGACTTCCCCTCCCCTCCTTGGAAGTTTGCTGATTCAAAGAACATTACACCCCTCCCTGGAAGTAGCCTGCATCTAATGACTGATAGATAAGCAAGTTCAAAAGCTTGGCCCCTTGCCTAAATTCAGGACAACTCTGAAAGGCCATCCAAGCTTCAGAGTTCCTGGTGAAATCTACTGAGACCTCAGTTGTAACTGCAGCCCAGTTCACCTCTTCCTTCTGCTCAGTCATGCTTTCTCCTGCTCAATCGTGCTTTCTCATGCCTCCCCCAAGAGTACTCCCTGAAAACTTCTTCCCTGCATAACTCCCTTTCAAAGTCTGGCTCCCCAGAAACTGATCCTGTAACACTCTATTTTAATAAAACAGACAAAACTTCAAACTTACATTGAATACATAGAATCTTGAAGTAAAAGAACTGAGTTAGGAGAGCATGTTTAGCAACTTATATTGTCTATAATTGTTGCAATATGGAATGTTACATACTCACTTCCTACGCAACTATTGTGTGGTGTCTGCCTAAGCCTTGCCTGGTATTTAATTATTATGTCATAGACAAATAGAACTCACCAAAAACAAAACAAAAAAACCCACCTTCTTAATCACTGAAACATTTTACCAGAAGTTAAAATATATATGTCACAGTTCTCAAGAAAAGCTTTTCTATGAGATCAGAGCAAAAATAAGGTAATTTGTCTGCACAGAATAATGCATTGGAAGCCTGATGTGTTAAAATTTGATATGTAATGCCTCCAAATGTAAATGTTTTAATTGTTTAATAGTTAAAAATCTTTTTTAAACAAAAAAAAGGTGAACAAAGAAATCTGAATCAAACTTCTTGTGATACCCTGAAGCACTTTCATAAAACCCTAGTCTTCCATTTAACAAAAACTACTGCTCTGCAATTTTATTACCTCCATATCTTAATTTTTATGTACTATATAAAAATAACATAATTTTTTTTTAAAGTTTTCTAGAGGCCTTATCTCTAGTAAAAGGGAAGTCTTTTCTCAAGGTCAGTGGTTTAAACGTAAAATTCACATGTGGTATAAATCATGGGCTCTCCTATTTAAAAAGATGTTGAAGTTGTACATTTATCCCCATTATTGATATGGAAGATGTTCATGCTGTGTAGTTAATTTAAAAAGCATGATGCAAAACAGTACGTAATATATGATACTAATTTGTATGTACATATTTTTGTAAAATATGGAACATATTTAAAATAATAATATATACCATAACCAAGTCCTATCCATTCTGCATCCGAATAGTTCTTGAATCCATCGAAACCTTACTGATACTGCCCTAGTTCAGGCTCCCATTTTTTTTCTCACCTGGTTTTACTGCAGCAGTCTCCCAACTCCCAACCTACCCTGAATCCATTTTCCACTATACAAGTGACCCTTCTGAAGAACAGATCTGACTTTATGTGTCTTTGTACAAATGTTTCGTCTTTCTGTTGGGTGACTGGGTGACTGCTGGTTTGAGGATTTTAAAGCTTTCAGTTAATATGCAGTGAGGGAGTTTATGGTTTTCAAGAGTTAAGCTTGCTCATTGTGTTGTAGTTTATTTTTCAGAGAAAATTTTAAAAAACAAAAATGTTCATTCCACCCCCACCCCCAAAAAAAGAATATCATTAAAAGGTTCCTTTTTAAAGAATAATTTCTGTTCTGTACCTTTTCTTGAATGTGAAAACCTTCAGATTCAAGTCTATATTTTACTTTCCTTTCTGAATAATCATAATTTCTTTCATCTTGATTATTTAAGTTTTTATTTCTTTAAAGGTGTCAGCCAGCAACTGTTAGTGAGCATTAGTGCTTTAGTGCCAGCCATCCCATGGAAAAGTGTAAGAATTGGTGGATACTTACCTTCCTTCCCTATTCCTGGCCTTAAAAGAGAACCCAAGGCCATGAATCAGTGATAAGAGGGAGTTTTTTATGATCATAAAAAAATGTTGCCATTGAGTCAGTTTGACTCGTAGCAACCCTATAGGAGAGAGTAGAACTGCCCCATAGGGTTTCCTAGACTGAAATCTTTATAGGAGCAGATCGCCTGGTCTTTTCTGCTTGAGGGCTGCTGGTGGGTTCGAACTACCAACCTTTCAGTTAGCAGCTTAAGCATATAACCTTTTACCACCAGGGCTGCTTATATACACATATAAACCCAAACTCATTGCTGTCAAGTTGATCCCAACTCATAGCAAATCTATAGGACAGAGGAGAACTAACCCATAGGGTTCCCAGGGCTGTAATCTTTAGGTAAGCAGACTGCCACATCTTTATCCCGCAGAGCAGCTGGTGAGTTCGAACTGCCAACCTTACGGTTAGCAGCCGAGTGCTTAACCACTGTGTCACCATGCTCCTACTTTCTGAGCATACCATCTAACGTAACAGTTTAACAGAGATTTAACTAGCCTAGGAGACTGAGGCAATATCTAGGCAAAGAGCTGAAATATGCCTTTTTGTTGCCTCTGAGTTTATAGCTGGGAATAAATCAACTGAAGGACTTTTTTAGTATAGACAGCCTTTATTATAGAAGATTAGGATAGAACAACTTGAGTGTTTGAGATGCAGATGGGGAATTTCTGTCCATATATTTAAAGACTGCCAATCAGAAGTCCAGAAAAAAACAAGATATAGTGGAGCGAGCTTCATAGTCAGCTAAGCTCTGCCACTTAGCTATGGGACTTCAGGCAAGTAAATCCAAGTCCTGTAAATATTGGTTTCCTCATGGTTAAAATGGGAATAGTAATATTTAATATCTTGCTGAGTTATGAGAACTTAGACTAAGTATTTTGAAGACCCTACCCTGGCATATAGAGGGCATTCAGTAGAGGATGACTGTTATTATTTTGTTATTGATGTTATGTTGTTGTTTAGCTCTGCTTACTACTGTTAGAAATAAGCAATATTTATAGGTTCTCCTAGCCTATCTAAGACCTAATTAAGGGAGGAAAGGATGGGGAAGAGGAAGAAAGGAGAAGTGAGGATAGTAAGAGAACATGAACAGAGAATATAGGAGGGAAGGAAGATTGTAATAATGAGAAGTGGTAGAATGCTCCTAGTAATTGCTATGGTATTATAGACTATTAATTCAAATTTGCACTTGGTAGTACTAACTTTATTTTTCTTCAGTATCATTAGTTTGACTTTCATGGTGAAAGACTTAAGTGTGTTTAGTTTGTTGGAAGATATTTTTGTGTGTGGTCACCCCAGACTGATACCTTGTTTATGGCTTGTAGATATGTGGGCCAGATGTGGGCTGAGTTACTCATTACCAACCATGGAAAAAGAGGGGTTCAGCCAACTTGGGTTGTTTAACAAAGGGAGGATGAAATTACTTGCAAATGAACTGGTGTTTATTTATCCTTGAATAACATTAGTATTTGCCTACATTAAGGGGATTAATAATACCCTAGGCTGTACTTCAGTTAAGGAGGAAGAGGGAATTCAATGTTTGGTCCAGTTTCCCTTCCCTAGTTACATTACTAATATCATATTGTAGATAAAAGCTTATAAGAAGGTGACAAAATTCAAAATAAAGTAATATTTTCAAGTTTAAATGTCTTCCTTCTTTTTCTTTTTTTGTCTTTTCAAGATTGACATCTGGTCCTGAGAACACACTTTTCCACTATGTTGCCTTAGAAACAGTGCAGGGGATCTTTATTACTCCTACCCATGAAGAGGTGGCACAACTAAGCGGCTCTGTCCACCCTCAGCTGATAAGGAATTTCCATCAGTGTTGTCTTTCCATTCGTGCAATTTTCCAACAGACGTTGGTGGAAGAGGTAGGACACTGTTACAAATATAGTTGTATGACAATTTCATTTCCAGATCTCTAAACGTTCTTTCTAGCTCTCTAATCAGTATGTTCCAGCAAGGACTATTTTCATTTAATTAAACCTTTTTAACAGTCACCCAATCTAACTTAAGTGCCAAAAAGATTATACTCGCAGTATTTAACTTCAAAATTTTGTTGCATAATACTGAGTTTAATATCCTAGATTATTATTTCAGGAACTGGTGTCAAAAATAAAACCCAAACCCATTGCAGTCAAGTCAATTCCAGCTCATAGTGACCCCATAAGATAGAACAAAACTGCCCCATATGATTTCCAAGGCTGTAATCTTTATGGAAGTAGACTGCCACATCTTTCTTCCGAAGAGCCACTGGTTTGAACCACTGACCTTTCAGTTAGCGGCCTAGCAGTTAACCACTGCACCACCACCACCCGTGTTTTTCTACAGCAAAACTAGAATACAGTGGTTTGTGCTATAAAATAACCTCCCACATTTGATATTTGTGACTCTACCATTATTTGGTCAATAATATCTACCAGCTGGTTCCTAAAATAACTGTGATAATTCTTTAAGTGTTCAGAATTGAGTTAGGATACAGCAATAGATAAAATACTATTGCAAATTTTTTTTAGCCATTTGATTGGCTGGATGTTTGCTTTTCAATCCAGGATGAAGTTTCATTTAAAATTGTACCTGCTAGATAAGTAGTGACTCTGTATACAATTAAAATATCAATTTATATTGTTTGAATGACAGAGAAAGACAGACATTGATTTCTTGAAGAGTATAAGCATACAGAGGTTTACATGTGACCGGTCCAATGTTATACAACCCAAAAACAAAACAAACAAAAACTCTCTGAGGACAACTGTAATGTATATGCCAATATGTAATATAGTAATATAAATCAACTTTCCCCATATTATTTAAATATTGAAGTACCTACTATGTGCCGAACACTGTTTATGTGCTGTAGATACAGCAGTGAACACCCTCGTGAAGTCTGTACTCTAATACATCGAGTCGATTCCAACTCATAGCAACCCTAGAAGACAGAGGAGAACTGCCCTATAAGGTTTCCAGGGAGCAGCTGGTGGATTCAAACTGTCCACCTTTTGGTTAGCAGCCAAGCTCTTAACCATTGCACTGCCGGGGCTCTGTATTCTAATGGAGGGGAGGGAGACGAATGAATTAGCAAATAGTCCCATGTATCAGGTAGGATAAGTGTCAAGAGGAATAAAAAAACAGGGTGAGGTGACAAAAAGATTCCTCTGATCATGTCAGGTAACAGAGACCTGACTGAAGCAAGGCTATCTGGAGGGAGGCTGTCTGTCTGGAAGTTATGCCCTCCAGATAGGGGGAAGAGCAAGTTCAAAGTCCTAGAGTCTGGGGGACCACTGGAGTGGACTGAGTGGGGAGGAAAGTGGTCAGAGATGATGAGATGGCAAAAGTAGCAGAAGCAGATCATGCCATGGCCTTATGGGCCACAGGAAGGACTTTGGGCTTTGTTCTGAAGCAGATAGGAGGTTCTTGAACAGAGCAAAGGAAGGAACATGATCTTTCATAGTTTTTGAAAAGAAAAGATCACAGGCTTTAGGGTAGCCAAGGGTGGAGGCAGGGACCAGTTAGGAGGCTATTGAAATTCTCAAAACAAGAGATGATAGTGGATTCTGGATATATTTTGGTGGATAAACCAAAAGGATTTGTTGACGGATGAGATATGGGTTATGAAAAAACAGAAGAGTTGAGGATTACTGTACCGTTTTGGCCTGAGCCTTGTAAAAAGTCTGTTTTTCCAAATGAGTCATTGTTTTGCTATGCTTTAATCAATGGGAAATGCAGAGATTTTGCATCATAAAACTTGTTGCTGTTGAGCTGATTCCAACTCATAGCGACTCTACAAGACAGAGTAGAACTGCCCCGCAGGGTTTCCAGGGGGCGGGTGGTAAATTCGAACTGCTGACCTTTTGGTGAGCGGCCATAGCTCTTAACCACTGTGCCATCAGGGCTCCTATGCATCACAGGGAGACAGTAATGCTTTAAATATATGTGTATAAAGTATATTGCAGAACCATCCATTCATTCAGTACACATTTATTAAGCACCTACTATTCAGTGGTGGTTTAGTGGTAGAATTCCTACCTTCCACGTGGAAGACCCAGGCCAGCGTACCTCATGTGCAGCCACCACCTGTCTGTCAGCAGAGGCTTGTGTGTTGCTATGATGCTGAATGGGTTTCAATGAGATTCTAGACTAAGGCAGACAAGGAAGAAAGGCCTGGCAATCTACTTTTGGAAAATCAGCTGGTGAAAACCCTATGAATTAGAACGGTTTGGTCCACAACTGATAGTGGGGATGGTGCAGGACTGAGCAGCATTTCATTCAGTTATGCATGAGTTGCCATAAGTCAGGGGCCGACCTGATGGCATCTAACAACATGATGTGCCTGGCACTGCTCTTTTCAAAAAATACAAAGATGAATAGCACATTGTGTCTGCCCTGGAAAAAGTTCATAAACTACTAATATAATGTAAATACGAATGTAGGGCTGTGAACAAAGTGTTCCCTGGGAGGATCAAGGGACACTTTATGCATGAAGTCTGTTCTACGAGTTGGAATTTAAACCCAGTATTGAGGGAGGGTAGCAATTTTCCTGTAGGTAAGAAGAATTTTGTTGCAGGGATATAGATATCAGGATTAGCCGATTCAAAATCTATATGAAAATATTTTAAAATAATACTATTAATCTCTCTTAATACTAATATCAAAGCAAATCCACTGTCACTGAGTTGATTTCTACTCATAGCAATCCTATAGAACAGAGTAGAACTGCCCCATAGGGTCAAGGCTGTTAATCTTTATAAAAGCAGACTGCCATGTCTTTATCCTACACAGCTGTGGTGGGTTCCAACCGCCAACCTTTTTGGTTAGCAGCTGAGTGCTTTGACCACTGTGACACCAGGGTTCCTTTAATACTAATAATACCTGTTAATTTACAGAAAAAGAAAGTACTAAATGGTGGACATCATTCAGATTCTACAAATTCAGTGTCTTCTCTTAACCCTGTGAAAGAACATGGTGTGTTGTTTGAATGCTCACCTGAAAACTGGACTGATCAGAAAAAAGCACCACCAGTTATGGCTTACTGGGTAGTAGGGTAAGTGAGAAAAAAGTATTTTTAAAACTGAAGTAAAATGTTATAAAAGTGGTGAAGGAAACAAATGTTTTAAAATGTAGGCATGGAATTAACTATAATA
The DNA here is from genome assembly GCA_030035585.1 of Dugong dugon. Taxonomy (NCBI): domain Eukaryota; kingdom Metazoa; phylum Chordata; class Mammalia; order Sirenia; family Dugongidae; genus Dugong; species Dugong dugon. The sequence goes on along the minus strand of CM057463.1, from coordinate 176,113,216 downwards.
TTTTAATAAATTTAAGAATTATATTTACTAAATATCTCCTTTAAACCCCTCTTATGTTTCTACTTAAAAAGTTACTCAGTTACATTACAAAATTATATTGGTTTACACTAAAAAGATTCTTACAATATTACTATTTCCTTCCTTTCCTTCTTTCCTTCCTTTCCTCTCTCTTTCCTCCCTTCCTTTCCTCCTTCCCCTGAACTACAAGGTCCTGCCTGATATGGCTCTGTTCACCTCTCTTTTCCATCTTCTCTCTCTCTCCTCCTCCATTCACTGTCTGCCAGCTACACTGGCATCAACAGAATCGCTTCTGCTATTCCTTCTGTGGGGGCTGTTCTACCACTTAATCTGTGCGTGTCTGGCTCCTTGATATTCAAACCAGAGGATCCATAAACTGTCTTAGTCATCTAGTGCTGCTATAACAGAAGTATCGCAAGTGGATGGCTTTAACAAAGAGAAATTTATTCTCTCGCACTCTAGGAGGCTAGAAGTCCAAATTCAGGGCATCAACTTCAGGGGAGGGCTTTCTCTGTCAGCTCTAGGGGAAGATCCTTGTCATCAATCTTCCCCTGGTCTAGGAGCTTCTCAGTGCAGGGACCCTGCGTCCAAAGGACACGCACTCCTGGCTCTTCTTGCTTGGTGGTAATGAGGTCTCTGTCTCTTTCTGCTCACTTTTCTTTTTTATGTCGCAAAAAGATTGACAAAAAAAGATTGACTCAAAATACAACCTAATCTTGTAGATTGAGTCCTGCCTCATTAACATAACTGCCTCTAATCCTGCCTCATTAACATCCCATAGGTAGGATTTACAACACAGGAAAATCACATCAAATGACAAAATGGTACACAACCACACAATACTGGGCATCATAGCCTAGCCAAGTTGACATGTTTTGGGGGGACATAATTCAATCCATAACAATTTCTTTCCCTCCATTAAAGTGTCTACCTAGTTATTCTTCATTATATCACCCCTTTGTGTTTATTTTGTTTATTGTCTTTCCTCCCTCACTAGAACATCAGCTTCATGAGGTCAGGAATCGTACTTGTCTTGTCCACTCCGGTACCTGCAGCAGCACCTGGCACTTGATAAATATGTATCAGTTTAGTGAATGGAGCTGTGCTTGGCAAAATATGGTCGTGGATGGGTGGAACAATATAAAATAATTCACCTAAGTATATATTGGAGCCCTGATGGCAAAAGCTTGGCTGCTAACCAAAAGTTCGACAGTTTGAATCCACCAGCCGCTCCCTGGAAACCCTATGGGGCAGTTCTTCTCTGCCTACAGGGTCGCTGTGAGTTGGTAACAGGTTTAAGGCATATATTAATTCATTTAGAAATAAATCTAGCTGTATTCTCCCTACTATGGATTTAGATTAGTGGTTTTTAAATTTACTACTGATTCTTTCAGAAGCAAAATAAAATAAATTGAAGGGTTTTGTTGTTGTTATTTGATGTCTAAGATGAGTATGTTCTTTTCCTCTACAGGAGACTCTTTCTTCATCCCAGACCTCAAGAACTTTACGTCTGTTTTCACGATTCAGTCACAGAAATTGCCGTCGAACTGGCTTTTAAATTATTCTTTGGATTAACCTTATAATTGTGCTTTCTTGATTCAGAGCAACACTGAAAATGGAGCATCAAACGGTTTCATAATTACTGAAATCGATACACAAAATGGATAAATTTTAGCTTCTTTTCATTATACAGTATTGGACACAATATTGACAAAACATTAAGATGAAATGCTGTTTGAATTTGATGAACTAAATCTTACGTAGTATTGTGAGACTTTTGAAAAGACACATGATCAAAAATATATGAAGAAGGGACTGTTAACTTAGTATTGCCATTCTGTTATGTCACATTAATTTATTCACTAGTTTGAAATAATGTGAAATGTTTTATATAAAATATAGGAAATACTTATCTTGGAAAAATACTCAATTCATTGTATATTTTTTCTCAAGACTAATATTGATATCTGGTGAGATAATCATGGAACTGGGAGGAGGTGAGCAGGTTCTTGCCGTAAGTAAGACTTTTTACTTCCCTGAGCTCAGAGATTTCATATACAAAATGAGATGATTGCATTGAGGTTTCTAAAGCCTCTTTCCTCTCTTGGTCAGTATCTAAATTTATAATGTCCAAGTACTGATTCCTTACCAGGTCAAATACTTCTTAGTATTTTAGATACCTCACAGGGGATGGAGGGGATAAAAATTAAACTCTGTTTTATTCATTTGACCTCCTTTACTCTTTTAGGTAAACTCTGTTTTGACTAGGGTATATTTATTAAACTATTTGTCCATGAATTTCATTGTCATTCTTTTTGTTGAAATACATTCAGGTGCACAATATACATTTTATACAGTTGATGAATTTCAGGAAAATTGTATGGAACTCTTTTTTTAAAACCACATCATGTTAAAAACACTGAAAAGTATGGCGACTTTTTTGTAAAATCCTAACTTTTGTCTCACAAGTGTAGATTATTATGTCTTAGGTTTTCCCAAAGGAGGAACACTTTAATGAGTAATAGTTTACTTGACCTTTAATAGGGAGAGGAAACTAATGGGATGAGAATTCTCTTAGGCTGTGAGAATTTGGTGGATTGGGAGAAAAGAAAACCATAACAAATACTGCATTTTTAATTGACATTTACCCAATCGATCCTGCTGGAGGCTCAGATGCCCCAGAGAATTTACAATACTGGGTTGTTTCTTCTTTGGCACTTAAGTTTTGGAATTCAGGTTACACTAGTACATCTGAAGCAGTGTCTGCATTTCCATTGCCTCAAACGAAGACCCTCAAGCTTGGTCAGAACTAAATGCAAAATATAGTGGGTGCACAATTAGTCATTTGGTCTTAGAAGAAACACTATCCCTATTGTCATCATCTTAAAAGTTTTTACCCAGGTGTTTAAATGTAAACCTCTGCATACTTGGCCCATTAGTGACTGAATCGGGGCAAGAAACCTGGGTTCTTGAAGTGTTATAAAAAATGGCTTGAAATATTCCTCCCTTAAGATCACAGTATTGAATCAAATGGTAGACTCTTTACTACTGTCTTAGGACTGCTTTTGTATATATACACATTAAGACACTTTGTTTTTAAGTATTTAATTAAGCATCTTAAATTTTTGGGTATGTCCCCAAAATACTATGAGCTGTTTTCAATACTGAGAATTATTAATAAATGCAGCTATTGAGTCCCCTCAGATTTTCAGACAGACTGAACTAAGACTTAGGATTTTATCACAAGGGACTTTTTTTGTTTCATTTAATGAAATTTTGGTCTGTCAAACTTTTCCTGGTGTCAAAGAATAAGACCACCACTCAAGTAAACAGGAAAAAAGAAATAAAAGACAAAACAGACTACTGATCTTATAAAAGGGAAAATCATTCACTAGATTGTAGTTGTGTACTATAATGTTCATATTGCAGAGACGTCTTTTTTATTAAAACCAAACGTTATCTTGATTTTCATCTCTAAATGGTTACTAAAGTAGGTACTGTAAGTTAACTTAGCTTCCTGCTTTTCCAAATATGTTCAGATTCACATCTGAAAGCAGATCTAATTATTGAACAATAAGTGCCTTTCTCTCGCTTTGTTAAAGAGGGATTAAGTGACAGTGCAGCTACTCCAGAGGCATGCTGTAGCAGATAAAGAAACATTCATTCTTAAGTTGGATTTTCTTAGCGTCCAGTAAATGATCCGTTTCGCTAAAGGCTATGAAAGACGATATAACTAACATTTTAAAAAATACTAAGTACTGCCTTATTACCATCATATATTTTAGCCCCAAAAACACACCCAAAAGATTACATTTTAGAGTTTCTCCCTCCCTCTCCCTCCTGTCTTTAGCTTATTTTTGTGAGGTTACAGAGCTGTACCTAGCAAGAGAATGTTTCTTATTTATGTGCCAAGGGGCTGGACTGTTGATGATAATGCATTCTGGCAAGGTAGTAAATATGCAATGCCTGTATTTGGGGGAAAAGATAATGAAACTAATTTACTAGATTTGTCTTTAAACATTCCTGAAAATAATATTGTGGATAGTTACTTGTTATACATGTGGGTTCCCTCTAAATAGCGCCTGGCACGTACTAAGTGCTATTAAAGTGTTAGCTACTACTACCGTTATTTTTTTAATTAAATAGCCATCGGTTGAAAACCAAGGGGTTAGCTGAACATACCTGCTACTGAACAAAATGTTGGCAAGAAGAAAAATGATTTCGCATTAAACTAGGATTTATACTTCGAGTATTTTACATAAATTATTAAATGTTATTAAAACTTTAATCCATACACTAAATCGTGTGAAGTAATTTAATTTTACAGAGTTGTATTTCTATAGTCTATATAATTGAAGCTATTTTTATACTGTATAGATAATTTTTAATAAAGATGGTTTGGAAGTTTGTTTGTAGTTGTGTTTCCTTTTCATGCATTCATCCAATAAATATTTAATGAATTTCTACTCTGTGCCAAGCACTGTTCTGGGTACCGGGAATACAGCAGTGAACAAAACGTCTAAAAAAAATCCCTGCCCTCAAGGAACTTACATTGCTGTTCCCGGACAGACCACAGACAAGATAGATAAGTAAAGCGTGTTGATAAATGGTAAGAGGAAAAAAACTGAAGAAAAGAGGATGTGAAGTGTGGGAGGTAGTATGACATTTTAGGCAGGGTGGCCAGGGAAGAGCTCGCTGAGGTGACCCCAGAACTGAGATGAGTGAGGGAGCTAACCATGCTGACTTCCAAGAAAAGTGGAGTGATCAGTACAAAGGCCCTGAGACTCTACTTGCATTATCAACATATAAATCACTAGAACCTCTTTTTCTTCTCTGCATTAGTAAATAAATACAATGCAGCAGATGAAATGTTTTCAACTCCCATCTATTGAATGGAAATTATTCAGAGCTCTCAATAACGTTTAAAAACTGCATTTCAAAGTAGTTACTTTCGCTTTTGTCTGTCTTCTATAAATGAATACATGACAGAAATGAGCTTGAGATTGTCAGAAAAGGATATGCTATGAACACTGTCAATTGTTTGCATGAATTATACTTGAGGAGATGGAAGATGAGATTTTCCTGGGGAACAGGAGGACATCTGTTTTTCTGTCCTCAGAGATACTTATGGTCCCCCAAGAGAAGAGGTGGTTCCTTTTGACCTTTCTTGGCACCTTAAAAAAGAGTCTTGCCTGGAGTATGATTCAAGTAATTCCCTCCTTAAATTTCTCCCTGTGTGCTTGTTAATGCTTCAAACCCCTTTAAAGGGGACTGAAGCCTTTCATTTTTCAGGTTTTTGAAGATAAAAGCTGATCATTTCTTGAACTTGCAATGGATTTTGCTAAGGATTTTGAAGTCAATGCAATGAGGAGACTTCCGAGTATTGTGGGTTTTTTTTATTTTTTTACTTTAGATGGTTTACAGAACTAGTTTCTCATTAAACAGTACACATATTGTTTTATGACAATGGTTAACCCCATGACATGTCAACATTCTCCCTTCTCAACCTTGAGTTCCCTATTACCAGTTTTCCTGGCCCCTCCTGCCTCCTAGTCCTTGTCCCTGGGCTGTTGTGCCCCTTTAGTCTCGTTTTGTTTTATGGGCCTGTCTAATCTTTGGCTGGAAGATCAACCTAGTAGTGACTTCATTACCGAGCTAAAAGGGTATCCAGGGGCCATACTCTTGGGGTTTCTCCAGTCTCTGTCCAGCCAGTAGAAGACTTCCAAGTTTTTTAAGCCTAGGAATAATGATTACTATGATTCTTCAAAAAGATTTATCTGGCAGCAGCATGTAAAATGGAGACAGACAGGCTGAAAAACCAGTTAGGAGTGAAATAAGATGCTGTGCAGTGGAAAGTAGCACCAAACACAGAACCAGTAGGACTTAGGAACTGGTTGTATGTGAAGTAATCAAAATATTTAAGGTTCACATTTACTCCTTATTAAAAGTGTATTGTAACACTTCTAATGTTATTTATCACTACTAAAAAAACATTTAGGCCAGACCTTAAAAAAAAAAAAGGAAGACCCTTGACAAGATGGATTGACACAGTGGCTGCAACAATGGGCTCAAGCGTAACAACGATTGTGAGGATGGTGCAGAACTGGGGTTCGCTGTAAGTCGGAACCGACTCAACGGCACCTAACAACAACAACAACAATCAAGTATAAGATTCCTGATTTCACCTAAGTGTTTCTTAATAAGGAGAAAATGTGAACCTTAAATTTCAAAAAAGCCACTAATTCATCTCATAAAGGCTGATACTCTGTAGATCCTACAAAGTAAGATAAGATGGGAGTCTCCCATTTATTTAAATCATCAAACTAAAAAAGAACCAGAAACATACACTACCACATAGGGTTCAGGAGTCTGAGTGGTGAAAACAGTTAAGTCCTGCCTACTAACCGAAAAGTTGGTGATTTGAACCCACCCAGAGGCACCCTGGAAGAAACACCTGGCAATCTGCTTCCAAAAGGTCATAGCCTTGAAAACCCTATGGCGCAGTTCTACTCTGCATACATGGGGTCATCAGGAGTCAGAATCGACTTGATGGCAACCAGTTTGGTTTTTTTATAGAGGGATTTCCAAGATACATTGTCAAAAAAACCAGGGTGGAAAAAAAATAGACATTATGTGCAGGATAGATGTACATCTACTGAGTATTCTTGTCAAAAGAAATCAAACATGAATCTTATAAGCCTGCAGGTGACTTTTCAAAGTGTGGTTCTGCGGTACCCGTAGATGTCCCTGAGACCCTTTCAGGGAATTCCTTTCAGAGACTATCCATCCAATACTCAAAAACTATTTTCTTAGTGATATGAAGACATTTGCCATTTTCACTCTCATTCTTGCATGAGTGTATGGAGGCTGAAGCAGACACTGCCTGACAATTGATTTTCCAACAGACTGAATGCAAAGGCAGTTATTGAATCTAGCTGTTTTTTGTTGAGCTAGACACTTGAGAAATTTTCAAAAATACAAAACAATGCTACTCTTCTCACCATTTTATGTTAAGAAAGTTATTTTTATCAAAAATATTTATGTTAGCATGTAATGAGTTTATAATTTTTTAAATGAATTAATATTTTAAATTTTTGTTTTAATTTCTGATATGGTAAAGTTAGCAGGAATCATTTGTCAAGTTACTTTCTTACTACCTGCTTTTGCTGATTGTCACCGACATAGCAGAGTGGTAAATTTCTGATATATAGATAACACTATGATATATAAATAACACAAAACATAAGCTGTGTTGTGATCTTCGATTAATTTTTAAGCATGAAAAGGGGTCCTACAACAAAAAGTTCGAGAACCACTGCTCTAGGTTATTAGTTTTCAATCCCACACATTAGAATTACCTGGGACACTTAAACACGTCTGCCAGGCCCCATTTCCAAAGATCCTAATTTAACTGGGTCAGACCCTACACCCAAGCATGCATTTAAAATACCAACCACCATTCCACCCTCTGACAACCTGGACTGACAACGACTGGACTGACAACCACTGCTCTAGGTAGAATTACCAATTTAAGTAAAGTACAGGAAAAAGAGGAACATGTTAAATTATGCTATGGGGGTACAATCAGCAAAACCAGACAGTGAAAAAGTGACTAGACAATCTGATAAATTACGACTCAGATTAAACCAATTTCTAAAGGAAAGTAGAGAGGACGCGCTGGACTGTAAAGCTAAACTCGGTTAATCCCATACTGTTGGTTTAATGCCATTATTGTGTCCTAGTTTCTGCTGCTAAATTTTCTCATACATTACCGTTTGTCCTAGGTCAGAACCCACAGCCTCCTGACCTTGCTCTCTGCTCTGAAATCCCCAGTGCCTCCAAAACGTGAGGAGGATTACCACGTGCCGCGAGTCACGTGCCGGACGCCGGGTTGGGAGGCCGTTGGAGGCGCCTGCGCAGTTCGCCCAGCCCCGTTTTCCTGCCCTTACGCGCTGGTCTCCCGGCATCCTGAGCGCTGCGTTCCCGCCAGTACGACGGTGGAGCGGTTTTTCTGGTGTCCTTTGTCGCCTCTCGCGCCCACGTTTTGAGCTGCTGTTGCCCATTTTTGAATCCATCGCCCCACCATGCAGCGTGAGTCTGGGAAGAAGGAGAAGAAGGGGGACAAGCGGCTGTTTGACGCCATGTCTTTTGGGAAGGACCTGCTTGCGGGCGGTGTCGCGGCGGCAGTGTCCAAGACGGCAGTGGCCCCCATCGAGCGTGTGAAGCTGCTGCTGCAGGTCCAGGCGTCGTCCAAGCAGATCAGTCCCGAGGCGCAGTACAAAGGCATAATAGATTGTCTGGTGAGGATTCCCCGTGAGCAAGGTGCGTACAGGATGCCGAGCGCCAACCTCTCTGCGCTCACCGTCAGCTTTCCAGAGAACGGATGGGCTGGGGGGGAGGCGATTGGGGCGCCAAGACCATGTCTGTTAGTGATGCGTTTCCTCTTCACCTTTGAAAATTCAGTTTTTTAACTAATCCAAGAGGCTCTGCTTTCCCGAAGCTAAGAAGGCCTACGTGTAACCATTTCTGATGCAGAGGAGTCCACCTTTTCTCTAAATTTCTCCACTGCAGCAGGATTTACACCTTGGTGTACTTGTGCCAGGTTCAGAAGGAAAGGCGTTGGCCTCAGAATAGAGGGAGATGCCATTAAGCAGTCTGCTATAAAGAGGTGCTTTATTACTTAAATGTTTGCTGAAATAGTACTTTTAAGCACAAATATGGATTCACTGGCGCCTTACAGTACTCTGGTACCTAGTCAGTGAGAAGGAGTTCTCCTTATTCTTTAGAACCTACTGAAGACCACGGCTTAGACTAGGTTAAGGCAAGTGACTCACTGCTGCACAAAATTTTAAGGGGGCACCAAAAAATTTAGTAATCAAGATAAACAGTATTTTAAAAAATCAAAATTAATGCAGAAATCCATGACTGCAGAAAAATACCAAACTCTTAAAGACAGGATCAACAGCCGCCTCACCTGCTTGGTGGACACCACCACACTGCGGCCAATATGCCAGTCCCAAACCTTTATTGGAGTCTGAGGCAAAAGGAAAAATCCGTTACTACTGATCCTGTCTTTATTTAACATTCTGGTATTTTGTTCATCGTGAAATTATTTCCATTAATATTGAATAATTTTAAGGACTAAATAATGTGTCTTGTGACCAGGCAATGCCTTCCTGTTGCAGGATGTCTCCTAAATTGTTGTTGGTAGGTGCCATCAAGCCGGTTGTGACTCATCGCAACCCTATAGGACAGGGTAGAACTGCCCCTGTAGGATTTCCAAGGAGTGGCTGGTGTATTTGAACCACTGACCTTTTTGGTTAGCAGCCGAGCTCTTAACCACTACACCACCGAGACTCCTAAACTAGAAGGGTAAATTTATCAGAAACCTTCTGTAATCCACCCATGCAGTTGGAGTCAATTGAAAACTCTACACAAATAAGAAATAAAGTCGCTTCAACTCCAGTGCTATCCTTTCTTCCACTCCCAGGCAGGCTACTCATAAAAAAGCAAGCATTCTCTCCTGAGAGATGTGGTTACACTTCCTGACCTGTTGGGTATACTATGAGATCAGAAGTAGAATCTTAAAGCATCATCTAAACTGTGAATTTAGAATGCCAGTCTGGGAGGTGAGCTCAGATATTTCAGTCTCCCCATCCTCATTCATTTTATCAGAGCAAGCTTCCCATTTTCCCCAAGGTTTTTACAGGAAAAGCAGGACTTACCTCTTTGGCTTATATTCTAAGACCTCATCAGAGAATCCATCCTGACTCATAGCAACCTTGTAGGACAGAGTAGAACTGCCCCCATAGGGTTTTCAAGGCTGTAATCTTTACAGAAACAGACTGCCACATCTTTCTGCTGCAGGGTGGCAGTTGGGTTTGAACTGCTGACATTCAGTTAGCAGCCAAGCCTTAACCACCACCCACCAGGGCTCCTTGTCAGAGAACTAGGGGCCTCTTTGTAATTAGCTCATCTGCTTAAAATTTTTAATAAAGTAAAGTTAAATACAAGAATCCAAACATTTTTTATGGTCAGATTTTACTCACCAATGTTAATTTATATTTTAGATTTATTTTCGGTATTTAAACATGAGCATATTCTATAAATAGTATGGTATTCTAGTTCCTGCTTTCTCTACCTTCCAAGACAAGATGATAACAAGCAGAACTTTAAGAAGATGTTTCCTAGTCTTACGTACAAGGCACTGTTATGAATGCACCACGCTATATCCCATGCTAAAAGAAAAAAAGACCAAATCATTGCGGTCGAGTCAGTTCTGACTCATAGCAACCCTACAGGACAGAGTAGAACTGCCCCAAAGAGTTTCCAAGGAAGCAAACTGCTGCATCCTTCTCCCCTGGAGCAGCTGGTGGGTTCCAGTGGTTAGCAGCTGAGTGCTTAACCACTGCACCACCAGGGCTGCTTATCCTACGCTGAGGGAGGAGTAATTCTCAACAGGAATAATATTGCGATCTAGGGACATTTTTGGAAACTTGGAGGAATTTTATGTTTACCACAAAAGTAAACCAGTTGCTGTCGAGTCAGTTTTGACCCATGGTTTGACCTGTGGTGACCCCATGTGTGTCTGTAGGGTTTTCAATGGCTGGTTTTTCAGCAGCTGATTGCAGGCCTTTCTTCCAAAGCACCTCTGGGCGGATTCAAACCTCTAAACTTTTGGTTAGCAGCCGGGTGTGTTAATCACTTACACCACTTAGAGACGCCACAGAGGTAGAGGGGTACAATCCTAAATTGCAGTGATAGGAAGAGCAGGGTTCAGGGATGCTAAAAATCCTCCTATGTGCAGGCCAGTACTATGCAAAAAGACTTGCTCTGCAACGTGAATGACTTTCAGATCTCCCATTCATGTAGCAGTAAAACCTGTTTATGACTATCTGAGCATAGAACCTGACTCTGATTTACTTATAAACCCAAACTATTTGTAGCATAGTTTTAATATACACTGATTCCAGTAATGCAGCTACCATGTAAGTAGAGAGAAGATTGTACTTTGTTTTGTTTAGAATTTTACTAAGACTGGTGCCGCATTTTGAAAACTCATGTCAGCAGCTCTGCTTGTGGTATTTGTGGTCCCCACCTATGTCTCCATTTGTAGCTATTGCATTATAGTGATTGTACATATATCGGTATGAATACATTTATTAAAACCTTTTTTAAATTGTCAATATGTATCTTAAGTACAGCTGATTCGTTATAAGTAGAGGCAAGCATCTATTTATTATCTTTTATGGTGTGGTCATGTCCCACATTTACTTACTAAGATATATATTTTATTAAGGAGCCCTAGTGGCACAGTCGCTAAGTGCTCAGCTGCTAACCGAAAGGTCGATGGTTTGAATCCACCAGTCACTCTGCGGGAGAAAGATGTGGCGGTCTGCTTCTGTAAAGATTACAGCCTTGAAAATTCTATGCGGGCAGTTCTCCTCTGTCCTGTAGGGTCACTATGAGTCTGAATCAACTCGACATCAACAGGTTTGGTTTTATGGTGTGGTTGTGCACCATATTTACTTACTAAGATAGATACTATATATTTTATTTTACATATTTTAAATTCCTTTACTTTCTCCTTTTATATAACAATGAAGGCACTATATCGATCTTTTTTTAATTGGTAAAGAGGTCATTGTCAATTTTATTTCTGAATAGTAATGGAAGCATTATAAAATACGTATTATATGTAGAGGACTTGAGTCTGATAGGATTGGGAATCACCATGTGAAATCACTCTGGAGCTTTATTGAGCAATCAGACTCTGAAATTGTATTTCTGGAAGTTAGCTTTTCTTTTTTGAAAGTCAAGACATACATCCATCTCAAGTGTCCTGCAGTCTCCTGTTTTTCATGATTTCCTAATTTTACTGAGAGCTTGCCATCCTATAAGTAACATGGAATGAGCCTAAGAGATGTGAATTCAGAAGGCACAACTGGATGCTCTCTTACTATCTTATTTATCTCTGCTTTCTCTCCACCCCAAGGATAGATATTTTCATTCTTGCTGTAAACATAACTTTAAATATCTCTTTGTGTGTCCTTAATATTTTTTATCACTTTTCTTTGCTCATTCTGAATTAGCCTAATGCTGTTCTTAAAGATTTACTCTATTCTTGTTGGTTTTATGACCTTCCAACTTTGCACATGTGCTTTATTTAATCTTTAAACCTTTATTACACAAATAATGCATGTGTAATATAGAAAACTAGAATATATAAAGAAGTAAAAAAGGAAAAAGCAAATCACTGCTGAAATCACCTTAATATTTTGGTATCTCTCCTGTACTTTTTCACTAAGCAAACTGTGCATATGTAAATATATTTTTAATTAAAATGGTTGTTTTATTTAATGTATTATAAACATAACCTTTTAAAGGTCTGATCTGTGAGATCCCTTTGCCTTAAGTGTTTTCTCTCAGGAGCCTTTTCTTCCTCACTAAGGTCATTTGCAGTCTCATTTTTAAGAGCCTTCCAGAACCCTTTCTCAGTGAGTTCATCCCCTGTCTTTTAACCTGGACTTTTCTAAGCCTGTTCATCTAAAGGCTAGCACAGTGAAGGTTTTTATATTTTAAGGTTCACTTTGAAGATGATACTTTGGGGGCGTAGAAAGAAAATATTAGATATTCTTTATATTTATTTTATCTAAATAAAATGGGAAAACAAACTACTGCTATTTAATACATGAATTGGCACTGGCATCTGTGCTTGGGCCAACTGTCAATTACATATCACAGTACACTGAAGCATCCTAAGAAGAGTGTGAGTTACACAGTGTAGAAGGTATAACAGAGGCAACCTTTCTTGATTATTATATAATAAACATATTATAGTTTATGTTTGCACATTTAAGTGGATTTACAGATTCTATTATCAAGTTGTAATTAAATCTTTAAAACATGAACAAAACTTTTAAGAAGATCCTGCCATGAAAAACATATCAAGAATAGTACTAGGAACAAGTGAACAACAAGAAAATGACACAGCTAATGACATTTACTCCTAGAATTATTTCATCAATCACATTACATTGCAATGTAGAAACAATGAGAATCTAATCAGATCTAAGAAGACTGTTTGAAATTATCAAGACTATTTGAAATATAGATTCACATACCCTATTCTGAAGGATGAGCCTCACCCTAAGAGTGCCTTGAAATAATAGCAAATGATGGTATGAAAACATCATGGTTAGCAAGATATTTGAAAATACTGTTTTTCAGGTGTTCAAATAAATGCTTGACTATGCTGTAATATCACTTAATCATATAGGTTTTCCCCAGCCCTCCTATCTAAAATATACTTTCATTCTCTGCCTTTTCACTCTTCATAATTCTTATGACCGCCTAACATATTTATTTGTTCATTTTCTGTCTCCCTGGACCCTCCCCCTAAAAAATGTAAGCTCCATAAGCTTTGTTGTTACTGCTGTCTCCAGCAGGTAGAACAGTGTCTGATATGCAGTAGGTATCCAATAAAAGGTTTTTAAATGAAGAATCTTTATCTCTTCCTGTAGTTTCTATTTTAGGTATGTTTTACAAAAGTAAATAATAGAGTAGTATAGTTGCAAAGGTATATATGTAATTTATTTTTTAATTAAAAAATAAATAGTTGAGAATTATGCTCACATTTTTTTACTAATAGGCATACTGTCAAAACATGTTGGAGTCCACTGGTCTAGAATATTATACAGACATGCCTAGCATTCCCATTCTTGATCAATAAGTGGCCGAGTAACTTTCTCCCATTTTCCCATCAGTTCCATTTAAAGTCTTTTTTTTTTTTTTTCCCCAGAAAAATGTTCAAAATAGGTTTGTCTCACCTCTCTCAAATTTTGGAGAGATTATTTTTTCTTAGCAATTAAGTAAAAAACTTAACAGATATTCTACTTTCCATAGGGAAAGACATCATAATCCCTATGTTTTTCTCTTCCAGTTTGGTGGTGGTGGTGGTTGTATGCCATTGAATCAATTCCAACTCAAAGCAACCCTATAGGACAGAGTAGAACTGCCCCAGAGGGTTTCCAAGGCTGTAATCTTGATGGAAGCAGACTGCCATATCTTTCTCCCACAGAGCAGCTGGTGGGTTCGAACTGCTGACCTTTCAGCTAGCAGCTGTAAGTTTAAAAACACTGCGCCACCAGCCCTCCTTGGTTTTGTGGTACCTATTAGGAGATTTTACATTTATTTTATATGACTACAAAGTCAAGTAGTTCTACAGTTGTATCACTTCTGTTTCTTCCCTTGTTTTATTCTAACTGGGACTAATACTGTTTTTATCCAGAATGGATTTTTATGTAGAGGCAGTAGAAATTTTATAGCTCTAAGCCTGGTGTCAAACCTGGAATCAAATCCCAGTCTTTTTTTCACCTGTGACCTTGGACAATTTTTTTTTCTTTATTTTTAATTACTAAATTATTTTTTTATTGTACTTCAGGTGAAGGCTTACAGAACAAATAGTTTCTCATGAAACAGTAGTACACATACTGTTTTATGACATTGGTTAACCACCCCACAACATGTCAACCCTCTCCCTTCTCGACCTTTTTTTTTTTCTTTTTTTTTTTTTTTTTTTTTTTTGGTGAAAATATACATAGCCAAAGATACACCATTTCAAAAATTTCTACATGCACAGTTCAGTGACATTGACTATGCTCTTCCAGTTGTGCTGTTATTCTCACTGAAGATGAAGGCTTACAGAGCAAAATAGTTTCTCATTTAACAGTTAGTACACATGTTGCCCTATGACAATGGTTAATAACCTCACAACACATCAACACTATCCTTACTTAACCTTGGGTTCCCTATCACCAGCTTCCTTGTCCCCTTCTGCTTTCTGGCCATTGTCCCTGGACTGCTGTGCCTCATTATTCCATTTGGTTTTATGGGGCTGTCCACTCCCCGACTGAATGGTGAACCTCAGAAATGACTTCACCATTGAGCTAAAAGGGTGTCTGGGGGCCATAGTCTCAGGGTTTCTCCAGTCTCCTTTAGGCCAGTAAATCTGGTCTTTTTTTGTGTGTGAGTTAGAATTTTGTTCTACATCCTTCTCCAGCTCTGTCCAGAACCCTCTGTTGTGAGACCTTGGACAATTTTTATTTAACCTCTCTCCGTGTTAATTTCCTCAGTTGTATAATGGGTGTAATAGTAGTACCTACCTGATATGGTAGTTGTGAGGATTAAACGAGATAATGCATGTAAAATATTCAACATGATGTCTGCTGCATAGTTAGTGCTCAGTAAATTTTAACTATTGTTATCTATGCATTCCTGGAGTCTCTGGGTGGTACAAGCAGCTAAGTGGTCGACTGCTACCTAAAGGTTGGTGGTTCCAGCTCACCCAGAGGCACTTCGAAAGATAGGCCTGGCAGTCTGCTTCTGAAAGGTCACAGCCTTGAAAACACGGGGTCGCCATGGGTCAGAATTGACTAGACAGCAACTAACGAACAACAGCATGCATTCCTCAGTTTACAAACATGTTTTCTTCCCTGTGTTCATTTGTAAATGGATTTATTTGAGATAAACTTGTATTACCTGTAGAACAGATTTTTATAATCTGCCTAAGGGAGCCTAGGTAGTGCTCAGTATGTATACGAGAAAATTATTCAGAATTCCACTTTGGGGCTCCTCCCCTTTGCACTCTCAGCAGGGAAAGTGAAGTTTCTAGCAGCATGGTACAGCAGTGAGAGAGCAAGAAAGAAATACAAATAAAAATTTTTACTGTGATCTATGGAAAAGGAGGTTAGAACAGAGGTCCTCAGCCTGAGATCCACAGCTTCAGAGAGTCCATGCATTCTGTGAAATTATACGTAGAAACATTTTCTATACGTGAGGTTTTTTTTTCTTTGAGACATAACCCATTAAGAGCTTGTCAGTTTTCCTGTTATACTCTAGGGATTTACTTTGTTTCTAGGTTTTTGATGAGATGTTGGCATTTGTTTTGATGAATAAACTAGGTTCTGTTCATGCAAATGCAGTTTTGCTAAAAGGAACAAATCTGGCACTCTGTAGGGTCTGTATTAATTTCCAGATGTCTTTGTCATCAAAACCTTCCATTTATATTCAGTACATTAGCCAAAGTTACAAACCTTTACTACTGTTACTTTGTGAAATAAATATTAATTCAATACTATCATCATAATTACAGAATTATAACTAATAAGTAACAGTCTGAAATCCATAATATCTCATACACCCAGCCATCTAAATCAGCCATTTCCAAAGTGGCCATTAATATTTAACAGTGGTGTGTAAAATGGAACTCTAGTACCTTTCTGATGTATAATACTATTTCCAGATTCAGTTTATTAGTCTTTTCAAAAAACAAATGATGCTTCTCTTCTTCCATGTAAGATTTCAATTTAAATCCCACTTAGATTGATAAGTCCTTTGCCAAAATGTTCTTCCTGAACTTTTTAATATCAACTTTATTCTCTGCCAAGAAGCTGCCACTGTGTTACTTTAAACTGTGGTCCAGAAAATCATATCTTATTCTTCAATATCATATTTCATTTTTTATTTTCTTTCTCTTCCAGAGGTTAACTATGTTCTTAAATGTTTTTGTTAACCAAGAACTTAAAAATCACTAAAAATACCTCCAAAAGTTAGATTCACCAACCTCGCTCAGTACTTCAGTGTGGTCCTTACTAGCAAGAAGTATTTCTTTGTAATTAATGTTTCTCATGTTTTAAGATTTTTATTTTGCTTCCATTAAAGAAAAACAGTTGACCTTTTTTAGTACAGAAAATATTTGTGTGATTAAAGTATTTATGGAAAAGTATTGAGGATCCCTAGATGGTGCAAATGGTTTGCAGTTGACTACTAACCTGAAGGTTGGTGGCTCAAACCCCCCCAGTAGTACTGCAAAAGAAAAGCCCAGTGATCTGCTTCTGTAAAGATTACAGCCTAGAAAATCCTATGGAGCAGTTCTATTCTGTGACACATGGGATCACTATGAGTCAGAATTGACTCAACAGCAACAGGTTTGGTTGGTTGGTTGGTTGGTTGGTTGGTTTTTTAATTGAAGTTAACAGGGCAGTGGTGGTTCAGTGGTATAATTTTCATCTTCGTACAGGAGACCTGAGTTCAATTCCCGGCCAGTGCACTTCATGCATACCCAACATCTGTCTGTCAGTGGACACTTACATGTTACAATGATGCTGAACAGGTTTCAGCAGAGCTTCCAGACTAAGACAGACTAGGAAGAAAGGCCTGGTGTTCTACTTCCAAAAATCAGCCAGCAAAAAGCCTATGGATCACAACAGTCTGACCCACAACCAATCATGGGGATGGCACCGGACCCAGCAGCGTTTTGTTCTATTGTGCGTGGGGTTGCCATGAAACAGGCCAACTTGACAGCCACTAACAACAACATTGAATTTAAGGGACTGAACTGTTGAGTTAGACTGCTTGAGTTTGAATTCCAGCTCTACCGTTTTATGACTAAGTGACCTTGGGCAAGTTTCTTAACTTCTCTGTGCCTCAGAAGTTGTTTCTAAAGTCATTTCTTTACCTGTAAAATGGGGAGACTAATAGCACCTAGCTCATGGAGAGGTTGTGAGGATTAAATGAGTTAAAAGCAGTTACTAACATTGTTGCTTTTGTTAATATTGCCTCAAAAATTTTTATAGTAATCAGTTTCCATTTTATTTTGTTGGGCTTTATTTTCTATACTTCAATAATTTTAGGATGTATCTATGTTTTGTTTTCCTAGAAACCCAAGCATGGAGTAGAGACAGAAGATCTAATTCTAAATCCTGGTTTGGCTCTTTATTAACCATGTCCTTTGACAAGTTTTTAAGCTTTTAAGTTTCAGTTTGCTCATATTTAAAATGGGGATAATAGGAAAACCTACATCATAAGCATAATGTGATGATTACATGAAATATACATATAAGCTGTTGCTGTCTAGTCATTTCTGATTCATAGCGACCCTGTAGGACAGAGTAGAACTGCCCTGTAGGGTTTCCAAGGAGAAGCTGGTGGATTTGAACTGTCAACCGTTTGGTTAGCAGCCAAGCAGTGTGCCACGAGGACTCCGTGTGTGTATACATATGTATACTCCATATATGTATACATATGTATACATGTATGTATATGTATATATGTGTATGTGTATATATATATATACACACACATGCACACATATATATAGGTATGTGTGTATATAAATGTCCTTTGTCCTGGCTTATAGTGGTAGCTCTTACCATTAAATGTCCTAGTAAAGGCTGAATCAGTTTTGAGTACTAAGAAGATTATTTCTTGGTTATTAAATATGCTTCTTAATTGTCTTTGCGCAACTGCATTACATTTAGACTCTATCTTTTTCCACAAGGTGTACTTACTTATGTAAACAATAAATATCTTTTCGTCTAATCGAACTTTGTCAGTTTCTGAGCACTGGCCCAGTCAACTAAGATTATTTTCATTTGAATCATTGTCTTTAAAAAACTAATTTTGGGTCTTCTCCAAGCTGGGACGGGCGGTATCTTACTCAGTTGTATCAGGGTCAAACATTTGACAATTTGCAATCTAGTGAGAACAGCCATGGCTACTGAAGAGCTAGTCTGCCATATTCTAGGACATCTCAGAATTACAAGGAGCATTATAGGGGTCTAGAAGACCCTGGGAGGGTTGGTCAGTCCATGGAAAATTGAAATGGGAAGATTATTGCCCTCAAAATTTCCCTCTAGCCTCTCATTCCAGCCTCTAGAGATGACTTTGAGTTGAAAATGGATCCCTTTTGTGACTAAATTCCAGCCCCCATTCCTAATGGTTCCAGAATATGAAGATGAGGGCACTTTAGACTCTTTTATCTCTTTCTTATTCTCATTAGTGTACATACAAGCCAGTAAATGGATGTATTTGTTCCTCCCAACATACCCGTTTCTAATAGGCTTATTGAAATAGGAATTGTACATCATGGTTTGGGAATGAGGCCTTCTGACTAATACTAGTAAGCTCTGTTTTTCTACTTATGCTTTCCATAGATTTTTAGGTATCCAAGGCTTTTTATTAGAAATGAACAAAATTTGAGTGAGTTGCATGGAGTTAATACTGCCTTTTTTCTTCAGTGGGGACACACATATTTTAGAAAAGTTTATTTTTCTCATGAGAAGTTTTATATAATCCAAATACAGGCAGTCCCCGAATTACGAATGAGTTCCCTTGCTAACTCTGTCTTTAAGTCGAATTTGTATGTAAGTCGAAACAGTTAGATACGATCTGTATCTAACAACAGTCAAATATTTGTCTTAGTATATTGTATATAGTGTACCTTTCTGTACGTAAAAAACATTAAACACCTCCAGATACACTAAAACATCTTTAACATAATAATACAGTAGTAATAATAATAATAATGTTTTAATGCATGTCTCCGAGTAGCACCCGTTTGTTACTACGAACCATTGTATGTACCTCGAATTTTTCATACAGTAAGCTTTACGGGGTTGGTTCATAACTAGGGGTTGTATGTAAGTCAGACATTCATAACCCAGGGACTGCTTGTAGCAAAATTTGTTCAAACTACGAAAATTATTTAGTGATCATGCAATATAAATTCATATTTATTCTGCTTTGTTTTATAGGTTTTTTCAGTTATTGGCGTGGCAATTTGGCAAATGTTATCCGGTATTTTCCAACACAAGCTCTGAACTTTGCTTTTAAGGACAAATACAAGCAACTTTTCATGTCTGGAGTTAATAAAGAAAAACAGGTAATTATATTTTAATGTCTAAAATTTTCTTAAAAATAATTGGACTTGTCTTACCTTTGATGGAAACTCTGGTGGCATAGTAGTTAAGAGCTACGGCTGCTAACCAAAACGTCAGCAGTTTGAATCCACCAGGCATTCCTTGGATACTCTGGGGCAGTTCTACTCTGTCCTAGGTCACTATGAGTCAGAATCGACTCTATGGCAATGGGTTTGGTTTTTTTTTTTTTTTTTAACCTTTGGTATTTTATTTGGGGAGGAGATGCTTGAGTGGTGGGAAAAAATTAACATATTAACTGTTAATATAATATTATGAAGTTATGTAAATTATATCTGAAAAATAGAATTATATTATTCAAGTTTCTCTAAATCTCTTTAATAAGAAAGGGATCTTTTGTCTCAAGGCATTATTTCTCTGAATAAATATTAAATTTAATGTAATTTACATCTTATAATCACTATCCTATTGGGGAAATTTAGCGTTTTATCTGCTTAAGCAAAAAAACAGTCAACAGATATGTATTTTCTGCCACTGATGTAATTTATTCTCTAAAGAAGTAAATTGTGTTCTTGTTTATGATTTAGGATCTATCAAACAAAACCAGAAAATGAAGAATTCTTTCTCTTTTTTTTATTGCTGAGTTGCTTTTTTTGTTTTTGTTTTTTTCCAGGTAATAACTCCCTAAGTTACAAAAATCTCAATTTCAAAATTTCCTACTCATATGAACTACCATGTTTTTACACAGATAATGCATGCCTTCGACCTTTGTTAGCCAACTGCTCCATCCCCCATGAGGTATTTTTGTAAGTACCACTATGCTAAATTTTTTTACTTTTTGCAGTAAAGAATTAGCATAGCACGCTTATAAAAATATCTCAGTATATGTCATCTTCTGGTTTCTTACTTGTTTTGTTGCCTTGATACACACTATACCACCTACTTTACTCCCAAGGTCTTCCCTCACCCTTACAAACTCTCTTTCCCTCTCACCCTTTTTTCCTCCCTCCACACCCCCTTACAAGCTATCTTAGCAGATTTTTC
Organism: Dugong dugon; assembly: GCA_030035585.1. Classification (NCBI taxonomy): domain Eukaryota; kingdom Metazoa; phylum Chordata; class Mammalia; order Sirenia; family Dugongidae; genus Dugong; species Dugong dugon. Next base: position 176,092,436 of record CM057463.1, on the reverse strand, counting down.
CAAAGCAACTGTCTGTCTGTGAAACATTTCTTTGTTGCTATCTCCTTTCATTTATACTCCTTACTCCCTTTTTCTTACAACTTCTTTCACTTAAAAAATGTTTATTGAATGTTTTACACTGTCTTACGTATGGAGGAGGGCATAAAGGTAACTAAGAAAACTCTTCAGACTTGTAATCAGAAGATCTGAATTTGGATCCTGGCGCTCTGCTTATTTAGTCATGTGTTATTGAAAGTCACTTCAATTTTCTAATCCCTAGTTTCCTCACCTGAAAATTGAACATAATAATACCTACCTCATAGTTTTATTGTGATAGGTTCAGATAAGATTACATGTAAAGTGCTTAGCATAGTGCTGTACTTTATGGTGGGCACTCAGTAAAATGTCCCTGTCTTCATTAACTGACAACTCTAATAATTGAAACTTCCTTTGACTCAGAATCTTTCCTCCTCCCTGTGTCAGAAACTCTCAAGACCACCCTCAGGTTTGATGATTCACCAGCAGGACTCACCAAACTCAGAAAAACTTTTATACTCATCATTAGTTTCTTACAGCAAAAGGACACAGATTAAAATCTTAAAGGGAAAAGGTGCATAGGGCAGAGTCCAGTCAAAACCAGGTGCAAGCTTCCAGTTGTCTTCTCCCAATGGAGTCGCATGGACAGCACTTAATTCTCCCAGCAACCATGTTTGACAACATGTGTAAAGTGTTGCCAACCAGAGAAACTTCACACAAACGGTGGTGTCCAGGGTTTTTGTTGGGGATCAGACACATGAGCATAGAGCGTGACTGACAGCTACTTAGTCTCCAGCCCCCACCCACTCCATCCCCAGAGGTCAAACTGACCCAGCATGCTCCAAGCCCCAGACATATAAAAACAAGCATTCACCAAGCAAATGTATAGAGACCAAAGGTTATTCATGGTTATTAGGGGTGGGCAGGATGGGGAAAGGGGGAGTCATTGCTTAGGAGGCCCTGAGTTTCTGTTAATGGTAGTAGGATAATTTGGAAAAAGATGGTGGTAATGGTGGCACAGCATTATGAATATAATCAGTGTCACTGAATCGTACATGTAAAAATTATTGAAATGGCAAATGTTTTGTTTTAAATATTTTTAACACAATTAAAAAAAAACAAGCTTTCACCATAAATCAAATTGTTAGCATGAACTATTTGATGTGGTCCAAAGCCTCAGCTATACAAAGACACTGTTATCAGGCAAGATACTCCAATGGCTCAGAGGTTATCGCTCAGAAGCCAGTCATCTGGCCAGTCCTGAAGACCTTTGGTGTGTGCAGGTTTGGGCAGCCCAAGACTGTTAAACCTTTATTGCACACTTCCCAGCCCACCTCCCCAAAAAGATAGTTTCTACAGGACTAAGCCCAAATGGAACAATTAACTCTTGAATTAACCAGAGTATTTATTTATTAACTTCTGTTCTAACTGTAGATAGCATGGCTCTAAATGTTTTATAAAAGTTAACTTTGGTACTTGTGAAAAGTCTGTAGTAAATCCAGATTAGTAGAGCCTCAGCTGAAAACATTTTTAGTATGCCTATAAAAAGCATGCTATCTTGTATAGAATGTAAAGGCATTCAGTTATGATTAAGTAATTATATAATATTTAAATGTGTATTATTTGCTAAATTTAGATATTAATGACCCATTTATTTCTACCCTTGGACATCAAAATTTTATCTCATCTCTACCCCACCCCTAAAAAAAATTAGTGAAGAAAAATAACTAAAAAAGAAAAATCAGTATTTTTGGTTTCTCACCTGTTTTTAAAGAAGCAGGGAAGATTGAACAAACACACACAGTGTGTGAGTTTAAAAGTCATTAATCTACCATAATGAGACATCATGACAAACCTATCAGAATGGCAAAAATGAAACTAGAGAGAATATCAAATGATTTGAGGATGCAGAGAAACAATCACTCTTATGTCTCTGATGGGAATGCAAAATGATACTGCCACTCTGGAAAAGAGTATGGGCAATTTCTTACAGACTAAACATGGCATTTTCCGTAAGACCCAGAGATTGAACTCTTGGGCATTTATCCCAGAGAAATGAAAACTTATATTCACAGAGGAAGACTCAATGTACACAATGTTAATAGCAGGTTTTTTGATAATAGGAAAAGTTGGAAACAACAAGGATGTCTTTCAACAGGTAAAATGGTTAAACACACTGTTGTATCATACCGTGAAATACTGCTCAGCAGTAAAAAGGAACAAACTTTTAATCCATACAGCAAATTTAGATGCTAAGTAAAAAAAGCTATATCAAAGATTATATACTATTTGATTTCATTTATGTAATATTCTTGAAATGACAGAGATGGAAAACAGAATAGTGGTTGACAGGAAAAGGGGGGAGTCTGTAGCTATTAATGGGTAGCATGAGGCATCCCTAGGATGGAACTGTTGACTGTGGCATCGGTCACATGGATCTGCACATATGATAAAACTTCGTAGAACTAAATCACATACAAAGTGTCAGGATTATGTAAGACTTGAAATCTGAATAAATTAGGTTTTTATTAATGTCAGTTTCCTGTACTGTAGTTTTGCTAGATGTTACCATTGGGGGAAATTGGTCAAAGAGCTTATGGGATCACTGTATTATTTCTTACAACTGCATGTAAATCTACAGTTATTTCAAAATAAAAAGGTTTTAGAAATAGCCGTGGTAAAAACCAAAACCAAACCCATTGCCGTTGAGTTGATTCCCATCATAGCAACCCTGTAGGTCAGAGTAGAACTGCCCCATAGAGCTTCCAAGGAGCAGCTGGTGGATTTGACCTGCTAACCTTTTGGTTAGCAGCCATAGCTCTTAACCACTGCACCACCAGGGCTCCCTAGCCTTGGTAAGGGAGGTGTATATCATATATTGTTTCACTGAATTTTCACCTCTCACTGTGAGGTAGTTGTTTTTATCCTAAATGTACAGATAAGGAAAGCGAAACTCAAAGCTTAAAGTACTTGCCCAAGTAATTTGTTCATGTCTTTCTAACTCCCAAACTCAGGTCCTTCCATCACACTCTACTCTTCTCAGCTCGGCTAACTAGACTGGATGAGCCTCTGTTGGGCCTGGGCATAAAATTTCTCTGCCGCCCCTTAGGAGCTTCCAGAACAATCCTTGACAGAGAAGACTAGAGCTTCTCCCAGCTCTCTTTGCATAAGACAAACTTTGTTAGAAAGAACTTTGCTCCCAGGGCATTTGTTCTTGCATACATCATTGGGTTCCCTCACAGTTATCTACTGGTCAGCAGTTGAAAGTAAACAGGATTATTTTCCTTCAAAACCTTCAGACTCCTCTTTCATCTTTCTCTTGCTTCCTGATTGCTCTCCATCCATTCCCTCTCCTTTAACAAGACTTGAAATTACTAACTTATAATAACTGAGACTCATTTATACTGATACATTACCTCTCCTGGGTCGATCTTCTTTTCAAGGTTAGGGTAGAAGGACAGGTTTCATCCATTACAAAAACACTTACGGGATTAAGAGTCAGCACAGACAAATCCCTCCTTCCCTCCCTCCCTTTTTCCCTTCCTCCCTCCCTCCCTCTGCTCCCTTCCTTTTCCCTCCCCTCACTAGGGTTGGCCATCCTATTTACGTGTTGTGCCTGCCTGCATCATTTTTTCATAGCTCCTACTTTCGCTATCAAAAGTGTGCTGGTTTGAATAATAAATTTTATGATAATCTGTGCAAAAAGGCATTGATCTACCTTCTTTCTCTTACATGGGACAAAAGGTTAAGCAGAATTTAATATCTGCTTTATAAATCTTTATGCTATACTTCATGTTTAATTTGACTTATTTGATTGTAAGAAACAGAGATTCACTGAAATTACTTCAGGAAAAGGCGATTTATTGTAATGATACACCGGCACTGGAATTGGAACCCAAGGCAGCCCTAGGGATCAAACAGTATTCTTCATCCTTCCCTCTGAGGTGACCTGGTCTGTCTCTCTAATGAACTGCTTTTTTGTGGGTGTGCTTGCTTTGTTTTCTTATCATTACCTACCTCTTTTGTTTATGTACATTTTTTTATTCCTTTAAGTTCAGTGTTAATATCATGGAGGTCCCTTCTGGCCTTTCTCTGAGTCAAAGGTTCTTAAACTGGAATCCGTAGATGCTTTAGGTATACATTGAACACACCAAAAGTGTATGTTTATACATGTGTGTTTTTTCCCCTTGGGAGAGGTCTGTAGCTTTCAACAGTCTCAAAGTAATCTGAGACCTAAAAAAAAAAAATCAGTAACTTTTCTATTTCTGTCCTTACTACAGACTGGCGTAGAATCTCTAAAGTCATATTTCCAAGAAAGAGACTTTGACCCAACTCATCTTTTTCTACCAGGTTACAGATCATCTCTGCATTAGCTACCTTCGGGTCAGTTGCAGTCTCCTGTCTACCTCTGTATAATTGTGAAACATGTACAATAGAACCAATGAGTTTTACTTGAAAGGAGCCATGGGAAGCTGGGAACAGTAATTGGCATTCCCAGTACAGTTCATTAAACCAGTACTTATTGAAATATGTTCCTCCAGGCAAGACCCAGTGACTTGCTCTGTGAGATAAAAAGATGAATTACGAATACTAGCCTCCAAAAAATGGAAACAACCCAAATATTTGTCAACTGATGAATGGATAAATAAAATGTGGTGTGTTCATATAATGAAATATTATTTGGCAATAAAGAGGAATGAGATACTGATAACACCTACAACATGGATGAACCTTGTAAACATTATCTAAGTGAAAGAAGCCAGTGACAAAAGGCTACACACTGTGTAATTCCGTTTATATGAAATGTCCAGAATAGGTAAATCTATAGAGATAGAAAGATTAGTTGCCTTGGACTCGGGGGAGGGGTGTTAAGACAGGGAGTGACTGCTAATGGGTACAGGGTTTCCTTTTGGGGTGATGAAAATGTTCTAAAATCATGGTGATGGCTGCACAACTCTGAATATACTAAAATCCATTGAATCATACGCTTTACATGGGTGAATTGTTAGGTACGTAAATTTATTTCAATAAATCTATTACATAAAAAGTAATAATAATCCTAACTTCAAGAAATGTGTACCCTGTAGGAGATAAAACAAGACTTGTCCACACATTATAAATTGAAAGTAGAAAGTGGTTGTATTATTTTCAAAAAAGATGAGAATCTGTAACAAACACATTGACACATTGTACATATTGGTCATGTGATTTATCTTTAACTCTCTGAGAGATGAAGTATTTATGGGAAGAGTACGATTGCATACAGTTTTGGAAGGGTTGGACATCAGAGAGGATTTTGCAGAAGAGGTGGAACTTGAATTAGAGGATGAAGCCATAGATAACATTTTTTGTTTAAAAAGATAGGAAGGGCATTCTAGGCCAAGAGTAAATCGAGAGTTCCAAATATGAGACTTAAAACTATTGTTAGAAATAACAGCAGGAGAGTAAAGCAAGAAACTGAGTGTGACTAGAACATTTTTCACTTTAATGTATATAATGGTTACAGTGGCCATGTGGCCTGGATTTTCCAAAGCAGCTCCAGTTCAAATATTCCTTTCTTTTTCCATACATTCTTCATGCTGAAATATTTGTATTGGAGCTTTTATAATTGATTTTTGCCAATTTTCATACCAGCATTTGAACATAATTAAATGTATTTTTGAGCCATTCAAATTTAATTGTACGAAAATTACACTGTGAAATTGGGGCACTATGAAATATTGCCATCCCCCACTCCCATCCTGCACAAAAAAAGGGCACAACTAAAGCCTCCATATATGTCTGACATTTGAGTTATTAGCTAACACTATTATTAACAAAAAGTTCATACAGTCTAAAGGAATGATCATATTATTATGTGGCCTCTTTTGCTTAACTTGGGCTGCTTTTCTAAGAAAACAAAACCAGTTGTCACTGAGTCGATATCAACTCATGGCAACCTTGCAGAGTAGAGCTGTACGCCATAGGGTTTTCAAGGCTATGACCTCAGAAGCAGATCACCAGGCCTTTCTTCTGAGGCACCTCTGGATGAGTTTGAACCACCAACCTTTCAGTTAATAGTCGAGCACAGAGATCATTAAAATATCCTGGAATTTCAGTATGTCAGCACCTAAACTACATCACTCATCTGCCTGATAATAAACAAAGGCTACATGGATATGAAGAGAAGTATTTTGGGTTTCTCTCCATATCGAAATAAAAACTTTTTATCTACAAGCTCATTAAAGTTTGTTCAGTATCTATTGAGGAATCTAATAAAGCAGTAGATCAGTCAAAAAGAACTTGGAAGAAGATAACTTTTAATATCTGATAACATTTAGATTTTAAAACCTAAATAAATATACTACCTTCATTTCTTCCATCTTAAATTGTTCCTTAAGTATTCATTTTTTAAAGAAAGGATACTATATTTTATTATAAATGTCTACTTTATAAAAGCAATTTGTAAATCTGGGTTTTCAAAACCTCTATAGAAATAAGAATTTACTAGCTGTTTTAAATAGTCAGGTTCTGTAGTTTAATAACCACTTTTTAATTAATACGTTTCAGTTCTGGAGGTGGTTTTTGGCAAACCTGGCTTCTGGTGGAGCTGCTGGAGCAACATCCTTATGTGTAGTATATCCACTAGATTTTGCCCGAACCAGATTAGGTGCTGATATCGGAAAAGGTATGGGGTTTTTAGAAATAAATTCTCTGTTTTTTGAACTATGCATTATTTATTGTAGAGTTATGCTGTAACAACCATGTTAGCAGATACAGTCTAAAATTTTTATTTTCAACCAAGTGGTAATCATAGGGCCGAAAGTATACTACTTTATTTTCCCCCCTTAAAAGGTGGGAAGGGGAAGACCAACACTGTATGTTGCAAACACAAAAACTACTAATGCTTTACTTCCATTTTTTTCCTAGAGAGCCAACTCCTAAATCCTTCCATGTGCTTACTCCTGTATCGACTGTAGATGCTCTCTAGGTTAATGTACAACTTTCATCCTAGGGATTCTTCTTGCCTTCTTATTTTATTTATCACATCTTCCTATGTATGTTCCTTGGTACCTTTCTGAGAGTGAATAGGACATAAATTGAGATCTTGCATGTCTAAAAATGCCTCTGATTTACTCTCTTGATTAATATCTGGCCATATATATAATTTTGAATTTAAAGTAATTTTCCTTCACAATTTTGAAAGCATTACTCTGGCTTCTCGTTTTCAGTGTTGCTTTTAATAAATTGGATCTCTGTCTTACTCCTGATCCTTTCTATCCCTGATGAGCTGACATTTCATGATGATGTACCTTGATGTGATTATTTTTTTCAATAATTGTGAAGGTTACTCAATAGGCACCATTCAGCATGTAGACTCATGTTCAGTTCAGAGAAGTAAGTCACTTGGCTGCTTAGGGTGAGGATGAGGATTTTGAGCATCCAGATGCTCCCCTGCTTTCACTCCAGGGATAGTATCTAGTTCCTCTAATTTCTGAGTATTTTCTGGGGTTACTGGAGGAAAATGACTTCCAACAAAATCCCCCTTTACAACAAAATAAATTTTAGACTTCTGGGCAACATGATGTTATAGACAGAAGCACCACACCATCCCTCCAAAGCAAAGGAAACCCTGAGCATCAATGAAGAGAGAAAGAACTCAGCCAAGCACCAAATGGAATAAGAAACTGACAGAGAACAGAGAGTGAGGACAGATACATGCAGAGGTCCCATTTCAGCTAACGCAGCACAGATCCACCATCTTGGATGCTTGTCAGAGATCAGCGAATGGGGTACGAGAAAGCAGCTTCACAGAGCTTCCTGCAGGAGACAGAACAACCTGTAACCAGTGACATACGCTTTCCCAAGCCCCCCGCTTCACCCCCACTCAGCCTCCTCTGCTTCCTGCGGCCACAGTCTTAACCAGGAAGCATCAGCTTCACCCTATTGTTGCTTGGATCCATCTGCCTGCACTGGCCGGCTCCCTGAGTGTCATTTGTTGGCTGCTGGTGTTGCTTTTTTCCGCTTCTTTTGATTTCTTCCATACCTCTCACCACCTCCCCCTCCTTTCTGTCAAATACCTGGCTCCATGTGCCATCTTTGCTTCCTCCTGAAAGGCTGTGAAACACCGCTCGAATGTGAAACTGCTGCCCAGTCCGTGCTGCCACAGTGGTGGGATACCGGGGCTTTTTTGTTTGTTTTAAATTGTTTGTTTTTCTTTTTCTCTTCTCAAACTGGGAGCCCATTCTAGCCAGGCAGTATTGCGTGAGACCTCAGTTTGTGCAGATGCACAGAGGGATCCCTGAGAGCATTTATTTTTATTTTTTCTTGTTTTTTTTTTTTTCTTTCTGTTTTTTTTTGGGGGGGGGTTCTTGTTCTTTGTTTGTTTTGTTGTTATGTTTTCTCTATTTTTCCCTTTTTATCTTTCTTCATTACTCAGTTCCTCATCTCTCTATACTTACTTTCTCTTCCTGTCTCCTGAATACCTGGCATTGAGTGACACCTCTACCCCTTCTAGCCAGGCTGTACTTCACGGCCTGGGAGCAACTTCCCTAGACCTCGCAGCTGCACCGGTGGGATCCCTGTGAGATTTTCTTTTCTTTTTTCTAATTTTTATTTATTTCTTTTCTTTTCTTTCTTTCTTCTTCTTTTTGGTTTTCTCCATTTCATAGTCTCTCATCTCTCCACTCCAACAGCAAGCTCCCTTAGCATCTTTTTTGTTTGTATGTTTTTGGCTCCTCTTCCTCTCTCCTCTCTCTCCCCGTTCCCGTACCCATCTTAGCTCCACACATCACAATCTCCCCCCTCCATCCTGCCTACCTGCACCATATGCTGAACATCACACCCCCAGCACCAGAGGCACGGCCTACCAAAACCTACTCTGCACTGATTCCCGGTCCGCCCTGTTGGCCCGAGTACATGCCACAAACAACCCATACCAGCAGTTCTTCTTCAGCTACACCTGCCCTGCTGTACCATATCTGAGTGACTGACCCTGCCAATTGGAGAAGGAAGCAAAAAGCATTGTGTCCACAGATGAGTCAACAACAAAGAGCACACAGCCTGCCTGCTCAGACATAGCCAAAGAAAACAAAAAAGCAGGATGAAACAAACAAATCTACAATCAATAAAACAGGAAAATAACTACCGAATGCCCCAAAGACAGCAGACAATATCAAAACATATACAAAAACAGGACAGGATGGTTCCAGTAAGCATCCAAAATAAAACACCAGATGACTTTCCAATAGAAGAAAAGGCACTAGAACTACCTAATAGGATTCTCCAATATTCAGAGCTATATGAGGATTGAAGCCAAAGGCAGACAAAAATGAGGAAAAAAATAGACAAACTCATGCAAAAGGCAGACAAATTCATGGAAAATATGGACAAAAAAATGGAAGAATTCAAGAAAATAATGCAGGAACAAAATGCCAAAATAAATTCACAACTAGAAATCATACAAAGCCAACAATTAGAAATCCAAAAGATAACAAGGTTTCAGAAATGGACAGTGTCATGGAAGGGCTGAGGAGCAGGTTTGAAACGGTGGAAGACAGGATCAGTGAACTTGAAGACAAACACTTGGATACAAGTCTGTTTGAGGAAAAATCAGAAAAAAGAACAAAGAAAAATGAAGAGACCCTGAGAATCGTGGGATACAATCAAAAGCAAATGTTTGTTAGTGATCAGAGTGTCAGAACAGAGGGAGAAAACAGAAAATACAGAAAGGATCACTGAAGAACTCCTAACAGAAAACTTCCACAATATCATGAAGGATGAAAATCTGGCCATCCAGGAAGCTCAGTGAACCCCATATCGGATAGACCCCAAAAGAAAATCACCAAGGCATATCATAATCACACTCGCCAAAACCAAAGACAAAGAATCCTGAGAGCAACTCATGAAAAACAAAAAGTCATATACAGAGGAGAAACAATAAGACTCAGCTCAGATTATTTGGCAGAAACCATGCAGGCAAGATGGCAATGGGATGACATATATAAAAACTTGTAAGAAAAATATTGCCAGCCAAGAATAATATATCCTGCAAAACTGTCTCTCAGATATGATAGCGAAATTAGGACATTTCCAGATAAATGGAAATTAAGGGAATATGTAAAAACCAAACCAAACTTACAGGAATTATTAAAGGGAGTCCTTCAATCTGAGAACAAACAACATCAGCTCACAGGCTCAATCTAGGACACAGGATCATACCAGCCAGATACCAGCCTAGGAAATGAACTCTCAAGGACTATCTAAAACCAAAAGAAATACAACAGGGAATCAGAACAGTTAATCTGTAAATGACAACAACATCAGAACAATAAAAGAGGGAATAAACAGTATAGCTATAGAACCTTCTAATGGAGAGGAAGGCAAGGCAATACCAAGTAGTAATAGACTGCTTCAAACTTAGGAAGCTAAGGGTAAATTTCACAGTAACCGCAAAGAAAGTTAACAAATCTACTCATCAAAATAAAGAGGAAAAACATAAAGTCTCACTAAAAACAAAACCTACAAAAAAGAAATGAGAAAAAAAAAATCCACAAACGAAAGGAACTCAGCACAGGAGAGTAAGAGGAACAAAGAAAACGTCAGCATCACAAAAAAAAGCACTACAAAATGACAGCAATAAAGTCACATCTATCAATAATTACACTGAATCTAAATGGCCTAAATGTACCCATAAAGAGATGCAGAGTGACAGAATGGATTAAAAAAAACAGGATTCATCAGTTTGCTGTCTACAAGAGACACACTTTAGAAACAAAGACGTAAATTTATTAAAAATCAAAGGATGAAAACAAATCAAGAAAACAACCACCAAAAAAGAGCAGGAGTGGCAACACTAATCTCAGATAAAATAGACTTGAAAACAAAATGCACCATAAAAGACAAAGAAGGACACTATATAATGATTAAGAGGACAATCCATCATGAAGACATAACCATAATAAACATCTATGCACCCAGTGACAGGGCTCCAAAATACATAAACTCTAACAGCATTGAAAAGAGAAATTGACAGTTCCAGGATAATAGTAGGAGACTTCAACACGCCACTCTTGGTAAAAGAACATCTGAAAAGAAAACAAAGTTACAGAACACGTAAAGGGCACAATCAGCCAACTTGACCTCATGGAAATATATAGAACGCTCCACCCTACAGCTGCAAAGTACACATTCTTTTCCAGTGTACATGGAATGTTCTCCAGAATAGACTACATCTTAGACCACAGAGCAATCCTCAACAAGATCCAAAACGTTGAGATATCACAAAGTATCTTCTTGAACCACAACGCCATCAAGGTAGAAATTAACAACAGAAAGAGCAAGGAAAAAAATCAAGTACATGGAAACTGAATGACACCATGCTTACAAACCACTGGCGAATAGCAGAAATCAGAGATAAAATCAAAAAATTCCTAGAATCAAACGAGAATGAAAATACATCATACCAAAAACCTTTGGGACACAGCAAAGGCAGTCCTCAGAGAACAATTTATAGCAATAAATGCACACATCAAAAAATAAGAAAGGGACAAAATCAAAACATGAACTACACAACTTAAACAAACAGAAAAAGAACAGCTAAAAAAGCCCACAGCCACCAGAAGAAAGGAAATAATAAAGATCAGAGCAAAAATAAATGAAATAGAGAATAGAAAGAACCAACAAAACCAAAAGTTTGTTCTTTGAAAGGATCAATAAAATTGACAAACCACTGGCCAGACTGACAAAAGAAAAACAGGAGAGGACGAAAATAACCCAAATAAGAAATGACAAGGGGACATTACAACAGACCCAACTGAAATAAAAAGGATCATAACAGAGTCCTGTGAAGAACTATACTCCAACAAATTTGAAGACCTAGAGGAAATGGATAAATTTCTAGAAGCACACTGCCTACTCAAACTATCACAAAGTGTTGCTGAAAATCTGAACAGACCCGTAACAAGAGAAGAGATTGAAAAGGTAATAAACTCCCACCAAAAAAATAAGCCCCAGCCTAGATGACTTTACTGGAGAATTCTAACAAACATTCAGATAACAGCTTATACCAGTACTACTCAAACTATTTCAGAATATAGAAGAGAAAGTGACACTTCTGAATTCATTCTATGAAGCCAGTATAACCCTGATACCAAAACCAGGCAAAAATGCAACAAAAAAGAGAATTACAGACCAGTATCTCTCATGAATATAGATGCAAAAATTCTCAACAAAATTCTAGCCAGTAGCACTCAGCATCATTTCAAAAAAATAATACACCACGACCAAGTAGGATTCATACCAGCTATGCAATGATGGTTCAACATTAGAAAAATCAATCAACATAATCCACCATGTAAATGAAAGGAAAGAAGAATCACATGATCATCTCAATTGACACAGAAAATGCATTCAACAAAGTCCAACATCCGTTCCTGATAAAAACTCTCAGTACAATAGGTATAGAAGGGAAATTTCTCAACATAATAAAAGGCATCTTTGCAAAACCAATGGCCAACATCATTCTTAACGGAGAGAGGCTGAAAACATTCCCCTTGACAAAGGGAACAAGATAAGGATGCCCTTTATCACCATTCCTGTTTAACATTGTCCTGAAAGTTCTAGCTAGGTCAGTAAGACAAGAAAAAGAAATAGAGGACGTCCAAGTTGGTAATGAAGAAGTGAAACTGTTCCTATTTGTAGATGATATGATACTATACATAGAAAACCCAGAAAACTCCAAGAGAAAACTATTGGAACTAATAGATTTAGCAGAGTAGCAGGATACAAGATAAACATATAAAAATCAGTTGGATTTCAATAAACCAATAAAGAGAACAATGAAAAAGCTATCACGAAAGTAATACCATTTATAATAGCCCCTAAAAAAATAAAATACTTAGGAATAAATCTAACCAGGGATGTAAAAGACCTATACAAAGAAAATTACAAAACACTGCTGCAAGAAACCCGAAGGGATCTACCTAAATGGAAAAACATACCATGCTCATGGATAGGTAGACTCAACATCATTAAAATGACAATTCTACCCAAAGCCGTTTACAAATACAGTGCAATCCTGATCCAAATGCCAACAACATTCTTTAAAGAGATGGAAAAACTAATCATTGACTTTATATGGAAAAGGAAAAAGCCCCAAATAAGTAAGGCACTATTGAAGAAGAAGAATAAAGTAGAAGGACTCACACTTCTGACCTCAGAGCCTACTATACAGCTACGGTAGTCAGAACAGCCTGGTACTGGTATGACAACAGATACATTGACCAGTAGAACAGAATTGAGAACCCAGATGTAAATCCATCCACCTACAGTCACCTGATCTTCGACAAGGGCCCAAAGTCCATTAAATGGGGAAATGACATCTTTTTAACAAATGGTGCTGGCAAAACTGGATGTCCATCTGCAAAAAAATGAAACAAGACCCATACCTCACACCATATACAAAAACGAATTCAAAATGAATCAAAGACCTAAATATAAAGCCAAAATCTATACAGTTCATAGAAGAAAAAATAGGATCAGCACTAGAGACCCTAATACATGACATTAACAGGATACAAACCATAACCAACAACACACAAACTCCAGAAGATAAGCTAGATAACTGGGATCTTTTAAAAATCAAACACTTATACTCTTCAAAAGACTTCACCAAAAGAGTAAACAGAGAACCTACTGACTGGGAAAAAATTTCGGACATTACAGGTCAGACAAAGGTCTAATCTCTGTAATCTACAAGAAAATCCAACACTTCTACAACAAAAAGATAAATAATCCAATTAAAAAATGGGCAAAGGAAATGAACATACACTTCACCAAAGAAGACGTTCAAGCGCCCAACAGACCCATGAGGAAGTGCTTGCGATCACTAGCCATTAGAGAAAACACAAATTAAAACCACAATGAGATACCATCTCACCCCAGAATTACTGGCATGAATCAAAAACACTGGAAATAATAAACGTTGGAGTGGCTGCAGGGAGATCAGAACTCTTGTGCACTGTTTGTGGGAATGTAAAATGATACAACCATTTTGGAAAATGATATGGTGCTGCTTTAGAAAGCTAGAAATACAAATACCATACAATCCAGCAATCCCACTCCTAGGAATATATCCCAGAGAAATAAGAGCCATCACACGAATAGATATATGCACACTTATGTTCATGGCAGCATTGTTCACGATAGCAAAAAGATGGAAACAATCTAGATGCCCATCAACAGATGAATGGATAAACAAACTATGGTACCTGCACCCAGTGGAGTGTTACACAATGATAAAGAACAGTGATGAATCTGTGAAGCATCTCATAACATGGATGAAACTGGAGGACATTATGCTGAGTGAAATAGGTCAATCACCAAAGGACAAATATTATATGATACCTTTACTGTAAAAACCCAAGAAGAAGTTACACACAAAAAGAAACAATCTTTGTTGGTTACAAGGGATGAGGGGGAATACTATATAGACAATAGATAAGTGGTAACTTTGGTGAAGGGTGAGACAGTACACAGTACTGGGGAAGCCAGCACAACTTGAAAAAGGAAAGATTATGGAAGCTCCATAGACACATCCAAACTCCCTGAGGGACCGAATTACTGGGCGGAGGCCTGTGGGGACCATGGTCTCGGGGAACATCTAGCTCAATTGGCATAACATAGTTTGTAAAGAAAATGTTCTACATTCCACCTTGGTGAGTAGCATCTGGGGTCTTAAAAGCCCGTGAGCACCCATCTGAGATACTCCAATGGTCTCGTCCCTTCAGCCGCAAGGGAGAATGAAGAAAACAAGATACAAGGATAAGATTAGTCCAAAGGACTAATGGACCACAACTACCACGGCCTCCACCAGACTGAGTCCAGTACAGCTAGATGGTGCCCGGCTACCACCACTGACTGCTCTGACCAGGATCACAACAGAGTTTCCCAGACAGAGCTGGAGAAAAATGTAGAACAAAATTCTAACTCAAAAAAAGACCAGACTTATTGGCCTGACAGAGACTGGAGAAACCCCAAGAGTATGGTCCCTGGACACTGTTGTAGCTTAGTAATGAAGTCACTCCCAAGGTTCACCATTCAGCCAAAGATTAGACAGCCCCATAAAACAAAAGACTAATGGGGCACAACAGTCCAGGGACAAGAACTAGAAGGCAGGAGGGGACAGGAAACCTGGTAATAGGGAACCCAGGGTTGAGAAGGAACAGTGTTGACCTGTCGTGGGGTTGTTAATCATTGTCATAAAACGACATGTGTCCTAACTGTTTAATGAGAAACTGTTCTGTAAGCCTTCATCTAAAGTACAATAAAAAAAAATTTTAAAAAAGAAAATAAATTTTAGCTTACTCTGCTCTACTGAGTTTCCACTCCTCCATCTCATTTCCATCTTGGAAAAATGTGTGAATTTCATTCTCTGTCTTGGTTCTTTCTTGTCTATATGGCTTTAAGCCTGTTTTATTCCTTTACTATCATTTAATAGGTTTTCTTTAGGGAGCAGAGATTGATTCAACATATATTTATTGTCTACTGTGAACCAGGCCCTTCCTTAAGTACAGGCTTAAATACACACCATATAAGATATGGAACTGATGCCTCATGTACCTTATAGTCTAGTGGAGGAAACAAGTAATAAAAAAGGAATAAATGACTAAAATATGCTGTCACTTAATGATAAATTCTATTAAGAAAAATTGAGGAAAAGTGGGTGAGACCAGTTTTAGGAAAGTGATCAGAGAAAATAGAAGAGGTGGCAGTTTGAGCAAAGATGAAAATACGAGTTCATCTGTCATGTTTAACTGAAACAATATTGGTATTGCTAACTCTTAGTCATCTAGTGCTTCTGTAACAGAAATACCACAAGTGGATGACTTTGACAAAGAGAATCTATTCTCTGAGAGTCTAGTAGGCTAGAAGTCCAAATTCAGGGTGCCAGTTCCAAGGGAAGGCTTTCACTATCTGTTGGCTCTGGGGCAAGGTCCTTGTCATCAATCTTCATTTGGTCTAGGAGCTTCTTGGCTCAGGGACCTCAGGTCCAAAGTACTCACTCTGCTCCCGGCATTGCTTTCTTTGTGGTTTGAGGTCCCCAACTCTCTGATTACTTCCATTTTCTTGTATCTCTTCTAAGATAAAAGGTGATATAGGCCACACCCCAGGGAAACTCCCTTTACATTGGATCAGGGATGTGACCTGAGTAAGGGTGTTAACATCCCACCCTAATCCTTTTTGAAATAATCTAATCTTGTCTCATTAACCACAGGCAGAAATTAGGATTTACAGCACGTAGGAAAATTACATCAATCACAAAATGGAGGACAACCACACAGTACTGGGAATTATGGCCTAACCAAATTGCTACACATATTTTTGGGGTACACAATTCAATCCATGACACTAAGTAAGTGAAAATAACGTACTATATCCTGTTTTAAATTCTGTAGTTTTGTTATCTTTCAAAATCAGGAAAATTTTATATTGGAATATTGCATTCTACGTATAATAGTTTAAAAAGATTGTCAAGTAGTTCTACGGAAAATAAATAAAATGAACAAATTCTAGAAAAATAATACCACATCTAAAATGTTTACAATCCTAAATTTCCTAGCGCTTGGCTTTGTATTTTTCCTTTGTCTTTTTGTTCTTCAACTGAAGGCAGTCTTGGAGTTTTTCATTCTTAAGTATTTTGTGAACCCCAACTAGTAACTTCTGGTAACCCTATAAGGCAGAAAAGAACTGCCCCATAGGGTTTCCAAGGCTGTAAATCTTTACAGAAGCAGACTGCAGCATCTTTCTCCCATGGAGCGGCTGGTGGGTTCGAACCACCAACCTTTCAGTTAGCAGCCAAACATTTAACTACTGTGCCACTAGGGCTCCTTGGTGATTTTATCAAAATATTTTAAGTCAGATTGCTTGAAATTGATTGCTTTCATAAGAAATTGATATTTTTAGTTAAATTCTTTTAAGGTGGTATTCAAAATCTTAACTGATGATCTTTAAATAAACAGAAGGATTTTAATATGCGCTTTCTTCATTAGATTTCTAAAAAGCAGTTTAGGAAAATTTTAAATCTGTAAAATATTTAACTTTTATTAAAGTATTTAGCTGATATATAATGTTGCTAATAAATTTTAAATGACTTTATTTTAGGTCCTGAAGAACGGCAATTCAAGGGCTTGGGTGACTGTATTATGAAAATAGCAAAATCAGATGGAATTGTTGGCTTATACCAAGGGTTTGGTGTTTCAGTTCAGGGCATCATTGTGTACCGAGCCTCTTATTTTGGTGCTTATGATACAGTTAAGGTAATTTGGGGGGTTTAACTTGGATATAGTAAATAAGTGATTAATATGTTTTTATTGTTCTAATTGTTAATATGTTCAGCAGATGTGTTTACCTTTAAAATTATAGAAACCAAAATAAATGACAAAGTAAGGAGAAACATGGAATTCTGTTTAATCATTACTTTGGTATCACCTAATTAAAATTTATAATTTATATTTTGGATCTGACTTTAGACATAAAGATTATCCAAACATTAGTCTTTTGTGGTGTTTGCATTGAAAGATTCACCATAAATCCCTTTGCAAGTAGAAGACATGATGATTAAGCTTACATGAGAATCACATCTTTAACGTATAGCAAGCCATCTTCTAACAGTTTTTCTGTTTTTCCATTAATTTGTTATCACTTTTTTACATGTAAATAATTAATAATCAATTTACTATATCATTCTGGGAAATAGGCATAGTATGATTAATTAAATAAATGCTATTATAGGTCAGTTATCTATGGGTACTACTAGATTATCTATTGTATTCTCCAGGTGGGTCTCCAGTTTGCCTTGTCATTTTCGTATCTTGATAACACTTCCATAAAGTAGGAAAGGAATAGGTTGTAATAATGGCTACCATTTTTGAGCTATTACTTTGTTCTAGGAACCTTGTTAAGTACTTTACACCCTCACAGTGTTCTGGGATAGCTTTTAATATCTTCATTTTAAAGATAAATAATCTAAGAACGGTTTTGTAATTTGCTTTTTAAGTGCCAGGCAAAGCCCATGCTCTTGATCACCACAACACAATGCTTCCAAAAAGAAGCAATGAAATTAATATCAGTATTATTTATTAAATAAAATTAAAACTTAAAGGAAATTTCATAGTAGGCTTATATACTACAGTGAAACCTGTGAGAGCTGGAACTCAGTGGGACTGCCTTGTTTTTCTGGGTCTTGCAAGTTTTCCACCTTTGACAGGGTGTAGTCATACTACTTTTCTGTTGCTCATTTTAGTGGAAAATGTGGAGTTTTCCTTCTCTGACAGTTTTCTGCCTTACACAGGTTCTGGATTTCACAGTTTTTAGTGTATCTCTGTGCTCCATCATTAGTATAAGTGTAGCTGAATGTCATTTTATTGTGATTTGGACAGATTACTTTCAGTTTTTAGTGTATTTTTAAGAGAGATATGTTAATATAAATTATAGAATCTCATGTAATTTAATCAGAAAATTTGTGTACTCTCCTCTGCTTTTCTCTGTTATCACCTTCAATAGTAATGGAATTTAAGAACATAGATTCTTCACTAGCTTAGGACTCTAAACTGATACCGTTGAATGTCAGCTGTTGATGCTGTTAGCAGGCATTTTTTCATGTTTTTCAACTCTGTGAGGAAGAGCTATGGAAGAACTTTTTTGGACGCTAGTTTTAGGTGCCATTATTAATACATCCCTTGTAAAATAGAAAATAGGCTTTTGAAGTGTAGTTATGTATGGAATTCTCCATTCTTACTGATCACCTTTATTGTTGGAATCTTTCTACATTGAGCCCAGCTGGTTTTATTGCTTTTTAAAAACTAATCAAGCCCTCTTTCATATAATAATTATCCTCCGACTTAAGAATTTAAGTTACTTTGGAAATTACTTGGTTACTTGACAACATTTTTATTTCCTAGGGATTATTACCAAAACCAAAGGAAATCCCGTTTCTTGTCTCATTTTTCATTGCTCAAGTTGTGACTACGTGCTCTGGAATACTCTCTTACCCCTTTGACACAGTTAGAAGACGCATGATGATGCAGGTATTTTATATTATTTGTAAGCTTAATTGAACTTACTAATATAATATCTCTAATAGCCAGGTATCATATATTCAAATTCTAGAGAAATTTTGGCTGAAAGTGATACATCATTTCTTTTACCTAGCTAAAATAAATGCATGATGTGTTCAGACTCATATTCTTTCCTAAAACAGCCATCAGACAGCAAAGCTGCTTTTTCATCTACCATCCAAACACAAAGAACTGCCTTCCACTCCTGTAGATACATTATTTGGAGGATGAAGGGGAATGGCAGGGATTGGATGAGTATGTCTGTTTTGGATGAAATGTTAGATTAAGTAGAATAAACCTAGTCACAAGTCATTGATATATGTGATAATTTGTTATAGTATATTTTAGTAAAATAAATATTTTGAACTCCAAGGATGAAAGCTTGTTTATAATGATCTAAGTTCTAAATATAAACTCCCAAATCAAAGCTTTGATATATTCAATCTCCACTGCTATTACTTGCTACATTTATTCTCACAGCAAATATTTGAGTGCCTAATTTATGCTAAGCTGGTGGCGCAAACAGTTTGCTCTCAGCTAATAGCCTAAAGGTTGGTGGTTCAGACCCACCCAGTGGTGCCATGGAAGAAAAGCCCAGTGATCTGCTTCCATAAAGATTATAACCAAGAGAACCCTATGGAGCAGTTCTACTCTGTAACACGTAAGATCACCATAAATCAGAATTAACTCGATGGCAGTCAGTTTGGTTTGGTTTTTATGGTGACGCTAGAGTGCCTGCGAGGTAGAAACAGCTAACATGCTTGGCTGCTAACTGAAAGGTTGGAGGTTTGGGTCCACCCAGAGGTGCCTCACAAGAAAGGCCTAGCAATCTACTGCTGAAAAATCAGCCATTGGAAACCCTGTAGAGCACAGTTCTAATATGACACACGCGAGGTCACTATGAGTCAGAATCTGCTCAACAGCAACTGGTTTTATGGTGACATACGACAAAACTTGCCCCCAAACTCATAGTCTAATACTGAAGACATACAGTTAATGGTTTAAATAGAAATATGCATAGGTGCCAGGAATGCATAGAGGAGAGGTGACCAGATGCCTCCATTGATTAGATGTGGTCTCTTGGAGAGCTAAATCTTAGTGAAGAAGCTTTCTTCAGACAGTGGGAAGGCATTCTAAGCAGAGGGAAAAATACATATGCAAAATAAAGGATATTATCCGTGACTACGGTGCTCCATTAAAAAACCATTTGTATGAGACCAAAAGGTCAACAATTGCTCTAATGCAAAGATGAAGATAAGGAGGCAGGGAAACTAGACTACTGGAAATGGAACAACCAGAATGCAATTAAAGAAAATATTGACATATTGTGAAAAATGTAACTAATGTCACCCAAACAATTTGTGTAGAAATTGTCAAATGGGAACCTAATTTTCTATATAAACTTTCACCAAAAACACAATAAAATAGTATTCTAAAAAAACATAGGCAAAGAGGTATGGCTTGAAAAGTAGTTCATTATAACTGGATCATGAAAAAATCAAAACCAAACCAGTTGCCAACGAGTTAATTCTAACTTTGGCAACCCCACGTGTGCCAAGTAGAACTATGTTCCATAGGCTTTTCAAGGCTAAGACCTTTCAGAAGCAGATCACCAGGCCTTTCTTCCAAGATACCTCTGGGTGGGTTTGAACTGCCAATCTTTCAGTTAGTGGTCCAATGCCAAAACATTTGCACCACCCAAGGATTCCTGGTTTCATGAGGGCAAGTGAAAGTGAAGCCAGAAAGCTACAATAGTAATACAATGCCAGATACCGTCCTAAGTATTTTACGCTTTAACTTATTTAATTCTCAAAATAACATTATGAGGTACAGGTACTATCATTTTATATGTATATGAAATGGCCCTGGAAGAACCCAGTAGGGCCATCTGGAATGGTAAAGCGTATCTAACTTATTATTTCATACATGGGCTGTCCTGAGAGTTATTCCTTTTTCATCTCTGTTGTCTCTAGATCTATGTGTAGCTCAATTTTAGTACACTGAGAAACTTTTAAAAATGATAAATTAATTTGCATGTGGATGGTAGATCATGGTATTCTATCAGTGTTAAATTTCCTGATTTTGATAACCATACTCTATGGACATGTAAAAGAATATCCTTGTTTTTAGAAAATATATACTGAAATGTTGAAGGATAAAGGGATGATGTGTGGTTCAGAAAAAAAACTGTGGATGTGTGTGGTTTTATCTACACGTGCGTGTTTAATAGAAAGAGGGAAGGAGAGAGGAGGAAAGGAAGAAAGAAGATAAAGCAGATGGGACAAAACGTTAACAACTGAATACAAATATCAGGGTTTTTTTCTTCCTAACCAATTCTTAGACCTTGTATTTCATTTTCTTGTCTTTCTACATTGGCTGAGACCTTTGATTAAGTTTTATATTAGAGACGTAATAGTTGACATCCTTGTCTTGTTCCTTACTTTACAAGAAATTCCCTCAGTGTTAAATAATTCAATGTTAGCTGTGTTTTTTCTAGTTACTGTTTATCATGTTATGGCAGTTCCTTTCTGTTCCTGGGTTACAACAGTTTTTAATCATGAATGGCTGTCATGTTTTTTCTGTATCTATTGAGATGATCGGTTTTTTTTTATTCTTTTAATATGTTGGTGTATTAGATTAATCTGTTTTCTAGTGGTAAACTAACCGTGTATCCCTAGGATAAACCCAGCTTGGTCATCACGTATCCCTTGTTGGATTAGACTTGCTGATTTTTGTTAGGATTTTTGCATCTGTGTTTCAGTGACATTGGCTTATAATTTTTCATTCTATATTGTCCTAGTCTAATTGTGTTACAAAGGCTGTTCAAGCCTCATAAAATGTTTTGGGGAGTCTTCCCATTTGTTCTCTTCTCTAGAATAATTTTTGTAAAATTGGAATTAAATGGTCATTGCATGTTTATTAGAACTCACATGTAAAGCCATTTGGACATGTGCTTTTCTTTATAAAAAGATTTTCAACAACTGATTTAATTTCTATAATGATTATAGAGTTATTCCAATGTTTTGTTTCTGTTCTGTTGGTAAATTTTATTTTTCTAGTAATTTATTCATTTCTTCTGAGTTTCCAAAATAAATGTCATGAAGTTTTTCATAGTATCCTGTTGACCTTTCTTTAAACTCTGGATCTTCTATAGCTATGTTGCTGTATGCTGTTGAGTCAATTCCAACTCATAGGAGCCCTATATGACAGAGCAGAACTGCCCCATAGGGTTTCCTAGGTTTAACCTTTAAGGGAGCAGATCACCAGGTCTTTTCTCCCTCTGAGTGGCTGGTGGGTTCAAACTGCCAACCTTTTGGTTAGCAGGTGAGCGCTTAACTGTTTCGCCACCAGGGCCCCTTGTAGTTCTGTTACCTTTACCGTTTCTAAAGATTTGGAGGCCTTTTTTTTCCCCTAGAATAATGTTTCTAGAAATTTGCTTCTAGAAATTTTAAAGTATTTCAAAGAACTAACTTAAGACTTTTTTATGCTCTGTGTTGTGTTTATTTTCTATTTCCTTTATTCCTGCTTGTTTCCTTATTTCTACTTTCTTTAGGTTTATTCATTTTCTAAAAATGTTTAGGTTGCTGAATAATTTTCAGCCCTTCTCTAATTTTTCAAGCTCATCATTTCTTTATAAGTGCCACTGAAGCTGTATCTCACACATTTTGTTAAGGAGTTTTTGGTTATCATTTGGCTTTAAATATGGTCTAAGGAGGGTTTTTCTTAATATCCAAACATGTAAGATTTTTCTAGTTACTTTTTTTTAATTGTGGTGAAATACATGTAACAAAAGTTTTCCATTTTAACCATTTTCTAGTGCACAATTCAGTGATACCATTACATTCACCACATTGTTCTACCATCATCACTGCCCATTTCCGAAAGTTTTACATCACCTCAAACAAAAGCTCAGTACCGATTCAGCAGTAAGTTCCATTCCCTCCTTTCTGCAGCCCATGGTAACCACTAACAAACTTTGTTTCTATGCATTTGCCTATTCTAGATATTTCATATAGGTGGGATCATATAATACTGTTCTTTTGTATCTGACTTATTTCACTCAGCATGATGTTTTCAGGGTTCATCCATGTCGTGGCACATACCAAAATTTCATTTTTCTTTATTGCAGAGTAATAGCCAGTTGTATGCATATACCACATTTTGTTTACCCATTCATCTGTTGATAGACACTTGGATTGTTTCCACCTTTTCACCATTGTGAATACTATTGCAGTAAACATTGGTGTACACATACTCATTTGAGTCCTTGCTTTCAAGTCTCTTGGGTATATTCCTACAAGTGGAATTGCTGGGTCATATGGTAATTCTGTGCTTAACTTTTTGAGGAACTCCGGAACTCTTTTCCGCAGGGGCTGCACTATTTTATATTCCTACCATCAATGCAGGTTCTCCACATCCTCAGCAACACTTATTCATTTATGTTTTTCTGATCATAGCCATCCTAGTGGGTGTGAGGTGATATGTCATTATGGTTTTGATTTGCATTTCCCTAATGACTAGGAGCCCTGGTGGCTCAGTTCTTAAGTGCTTGACTGCCAACCAAAAGGTTGGCAGTTCAACCCACCAGCCATCCCACAGGAGAAAGATGTGGCAGTCTACTTCCATAAAGATTTACAACCTTGATACTGCATGGGGCAGTTCTGCTCTGTCCTGTAGGGTCGCTGTGAGTTGGCATCAACTTGACGGCAATGGGTTTGTTTTTTGTTTTTTTAATTTCTAGAAACATTGAACATCTTTTTATGTGCTTATTGTCCATTTGTATATCTTCTTTGGAGAAATGTTTATCAAGTCCTTTGCCTATTTGTTAATTGGATTGTTTTCTTTTTGTTGTTGACTTGTAGGAGTTCTTTATATATTCTGGATATTAAACCCTTATCGGATATATGGTTTCCAAATATTTTCTCCCATTCTATAGGTTGTCTCTTCACTTTGTTGATAAAGTCCTTTGATGCACAAATCTTTTAATTTTTTATGAAGTCCAATTTATCCATTTTTTGTTGCTCTTGCTTTTTGGTGTCATATCTAAGAATCCATTGTCAAAAACAAGGTCTTAAAGTTTTACCCATGTGTTTTCTTCTAAGAGTTTTATTTTTTTAGTTCTTATGTTTAGGTCATTGACCTGTTGGAGTTAATTTTCTTATGTGGTGTGAGCTATTATTGATCTAACTTCATTCTTTGGCATGTGGAGATCCAGTTGTCCCAGGACCATTTATTAAAGAGACTATTCTTTCTCCATTGAATGGAGTTAGTGCCCTTGTTAGAAATCAATTGGCCATAGATACATGGGTTTATTTCTGAACTCTCAATTCTGTTCCATTGGTCTGTATGTTTATCGTTATACCAGCACCATACTGTTTTGATTACTATAGGTTTACAGTATGTTTTGACATCAGGAAGTGTGAGTCCTCCTACTTTGTTCTTCTTCAATATTGTTTTTGCTATTTGGGACCCCTTGCAATTCCATATGAATTTGAGGACTCACTGTTCCATTTCTTTAAAAAAAATTAAAAAAAAAAAAAACCATTGGAATTTTTATAAGGAGTGCATTGAATCTGTGGATTACTTTGGGTAATATTGATATCTTAACAACTTTAAGTCTTCCATTTCATGAACATGGGCTGTCTTTCCATTTATTTAGGTCTTCTTTCTTTCAGCAATGTTTTAGAGTTTTCAATGTACAAGTCTTTAACTTTCCTGGTTAAATTTATTCCTATGCATTTTATTCTTTTAGATGCTATCATAAATGGGATTGTTGTCTTGATTTCCTTTTCAGATTTCATTGCTGGAACATAAAGACACAACTGATTTTTGTGTGTCAGTTTTGCTAAGTTTATTTATTAGCTCTAGCAGCTCTTGTATGGGTTCTTTAAAATTTTCTATATGTAGTATCATATCATCTTCAAATAGAGGTAGTTTTACTTCTTCCTTTCTGATACAGATACGTGTCATTGCCTTTTTCTTGCTGATTGCTCTGGCTAGAACTTCAGTACAATGTTGAATAGCAGCAATGAAAGCAGGCATCCTTGTCTTTCACCATTGAGTATGATATTAGCTCTGGGTTTTTCATAAATGTTCTTTATCATGTTGTGGAATTTCCCTTCTAGTTCTAGTTTGCTGAGTGCTTTTATCATGAAAGTGTATTAGATTTTGTCAGATGCCTTTTCTGTGTCGATTGAGATGATCATGCATTATGGTCAGAGATTAAATTAGAGTCTGTGTAATGTCATCCTTTAAAATTTGTTAACCCTAGTATGTGGTCGGCTTTCAAATGTGCCTGAAAATTATGTATATTCTGTCATCATTGGGTACAGTAGTCAATATATGCCCATTTACTCAACGTACTTCCTCAATGCAGTGTTAATCTTACCTATCCTTAGTTCTCAGTGAAAACTATCTTAAGATAAAAGATACTAATATAACAGCAAACTGTTTATTTTTCTTTTTATAGAGTGGTGAGTCTCAACGCCAATATAAAGGAACCTTGGATTGCTTTATGAAGATATACAGACATGAGGGAATCAATGCATTTTTTCGTGGTGCCTTCTCCAATATCCTTCGTGGTACTGGAGGTGCTTTGGTGCTGGTGTTATATGATAAAATTAAAGACTTCATTAATATTGATATTAGAGGTAGTTCATAAAGAGATTAAATTAAGATACATGTATTTAACCTCTTAAATATACAAATTACATGGCTGCCATTTATATACATTTTGGTGATGTGTTATTACTGTCAGTATTTTCTTAAAGTGCTAATTCTGCAATATAGCATAGGCTTTTTTTAAGGATTTGGATACTTGATATGAGATAAATGTGGGCTTCCTTCCACTTAGACTCAAACTCACTTTAATGAGGCATTTCACTTGTCATAAGCAATATATGTTATTTCTGTTCATTTAAAATCCTTTTCTTACTTTTGTGATGAAAAATTAAAATGTATGATGCTGAAATCTAAGACATTAAAATATCTTCTTTTAAGTTGCTATTCTCTTAATGTACTTTTTCTCCCATCTTTTCAAATCATATGGTATGATCAAGATTTCTTAAAAACTTATCAGGAGATGTCATCATTTACATCTATAGGCATAAATAAGCTTTCTTCTACACATCTCTACTAAGACAGCACAGGGATTGCCATGTATAGTGTTTATAGTATCATACAGCTTTTTATACATACAAATGCTAGATGGGGACATAAAAAATTTTGATAAATAACTTTAATGACCCTTGTTATAAACCTGTAGTTGAAAAATAAAAGATATAAAATGGCTTATCTGCTAACCTTTGTCTTTAAAATAAATAAAAGCTAATGTGACTGTATCTTGGAACAAAAAAATTTCCTCTTGAAAATTAGTTTCTGTATTCTATATTGATAATAAGGGAAGTTTAAACTATTATAAATGAGGTTTTTTTAATTAACCCTACTGTCAGTATAAGCAGAGAAGTACGATATTTTTTTCACAATTGGGAACTGGCTTAACAGGGAACAGTAGATATTTCTCAGTGGAGAAGTATAAGCAAGGTTTAGTTCAGGGGTCTGTCTGGTTTCTCAGAAATGTTTTAGAAGATAGTACATTTGAAATTCCCAAAATGTTAAAGTTTTAGTGGATAAAGAAATGTTAAGCTAGTGGGGATAAACTATAGAAAGATTTTGTGAGGCTAGAAGTGGGCAAAAATGGGGCAGGTGAACTTTCTGGTGCACAGGGGCAAGATACATTTCAAGGAAGATAACAGACTATACTTTTTAATATTAAAATGTACCACATGAAATGTCAGATTTGAAGTGAATCATTTTTGAATCCTAATTAGACATGTTAGGGTAAGTGGCTGTTAGGTTACACCCTTTCATAGTACTAGGCTAGCTTTCATAATCATTTGACTTCATTTTATAGGTGGTTCTTTTCTTATAAGGGTTGATTTTTTTGCCCATCAATAATAAGGTGACTTTTGAGCAATCATCACTACTGTTTTTATGAGTTCACATTAGGACATAATGCATCTGAAGCTGAGAAAAACATCAATTTGGCATTAGGAGAGGGTGTTGCTAACCAGCGAATGATACAGTGATGGTTTCAGAAATTTTGCTTTGGAGACGAGAGCCTTCAGAAAGAACCTTGAGGAAAACCAAAATCTGTCATAAACGAAGACCAGTTGAAAGAATTGGTGGAAAGCAACCCTCCAACAACAGTTCAGAATCTTGCAGCAGACTTAGGTGTATCTCCCAAGACTGTTTCCCACCACTTGAGTGCCATCAGAAAAGTGACAAAATTGGACAAATGAGTTCCACACAAATTGATGGAAAATCAGAAATCACAACGTCTAGAGGTGTGCTCTGCGCTGCTAGCCCACAGCAAAAATGAGCTTTTTTTGCAACGTATCATTACGTGTGATGAGAAATGGATACTGTTAGACAACAATAAACTATCTAGGCAATAGTTAGATGCAGAGCAGTCTCCAAGACATTACCCATAACAACTACTACACCCAAAAAAGGTTATGGTGACTGTGTGATGGTTTGCAAAAGGCATAATCCCTTGTTCTTTTTTTTCAACAAGGGCAATCAATCCTTGCAAACTTATACTGTGAGGAAATTAATCATAGTCATGAAAAATCGAGATCAAAACAACCAAGACCAGTCAGTAGAGGTGGACCAATTCTGCTGCATGACAACACGCAACCACACAGTTCTCAAACCACTCCTCGAAAATTTAGAGCTAGGTTATAAGACCTTGCCACACCCACCTTACTCACCTGACATTCCCCGAGCGGATTACAACCTTTTCAACACTTCGAACTCTTTATACATATTAAAAGATTCACAAATCAAGAAGCTATAGTTGAAGCTTTGAGGAGTTTACAGTCTCAGATGACGTTTTTTAAAAGAGGAATACATAACATCACATTAGCACAAGATAATTAAACATAATGGAGCATATTTTGATTAAATAAATTTGTTTCATCTCCATTTATAGGGTTTTTACTTTTCCCTCAAAACACTGGTATTTCATGTGTATACCCTAATACATTGGTGTTAAAAGTCAATGGAAAAATTAACTCTTGAAAGCTATCAATATGATTTCTTGCATTGGTCAACATGCAGAAAGTTATAGAGCCAAAAGAGAAAACATTATCTTTTCCATCTACACTATGAGTAGTTCTCTTTGCCACAATAAAAGATTTAAGACGGTCAAAATAAAGGCAATTAAAATGAACAAATAAGAGGAATAATTTCCCATATGAAGATTAAGAAAATAAAGTTTTTGTTTTATACAGAGGCATGCTTAGAGGAAATAAGTCATTAAAATCTTGAATGGCAAACAGGACAGAAGGCAAATGGGAATGTAATCACTCAATTGCCAGACCAAAAGCCTATTCTTTGAAGCCTAGAAAATGTGTAATTAGGACAAAGAAAATGTTACTTATTACCCTAAACTGAGCTAAAAATCTATATACCTTGAACTGTTGTTAATGAAAGATGACTGACTTCCAATGAACAAAATAATCAGATTTCACAAAGAAATAATTTTTTAATGTTAAGACATGTTGGAAGAATGCATAGCTGAATCCCGATCCAAATTCCAATGGCATTTTTTAAGGAGATGGAGAAACATATCACCAACTTTGTATGGAAAGGGAAGAGGCCATGAATAAGTAAAGCATTACTGAAGAAGAAGAACAAAATGGGAGGTCTCTCAATACTTGATTTTAGAACCTATTATACTGCCATGGTAGTCAAAACAGCCTGGAACTGGTACAACAACAGATACATACACCAATGGAACATAATTGAGAATCCAGACGTAAATTCATCCACCTGCGAGCAGCTGATATTTGACAAAGGCCCAAAGGCTGTTAAATGGGGAAAAGACAGTCTCTTTAACAAATGGTGCTGGCATAACTGGATATCCATCTGCAAAAAATTGAAACAAGACCCATACCTCACACCATGCACAAAAACTAACTCAAAATGGATCAAAGACCTAAATACAAAATCTAAAAAGATAAAGATCATGGAAGAAAAAATAGGGATAATGCTAGGAGCCCTAATACGTGACATAAACAGAATACAAAACATTACAAACAATGCACAAACACCAGAAGGGAACTAGATAACTGGGAGCTCCTAAAACTCAAACACTTAATGCTCATCAAAAGACTCCACCAAAAGAGTAAAAAGACAGCCTACAGCCAGGGAAAAAATTTTTGGCTATGACAAATCCAATCAAGGTCTAATCTCTAAAATCTATAAGATACTTCAAAACGTCAACAAGAAAAAGACAAGTAGCCCAGTTAAAAAATGGGCAAAGGAGACGAACAGGCACTTCAGCAAAGAAGACATTCAGATGACTACCAGATACATGAGGAAATGTTCACAATCATTAGCCATTAGAGAAACGTAATTCAAAACAACAATGAGAAACCATCTCACCCCAATAAGGCTAGCATTAATCCAAAAGATACAAAATAATAAATGTTGGAGAGGTTGTGGAGAAACTGGAACAACTGTACACTGCTGGTGGGAATGTAAAATGGTACAACCACTTTGGAAATCGGTTTTGCACTTCCTTAAAAAGCCAAAAATAGAAGTACCATATGATCCAGCAATCCCACTCCTTGGAATATATCCTAGAGAAATAAGAGCTATCACACTAATAGATATACGTATACCCATGTTCATTGCAGCACTGTTCACAATAGCAAAAAGATGGAAGCAACCTAGGTGCCCATCAACGGATGAATGGATAAACAAATTATGGTATATTCACACAATCGAATACTACGCAACGATGAAAAATGATGAAGCCATGAAACATCTTGTAACATGGATGTATCTGGAAGGCATTATGCTGAGTGAAATTAGTCAATCACAAAAAGACAATTATCTTATAAGACCACTATTGTAAGAACTCAAGAAAAGGTTTAAACATGGAAACATTCTGATGGTTACGACGGTGGGGAGGGAGGGAGGGGGATTCACTAAGTAGATAGTAGGCAAGAATTATCTTAGGTGAAGGGAGGACAGCACACACTAAAAGGGAAGTCAGCACAACTGGAATAAACCAAAAGCTAAGAAGTCTCCTGAATACAACCAAACAGTTTGAGGGATAGAGTAGCAGGGGTGGGGGGGTCTGGGGACCATGGTTACAGGGGACATCTAGGTCAATTGGCATAACAATATTAAGAAAATGTTCTGCATCCCACTTTGGTGAGTGGCGTCTGGGGTCTTAAAACCTAGCGAGCAGCCATCTAAGATGCATCAATTGGTCCCAACCCACTTGGAGCAAAGGAGAATGAAGAACACCAAAGACACAAGGAAGATATTAGTCCAAGAGACAGAAGGGTCACATAAATCAGAGACTCTGTCAGCCTGAGACCAGAAGAACAAGTTGGTGCCCAGCTATCACCAATGACCTCCC
The DNA here is from genome assembly GCA_030035585.1 of Dugong dugon. Taxonomy (NCBI): domain Eukaryota; kingdom Metazoa; phylum Chordata; class Mammalia; order Sirenia; family Dugongidae; genus Dugong; species Dugong dugon. Next base: position 176,061,887 of record CM057463.1, on the reverse strand, counting down.
TGACAGGGAACACAACAGAGACCCCCTGATGGAGCAGGAGAAAAGTGGGGTGCAGAACTCATATGGTCATGGTGTGACTAAGACTGGAGGGACCCCAGAAGACATGGCCACCAGACTCTCTGTTAGCCCAAAACTAAAACCATTCCTGAAGCCAACTTTTCAGACAAAGATTAGACTGGAGTATAAGACATAAACTGATACCGGTGAAGAGAGTGCTTCTTAGCTCAATTAGATACATGAGTCTAAATGGGCAGCCCCTGTCTGGAGGCAAGAGGAGAAGGCCCCTGTCTGGAGGCAAGATGAGAAGGCAGAAAAGGACACTTGCTGGATGAATGGATATGGGAAATCCAGGGTGGAAAGGAGGAGTGTGTTGCCACAGTATGGGGAATGCAACTAGGGTCACACAGCAGTGTGTGTATAAAGTTTTGTATGAGAAACTAACGAACTGTAAACTTTCATTTAAAGCATAATAAAATGCATAGCTGAAGTATATTTAAAAGGAGCCCTGGTGGCACAGTAGTTAAGCACTCAGCTGCTAACTGAAAGGTTGCTGGTCTGAATCCACCAGCTGCTCCATGGGAGAAAAGATTTGGCATTCTTCTCCCTAGGAATCTCTGTGGGACAGTTCTGCAGTTTCTCATACATAATAGTTGGGAGATGAGCAGTCTAAGCTATCAGGGTACCTGCTCCATGAACTTCAGATCCCAACTAACTTTGGTCTTTTTGCTCTAATCTCCTAGACCAGGACTGTTTTTGCTCTAATTTCCTAGACCAGGACTTAATTTAATTCCCTGTGCTAAAATTTTCTCCCCATGTAGTCTAAAATCTACTCTCGGCACTTCGTTCTTCTAGTTTATCTTTATTTAATTCATTAAAATATATCCTCTAAAAGAAAGATAACCTTTTAAGTCGGTAGTCATTTATGTGTACTGAAACTACATTTATTTTGGTGAGTTTCACGTTTGTTCTTCCCAGCAAGTTTTACTAGAGAGAAAAAATTTAAAAAAACATGAAAATACCAGACACTTTGCTGCCAGGGTAGTAAGAGGCCAGAAACCCTTGAAGAAATTTTTATAATTTCATATTCCTACTATTAGTACTACAGTTATAACTTTGGGACCCTCAAACTAAAATTTCTATAGTAGTTCCCTGTACATTATGCAAATATTGTGCTAGATAAGTGAGAGACAATGCCTTCATTCCTCTTTAGCTGATTGACCTAAATGTGAATTCAAAGGGGCTTCTTTCTTCCACTACCTCTTAAATGTTAGTGTTCTCCAGGACCAGTTCTGTGCTCTTTACTTACTTTGCATATGCTCCCCATCTCATCTCTTCTATATCTTTAGCTTCAGATACCATCTACCTGCCAGTAACACTCACATTTCTTTCTAGGCTAGATCAGATTTCTCTGAGTTTCCAGAAACATATTTCTGACGCTCTCTTGCACCCCTTTCTCTGTATATACCACAGACTTCTATTTAGCATTTCTAAAACCTAATTCATTGTCTCACCTCACAAACCTTCTCTTTTCATAACTCCTATCTTGATTAATAGAACATACTCCTTCTGCTTAGTCACCCATATTAGAAACCGGGAAGTCATCCTTTATTTCCTTCTACCTCACTCCCTATAGCAAACAGATAACCAACTTGTGTAAATTCTGCCTGCTAAAAATTTCTTCTTTGATCTTTTCTTTCCATTTTGACTGCCACTGCCTTAATTCATGACTCACAATTGCTCATGGGAGTTGTTGTAATAACCTCAGTATCAATGAGGGTAAAAGCTAAGCTGCTGTAACAAAGAGACTCAAAAATACAGTGGTTTCAGTAAGATAGGTGTTTCTTGTACATCATGATTGGGAGGTGAACAGTCCAACCTAACGGGGTATCTGCTCCATGAACTTCAGATCTTTGGTTTTTTTCTCTAATCCCCTAGAGCAGGGCTCCCTAGCCATTTTTGTGACATGAACACCTTTGGCAATCTGGTGAAGTCTGTGAACTCCTTCTTGTAATAAAAATTTTAAACGCATAAAATAAAATACATAGGGTTACAAAGGAAACAATATTTGAAATATGGTTATTAAAATATTAAAAAATCAAATTGTAATACAGTAATACATGCTTTTTAACACATTTATAGTAAGATTTAGCAGCTGGTCTAATAAATTACTGTAATTTCAAAATAGTGATAGCCATGAATGTTGTTTTCAGATGTGTCCAACAATTAGAGTATGGTATGAAAATATCGGATTTCTACTGGTGGGAAAATCTCAGAAATTGATTTGTGCCTACTGTGATTTGTGCCTACATTCATCATTGAAGGAAATGTTAAATTTGACATTAAAAAAGAGTTCTCATTCTTGAAAAGATAAATTTCTGGCCTATAGGACAATGTAAAGACTTTTTAGCATGGCATACAATATCTTTCATGATCTAGATCTAGGCTTCAGCTATACGTTATACTTTGTCCCTCTATGGCATTGCAGATACACTAATAACATCTGTTGCCCCAAATACACTGTTTATTGAGGCCTCTGTGCTATTGCACCTTCTTTTCTGTACATCATTTATTTTCTTTGTGCCTTCTCTTCCCTCTGCCCATTAGTTCCTTCTCATATCTGCCTAGTAAGTAACTGCGATGCAGTGGATCACTTACGTGTGGCCTTTCTCGCATGGTCTTATAACTCCCACTTAAGTGACTGAGTGGGACTGTGCAAATAGGGAGGAAACCCTGGTGGAGTAGTAGTTAAGAGCTACATCTGCTAACTGAAAGGTTGGCAGTTTGAATCCACCAGGCGCTCCTTGGAAACTCTATGGGGGCAGTTCTATTCTGTCCTGTAGGGTCGCTATGAGTTGGAATTGACAGCAGTGGGTTTAAGAGGATTGGTCAGTTTTGCCATCCTGCTGGGCTTGAAATGAGCCATCCCACAGGCAGGAAGGAGAGGATCTCACTATCACCAAGGAAGAAGGGCCAGGAGTGGAGCACATCCTTTGGACCCAGGATCCCTGCACTGAGAAGCTCCTGGCATCAGGAGACAGCTGTAACACTAAAGATGGTGGAAGTGGTGGTAAAGAAATGGTGGCAGGAAAGACCGGCAGGAGATGGCACGGTGGGCTTTCTGGCCCATGGAGCAAGAAAGCTGAGTGCCTTTGGGCAGGAGGCTTGTTGGCAGAGTGGGATGCCTCCAGCCCCTTATTGGCAGAGCTAAAAGAGCTTTGTAGCACTTTCCTGAGCAGGACAGAGGCCCAGGGCCAGGAAGAGGCCTGCCTGCGAGCATGGCTGGGAAGAGGCTGTACTGATGGAAGAACAGTATCCTGAGCATTCCTCACTCTAAGTTGTAACCTGTTACTTCCCTAATAAACCCCATAATTGTGAGTCTGAGTTCTGTGTGGCCACTGCAGTGAATTATCAAACCCAGGAGAGAAGTAGAGAGTGCTGTGGGAGGGATGGTTGGTGTCAGAATTGGTAAAGGTGGTGGAGAGAGGAGACATGTCTGATCTCTGCCTTGTAAGAATCAGCCTTGGGCTATTGATGTTGATTCTCCTTCCCAGTTGTGAAGTTAGAGAAGTTCAGACACAGCCCCCATGCTGTTTTTACAGTTACATACTTTTTAAAGCATAATTCTAAAGATGCCTCCTCTGAGAAGACCTTCCTGCCTCAAAGGATTCCTCTTCCCAGACAGGTGTCCCATTTTTTGGCTTTTCAAACACTGAAGTTTCTGGACTTCCATACAAACCTTTATTATAGCATCTGTAATAGGATGAAGTTCCTATTTATTTCAACAGCTATTTATTGTGCACCTCCTAGTGCAAGGCCCTGGACTACTTGTGAAGCATACAAAACAAATAATACATTCCATACCCTCATGATCTAATAAAGTTCATAATCTAATAAAAGATGGAGACCACAAATAACTAGTGGAGGACAGAATGTGAAAAAGACCCTAAGAAAGGTACAAAGTGCTAGGCAAAGGGAGGAAACTAAGTCAACTTTGGGCCGTCTTGGAAGGCTTCATGATACCTTATACTGAGCATTAAGTAATACTGAAGATTCTAAACACATGGAAATTGGAAGAGTATCCTAGATAAAGATACATGAAAATTTGGTGGGGAAACTCAAGGGATATTTGGACAACAGCAAGTGGTCAGACTGGCTGAGATAAAATAGCAGATGTTGAACAGTGATAGGAAACAGCTGGAAAAGTAGATCAGGGTCCTGACCGTGAAGGGCTTTGAATGCCAGAGTGAAGAGTTTAGATAATATGGAATAGTCGCTAGTTTTTTAATCAGGTAAATAACAAAGTTAAAGCAATGCTTTAGAAAGATAGCTTGGCAGTGTAACGGGGAAAGGCTAAAGGTAGACCAGACAGAAAATTACCGAAACAATCCAGTTGAAATGGAGATTCAGGGTCATCAAACATTTATTGCAAGTATGTGTGCTAATATCTGTAATATGGCCGATTGTGCTGACCTCCCCCACACATGGACATGCTGGGTAAAATATATCCAAATGATTTTTTCAAATACCTACTTAAGTTTGAAAACTTAAAAAAGGAAATACCCAGATGTCAGAAGCAAAGATTCTCAAAGCCAGGAGTAGGTAGCAGCTAACACCTTAGCAGCCCACAAGGTTGTGAAACAGATGTAGACCCTAAGGGTGGTTTTGACATCCACATGTACATAGGAGTTATAAATTGGGCCCTGGCAAAGAAGAGGGGACTGAAACTGAGGCACACCTTGCCTACCAACCACACTAACTGTCAGTACAAGTCAGATAAAGGTCTAATCTCCATAATCTACAAGAAAATCCAACACCTCTACAACAAAAAGACAAATAATCCTAACAAAAAATGGGCAAAGGAAATGAACAGACACTTCACCAAAGAAGACATTCAAATGGCCAACAGACACGAGGAAATCCTTGCGTTCACTAGCCATTAGAGAAATGCAAATTAAAACCACAATGAGATACCATCTCACCCTGGCATTACTGGCACGAATCAAAAATACTGGAAATAACAAATGTTGGAGGGGCTGCGGGGAGATGGGAACTCTTATACACTGCTGGTGGGAATGCAAAATGATACAACCATTTTGGAAAATGATATGGCGTTTCCTCAGAAAGCTAGAAATAGACATACCATTCGATCCAGCAATCCCACTCCTAGGAATATATCCTAGAGAAATAAGAGTCATCACTCGAATAGACATATGCACACCTATGTTCATGGCAGCATTGTTCACAATAGCAAAACGACGGAAACAACGTAGGTGCCCATCAACAGATGAATGGATAAACAAACTATGGTACATACACACAATGGAGTACTATGCAACAAGAAAGAACAACAAAGAATCTGTGAACCATCTCATAACATGGATGAAACTGGAGGGCATTATGCTGAGTGAAATAAGTTAATCACAAAAGGACAAATACTGTATGAAACCTCTATTGTAAAAACCCATGAAAAAATTCACATGCAAAATGTAACAACCCTTGTTGGTTACCAGGGATGGGAGGGGAGGGGGGGAAGTACTAAATAGGCAATAGATAAGTGGTATCTTGGGTGAGAGGTGAGACAGTACACAGTACAAGGGAAACTAACACAACCTGCACAAGGAAAGGTCATGGAGGCCCCATGGACACATCCAAACTCCCCAAGGGACTGAATTTTTGGGCAGGAAGGCTGTGGGGACCATGGTCTCGGGGAACATCTAGCTCAATTGGCATGACACTACTTATAAAGATAATGCTCTACATTCTACCTTGGTGAGTAGTGTCTGGGGTCTTAAAAGCCTGTGAGCGGCCATCTAAGATACTACACTGGTCTCATCCCTTCGGGAGCAAGGGAGAATGAAGAGAACAGGATACAACGAAAAGATTAGTCCAAAGGACTAATTGTCCACAGCTACCAAGACCTCCACCGGACTGAGTCCAGTACAGCCAGATGGTGCCCGGCTACCACCGCTGACTGCTCTGACCAGGATCACAACAGAAGGTTCTGGACAGAGCTGGAGAAGGATGTAGAGCATAATTCTAACTCCCCCCCCCAAAAAAAGACCAGATTTACTGGCCTAAAGGAGACTGGAGAAACCTCAAGAGTATCACCCCCAAACACCCTTTCAGCTCAGAGGTGAAGTTACCTTCAAGATTCACTGTTCAGCCTGGGAGTGGACAGCCCAGTAAAACTAAATGAGACTAACGAGGTACAGGAGTCCAGTGACAAGGGCCAGAAGGCAGAAGGGGAGTAGGAAGCTGATGATAGGGAACACAAAGTTGAGTAAGGATACTGTTGATGTGTTGTGAGATTGTTAACCATTGTTATAGGGCAACATTTGTAGTAACTGTTAAGTGGGAGGCTATTTTGTCCTGTAAGCCTTCATCTTGGGTGAGAAAGGCAGCACAATTGGAAGAGCATAGTCAATGTCACTTAAGTGTGTACGTAAGAAGTTTTGAAATGGTGTATCTTTGGCTATGTGTATTTTCACCAAAAAAAAAAAAAGAAAAAAGCTGAGAGCTGAGAATTCAGAGGGTTAAAATGTTGTGGGGTTGTTAACCAAAGTCATAAAACAGCATGTGTACTACTGTTACATGAGAAACTGTTTGTTCTGTAAGCCTTCACCTGAAGTACAATAAAATATTTAAAAAAAAAAAAAAGCTTGGAAGGAGTGCTTCATTTAAGAAGGACTAGGAAAATATGCATCAAACCATAGTAGACAATGAGGATTGACATCCACCTTAAAGCAGTAAATAGAAAAAAAAAGTTATCACTGAGAAATCAAAACCCCCAGGCTTGTGCCACAAAAAAATCATAGAACCTATACCTAACACCACCTGCTTGGTACAAGAAATCCAAGCTGAGAAACAAATTGTTGCAGGACAAGTGAATCCTCCTCAGGGATCTGGCAGAAAGAAAACCTCTTGATTCACTTCCACAACCTAGAGCACACAAAAATCCCACAGAAATAATAGCCTTTGTTGAAGAGGAATTTGGGGTCAAAAAATTATAAATCACATGAGGAAACATACTAAGTGGCAGAGTTGGTGGGTGCAACAAACAATTAACACCCCAAGAACTGAAAATGTGATCGAATACTCAGAAACTATGAAATTATAATGTTTAAAATGATTTTAAAATATTTTTTAAAAGAGAACTAATAAAAATAGTACAGAATGAGGAAAAAAAGTTTGAGAAAGCATTAGAAATGTCCAACAGAGTGTTTGAAATTAAAAACAGATGACAAAGGAGCTAAGAGCCACAGGTGTTAGAATGAGAAGATTCTACAAATGTCTAATAGGAGATCCAGGAGAAACTAAAAAGAAAAGGTGAGAGGCAATAATCAAAGGAATAATATCTGAGGCTTTCCCAGAACTTCAAAAATTTCTCAGGTTAACAAAAAACATTTAATAAATAAAAACAAATCCACACTTAGATACATCATAATGAAACCGCAAAATATCAACAAAAAAAGGACAAAGCTAATGACCTACCAAACCCACTGCTGTGGGGTCGATTTCAACTCATAGGGAGCCCATAGGGTTTCTGAGGCTGTAAATCTCTATGGAAGCCGACTACCACGTCTTTCTCCCAAGGAGCTGCTGGTGATTTTGAACCATCAACCTTTGGGTTAGCAGGCGATCACTTTAACCACTGTGCTACCAGGACTCCATTAATGGCCTACCAAGGAACAATATTTAGACTCATCAACAATGTTTTTAGGTGCCATCAAGTGGTTTTGACTCATAGTGACCTAGTGTGACAGTAGAACTTTCCCATAGTTTTCTTGGCTGTAATCTTTACAGAAGTAGATCACAGGTCTTTCTTCCATGGAGTCTCTGGGTGGGTTTGAGCCTCCAACCTTTTGGTTAACAGCCAAGTGCTTAACGTTTGTGCCACCAAGGCTCCTTTCAACAAAATAATGGGTGCCAAAAGATACAGGAAAGTAACTGTCAATCTAAAATTCTGTGTTCAGCTAAGTTATTATTCAAAAGTGTAACATAAAATTTTGAGACAAAGGCCTTGTAGCTCATTGGTGAAGTTATCTCCGAGGTTCACCGTTCAGCCTGGGAGTGGACAGCCCCGTAAAACCAAAGGGGACTAGTGAGGTCCAGTAGTCCAGTGACAAGGGCCAGAAGGCAGAAGGGGACAAGGAAGCTGGTGATAGGGAACCCAAGGTTGAGTAAGGATATTGTTGATATGAGATTGTTAACCATTGTCATAGGGCAATGTGTAGTAACTGCTAAATGAGAAACTATTTTGTTCTGTAAGCCTTCATCATAAGTGAGAATAGCAGCACAATTGAAAGAGCGTAGTCAATGTCACTGAACTGTGCATGTAGAAATTTTTGAAATGGTGTTATCTTTGGCTATGTGTATTTTCACCAAAAAAAAAAGGTTGAGAAGTTAGAGGGGTTAACATGTTGTGGGGTTGTTAACCAATGTCATAAAAAAATATGTGTACTACTGTTTCATGAGAAACTATTTGTTCTGTAAGCCTTCACCTGAAGTACAATAAAAATAATTTTTTTTTGAGACAAAGACAAACTGAATTCACCATTCAGAGATTTTTGCTGAAAGAATTCCTGGAAGAAAACAACCCAGAAGGAAGAAGAAAGATGCAAGAAGCAACAAAGTAAAGAAATTGATAAAACATGTTGGTAAACCTAAATAAACACTGTTTATAAAAGGAAAAATACAGACTCTTTAAGTCATTAAATACAGAAGTGACTTAACTTGATGAATTTGGGAATATCTTAGCCTCTTTTTCACTTTTCTTGGGAGCCTGTACATGTTCTAGTCTCTTCCTCCTTGATACAAGTTCTATAGGGGCAGGCTCCAACATATACTGATACAACTAAGGTATATTACTGTGACTGTTGTTGTGTGCCGTCAATTCTGACACGTAGCAACCCTATATGACAGAATAGAACTGTCCCATAGAGCTTCCTAAGCTGTGATCTTTATGGAAGCAGATTGCCACATCTTTCTCCCGTGGAGTGGCTGGTGGGTTCAAACCAGCCACTTTCAGTTAGCAGGCAAGCACTAAAACATCACATCGCAAGTTTCTTTATCAATGTTATTAGTAAAAAAGCTTATATTTTTTATCTTCATCTGCCTACTCTTCTATCTCAATTGTTTGAAAATTCAGGCAGCTAAAATGGTATCTAGAAGGAAATTTACAACTTCAAATGTATGTATTTGAAAACTGAAAAGAGCTAGTTGTTGAACTCTGGAAATTAGAAAAAGAACAGAGTAAACAAAATTACAGGAGGAAATAAGAGCAGATGAAATAGAAAACAAAGACACACAATGAAAAAGACAAGAAAACCAAAAACAGGTTCTTTTAACGAACTACTGGTAATAGGAGCCAAGGAAAAGCAGAATAATTTATTCAAATAAATATTTATTTATTCAAAAAAATTCAAAAATAAAAATATTCAAATATTTTATTCAAATAAATAAAAAGAAAAATTCAAATAAACAATATTAAGAATGGAAAAGATGGACATATAGCTACAGAAGTTAATTTTAAAGTCAGAAATGAATACTATAAATTTTATGCCAACAGATTTGAAAACTTAGATGAAATGGTGAATTTTCTATAAAAAATATAAATAACCAATATTGATTCAAGAAATAATAGAAAATATAAATACACTATAAACATTAAATAAATTTAATCGGTGATCATAAATTTACTGATAAATCTCCAGGTCAAGATGGGTTACAGGCTTGTCTTACCAAAACTTAACCAGAGAAAAGAAAAAAAGAGAAACCTTCTCAACTTCTTCTATGAGGTTGTTGTTGTTAGGTGCCGTCAAGTCGGTTCCAGCTCATAGCGACCCTCTACACAATGGAATGAACACTGCCCTGTCCTGTGCCATCTTCATGTTCCTTGTTATGCTTGAGCCCACTGTTGCAGCCACTGTGTCAATCCGTCTTGTTGAGGATCTTCCTCTTTTTCACTGACCCTGTGCTTTACCAAGCATGGTGTCCTTCTCCAGGGACTGAGCCCTCTTGATAACATGTCCAAACTATATGAGACGAAGTCTTGCCATCCTTGCTTCTAAGGAGCATTCTGGCTGTACTTCTTCCAAGACAAATTTGTTCGTTCTTTTGGCAGTCCATGGTATACTCTAGCCTAGTATATTATAGCCTCTATGAGGCTAGTATAACCTTAATACCAAAACTCAACAGAGAGTAAAGAAAGGAAAATCAAACCCAATCTCACTTATAGATGCAAAATTCCTAAATAAAATAATCACAAGCCAAATTCCATGTATCCAAGAACAAAACAAAACTACCATGACCTAGTTGACTTTATCCCAGGAAAATAGGGATATTCGAAAATAATATTACTCACCACATTAACAGAATAAAGGATGGGAAAAAACTTCAATAAATGCTGAATAACATTTGTTGAACTTCAGTATCTACTTATAAGAAAAACTCTTAGCAAACTAGAAATAGAAGATAATTTTGTTAGCCTTATTACATCATAATGGAAGTATTTTCTTTAATGTTAGGGACAAGATAAGGATACTCATCACTACTGCTTATATTCAACATTGTACTTGACAGCTTAGATAACATAATAAATAGAGAAAAAATAAGAGATATAAGAATTAAAAATGAAGAAAAAATTACTTATTACCCAGGCCATATGATTCTATACACACAAAAAAAATCCAAGAAACTACAAATATAAGAGTACAACAAGGTTGCTGGATACACGATTAATATACACAAATCAGTATCCTATAGTCTAGTAACAGATAAACATATACCAAAAACCCAAACCTATGAGTAGATTGTGACTCATAGTGACCCTACAGGACAGAGTAGAACTGCTCCATAGGGTTTCCAATCTTTAGGGATGCTGACTGCCACATCTTTCTCCCTCGGAGCAGCTGGTGGGTTCCACAGGTAAGTTTTATTGCCCTTTCGGTGTGCCAGCACTGTTGCTATGCTTACATTACCATATTTAATCATAAAATCAGCCCAGTAGGTGTCTTTGTCATCATTTTAACAGATTCTTAACCTAGGTTTTGGGGAGTTAAGTAACTTAACCAAAGATCACACAGCTAGTTAGGAGAGCCTAGGACTACAATCCAAGTTTGTGTGTGACCCCCAAAGCCCATCATGCTTTTAACCACTAGCTACTCTCACTACCTCCTACTGATTTTAAGGAATGCGATGACCTCCTTGCTTTTGACCACAACTGTTTCTTTATACTTTGATATTTAAAGCGGTTTATTATAGAAAAATCATTCTCACACCCTCAAGTTTTACAGACAAGAAACTTGGATAAATGGCCCCAAAAGAGTTTCAAGACATTCTAGAATAAATCTAGATGGTAGTGGCCGAAAAAGATAATGGCTGAAGCCGCAACTGAGAAGAGGCGTTGTAAGCCGTGAGCCGCCCAGCAGGACTGAGGCCGAGCTGGACCCCGTGTTCTGATGGGGGCGCAGTACCCAATCCCGCTCTGTTCGCGCACTGCCTGCTGGGAGGTCAAGTCCTACCGGGCCTGAGAAGCCGGCGTCGACCTGTGGAGACCGCGTGTCGTGTGTGTTGGTGAAATGGAGGCACAGGAGAAGAGAGGTGTGATGCCCTAATGGGGAGACACCAGTGAATGCTGTACATTCCATTTTCCTCAGTATTTCCGTTTAAAATGGATTTCGTGTTCTTCGTAGTGACAGCTGCAGGAGCTCTAGCCACATTTGCTGCTGCTGCTATTGCAGCATTGGTAGTAGTAAAAAGTCTAAGTTCTTTGAAGAAATGGATATCTGTAGAGAACAACGAGGGCACTAAAGAATCTGGTAAAAATCCCACGTCTATTTTCAAGACAGCAACAAATATGGAACAAGAAGCGCAAAAGGAAACACAAGAAGAATTGGGCAAGAAGGAACAAGACACGCAAACTTTGTAAGTGTAAAATATAACTTGGCTTAATTTTTAGCAGACAAGGCAACACAAAGCTCAGCAAATGAAGAAGACGGGCCGAATCACACCAGCCTCCTTTTCTGCGGGCCGAAGGGCAGTGGCTGGGGCCAAGGTGGGTTGGTGCCATCGTGATACAAAAAGTTAAAGTCACTTTCCTGTAAAACTGGTTTTTAGAGGTAAGGGTCAGTGAAGGAGACTGCATCTTTTAGAATGGTGTAAAGGAGGAAACAGGAGGCGAAATTCGTCAGTGTGTTCCTGTTCCTTGACGGAAGTTTGGCTTTTGATGTTTCAAGCCCTGGAAGGAAAAAAAAAAACCTAAAATTCTTTCAACTGGCTTTCACACAACAGACTGCAGCTTGTAAAGCGATAAGGACTTCTTTCCTAAGGGATCGGAGGCGCCCCTTGGGGGCGGACGCGCGGCACAATGGCAGCCACCTCACAGAGCCTGGCGCGGCGGGGACGGGGCGGCGGGGCGGCGGGGCCGCGTGCCCAGACTGCAGAGCGCGCCGGCCGTCGGCACATGGGCCCCTCGGGGCGGCGAGGCCGGCGGGTGGGTGAGCAGGCGGTGAGCAGGCGGCAGGCGGGGCCCCCTCCAAGAGGACGAGGCGTGGTCGCGGTGGCGCCGGGTCAGGGCCTGCCGTGCTGTGCGCCTGACTTTGGGCAACGCTCAGCAGTGCCCTCCTGCAGTGGCATGCCGCTAGTTGCCAAAACGACGAAACAGGGTGCTTCAACACACATTTGTTAACCCGCCTGGCCTGGCGGCCGCCTCTCACCTACCCCAGCCGCGGTGCGCCCAGCTGCCACGGGATGGCGACCGAGCCAACTCCGCTTCCCCTCCTCTCCGCTCTGCTCCGCCCCTGCTCCGCCTTCCCCTCCCTCCTACTCCCTCACCGGCCTAGCTGCCTCCATTTTCCAGATCTTTCTCGAACCCGCGGCTCTACGGGCAGCCGTTGCCCGAGTGCTGACGGAAGCGACCGAAACTGAGGCCGGGAGCAGCTTCGGGCCGGGAGGGATGGCTCGCGCACCTCCCCGGGTGCTGATTGCGCAGGCGCAGATTACAGTAACTGCCGGTTAGAGGCCGCCGAGCCGCAGTGGGAGAGACCGAGGTGTCGGGACCCGGCAGAGGCTGCGGCGCGGGCGGACTCTCCCCACTCCCCGGTTCCCCGACGCCCTGCCCTAGATTTTCTGCGTACCGACCTCGCGTCATCCCTCCTTTGCTTCTCGTAGGAGTCGCAGTCCCAGCAGCAACAACTCAGAAGAGGACGCGGTCCCCACACCGGAGGCTTCAACACCAGCACCCCGTTCATCAGGCGGCGGCGGGATGTCTGTGGTTGGCATCGACCTCGGCTTTCTCAACTGCTACATCGCGGTAGCAAGGAGTGGCGGCATCGAGACCATCGCCAATGAGTACAGCGACAGATGTACTCCGTAAGTGCCTCTCCTGGTCGTAACCCCGACCCTAAGAAACATTTTCTCCAGACCCTCCCGTCTGCCCCGCCAGCTGGTTTCCTCTGATGTCCCTCTGGTGCGCGTCGAGCCCTGAGATGACAGGTGCAGCCCATCAACTGCAGTCTCTGGAGACCGCTGGTTGGCGGGCCTGGGTGGGAGTCGACTAACTCGCCCGGCGAAGCTGCTTTTCCTTCAAGGGCGAGGGACTTAACTCTTACAGTTTGCGCATCTTTCCATCTGTGCCTACACTACCACCCGCGCCGCTGTCCCCCGGCTCCCTAGCTTTAGGTTGCGGGAGAGGGGTTGGTGAGGGACTGCCTCGGCGTCCCGAACATTGCAGAAAGGTCTGCGGTTGCTGCTGCTGGGGCTTGCGTCGGGTCCTCGGCCGCGGGCCCCGGTGCCGCGGTGTCTCAGTGAAGAATTCTTCATTCATTCCGCCCTTCCTCTTTTCCCCATCCCTCTGGATCCCAGGTTTCTCTCAGAAGAGTGAGAAGTGAAAACTTAGACTTAATGTCAGAAGATGAGTTGCAGGTTCATCTGGCCCCGAAAGCCATGTGTGAGGGCGGGTGGCGGGGAGAGGGGGGGTGGACAGGGTTTTACCCCAGTGTCCTTGAGAACTCGAGGTAATGAGGCCGGTTTCTAGGGGCGTAGGCTAATGCTGCTTTTTCATTAATAGGGCGAGAATCGGGGATAGGAGACTTTGGTCTTACGTATTGGTAATGTTCATAAAAGAAAGCCATGGGGTGAAAACGAACAAAAACCAAAAGCGTATTTTTTCAGAATGAATTGTTAGAGAGTCGAGGCGACTGCCCTGTATTAACATGACTGTGGAATGGGTCTGTTATGAACACTTGATGAAAGACTTGGAAGAGGTGGCATTAGGTCATGGAAACATGTTCCCACATGTTGCATTGTTTTCTGGTCTGGGAAGTTTGTTGGCAAAGAATATAATCAAGACTGGGGTATTAAAAATCTAGCTTCTTATTGTAGGCTTTTGTTACCAATAATGTTAGGGGAAACCAGCTGTTTATGTATTACTTTCTATGGAAAGGTCTTAAACATACTAATGTGACCCTTCGGAATGGTCGAAAATGTAACACTTGTATTTAAATGAGACTAATCTTAGCCGAGATTATTACTAAACTAAGCCTTTTAAAGTCTAAATTACCACAGTTTTACAGATAATTTAAATTCTGGGTTGTGAGGCTGTTTTTAAAATATGGCAAGAGGGTGTTGAAGAGTAGATGACTTAAAGTGGTCTGTGCTTTGGTTTCTTTCAAAGAATATTCTAGAAGGTTTTATGCCACCTTTTCTGAATATATACATTGTATTTCTTGTTGAAATTTTGAATGTTTGTTCCTAAAATAGGTCAGGTACTCCTCATGGTATGTAAGAACTCTTGCTTCTCCCTTTTGCATCATTTTCTGGCTTTTATGTACAATCAGAGGCAGAAGCTATAATCGCAGACTATTTCTGAATTCATCTCTACAAGATTTTAAGAGCACATCTAAGCCATAACAAACACCGGCTTCTGCCACGGAAGGACCATTAAATCCACCCGCCTCTTTCAGCAGAGTAGAGGTTGATGAGGGCATTCTTTGCCTTCAGGGACTTATTAACTCATGGAAAAAAGTGAGAAGTGGGGTGGACGTTCTCCTGATCTTTAAAGCCTTATCCTTAAAGATGAGAAACCAGAAATATAAAAAAAAAGATACCACATTTCCAGGCTCAGAAATCTCTTTACTATAGAGTCCATGACTCTTTAAAGAGCCTGGCCAGACTTGCAGAGTCCCTTGAAAAGTAGGCTGCTCATTTGAGTTTTCTAGAAGTCTCTTTGTTACCATTCTTAGGCACATTAGGCTAATTCTGTGTGGCTGAGATTTGATATTTCTGATTTGTGTATAAGAAAGCCAGTACTGATTTTTAGATTTAATAAGCCTGATCCAAACTAGAAAATTCCAAAGGTGGAAGGATCATATTATCAGTTTGCTTGCATCAGCAACTCTACTCTTCTCTCTGTTGATTACATAGTACATAGAGCTATGCACTGCTGTTTACCTCAGGAATATATCTTTTGATATTACTGAACTAATACTTTATTGTAGTCCAGTGTTCTTACACTGTGTATGTACTTTTTGTGAGGCTCAAATTATTGTGAGAAAACAGCCCTTTCTGATCCCCGGACATTTATTCATTGACATTTTTATGAGTGCCTATTATGAAAAAGGCCTAACTGTTACATGACCAGATGACCTTTAACTTTTCTCATATACTACAGTATTTAATAATACATGATATAAACCAGCTTTTCAATTTTTTTTCCATATTCCAGTTGCTGACATCAAGGTAATATGACAGAGGTATTTCTAAGATGCAAATACAACATGAAGAGATTGTAGGGAAAAAAGGAAGTGTTCTGTTTAGTTGATTCTAACACCCATACTTTTTCATTTTTCTTTCATTCTATAAATACTTGATTTTGTACACATGAGAAGGTCCCATGTATAAACAAAGAAAAACAGTTTAATGAAGAAGAGAATTAAGTTTTGGCTTACAATCAAGGGCAAGTAATTTAGCCTATTCTTCAAATTCACCATCTATAAAATTGGGAGTGCTTATACTAGCCTATCCTCATCTCATGCATAAGTTTAAGATGAAGAAAGAAATTAACATCATGCATAAATTGAAGAAGGAAAAAAATTAACAATTTTTATTAGCATTGTCTTATTTTTTAAAAAATTACTACACAAATAATGCATGCTCATTGTACAAAATACAGATACATTAAAAGATGAAAATAAAAATCATAATTCCTGCATCCAGAAATGAAACTTCCAGGTGGTTTCTATGTATGTGTTTTCAAGGGGAAGAGAGTAGATTATGTTGTCTGATAACCTCTTCATGTAAAACATGTTTCTGTACTGTCCGTTTTATATAGTGCTTGTATAACCATTATCTTTGTATAATCCATTTCCTATTGGATGTTCAGGTTGTTTATGATATTTTGTTATTATAAACAGTGCTACAGTAACTATCTTTGTAACTACATTTTTGATCCTTAATTCCTTCAAATAAATTCCTAGAAGTAGAATTATTGAGTGTACACATTTTTAAGGTCTTAGACATGTTTGTATTGTTGAATTAAGTATAGATGTGAGGGTTGGAATTTCCATTCCAGGTTTAAATATATCAAGGTGATTAGTTTCAGGCACAGGAAAAGAAAACTGCAGCCAAGACTCCTAATTCAATATCAAATTGAAGTTTGTGGTCAACTATAACATGTTGCTTATGTTGACAAGTAGTGATTGTTATGTGCCAAGCACTATGCTTGCACTATCACACTTAACCACAACAGTTCTGTGAGTTAGGGAATACTAGTTACCTTTTATCCATAGGAAGCCTAAAGCAAAGTTAAGTAACTTTGCCAAGAATTAATAAGTAATGAAGTGGATTCAGTTTCAGGCCTTTCTGACTCCAGAACCCCAGTGTCTTTCCATTATCTATTGGTATAGGGATGGTATGTACATGCTAGTTTGATAGGGCCGTAACAATCAAAGGGACAAATAACCTGGCTGGGCAATTATTGTACAGGGAAGTATCTTTGCTTTGACATCAATAAGCTCATTTATTTTCAGCCAGTTTCTAAGAAATACCGTGTTTTAAAATGTTGTTTTAATATACTTTTAAGTTATTTTAAGAATAAGTAAAAATTCTTTAAATACACACACACACAAACACACACAAACACAAACATGTTAGTTTCCCCCCTGTGAAAGCAGCATGGAAGACTATAAACTACTTTTAACAGTGAATGTTTCTTGGAAGTAGAATTATGGAGGGGTACCTTTAATATAGTTTTATAATGTTTTAAATTTTTATGAACATATTTTATAATGAGGAAACATTGATTTTTAAATGAAGTTGTTTCAAGAGATTTTAATTAGGTGTATTGCTGGTTTTATTATCAAAATTATGTATGATCAGTCTTAATATTGAGTTCTGATTATCTGAGTTTATTATGTTTATTTCTTCATAAGTGTATGAATAATCTGAAATAGGGGAAAGTACTATTTATACACTACTTTGCAGAAATATGAGGTATCCTCCTCAGTGCACAAAAGTAGAAATTATTTACTCTGAGAAATTAAAAATAACTCTACATAGACAATGCCAAACTTCAGAGGTTAACAGTGGTTGTAGCTGGGTAGGAGGACTTTTTATGGTGATGGCAGTTTATGGGGAGGAGAAGACTTTTAGGTTTTCTGTCAAATAGTCTTCATACTGTATGAGTTGGTTTTGTTTGTGTTACTGTGAGCTTATATTAACTTTGATTTAAAATATTTTAAATGCTGAATAATTACACAAAGAAGTAACCCCCCCTTGTCCCTTCTCAGCTGCCTCCTAAAGCTTACTGTGTATGCTTCTAGTTTTATACAAGTATGTGAATATATGTATTCAGCCTCAATGTTTTTCTTTATTTCATAAAAATGGAGTTACAACATACATATTTGAAAATTGTTTTTTTCACCTCAGAATATAAACACCTTCTCAAATCTGTACATATGTCTCTTGATTTACCTCATTCTTTTTAATAACTGTACAGTATTCTATTGGTGGATAAACTATTAATCAACATTTCAACTTATTTTGCTATTTACAAACAAAAGTTCAGTGAACACCTTTGCTTTTTTTTTTTTTTAGTCAAATTATGCTGAAGGTGCTGAGGTGAGTAAAAGGGCAGATGGCTGGCACTTTGACATGGCTAGAGCTAGGACTATAAAAAGTGTTTTAGTTCATTATCTTCAACAAAACAATATGAATCTACAGTCATGTCTTTAAATCTGTGAGTGAGAAATTTTGAAAAGCAAGGAACAATGAATACAAATTAATAATATGTAATGTCTTATGAGCTTAAGATGTTTAACATGCCATTAATAATCTTTTTACAGTTTCATGGGACATCCCAGTTAATTGACCGAATAAAGTGTTTAGTGCTTCTGTTCTACTTCCTAGTTCATTGCATAGTGCCTGGAGTCTTAAAAGCTTGCAAGCAGCCATCCAAAGCACAACAGTTGGTCTCTATTCACCTGTAGCAACAGAGGAAGAAGGATAGTCCGGAATTGGAGGAGGAAATGGAATGTGTGGCTCCTTGCCTCCATGAACAACTGCCTCCTTTGCCATGAGACCAGAAGAACTCGATAGTGCCCAGCTACCATTACTGAACATTTTGATCAAAGATTCAATAGAATAATCCTGATCAAAAGTATGAATATGCAGGACAGAATTTCAAATTCTCATGAATTCCAGACTTCTAGGAGCCATGAAGGTTGGATGAACCCCTGAAACTATTGCCCTGAGATAATCTTTAAACCTTAAACCAAAAATATCACCTGAATTCATCTTGGAACCAAACAGTAGTTTAGCTTAACTAGTAACAAAGGCCTGCCTTGAGCATTATGCTCTTTTGAGAACTGTCTATATGGGATCGAGTTGACAACAGCAACTCGAAAGATTGAATGGGAACCCTAGGGGACAGTGAGCTTATATTAATGAGGGAAGAACAACTCAGAAAAGGAGAGTGAGAATGGTTGCACAGCTTGAAGAATGTAGTCAGTGTCACTGAATTACGTATGTAGAGACTGTTGAATTGACGTATGTTTTGCTGTGTATATTCTCAACAACAAAATAAATAAAAATTAGGAAAAAGTCTTTATGTGGCCACTATTTTAGTAAATTTTTTAAATGTTGAGGGGTTTTAGTAGATTTACTCATGATCTTTGTCCCACTGACCCTATTTACCCTTAAAAGATCTTGTCATTGTGTGCCGCCAAGTCGATTTCAACTCATGGTGACCCCATGTGACAGAGTAGAACTGCCCCATACAGTTTTCTTGTCTATAATCTTTATGTAAGAAGATTACCAGGACTTTCCCCTGTGGAGCCATTGGGTAGATTTGAACTGCCAGCCTTTCAGTTAGCAGCTGAGCACTTAACCATTTGCACCACCATCGCTCCTTTGTAAGTTCCAGTATGGGAATGCTATTGCCTCTCCAGTCAAGGGGAGTTCATCTGCCCCCACCTCTCCTTGCCTCATCCTTTCCCCCCTCCCCATCCCTCAGGGTTGCAGAGGCACTTTGAAAGCAAAGGGCAACAACAGGATTTTTTTTTTTTTTTAAATGATTTTTGAAGGTGAAACAGTGTAATGTGGACTTTCGATTTGGAAGGCTTAGATTGAAATTTTAGTTTTGTCAGTTATTAGCTGGCTATCTAATTTATCTAACCTCTCTAAGCCTTAGTTTAAACAAAACAAACCAGTTGCCATGAAGTCAAGTCCACCTCATGATGACTGTGTGTCAGAGCATAACTGTGTTCCATAGGGTTTTCAGTGGCTGATTTTTCAGAAGTAGATCACCAGGCCTTTCTTCCAGGCTGCCTTTGAGGTGATTTGAACCTCTAACCTTTTTAGCAGCCAGGCACGTTAACCATTTACACCACACAGGGATTCCAAACCTCAGATTACATATCTGTAAAAAAGAGTTAAGAGACTTCTTAGGAGTATGAAAATGAAATAAGGCAATGTTTGCAAAGTACCATACCTTACAGATAGAAAATTGTGTGTGCATGTTTCAGAATGGTTAGATGTTCTCTGAATAGAAACTTGAATTCTGGATTATTCTGTTGTTGTTTGTTAGCTGCAGTCAAGTTGGCCCCAGACTCATGACATTCCTATGTACAATGGGATTGGATTGTTTTGATCCATAGGGTTTACATTGGCTAATTTTCAGGAGTAAATAGCCAGGCCTTTCTTCCTAGTGTGTCTTAGTCTGGAAGCTCTGCTAAAACCTGTTCAGCATCATAGCAACATGCAGTCCTTTTCTTCTCCTGTTTAAAGTTAAGTTTCTAATGTTGGTAATAAATTTCATATTTCTAGCGAGTGACTGTATCCTAAAGAAAAGAGTTATCTAAAAGGCCAGATAGTAAATATTTTAGGTTTTGCCAGGCATACAGCCTCTGTCACAACTACTCAGTACTACAGTAGTAGTGTAAGAATAGACATAGACATACAATGCAAATTAGTGAGTATGGCTGTCTTCTGACAAAACTTTATTCACAAACACCAGCAGCAGGCAGTAGTTTGCATACCCCTGGTTTAGGCAATCATAATCAAAAGAACTTTAAAATTATTATATATTGATATGTATTTTTGACCTAGGTAAATTTTAAGAGAATTCTCCCCCAATCAGATTTTAAATAATGTATCTACATGTGTGTGATTTCTGTTAATGGTTTTAAGTTATGAACTTCTTTGATTTATGAATTATTATGCTTACTGAGAATTTTGAAACTTTTAGTTATTCCTTTTTATGTAGTAAGGTGTTATCCATTCTTCAAAGTGAAAGTTGGAAGCTTTATGTTGTTACTAAATCATATATACCTAGAAGAAGTCTTTTTTTTCTTTTTTTTTTTAAAAAAGAGCAAACTAAAAACCAAATGTCAAATAGTTCTTTTGACAAATTCCTCCTCCACCCCCTTCAAGGGCAACTTTTTCCAAATTGTTAAGCTTGGGAAGCAATCAGATGCTTTTTTTACTGCAGAAATTCTCAGATCTCTTAATTTGTTTACGAGCATTAAAACTCTCCGAGAAGAGGATATGTTCCCCAAACTTACTTGAATTTGAACGCCAAAGTCCTTTTTTTAGGAGCACCTCTAGGGATTTCTCTTCCACAGGATACTGTTTTGGAAATAATGCCCTAGGACAACTGTGGCGATTTTGCCCTCTAAGGGACATGTGACAATATCTGCAGATATTTTTGGTTGTCACAACTGGAAGAGGAAGGTGCTGCTGGCATTTAGTGGGTAAAGACTGGGGATGCTTCTAAAATCCTACCATGCAACAAAGAATTTTAAAAATGTCAATAATGCCAAGGTTGAGATATCTTGCTCTTGGCAACTGTAATTGAAACTAGTTGCTTAGCAATTGACAATTTGATTCAGTGCCAAACTGGTAATGTAAGGGAATGGCCCCTTAATTTAAACCGATTGTCCTCTCATATCACCATTAATCCAGCTATTGTGTTTCTTAGCATCTACTTAATGATAGCAGAGAGGCTATAAATAGTAAATTGTGATCTTAAGAGACTGGCAAGGGAAAGAGGGAAGAAAAAAATAGGGCTATTTTTAAATCTTAAGTGATAAAATTAAGTGGTTTTGGATCCTTAGTGGAGATTGAAGAGAGATGAGCAAATAGAGTACTGACTTCTTAGGTGAGAGATCTATTAGTCTGTATGCAGTATGTGTCTTTCCAACCTAATCAGGTTTAGCCTTATAAAAATAGGCTTTATAAGTCTTTATAAGGATTAACCAAAGAAAATTAATCTTAAAATTTAGGGGAAAATACAAATAAGGTAAAACCTCCAAAAGCTGGAAACTTTGTAAGGCGGAAACCTGTCAGAGAAGGAATATGCAAATATTTTCCACTAAAGCAAGCAGGTAAAACTGCCCCCTGTCAAAGGTGGAAAACTTGCAATACCCAGAACAACAAGGCGGTCCCGTGGAGTTCCAGCTTTCACAGGTTTCATCGTATAACTTTCTCAAGGTAGCATCCTGTCATTGGATTTTTATACTCCTCCCCTCACTAAATGTGACATGAGACTTTTAGAAGTTTTGTTTGTTTAGAATTTTGTGGCATTCTCTGAGAATCTGGGGCTACTACTATGGTGGCAACATCAGACTGGATATTATAGGTTTAAGCTACATTGTAAACCTGTTATCTTTAGGTATATAATGGAATTTCTAAATAGTAGTTGAAATAATCATTAATAATAATTTAAATGGATTATGCTATATACATTTAGATAAACTATTGCCTATCCTTTCCTTTACAGGTTTTTACATTAGTCTAAAGTGTGATAGAATATGTCTATTTTCCTCAGTATTACTAAGTCAGGTAAAAGTTTTAAGGGAGAATAGGTATTTGATTTTTTAAATTTTCTTTTCTGGAAAATGCTTGGCAGGTATTTTTTATTTAGTGATTGTATTCTAGAATCTTTTTGAAAGAAAATTGGAAAATTGAAGAAGGAAGATTGAAGACCTTTAACTGTGTGAGGTAGATTTCTACATATTTGAAACTGAACATTACCAAGCCCTGTATTACAGTTTTTCAGGCTTTAAAAGTTAAGTCTACCTTTAACTTCAGAGACTATCTGATAATGGTAACTCTTTAGCTTTCTCTGTGAAGTGATATATGTGTGAAGCATATTTCAAAGAACTTATCACTTAATAAGTGAAAGTTAAATTTGAATCTTACTTGACTCTAGTATTCTCGCACAAGTTAAAGTCTTGAAATTTATCAACCGAAGAATAAGATTTTCCATGCAGTCAAGCAACGGTAGCCTAGTATTAAAAAATTAGAAGTATTGAGAAGTATGTTGGAGTTGGGAGTAAGAGGGATTGTAAGGTAGTCTGAGAGATGGCAAATCTGCATTTCTTCTGAGAGATGAGTTTTAGTGTACCATATTGGATATGCAAATTTTTTTCTGGCAGGGAATATGAAGGGTTTTATCGATTTTTGAAGGACTTAAGCTTTTACTTTGTGAGACAACACACCATTGTGGGCTTTTCAGCAGAGGAGTTTTGTAAGTCTTTAAGAAAACCACTCTGGCTGTCATGTTGAGAATAGACTTCCTGTATAAAAAGAATGTTCATTTCCACAATACAGATACATATAAATGCTTACTCTTCTTTCAGGTCCTAATTCAGAAATCATCTCTTCTACTTGCTTTTCCTAAGCCCTGTTATCTGGACGTGATTATTCTTTCCTTTGCTGATATCCTTCATAGTCCTTTATATTCTATATGATTTTTTGATTAGACTATAAATTCTCCAAGGACAGGAATTGTGGCTTGTGTACAAAGAGAGCCTATAAATATTGGTTAATTAAATGAATATTTTCCTGTAGCTATAACTGAAATCATGGAAACATTTTCTTACATCATAACATGAAATGGTATTTTGATGAAAATGTTATTCTGCATTTGATTCTATAAGCAGAGTTACATTTAAATGCAGTAATAAACCTAGAAATCACTTATATAATGCTTATTATGTGCCAGATACTTGCCAAGCTGTTACTTATATTCACTCATTTAATCCTCACACAATACTATGAGAAGGTATTATTATCACTCTCTGCCAATGGGAAATTGAGGCACATAATGGTTACAGAATTTCCACAAGGTTACTCAGCCATCAAGTGGCAGAGCCAGGATTTGAATCCAAACCATCTGGCCTTACTAAAAACAATTATTCTTTTAGTAGGTCATAGATCAATAGGATTTGAAGAACAATTTTGGAGACCAACATAGCATTGTCAGCTATATCATTTTTAAAAAACTCTTCTCTGACCACCGTTCCATTATTTAGGAAAGTTTAAAATTATGTAAAATTTTGATTTACAGTAATCTATTCTTCAAATAGGAGCCCTGGTTAAAGCAATCAACTGCTAACTGAAAGATCAGTGGTTCAAAACCACCACTGGCTCCACGGGAGAAAGTTGTGGCAGTGTGCTTCCATGAAGATTTACAGCCTTGGCGCTTCCTTAGAAAGCTAGAAATAGAAATACCATATGATCCAGCAATCCTACTCCTAGGAATATATCCTAGAGAAATAAGAGTCGTCACTCAAATAGACATATGCACATCTGTGTTCATGGCAGCATTGTACACAGCAGCAAAAAGATGGAAACAATGTAGATGCCCATCAACAGATGAATGGATAAATAAACTATGGTACATACACACAATGGAGTACTATGCAAGAGAAAGAACAATGATGAATCTGTGAAGCATCTCATAACATGGATGAAACTGGAGTACATTATGCTGAGTGAAATACGTCAGTTACAAAAGGACAAATAGCGTATGAGACCTCTATTGTAAAAACCCATGAAAAAGTTTACACACAAAAAGTAACAATCTTTATTGGTTACCAGGGATGGGAGGGGTGAGGGAGAAGTACTAAATAGGCAGTAGATAAGTGGCATCTTTGGTGAAGGATGAGACAGTACGCAATACTTGGGAAACCAGCACAACTTGTACAAGGAAAGGTCATGGAGGCTCCGTAGACACATCCAAACTCCCTGAGGGACTGAATTTTTGGGCAGGAAGGCTGTGGGGACCATGGTCTCAGGGAACATCTAGCTCAATTGGCATAACACAGTTTATAAAGACAATGCTCTACATTCTACCTTGGTGAGTAGTGTCTGGGGTCTTAAAAGCCTGTGAGCAGCCATCTAAGATACTCCACTGGTCCCATCCCTTCAGGAGCAAGGGAGAATGAAGAGAACAGGATACAAGCAAAAGATTAGTCCAAAGGACTAATATACCACAACTACAAAGGCCTCCACCAGACTGAGCCCAGTACAGCCAGATGGTGCCCGACTACCACCACTGACTGCTCTGACCGGGATCACAACAGAGGGTTCTGGACAGAGCTGGAGAAGGATGTAGAACAAAATTCTAACAAAAAAAAGACCAGATTTACTGGCCTAAAGGAGACTGGAGAAGCCCCGAGAGTATGGTCCCCAGAAACCCTTTTAGCTCAGTGGTGAAGTCACTTTCGAGGTTCACCATTCAGCTAGGGATTGGACAGTCCCATAAAACAAAACGGGACTAATGAGGCACAGCAGTCCAGGGACAAGGGCTAGAAGGCAGCAGGGGACAGGAAAGCTGGTGATAGGGAACCCAAGGTTGAGTAAGGACAGTGTTGATGTGTAGTGAGGTAGTTAACCATTGTCATAGGGCAACACGTGTACTGTTTAATTAGAAACTATTTTGTTCTGTAAACCTTCATCTAAAATGAGAATAGCAGCACAATTGGAAGAGCACAGTCAATGTCACTGAACTGTGCATGTAGAAATTTTTGAAATGGTGTATCTTTGGCTATGTATATTTTCACCAAAAAAAAAAAGGTCAAGAAGGGAGAGAGTTGACATGTCGTGGGGTTGTTAACCAGTGTCATAAAACAATATGTGTACTACTGTTTAATGAGAAACTATTGGTTCTGTAAACCTTCACCTGAACTATAATTAAAAAAAGAAAAAGAAAACAAAAAGATTTACAGCCTTGGAAACCCTATGGGGTCGCTATGAGTCAGGATCAACTCTACGGCAGTGGGTTTGAGCTTTGTTTTTTTTTTTTTTTAACTCTTAAAATACAGAGTCCTTGGGTTCTGGGTGGCACAGATAGTTAAGCACACAGCTACTAACTGAAAGGTTGGTGGTTCAAGTCAGCTCAGGAGTTCCCGCAGGAGAAAGGCCTGATGATCTGCATCTGAAAGGTCACAGCCATGAAAACCCTATGGAGCACACACTTCTCTGCAACACATGGGGTTACTATGAGACAGAATCGATTTGATGGCAACTAGATTTTTTAAATAACATATGACTACATGATTATATAAATTTTTTTAAATTCAGTTTTGTATAGGGAGAAGTAAAATAATAGCACAATAACATAAAAATACCATGGGGACAAACTTTCTTTTTTCTCTGTTTAGGGCCTGTATATCTTTGGGATCCAGAACTCGAGCCATTGGAAATGCAGCCAAGAGCCAGGTAAATTGTTAACGTGGATGTTCTGACTTATAGGAAGAATTAAGTAAATCTTGGTAACCAAGTTCCATTTTATGTAGTTAAAAGAATGAGAAAAAAATGACAGAATCCTAAGATCTTTGTATTTAGATGTATTTTGCTTTGATCTGTCAAAAGATTTTTTAAAAAATCTTTTTAATTCTGAAGTTAGGGTGTGCTACCATGTAACATCAATTTTCCATGTATGATCACTGTTTCTATGAGGGATAGACTGTCTGGAATATGACTTTAAAGATGAGGTGAGCAGTGTCTATATAAAAGAAGGTGGGGGGAGATGAAGGAACTAATTTCAGAGTGATCTGATGTAGCCACCGCTACTTTACCTCATTCTGTTTAAGCGTTCATATGTTTAGGCTAGTGAAATGCTTATGAGTAGATTGTTGACAGTGTTCTGAGCTATAAGTAGATTTTTCTTGGACTTACCAGTTATTTCTGACATTTTAATATGTAGCTGGGTCTTTATTTTCTTCATTATAATATATCTTCCTTTAATGGCGCTTTTTGCCTTAGGACTTGTAGGTATAATTGACTTATTTAATTTATCCTGTAACTTTTTGCTTATGGTTTTTATCAAGGCTATCTTTTATAATTGATCTATATGTGAACCAGTTTTTATCTTTTATTTTATCTTTCATGCTATATATAAGCAAATGTTAGGTTTGTGTCAAAATGGCACCTTAACCTCTCCCATTAAGTTTATATCTCATTTAAGTGGATTGTAGATATCAGAGTCTCTGAAAAAAGCAAACTAAAGTTATTTCTCCTGAACAGCTGAAGAGACTAACATGGTAATTCAGCATCTCTGTAGTTTCCTTTCATAATTGAAAATCAAGATCTGTTTGACTCTGCAGGTCACTAAGAGGGCAACGACTGAATCTTAGTAATAGTCTTTAGTTTGAACTATGTGTTGCATTCCAGTTAAAGGAAAAATTATTTTGCAGAAATATAAGCTATTTACAATGAAGGCACTTTCACTTAGCACCATCCTACAGGACAGGGATTTTGATTTTAATAAGAGTAGTTCTCAGCAGTGGAAGCAACATAGTAGTGCTTGAGAAATTTCACAAAGAATCGAATAATTAGAGGAAAAGAGAAACTGTACAGTAAAAAAAATAAATAAAACAGTTTAAAAAAAAACAGACATGACGTGGGGTTGTTAACCAATGTCATAAAACAATACGTGTACTACTGTTTCATGAGAAACTATTTGTTCTGTAAACTTTCACCTGAAGTACAATTAAAAAAAATAATAAAACACAGACATGAAAGTGGAAAGAAATAAAAGATTAATTCACTACAGCAAAAGTATTGAGGAAAACCAAAGGAATGGATGGTAGATATGGATTTCCATTTTGAAGTTTTCTTCTTTCTTTTTTGAAGACACTAACTTTGAATCTGAAATTCCTAAGAGGGGAATTTCTGTAAGAAACTGGTTAAGATGCATATATTCTCATTGTATAATTTTGCTGTTGGTTGGAAGCCAGAAAAATGAATGACTGTGTGCAAATCTGACTTGGATATGTAGGAAAAAGGAAATTAGTGGTTCTCAAATATTAGGATAGTAGTATTTTATTTTGTATTCATTAAATAATTGATAAGTCTTTATTGCCAACAGATTGTCACAAATGTAAGAAATACAATTCACGGATTCAAAAAGCTTCATGGACGGTCATTTGATGATCCCATTGTGCAAACTGAAAGGATCAGGCTTCCTTATGAACTGCAGAAGATGCCTAATGGAAGTGCAGGAGTTAAGGTAAGCTTTATAGCTTTATATTCCCAAAGCACAAATATATCATTTTCAAATTAAATATAATATTGCCTACTTGTAATGTATAGCTGAACAGTTTTCTTCTGGATACAGTACACGTGTACTCAAGATTTAGAAAGTTTTTTTTAATAAGCTTTAGTGAATGTGCAAAAAAGTCTACTTTATTGTTGAGGAAACGTTATCCGGAGAGCTTGAAAAGGTGAACGGTTTCCAGAGGATAAAAGCAGAGGCCTATGTGATTTAGATGAATAGATCCTGAAAGTATGTTAATTGCCGTTATGAGTTTTCTCCAATTTAGAAGAATCTTATAATCTTATGTGAACATTTAGGTTGTTTTCATGTTTTAGCTATGAATAATACTGTTGTGAACATTCATACACAAGTTTTTGTGTGGCATATGTTTCATTTGTCTTGGGTATATATCTAGGAGTGGAATTGCTGAGTCATATGGTAACTGTGTTTGAGGCATTCTGTTGGTATTTGAAAAATCAGCATGAACATGTTTTTGTTAATTTCTGACTTAATTGCCTTGGGATGTAGAATTAAAAATCCAGAATTCAACTTACTGTTTTTTTTTTAACTTCTCATGTTTTGAAAGAAGAATTTGCATTAATATTTTTAATACCAGAGGAAAGAGGGATGGGGACTTACTAGTAATGGGTACAGAGTTTCTTTTTGGAGTGATGAAAATGTTCTAGGAGAGATAGTGGTGATTGCCGCAGAACTTGGTGAATATACTAAAAAACACTCAATTATACACTTCAGAAGGCTGAACTTTGTGCCATATGAATTGTATCTCACTAAAGCTGTTATTTTTTTAAAAAATAATTTTAAACTTGATGTTTAATGCCATCTCGTTTACTCTTACTCCCTAGCAATCACTAATCTATATTTTGACTCTGTGGATTTGCCTATTATGGATTCCATTTCATATAGAATGGAATCATACGATGCATGGTGTTTTATGTCTGGCTTCTTTACTTCACGTAATTTCAGGGTTCATCCATGTTGTAGTATGTATCAGTACTTCATTCCTTGTTATGGCTAAATAATATCCCATTACATAGATATACCACATTTCGTTTATCCATTCATCAGTTGATAGACATTTGTTTATGCAAGTGTATTGAATTTTAGGAAAGAGTTCTGACTACAGGGTGGGTGATGATTTGTAGTAAGGAGACAGGAGTCTCCTTACTACTTACAGTAGTTTAGGGAAGACGTGAGAGGTTAAAGTTGAGACAAATTAGGAAGCCATCTTGTAGGTAAAATTTGCTGGTCAGGGGTTGCTGCCTGGGAAGCTAGATGGGTTATGATAGCAGTAACTGAGATGAAGAATAATACTAAGATATCCTTTAGATCTACCACCCATCTGTCAGTTTGTCATACTGTGGTGGTGTTTGTGTTGCTATGGTGCTAGAAGCTATGCCACCAATATTTAAAATACCAGCAGGGTCACCCATGGTGGACAGGTTTCAGTGGAGCTTCCAGAATAAGACAAACTAGGAAGAAAGGCCCTGGCGATCTACTTCTAAAAATTAACCAATGAAAACTTTATGAATCACATCAGAATATTGTCCAACTTGCTTGTTTTGGACATGTTATCAAGAGGGATCAATCGCTAGAAGAAGACATCATGTTTGGTGAAGTTGAGGGCTAACAAGGGTATGGGAGACCTTTGGTGAGATGGATTGGCACAATAGCCACAGCGATGGACTCAAATATGCTGGCAATTGTCAGGATGACACAGGACTGGGCAGTGTTTTGTTCTGTTTTACATAAAGTCACCGTGAGTCAGAGTCGACACAGTGGCAGCTAACAACAATCCTTTAGATATGACAAAGTCTGGCTAATGCTCACCTAGAAAACAAGTTTTATTTACTTGTAAAAGAAATTTAAAATTCATGCTTTGTGGATGGGTTGGGAAAAATAAGAGTAAAACTTTTTTTTTTAAAACACAAAGCCAAAACCTGATTTCTGAGTGATATAATTTTTATGCATTCATCATAAGTGCCTGTAAGCTAGTTGAAGAAGCTTTGAAAACATCAACAAGTTAAGTGTTGAATTATCTTCATCTTTTGAAGGTTAAAGATCTTCAGCGTTTGACTTCTCAAGCATTTGTATCCAGGTTTTTTTTTTTTTTTAGATATTTGTTGGAATTTAATTTGATCTTTTTTCATCTGTAACTATTTTATATTCTTGCATCGTGAACATCCATGCACAGTGTGTTCTGTGTCCACTGTCAGACTAAGACCATGCATGGTATTTGATTCATTTTTCCCTTAGTTCAGTGTGCTGGATTTTCCCCCACTCTCTTGGATTAAAGGCAGTAATTTGATATATGTTTTTAAATTCTAAATTGATTTGGAAACAAATGGATATTAATTTTAGGTCTGTTTCATACTAAATCTTATTACACACAATCAGGTACATAGATACCTTGTGCTTCTTGGAAGAGCAGTTCTTTAAAGCTATTCCAAAGTTTCAAAGTGCTACAAACTAAAATCATGCACTCCTCTGGGAGTACAGAGGTAAAGGATATAGCCATTTCCTCAGTGAATTAAATATAGTCACGTGGGCTCTAAGGTAGCTTTGTATTACTTGAAAATTTTTGGTTGTTGTAAGAGTTTGATTTCTTCAATAAAGCAAAGGTCCCTTAGTATTCCTTGGTCAAGAAGCACTCTAAAGTTTCATTTTATGTGCTCAAATCAAATGCAGCCTAGTCTTAAACCTGTGTTTAAGATGAAGTAGTTATTACTGGGCTGAGGGCAGGGGACCATGGTCTCAAGGGACATCTAGCTCAATTGACATAACATAGTTTAGTTTATAAAGAAAATGTTCTACATCCTACTTTGGTGAGTAGCATCTAGGGTCTTAAAAACTTGTGAGTGGCCATTTAAGATACACCACTGGTCCCACCCTGTCTGGAGCAAGGGAGAATGAAGAAAACCGAAGACATAAGAGAAAGATTAGCCCAAAGGACTGATGGACCACAAGTACAAAAAAAAAAAAAAAAAAGATGAAGCAGGTATTTGATCTTAAAAAAAAGAAAAGATTTTTAAATTTTATGTATACATTTCTAGTATTTAATTTATAATTGTTCTCACAAACATATTAATACATATTAAATTTCCTTTTTATTTTATTGTAGTAAGAATATATATAACAGAACATTTGACAGTTCAGTTTTTTTAAAATAAGGATTTTTGTTATATTCTCATTTGCTTTTTTTCAAAACTGTATGACTATAAAGTTTTCACTTCAGACCTTTCAGAAGAGTGTTTAATCTTTTTCTCCTTCATTGTTGGTATGTCACGTTTGGAAAATGAATGATAAAAATTACTTTTGTGGGAAGGTAGCAATTTGGAGAAAATAAGAGACACTTTTGAAAATAATTTGCTTAGTTATAATACTATATGTAAAGTATTGGGAATTCAGAAATGAGAAGTTGTCACTGCTTTTAATGAGGCCATGATTCTAGAATGACAGTCTTTTTGGAATATAACTTCCTTGAGGCAGGGACTTCACTTCTTTCACTGCTGTATGCCTATCACGTATAATGTAGATGCTTGATAAATATTTGTTGAATGAATACATGACTCTTAATAAATTTCTAAACTTTTGGTTTTAGGTGCGGTACCTAGAAGAAGAGAGACCTTTTGCAATTGAGCAAGTAACCGGGATGCTGTTGGCCAAGCTTAAAGAGACTTCAGAAAATGCTTTGAAGAAACCAGTAGCTGACTGTGTGATTTCAGTAAGTTTTATTTTAGTAATGAATACTCTTGAATCATATTTTCATGTATAAATGTTATATTGAAATATTTTTCTTCCCTTTTTTTTTAATACTTTCTGCTCTTATCCAATAAATAACCTAAAACCATTTAGACTTTATTCAAAAAAATAAATATTGCTTTATTTGGTAGTTTAGGATTGAATTTCTTGTAAAGTCTATTGTGATAATCAGTGAATCTTAAAAACCTAATGTGTGTGGTTAGTTAGTGGCTATTATACGTGCCACTATCCCTAAGAATCTTTCCAGGTAGCACTTAACTTCCAACCTCTAGGGGACTTAATATTTTATAGTGAAGGATGAAGTTTTCCAGTTGGGAATTTGAGATTGTATATATTTTGTATCAGAAAGAAAAGATCTTACTTTAAGGATTCTTAGCAAAATAATTATTTACCCAATTTTCTCTCTTGAGATTCTATTATATATTGATAATTACTTTTAAGTTACATGTTGTCACCTAAATATGAATATATTTCTAACTATTAAATTTGACTACATAAGAGTTTCATATCAGAAAAATAGAATCAGGATATTAACTTTTTAGTAAATTTAGTAATTATGTATTTTCGTACGTATTTGGGATTTTAAAAGGGGAGAAATATATTAGAGCTTAATATTTTGTTTTATAACAAGTTAGTAATAATAAAAATGTAGAGTTTACCATTAACCAGGCACTGTTCTAGGAATTTTATATGTATTAACTCACTTAATCCTCACAGCTGCTTTATGAAGTAGGACATTATTAACCTCTTTCACAGATTAGGAAACTGAAGCATAGAGAAGCTAAATAACTTGCCCAGAATCACATAACTAATGAGTGGGAGAGCCAGAAATCAACCCAGGTAGTTTTTTTCCTGAGTCTGTGCTCATAACTCTTCCGTTATACTGCCACTTGAAAGTATGTCAGAATGGTACATATTTAAAAAAAAAAAAAAATCCATCTTAAATTCAAATCTTATTTATTTAACCTATAATTGCTTTTAGTTTCAGTTAGAAATTAGTGTCAGAACAGACTGATGGGAACTTCTTGGCTGTTACTAACTTTGTAGTTGTGAGCTCTATGAGGGCAAGTGTTTTGTTCATTTTGTGCATGTCTGTGTCCCCAGTGGCTGGAAAAGTACCTGGTACATAAGGGCTTAATGAATATCAAATGAATCATAATTTATAATCTAGATTTTTGCCAGAAGGGTAGTAACAAAATAGGATAAGTTAACAAAATCCAAGTTCATTTCCTGTTGTTAATAATCTGTTAAATGAAATTTATAAATTAAAAAACAATAAAAATTGAAGGAGACTACTTAGAACTCAGAGACTGAAGCCATTTTGTACACGATTATACTTAATAACTAGCTTTTTGGAAAAACTCTATAGGACAAATAAAAGTCCTTCCTAGTTTGACAGATTAAAAAAAACTTGAAGTTTTAAATCTGAGTTTTTTTTTAAATAAAACTATGTTTAATGTTTTTCGGTGATTTTAAAAGAAGTACAGCTCATCGTAAGTCTCCTGCAGTATAGTTCCTTCCTTTGCAAAGATAACCGTTATAAAAAGTTGTGATTGTATTCTCTTTATATATTCATAATGAAACCATACAAAGATGAAATCATGCTATGTATACCTTTTTTTTAATGTAACAAAGATATTATTTCATGATAGGTCAGTTCTACCTCATCCTTTCTATCAGCTATGGAGGATTCTAGTATATGGATATACTGTAATATATTTAACCATTATCGTTTTAACAGACTGAGGTTTTCAATTTTTCATTACTAAAGGTGAACAAATATTTTTTAATATACCAGATCAACACAGGAAGGGTTTAGATTAACACTCTGGAAATCCTTCATATTATTTCATATTATTAATTACTTTAAATTAGTGTTGTACTATCAGATCAAATCTTTATGATATAGAAATTATAAAGCTTTAAAAATAAACCCAGTACTGTGTATATTCTAAACAACAATAAAAAAAATAAACCTAGTATTTTTCTTCATTTATTTAATTGAGCACTATTGAATGTAAGTTTTAGTGCAATTATTTTACATTTTTCAATTGATGAAATGTTAAAATAAAATCTATTACATGAAACTAATATATTTAGTTAATGTGTTTAAATACCAGATTCCTAGCTTTTTCACTGATGCTGAGAGAAGATCTGTGATGGCCGCAGCCCAGGTTGCAGGCTTAAATTGTTTAAGGCTGATGAATGAAACTACTGCAGGTAAGCATTCTTCAATTTGAAAACAGCTGTCAGGAAAATGGAGCCCTGGTGGCGCAGTGGTTTAGTGTTCAGCTGCTAACCAAAAGGTTGATGGTTCGGATCTACCAGCCTCGCCTTGGAAACCCTATGGGGCAGTTCTATTCTGTCCCGTAGGGTCTCTCTCTGTGAGTCAGAATTGACTCCACGAGCAGCAGGTTTGATTTTGGTCAGAAAAATACCTTCGTTTTTTTTTTCGTTTAATTAACACAAATCATTTATTTTTTAATTCTATTATGTACTGATTTTTGTAAGCTTCTCGTTTTGGAGTACAACATCTTGGCAGAGACTAAACATGTTTTATTCGCTATGTTGTTGTTAGTTGCCGGTGAGTCTGTTCCAACTCATGGTGACCCCATGTATACAGAGCAGAACTGCTCCATAGGGTTTTCAAGGCTGTGACCCTTTGAAAGCAGATCGTCGGGCCTATGTGGGCTGTCAGGCCTCTAAATGTGTTCAAACTGCCAACTTTTCAACTAGTAGTTAAGCGCTTAATGGATTGCACCACCCAGGGACTCTTATTTGCTATAAGAATGGTTAATATTACCGAGTTCTAGATGGATAGGGAAAAGAAATTAAAACATTAACCAAATTATGAAAAGTTAATTTACTTGGAAACTAATGATTAATGGTTTTTATTACTGCACCATGTATTAAAGTGCAGTTTCAAGTGACATATCTGTTACTTGTTTTCCAGCTGACTGCTCCTAAATAAACCTATGTCTTTGTTTTTACACAGTTGCACTAGCATATGGAATTTATAAACAAGATCTTCCACCTTTAGATGAGAAACCAAGAAATGTAGTATTTATTGATATGGGACACTCTGCCTACCAGGTCTCAATTTGTGCTTTTAACAAAGGAAAACTTAAGGTAAGTAAATAACTTATTTGCTATATTTAACTATAGTCTTTAATTGCAGGACTGTATGTTGTTAGCTCCGGCTCCCGGCAACCATACGTACAACAGAACAAAACATTGCTCAGTCTCGTGTCATCCTTATAATCACCAGTATGTTCGAGTCCATCGTTGGCAGCTGTTATGCCAGTCCATTTCACTGAAGGTCTCCCATGCCCTCGCTGGCCCTTTACTTCAGCAAACATGATGTCCTCTTCCAGTGATTGATCCCTCCTGACAACACGTCAGTGTTCTGTTGTGATCCGTAAGGTTTCACTGGCTAATATTCAGAAGTAGATCCACCAGGCCTTTCTTTCTAGTCTGTCTTAGTCTGGAAGCTCTACGGAAGCCTTTCTCCCATGGGTGACCCTGCTGGTATTTGAAATACCAATGGAATAGCTGCCAGCATCATTCCTGCCCCCCACCATTGCTGTCGAGTTGATTCCAACTCACGGCATTCCTGTAGCAACACACAGACTGCCACAGTACGATGAACTGACAGATGGTGGATAGACTGTATACCACCAAACCAAACCGATTGCCATCGAATCCATTCCAACTCATAGCAACCCTATAGGACAGAGTAGAACTACCCGTTAGGGTTTCCAAGGCTGTAATCTTTACAGAAGCAGACTGCCACAGCTTTTCTCCCAGAGTGGCTGGTGGATTCAAACTGCTGACCTTTCTGTTAGCAGCCAAGTATTTAACCATTGTTCCACCGGGGCTCCTGGATAGACTATGTAGAGACCCTTAATGCCTGGATAGGAGGCCTGGTTGTGCAGTGGTTAAAGCACTCGACTGCTAACCAAAAGGTCAGCAGTTCAAACCCACTAGCTGTTCCATGGGAGAAAAATGTGGCAGTCTGTTTCCATAAAGATTACATCCTTGGAAGCCCGGTGGGGCAGTTCTGCTCTGTCCTGTTAGGGCCACTATAAGGGTCAACGGCAGTGGGTTTGGTTTGATTTTTGGTTTGTTTTTATTCTATGTGCTTCTTATTTGTGTTTGGTTTTATGTTCATTTTTACACTGATTATCTTGTCTAGACTTACACTGAGGAGAATTTACTTAGAGGATCAAATGCTTTGTGTTATGTAACACCTGTGGGGCCTTTTGTCTTGCCAGTATATGTTACTTTAATAACATCTTTGTAATTAGGAAGTTAAAGGGAAATGACTCATACTGAATAGGTTAGTTTTCTTTATAAACTGGTTTAATCCTTGACATTTAGCCTTAAATGTTAACTTTCTTTCTTTTTAGTAGGTACCTTAGGTACCTTAGAGTATTGGATCTGTAATTTTTACATCATAGACCACTTTGAAAGTCTGATGAAGGCTGTGACCCTTCTCCCCAGAAGAATATATACTTGCAGTATTCACATACCAGTACAGTTTAGCATTTAATTTCGGGTAATATTGGACCTCATGAGAAGTCTGTCTGCCGATTGACCATGCTAGTCTGGTGTAACATCCCAACCAGATTACACTCACATCCTACTGTGGTGTTTACCACCATTCTACCCATTCCTTATGAAAAAAAAAAATCTGATAAACCACACCAAAAGTGGGATTTTTATTTTAGTAGTGACTATTATAAGTAGTCATTTGTGCTCTCTACCTTAGGGAGAGAGACTAGATGTCTTGGTTCTTTGTTTTCAGTGACTATAGTGTTGAACTTCTTTGAGTTGTTTACTCTTCTTCCACCTGGTGCTAGCGGGGGGTCTATTGCTCTTCACTTTTTTCTGTTTTTTTTTTTTTTTTGGCCTCTCATGTTTCCTTTTGTTTCATTTATGTTTTTAATGAAAATCTGAATCTGCTGACTTTTTTTTAAATAATAAAAAGCTTAATTCCTGGTCTGTAGATTGGCATACTGTGTCAGATGTAATCTTTGGATCTGCTTTTCTTGGATGCTTAGTTCTTTTTAGATGCTTAAGGCTGTTTCTTTGCTCTCTGAACTGTTGTTTTCATCTTTCTAACTCAGTGCAATTCTAGAACCAGAACATGAGAAATAATGAGGGTTTAGTCATTGTAACTCAATTATTTCAGAATTAGAATTGCTCCTTTACAATATATGGATCTGTAATTATAAAGCATATATTTCAGAGTGGGGAAATTCGTTGGCTAAATATAAATGATAATTTATGTCTAATTCCAGATTTGACGTCATGTGATTTGACAAGTTGTTTGGCTTCATATTATTATAATTTTAAAGACTTTTTTTTTTTTTCTTTCTCTTTGAAAGCATCTATACTTCTGAAAATTCAGTTCTGTTTTTTCAATTAAATAGGTCTTGGCTACTACCTTTGATCCATATTTGGGTGGCAGAAACTTCGATGAGGCTTTAGTAGACTACTTCTGTGATGAGTTCAGGACCAAATATAAGATAAACGTGAAAGAAAACTCTCGGGCCTTGTTACGCTTATATCAGGAATGTGAAAAATTAAAGAAGCTAATGAGTGCAAATGCATCAGATCTTCCACTGAACATCGAGTGTTTCATGAGTGACCTTGATGTTTCTAGTAAAATGAACAGGTACTGTGCATGTTTTCAGTTTGAGAAGTGTTTGCTTATTTTATAATGTATATGTTATGTCTTTTTTTTTTCCATTCTGTTATTTTAGAAGATAAGCTGAATTATTAACCCAACATGATGAATTTTTCCCATAGGGCTCAATTTGAACAATTATGTGCTTCCCTCTTGGCCAGAGTTGAATCACCTTTAAAAGCAGTAATGGAGGAAGCTAGTAAGTAGAAATTACTGGGCTAACCATCAAAACTGTACCGTGGTGTTACTCACTTCACTGATAAGTATAGAAAATTCTAAGAGAAAAGTAAAGTAGAAATGAGAATATGATTGCTTTTTGTTAAGGTTTTTGTAATCAATTAAAAGTATCTTCCATGAGGATTTGTGAGGTAAAAGTGTTTTTCTCGATTGAGACTCTAGACAGCCCATAGAGGGGTGCTTTTTCCTTATAGTCACTCCATCAACTGTAGTGCCTGTCACATAGATACAGTTACTATTAAATTTGTCTTTTTCCAAAATTTGCCTCTTTTTTACATTTTATTTCCTTCTGAATGAATAAAGAAATTGATCCACCTTTTTAAAAAGCACTTTCCAAAGCCTACTGTACACACTTTAATAAAGACTATTTTATTTTCCTCAATTATAAACATCTTGTTTTCTAGACTTACAACGTGAAGATATAAGTAGTATAGAAATTGTAGGAGGAGCTACACGAATTCCTGCATTAAAGGAACAAATCAGTAAATTCTTTCTTAAAGACATAAGCACCACATTAAATGCTGATGAAGCTGTTGCAAGAGGATGTGCCTTACAGGTATGATTGTTGTCCTTGTTTTTTAGAATGTATATTTTGCCAAAAACAGGGCCATAGGTCTACTGCCAAAAGCAAACCTGCTGCTGTAAAATCGATACCGACTCATGGGGCCTTTTAATATTATCTGTTTCAACCACCTCTTAGTAGGATAAATAGAGTAAATTTAAATTATTCCTGATAAACAAGTATCGTGTCTTTCCTGTTTGTATTTTAAGTTATGATAGGACCATATATTCTATAACTGTACTGAAAGAACATTTCTTCTATGAATTTTTGCAATTATTCCTTTTTGAGATTTAAAAATATTCTTTTATTAATTTTTGTTAGATTACAAAAGAGTACTCTGGCCCTTTCTAATTTTAACTAGTTGTTACCAAAGAACAGTAATTTTTTTAAATATGACAGTTTAAATCTAAGAACTTCAGTAGACAGTTTAATCAGGATATGGTTTGTGTTTATTGATTTAAATGTGATATACATCTTATTTTCAGTGTGCGATTCTTTCACCAGCATTTAAAGTGCGTGAATTTTCCATAACAGACCTTATTCCTTATTCAATCACATTAAAGTGGAAGACCTCTTTTGAAGATGGAACTGGGTAAGTTACCTTTAAAGCCTTGGTTAGACCTTGTCATAAATCTTTAACCAATTGAATCTACTCTTCTAAATTAGAGGAATTTAGACTTCTTTCAGTTCTCAAAAGCACTGTTTTTAATATGAGGTTGTAGAAAATGATATATAACATTCTGTAAATTGTGACAGGCATATTTTTTTAATTCATATTTTATTATAAAATAAAAATGCTCATTTTCAATGAAAATCAGAGTATAGAAATACACAAACCTTAAGACCTGCATTTGCCATACCCCAACTCCCTTAGTTGGGAGTATATCTGTGCAGTCGTTTTCTTAGAATATACAAAAATAAACCCAAGTATGCACCTTTTAAATACAGGATCATCTATATATCTCCATTGCACTTAAATGTTACCAGTTGTATGTGCCATAATTTAACCAATACACTATTAGGCCATATTTTGCTATTTCAAGCAATGCTGTTAGGAAATATCCTTGTACACATCTCCTGGTTCATTTCTGTTCAGTGTATCTGTAAGATAACTGTAGGAGTAGAATTGTTGAGCCAAAGAATCTGCACTTTTTTTTTTTTGTTTTTTTACTAATACTGCCAAATTATTTACTAAAAATATTATATCAGGTATATTCCTATCAGCATTGCATGTGATTGTCTGTTTTAGCTCATCTTTTCCTATACCTTTAAATTTAACAGTCTGATAATAGAAGTTAGTACTTTGTTATTTGAATTTCCAAATATTGTGAGCTAAAATCTTATGTTTTTATTAACATGTACATTTCTTTTTCCATAAGCTGCCCTGAGTTTAAGTAGTTTGTTTTCCTACCAAAATCAAAATTTAAATCTCAAGTATTTTCCTACTTTTGAAAAGCATAGCTTGTACAGTGAAGTAAAGCTGCATTTAAGTTTTGAAGATGCTTCTAAAATTTTGTTCTGGGTTCTGTACATCACACGCCCAAGAAATTTAAATTTTTGCAAAAGTTTGAAAAATATGGATTATCAGTCTGATCTGAATGTCCTGCAGAGCGTTTAAATGGCATATTTGAATGTCAAGTTTGAGGCAAGAAGTATTATTCTTTAAAGTTTAATTTCGGTTAAAGGTAGAAGTGATCCTGCAAATAATTGTAAGAAAATATATTGGGAGCCAAATTGAAAAGTAAATGTATTCCAGTGAGTACAGTAAGGAAGTAGAAGGTACTCATAGGTTCTTGAAAACAAGGATAGAGGAAAAGGTTAATGAATGTGAGATTTTCAAACCTTGCATAATTAATGTGATACAATGATAATATAGTATTAAATAGTGAGTTTCTGGGCCACTATAACCTGTAGTCATAAACTTTTTTTGTTACATTATTTAAGGAATAGGAATTGCTATGCAGGTTTAAAAATTCCCTGTACTGGAGGGGAGAAAATACTATAAAGGACATAATTATGTCAACTAAAATGGTATATATATGGTAGAAGAAAGTATGGATATAAATTTATAAAGTTGACCACTGTACTTGTTTATGTTAGAAAATATCCCTACTGGGAAATATGCACTAAATTATTTAGGGGTTGTTGTTGTTAGTTACCACTGAATTGATCCCAACTCATGACAACACCATGTATGCAGAGTAGAACTGTTCCTAGGGTTTTCAAGACTGTGACCTTTCAGAAGTAGATCACCAGGCCTGTCTTTTCAGGCACCACTGGGTGGGTTTGAACGGCTAGCTAGTAGCTTAACCATGTCTGCCACCCAGGGGACTCCATTTAGAGAGAAAGGGCCATCACGCATGTAGCCCTCTCAGTCGGTTCAGGGGAAAACGCACACACAGACAGAGTGCACGCACGCAAATGATGACACAGAAAGGGTGACATGTAACAGACAACAGGCAAATCTAGGTCTTCACCAAGAATATACAAATGTTTCTTGTACTATTATTTTTGCACCTTGCCACAAGTTAAAAAAGTGTTTCCAAATAAAAAGATTTTATTTTTAAAGGAGCTGGAAAAAAAGGGAGGGCTACGTATGACAAATATTTTGAAAGCTGATGGGTAGGATTTGGTTCTCAGATGTGAGCCATAAAATAATTCCTACATATTAGCTTTAACATATACCTATTCTCAAGTAATTGTTTTTCTCTTTTTAGTTGTATTTTCTGTTAGTATGATAAACAAATCTTTGAGCCATCAGTCTGTCAAAATCAATGTTTATAGCAAAACAACTAATTTTTTTCTTTACATTTGTACATAGAGGTCTTTGTAGTTGCTGTGTTATGAATTAAGGATGAGATGGATTTTGTAATTAGGTTCTTAGCCAACCTTTTATTTATCTTTAAATGAGTGTTTTTCCCTCTCCGTTGTAGGGAATGTGAAGTATTCTGTAAGAACCATCCTGCCCCATTCTCAAAAGTCATTACTTTCCACAAGAAGGAGCCATTTGAACTAGAAGCATTTTATACTAATCCACATGAAGTGCCTTATCCTGATCCAAGAATTGGTGAGAAAACTCAAGAAAATATTTTCCATAAATGGCCTTTGATAAATAATGTTAAAATTAAAATCAGGGAAACAAGTAAATTGACATCCCAGCTATACTGACACTGGATTTTTAAAAATTTTCGTACTGTTTTCTAAACTTGTATTTTTTAGTACTTAGAGTTTATTTTTAATTCATCCTGACTTCTATGCTTAAAATGCTCCGTGCTTAGCTTGAAAGGTTTGTGTGATGGTTACTTTTTATGGACAAGCTCTCTCATCAGTTAATCAAAATTATGGTGCAAGAGTAACTATATATTTTGATTCTAAACTTACACTCACTGTCACCAACCAGAATGAGTAACATTTGATTAATATGAAAATGAGAGTAAGAGACTATAAATATCATTCATTTTAACTGAGTAATCATTTTAGAAGATATAGAACGAAGTATGATTTTATGACATTAAAAAGAGAAGGAGTAATTTTTAAGTTTTAAATTTTTCTGTAGGTACTGCTTTATTGATAGACTAAAAAGGAGACAATAGTGTAATATTTGAAGGACAGTATTTAAAGCAGTAGAAATAAATTATTGAAGGTCAGCCAGGTTTCTTACTACCCAGTTTTTCTGCCTAGTATTCTCTCTTTACTATGGATATTCTTAAATATTTAAGATTTCATTAAAGAAATAAAACATTAGTAGATTTCTTAAAGTGAAAAATTGATATCATATATACAGATATTAGTGACTGGATAATTTAGCAGTTTCACTATGGAAAAATCCAAAAAAATTTTGAAATTGCTTTTCTTATGAATTACCAAGATGATTGATTTGGAAAGCTTATAGCAAAAAAGATAGTATCTGTTGGTTTTCACACAGAACTTGAATTTTTTATTTTGGTTTTAGAGTATCAATATTGTAAAATACTTAAAAGTTACATTTCCTTTGAGTGAGATTGTCCTTGGTTAAAATCCCAACTCTTTTATTCCCTAGCATTAACGATTTGGGGCAGGTTACTTGACTTTTCTGAGTCTCAGTATCAGGATGGGTAAGGTATTGAGAAAATAATCTGGGGGAAGTGCCTGGCCCATGGTAATCAACCAGGAGGTGGTCATACTTGTATGATTGTTTTCCCAGTATCTGAAATATGATAGGGAAATTATTGAATGAATGAATTGGATGAGTCAGTCTCAGGCTCATGTACTAATTAAAGCTCTTACCTTTTTTCTTAAGGGAGCTTCACTATTCAGAATGTTTTTCCACAGTCTGATGGTGATAATTCCAAAGTGAAGGTAAAAGTTCGCGTTAATATCCATGGAATCTTCAGTGTGGCTAGTGCATCAGTAATTGAAAAGCAGAACTTGGAAGGGGATCACAGTGATGCTCCTGTGGAGACAGAAACTTCATTTAAGAATGAATGCAAAGATGATGTGGTATGTAGAGATCCTATTTCAAGGTTCTTCTAATATAATGTGTTATTATTGTTAACTGCCATTGAGTAGGCTACCAACTCATGGTGACCCCATGCACAACTGGACAAAACACTGCCCAGTCCTGCACCTTCCCCATAATCCGTTACAGATCAGACCATTGTGATCCGTGGGGTTTTCATTGGCTGATTTTTGAAAGTAGATTGCCAGGCCTTTTTTCCTAGTCCCATCTTAGACTGGAAGCTACACTGAGACCTTTTCTGCACCATAGCAACAGGCAAGCCTCCACTGACAAATGGGTGGGAGCAGTACATGAGGTGCATTGGCCAGTAATCAAACCTGGGTCTCCTGTATGGAAAGTGAGAATTCTACCACTGAATCAACATTGCCCCCGTGTGTTATATGTAGTATCTTAGTCATATCTGGTACTATTAATAGTTGAAAGTATTAATCTCTGAGGCTTTGCTCTGAATTCAAGCTGAAGGAATTGCCGTAAACCTGTTTTATTTTTTTGTTTTTATAAAAGCACCAATGAATAATTCTGTCTTAGGTACTCTACGTCTTTCTCACTGTAATACACTTTTCGGGGGCATGGGCATCTTTCAGAGCATTGTATGGAGCATGTGTGTATGTGTGTTTCATAAATTCTTCATTTCCATTAAAAACACATCTATTTTATTATGTGGTAGCTTTTTAGTTTACAGATAAAACCAGTTCAGAATGTTGAATTTTGAGTTGTACAAATAACATTTTGGTATCAAAATCACAGGCTTAATAAAGAAAAATTTCAGAGTTTAG
Source organism: Dugong dugon (assembly GCA_030035585.1). Classification (NCBI taxonomy): domain Eukaryota; kingdom Metazoa; phylum Chordata; class Mammalia; order Sirenia; family Dugongidae; genus Dugong; species Dugong dugon. The sequence goes on along the minus strand of CM057463.1, from coordinate 176,018,519 downwards.
TTAGGGAGCAGCTGTGGCAGTTAAGCAGAGGGATGTGTTGATATGTTCAATAACATTAAAATACAGATTTCTGACAGTTCATTTCTTTATGAAAGAGCTATGTGACCGTAATACTGAATTTACTCTTGGTGTACTATAGATGAAGGGATCTTAGGAGAACTTGATTATCTTACGTTGCTGTTAGGTGCTGTTGAGTCGGTTCTGCCTCATAGCGACCCTATAGGACAGAGTAGAACTGGCCCATAGAGTTTCCACAGAACAGCTGGTAGATTCAAACTGCTGACCTTTTGGTTAGCAGTCATAGCTCTTAACCACCGTGCCACCAGAGCTCCTATATTCCATTAAAAAAAAGTTTCTGTCTTCTTTTTTATGGGTACTGTTTATTTCTGGAGCCCTGGTGCTGCAGTGGTTAAGAGCTCAGCTGCCTACCGAAAGGTTGGCAGTTTGAATCCACCAGCCACTCCTTGGAAACCCTATGGGGTAGTTCTGCCCTTTCCTATAGGGTTGCTATGAGTCGAAATTGACTCGATGACAACAGGTTTATTTCTAAGTTCTTTTTAATGGCATTTGTTGGAGTTTTTTTTCTAATCATAATTTCAAGGTAATTTCTCCCTTTTGTGAAGGTTGTCTTTTTGTTTGTTTAATAATTCCTCTAAAATCTTCAGTTCAAGCACTTGTTGATCAGAATTCCACCATTAACTTTCAGAGTACTTCATTTAAGGACCATGGTATTTGCTTTCTTTCTTTTTCTTCCAGTGTATCATTTTCCTGTCATATCCTTTCTTCCTTGAACTGAGGAAGAGGGAGTGTTGTCTTAATCGGTTAGTGAAGTACAGTCTGTTTTTCATAAATTAACATAATTTGAAAGTTAATTTTTTACTGTTCACAATCTTATGTCAGACATGTAAATTTAATCCATTAAGATTTATCTTTACTAAAATTGATTGCACTTGTATGCCTTTGTGCTGATTTCTGTATCCCAAGCTTACTTTTTTTTAGGAGAATGGTGGTAAATACATTTAATAGGGGCCCAAGAAAATCTGTAACTTCTTACTATTTGCCAAGTAGAGAGTCCACTTAGGGGGGGTTTATTGGTTGAAGGTTTATCTTTTAGACATAAAAAAGAAAAATCTAGAAAGTTTAGATTTTAATAACTCAGAGGTGTCTGTGACTTTTGGTGAATTTTCTTTTGTATTGCATTTTAAAAATACAATTGAATTTATGTTATACATAAATTTTGTATTTTTCTACTTCATTTTCCCACATTTTTAAGTTCTTTATGAACATGTTTTATGTGACTTTTATTTCCCTTTTTGTAAGCTTGCACTTTGTGAATCTTGATTTGTGAATTTGACTTGAGAACCAGTTTGTATTTCTTTTTATAGTACTTGGACACAGGTGAATGAAACAGAACTTTTTCTCAGGGTATCAAATAGATCTTTTCTTTGGTTTACCTATTCATCTGTTTATTTGTAGTTCCTATTTGAAAACGAGCGTCTGCTTTATTATGTTCAAACATTTCGAAACAGGCTTGAAGTCTTAAGATGCAGCTTATTTTTAAAAAATGAAAGAAAAAAGAAAATAAACAGTATATATTTTATCAATTACGTATTTTCTTTCCAGGATAAAATGCAGGTTGACCAAGAAGAAGGAGGTCATCCAAAATGTCATGCTGAACACACCCCAGAAGAAGAAATTGATCATACAGGCGCCAAAGCAAAGGTTTGTTTTACTGCTTCTGTTGTTGTATCCGTTCAAGATTGATATCTTGGATTAGTTAATGTATTTACTTTATAATGCATTTTTTTAAATATATTTGACATTTTTAATTTTAGTACTATGGAAAGTATAGAAGACATATAGTCAGAATAAATACATTTCATTGCTTTATTATAGAGTTTTTTAAGAATGAATCCTAACAATATAAGTAAAATTATCATTTTAGTTCAGAAAAAAAGATATATTTTTAGTTAACTTTTTCTCATTTAAAATCATATAATCTAATTGAAGAAAAATTAGCAATAACGCTGCATCTTAGAATTAACCACTCTAAACAGGTTGCTGCATATAATAAAATAGTCCTTGTATAAAAATGAATATTTTTTAAAGTAAAATTTTATTGGAGAAATGACTCTATTATTGAGAGTAATTATTTTACTAAGACAATCACTGCCTATGAAAGAGAAAGGAGAGACCCTGCCCTCTTTACCCAGATGAATTTCACTACAGCTGTAAACTATCATCTTTAACAGGTTTTTCTAACCTTAACAGAATTTAATCTATGTAGATTAGCTATATCATTTTATGCACCCATCATCAATATCAATTTTAGAACATTTCATCACCCCAAAAAGAAACCCTGTACCCATTAGCAATAACTTCCTACCCTCTTCCCTACCCTACAGCCCTAGGCAACTAACTACTGATCTACTTTCTGTCTTAGATTTGCCTTTTCTGGACATTTTGCAATTTCAAATAAATAACAGTCATACAATATATGGTCCTTTGTGACTGGCTTCTTTCACTAACCATAATGTTTTCAAAGTTCATCCAGGTGGTAGGATGTGTCACTACTTTTTCCCTTTTTTGTGGCTGAATAATATTGCATTATATGGATACTTATCCATTCATCAGTTCATAAGCATTTGAGTTATTTCCATTTTTTGGCTACCATGAATAATGCTGTTATGAACATTCATATACAAGTTTTTGTGTGGCCATATCTTTTCATTTTTCTTGGGTATATGTCTAGGAAAGGAGCCCTGGTAGTGCAGTGATTAAGCCCTCAGCTGCTAACCAAAAAGGTTTGACAGTTCAAACCCACCAGCACGCTGCGGGAGAAAAATGTGACAGTCTGCTTCTGTAAAGATTTACAACCTTGGAAACCCTATAGGGCAGTTCTCCTCTGTCCTGTAGGGTCACTATGAGTCAGAATCGACTAGATGACAATGAGTTTGGTTTTTATGTATCTAGGAATGAAATTGCTGCGTCATATGATATCTCTGTGTTGAACATTTTGGAAATCTGCCCAACTGTTTTCCAAGATGGCTACAACATTTTATAATCCCACCAGCAATATACGAGGGTTCCATTTTTTCCACATTCTAACACTTACTTTTTGTTTTGTTTTGTTTTTAGCCATCCTAGTGGGTATGAAGTGTTATCTTACTGCGGTTTTGGTTTGCATTTCCAATATTTTTTGTTGTTTTATGTAGAGAGGATTTAGCACACAGAGTATAAAATACTATCAGTATTAACGTGGTATTTTAAATAAGTTAATTAATGTATTTGTTTGATTTTATTTTACTTGTTTCTTTCACCTGGAATCACTCCCTAAATAAATTTTTTAACTAGTTTGGAAATTTACACTTCTCTTTTGCATTTCTTTTGCAGTCAGCTTCCTCAGACAAACAAGAGAGATTAAACCAGACCATTAAAAAAGGAAAAGTCAAGAGTATTGATCTTCCTATCCAGAGCAGCCTTTGTAGACAACTGGGCCAAGATCTTCTCAATAGCTATATTGAAAATGAGGTATGTAAATATGAATTGATATTGAAATAGGTGGTACTGTATTCTAAAATTTTGTAGAAGCCCACGACTATCACCGAATTTGGGGGAACTGGTAACTCCTAAGGGATTATTAAATAGATGATTAAACTCCTTTATTTTGGACAAAATGCTCAGCTGTATTAGTGTCATATCTATAGTGTAGCTTTCATCTTAGTTATAAAAACATGGATTGTCTTCACTGTAGTGAAAGACCATTCTGAAATTAATGATTCTCACATCCTTTTATTCTGTCTTTACCTGTAACACTCAACGGAGTTATGTAGGGGAAGTATTAGCAATTCCCCCCTTGAAATGCATTGTTCTTAAAAATTAAGGTTCTATTCAAAATGTTTTCTGACTTCCATTTAATCCTTTTTTTTAAATCTGTTGTCATTTTTTAAATTTTGTTACATATTCTTGTCTATTTACATGTTTCATTTTACAGTCTTATGAGGAAATGAGTTGTATTTCTTTACCAATAGCTGTGTAAGAAGTAATTTTTTTTAATTTACATTTAAGTGGTGGTTCCTAATTTCTACAAGCTTGGCTGACATTAAAGGAGGTCAGTCGTCTTTGAAGTAGTCTTCCTTGAAGTGCCCCATATTTTAACCATCAGCTGCCCATTATTCTAGGAATTTCTTCAAGAGATTTTGATTTTATAATGCTTGCTCTTTTTAGTACCTACCCAAAACCTCTATCACTTATTCATTAATTATTAAAGACTGCACTTCATGTGAGGCAAGCGTTCCTGGAGAGCTTGAATTATTCAGAATTTGTATGTTTTGAGATTATTTTTCCCAAAGGAATTGTAGCAAAACACAGCTATGGCAAATTTTGTATCTAAAATGAGATTTTTCTTAATTTTTAAGTGTTTCACTATTTTAAATTCACAAATGTCCATGCACTGTAGTTTTCAAAGAGAGGCTTATGCTTAAAATACCATGTATTTTTATTAAAATGAAAATTTTCTTCTTCAGCTGTTGCAGTCTGCAGGGATTCTTTCTTTGCTTTTTATCATAACAATGAATGAATGTTGCTAACATCTTCTAAAACTTTGGTATCTTATTTAATCCTCAAAACAAACCTATGAAGTGTAGGTACTGTTAGATATCCATGTATTATAGATGAGGAAACTGAGGCACAAGTAGACTAAATTTCACCCAAGGTCACAGAGTAACATTTGGATTTGGATCCAGGTGGTCTGTCTCCAAAACTCAAGGTTAAAATCACAATACTCTCTCTTCATCCATAGCTAACATTTATTCAACATCAGTAATCTGCCAGGCATTGTAATAAAAGTTTTACATGAATTATGCCAATCTTATCAACAGCCCTGTGAGGTAGATACTATTATGATCTCTATTTTAGAATAAGAAAACAAAGGCTTAGAGAGATTAGGTGACCTGCCTGTGGTCTCAGAGCTAGGAAGTAGGGAACCTGGGATTTGAACCTGAGTATGTATAATGACATAGTCAGTGCTCTTAATGGAAATTAATCTGCAACTTCTTGTGTAGGGGAAGATGATAATGCAGGATAAGTTAGAGAAAGAAAGAAATGACGCTAAGAACGCTGTTGAAGAACATGTATATGAGCTTAGAGACAAGCTGGGCGCCATCTATGAAAAGTTTATCACTCCAGAAGTAAGTCTGACGTTTATCATCTTTTCAGTAGAACTGTTTAAATTTTACTGGAGAAGAGTAGTATGTGTGACATGAATGTGTTATTGTAGTCAGTCTTCTTGAGCCCAAGTGGGGATGGTTCTTAGTCATTACTCCAAACTGCAGAAGCATGTCAAAAAAACATTTTTATGAATAAGGAGTCAGAATAATCTGAAATTTAATCTTTTATACTTGAAAAACATTCTGTCCTTCCTTGGTTACTTTTATTTCTAAGGGCATTTTCAATTAGTGTCTCTTAAATGTGTAACTAGGACCTGAATAAATTGTCTGCGATATTGGAAGACACAGAAAATTGGCTTTATGAAGAAGGAGAGGACCAACCTAAACAAGTTTATGTGGATAAGTTACAAGAACTAAAGGTAAATTTTTAAAAAATTCATGTTGGTATTTAACGGAACATTAAGTTTTCCTAAAAACTATGGTGCAAGAGGACAGTGTATGTTTTTAATAAGTATGTGGGGAATTAACTGAGGCAGAGATGTGTCAACAGAAAGTGTTCCTTTTAATTTTAAAAGCATTTTGAGAGGAGAATAATGCTAAATGATAATTGAAATTAAATGTGTATTCATAATTGTCTATCATTATACTCAGACATAAATGTTTAACAGATCTCCAGAGTATTTTTGGGATGTTTTTAAGAAGTGATAAATTTGTCAGCTTGACTCCTTATCCACAAGATTAGTCACCTTTCTGTTATTCTCCCCCTTCACTGCTCTGATTTTGGGGAATAATACCACACTGCCTTGTACTTTCAAATGGCAACTGATGGGGACTTGCCCTGCTCTCAGATGTCTTTTTGCAAAGAAATAAGGTGACTTGCCAACCAGGTCACCTTTTTTCTAGGCCAATGGTATGATTTTTAAGGGAAGACTTGTGTTTATCCTTCCCCTGGCTTCCTACCCAGCCCCCACTGGGGAAGGCTTGATTAGAAGTTCATATTGGAGGAATGAAGGGACGTTTCAGTCATTCCATTTTAGTGTGGATCAGAGCAGTGCTTTACACTGCACATAAATTACCTGGTGCTCTTTTTGAAATACAGATTCTGATTCAGTAGATCCAGGGTGGGCCCCAAATTCTACATTTCTAATACACTCCCCAGTGATGCTGATGATGTTAGTCCTTGAATAATTCTTTGAGTAGCAAGTAATTAAATACATCCTAAATAGTGCCATTAATAAGGATTTTTAGAATATGGGAAAAAGCAAGCCTTTAGGACTGGAGGAGGGTAGGTAGTGTTTAAAAGCAAAAGAAGTTAATATTTTACAAAAATTACCTTTATGCCAATAAATTACTTCCAAAGGAACTAATTAATTAGAAAGCAATTAGAAAACATAAATTTATGATAGTAAGACTAGACTTAATATTTTATCTTCTTGGTAGTTTTTAGTCCCTATCACCCTAAGAAGAATGTATGTATTTATAGCATTAAGGAACAACTAGGTAGCTGAGGCCAATAGAAATAACTGAAGAGCCTAGTAGCTCCCAAAATGGATTTGCCTATGGAGGAGGGCATTATGTGGCGTGAAATAAGTCAGTCACAAAAGGATAAATATTGTATGAGACCACTATTATAAAAACCCAAGAAAAGGTTTACACACACGAAAAAAAAAAACAGTCTTTGATGGTGACGATGGAGGGAAAGGATGGGGAGGGGAGATCACTAACTTAGGTAATAAAAACCAAACCAAACTAAACCCGTTGCCATCAAGTTGATTCCAACTCATAGTGACCCTATAGGACAGAGTAAAACTGCCCCATAGAGTTTCCAGGGAGTGCCTGGTGGATTCAGACTGCCAACCTTTTGGTTAGCAGCCATAGCACTTAACCACTATGCCACTAGGGTTTCCAACTAGGTTAATAGACAAGTGTTAACTTTGGTGAAAGGAAAAAACAAACACACAATATAGGGGAAGTCAGCACAGCTTGACCAAGGCAAAGCCATAGAAGTTTCCTAGACACATGCAAACACCTTGAGGGATCGAGTTACTAGGGCTGAGGACTGGGGGCCATGGTGTCAGGGGCCATGTAGGTCAGTTGGCATAACACAGTTCATAAAGAAAACGTTCTACATCCTTCTTTGGTGAGTAGCATCTGGGGTCTTAAAAGCTTGCGAGCGGCCATCTAAGATACACCTGTTGGTCCCATCATGTTCGGAGCAAAGGAGAATGAAGAAACCAAAGACACAGAGAAAGTATTAGTCCAAAGTACTAATAAACGACAGCCTCCACTAGCCTGAGCCTCGAAGATCTAGACGGTGCCCAGCTACTACCACCAACCACTCTGAACAGGGATCACAATAGGGGGTTCCAGACAGAGCGGGAGAAAAAATGTACACCAAAATTCAAATTCACAAAAAAAGACTAGACTTACTGGTCTGACAGAGACTGGAGGAACCCCCAAGAATATGGCCCCCCGATACCCTGCTAATTCAGAACCGAAGTCACTCCCGAAGTCCACCTCTCAGCCAATGATTAGACAGGCCTATAAAACATTAACGCACATCAGGAATGTGCATCTTAGTTCAGTCAAATATAGGAGAGCAAATGGGCAACACCTGCCCAAAAGCAAAAACAAGAAGGCAGGAAGGGACAGGAAACCTGGACCAATGGACATGGGGAGCCCAGGGTTTAAAGGGAAAGGGGGAGTGTGCTGACACATTGCGGGGATTGCAACCAATGTCACAAAACAATTTGTGCGTAAGTTTTTTAATGAGAAGTTAATGTGTGTTGTAAGCTTTCACCTAAAACACAATAAAATTTAAAAAAAAAAAATTTGCCTCAAATAAGTGGCCATTGAAATGAATGTAATAGAAGTTCTCACAGATTTTACTTTTCTTTTTGAGATGGCTTTTAGAAATTAAAAATGTAGTTCTCGCTCCCCATTTAAATAATAAAAAGTATGATGTTAATGAACTAAATGTAATATGGTGTCTTGGAACAGTAAAAGATGAAATCTGAATAAAATACGGAGTTCAGTTAATATTTACACACCTGTGTTGGTTTCTGAGTTTTGACAAACGTACCATGGTAGTTTAGGGTGTTAATATCAGGGGAAATGGGTGTGAAGTTTGTGGATCTCTCTGTATTACCTCTGTAACTTTTCTGCAAGTCTAAAATTATTCTAAAATAAGCTCATTTTTATTTCAGTATAGAAAACAATTTAAAAGAAAGTATCTATCCATGTTATTCTTCCCCTCCCCTAAGATATGGAGGCTCTTGTAACATTTAGAAACTTAAAAAATCCTATTCCAGGCACCTGAGCAAGGGGCCAAAGGTATTTTTTTTTTAAGTGACACATTTCAGTCTAGTGGTTAAATATAATAAATTTATGATGTTCAGTGCAGTACACATTTCAATCTAATGGTTAAATATAATTTATAATATTCGATATAGATTATCAGGAACTCCCAGTAATCATGTTGCATAGAGAGTTACAGGCATTATAAATATTTGAAACCAAGTTTCAGATACGTGATTTCTACACGTAGTATAGACCTTATGGTTTTCTTAGTTTAACAGTTTTGTAATAGTTTATATAATAGTTATAAACTTATAACACCTCACTTTTAAGGAATTAAAGTACTGATTGGGATTTTGGATTTGGGAGGAATCAACAAGTAATCTTAATGAATGAGAGAAAGAGGTAAGACCTGAATTAGGCATCCATGTGTAGGACTGAGTAATAAAATAGCCACTGGAGCTCACTTCCATGTAGGGAAATAAGAAGTGACATATTTTAATCTGATCAACTTTCCTTCTTATTTGTCATTCTGTGAAGGCACAATAGAAGTTATTTTTTGTTAGAAATAATGCCAACTTTTTCTTTTAAAAAAAAAAATGTTTATGTTAACAGAAATATGGCCAGCCTATTCAAATGAGGTACATGGAACATGAAGAGAGACCAAAAGCTTTGAATGACTTGGGAAAAAAGATCCAGCTTGTCATGAAAGTGATAGAAGCATACAGAAACAAGGTATTGAATTCATGAAGCCAGCTGATGATGATGGCGTTCATGTGGTACATGGAGAGGGTAGGGTAGATGTAACAGTACTCAACCACAAAGCTGAGCAGAGTTGTTGCTACCAAATTCCACAGACTTTGTGCACCAAACTTAAAACTTTTTTTTTTATTAGAGAATTATTAAGGATTCTGATACATTTAAAATACAGTGAAGGCATGTGGCTTTCATTTCTTAAATTCCACTGAATCACATTACAAGTCAATCCAGTGACCAAATTCATTGTTTTCTTCTCAGAGATTTCATTTTTGTGTTTTTCCTGTAATGAAAAAGTGGCCCTCGTGGAGACTAGACTCTCTGCCTGCCTTTATTTTGTTCCTTGGCCTCTTTGGTTTTCTTTTAGTTGCTCTTTATGTCTTCCAGTCAATTAGTTATCCATAATCTCCTATATCCTTTATTCCTTTATATACATATCCAAATCTGTATTACTAACCAACCTTTCCACTGTTTTGAAGCCCCAAGTAGTTACATAAAGGATATCTCCATTTGGATGTACAATAAAACTTGACAAAATTAAGCTTACAATTTTTGCCCTCTAAATGAGGCATTAGCAGCCTTTTTCTTTAAAGGACCAAATAACAAATATTTTAGGCCTTTTGCGGGCCTTACCATTTATGTACAACTATTCACCTCTTCCATTGTAGTGCAAAAGCAACCATAGGTGATACGTAAACTAATGGTCATGGCTGTATTACCAAAAACACAGTAAGCAGGTCAGATTGGGCTGTATGTAGTTTGCTGACCCCTACTCTAAATAAACATTCACTGTAATCTCCCAGTTTTTATCATTGATGTTAAAACTGGAGGGGCCAGCACCAGAAACATTCAAGCATGGGTATCACAATAGCTTACAGTAATTAAACACTTGGTGAATTTTAAGCACTTTACATGGATGATCTCACTTAATTCTCACAAGGATACATCCTGTAAAGATAGTTAATACTATTGCCATCATTTTACATATAAGAAACTGGAATGTTTAAGCAGTTTGTCTAGCATCACACAAGTAGTAAATGATAGAGTTAGGATTCAAACCTGAGCAGTCTGAACTTGACGTACAAACCCTTAGCAACCATACTCTAAAATAAGACTATTTATCTTAGAAATAAGGGATTTTTGAGTTTTCTAAAATAAATTACAATCCAGGATATGAAGCTAAAGCTGAAACAAAAATCCAGGTTCTGATTGTGAATATGCCTACCAGTGTTAATAGCCAAATTATCCATATGGGCACAAGTAGAATATAAGGATAATAGAGAGGTAAGCAGAAACAAGCAGACAAATGAAAATAAAAGGATATGTCAAATTCTGTATTGGAGGATCCACATACAGTTACGATGGCCCAGTGCTCGCCAGGCTTTAGCATCCTTTTTCTTGAGTGTGCCACTGTAAGACATTATCCAGAGCAAGGCAAGACTTCACTTATGTGCAAGCATTTGAGTGTTTCTTATGTGCCAGGCTCTCTTCTAGGTGCTGGAACTGCAACATCAAACAAAACATTCATCCTGTTTCTAATATGCTTTACAGTTCAGTGGGGAAAGGTGGACAATAAATAAGTTATTTTAAAGTAGGTCAGATGGTAATTAAGGGCTGTGGAGAAAGTAAGGTAAGGGGGATAGAGACTGCCAGAGGTAAAGGAGTTTGTCACAGAGAAAGGCAGACTAATAAGATGACATATAAGGAGAGACTCAAAGGAGGTGAGTGCTCAAGACATGCATATAACTGGAAGAGGGATGTTCTAGAATAGAACATTTCAAGGGAATAGCAATTGTAAAATCCAAAGGAGAGAACATGGAGGAACAGCAAGGAGGACAGTATGGCTTATAGCAGTGGGATTTGCCAGAACATTATAAAATTTTGGCTTTTACTCTGAGATAGGGAGCCGTTAGAGGAAAGCGGAGTATGATTTGACTTACTTTTTTACTTTTTAAAGGATCTGGAAGCAGAGCGACTAGTTAAGTGGTTATTAGAATAATACAAGCAAGAAATGATAGTGGCTTAGACCCAAATAGTAGAGGGGTAAAAAGTAGTCAAATTTTTGCATATATTTTGAAGGTAGAGCTGAAAAGATTTGCTGATAGATGTAAATATGACAGAATGAGGAATGAAAGATTACTGAAAACTTTGGCCTGGAAATATGAAGTTGTCATTTACTCAGATAAAGAAAACTGGGAAAAGTAGGTAGTGAGTTAATCAGGAGTTTGAAATACAGATAGGCATTTCAAACTGTAGAAATAGAGGAGTCAAGTTAGAAGGTGGATATAAAGTCATGAGTATAGGGAAGAGGAGGTTCAGGCGGGGGACTTTTAAAAAGCATGTTAGTTGGAGGGATACATCAGGAGAAGCTAGCAAAGGAAACTTAACAAGTAGTGACCATGAAGTAGGAAGAAATTCAAGAAAATGTGGTGATCCAGAAACTTGAGTCAAAGATTGTGGCTGCATAATTTGTAATCACACTAGCAGAAAGAGGACTTGGGTATTTGAGGAATTTTTGTGGTTTTAAAAAATGACATCACCATCCTCCCAGTTCTTACCTTTTCTAATTTATGAAGTAGGTGTTATTTTCACATATTTTCAATAACAAAGTATTTCTTTGGCTTTGGAGTATTCTTTCTTTCTCTTTCCCTTTATTTTCCACATCAAATCCATAATCAGGAGATCGTGCTGAAAACTACTTTCTGTATGTCACATTGCCATTTCTTTCTGGTTCTATGGCTGCCAGTCCAAACCAGGTTTTCTCCTGTATGTGACAGCTGCAGTTCTCTTTTTTAGACAGACTTTCGTTACGTCATTCTCCTCCTCAACAACTTACCATGTTGTACTGTTGTATATTGAGAATTTTGTTTAGCTTGCTGTATCCCTAATCACCTTGTTTATCTTTATTCCACAACAAATTACATTCCGTAGCGCTTCTTTCTTGGCAAAGTGCTTTTCCCTTGAATATCTTTCACTAATTGTTCTTTTTCCAAACCTGACTTCTTCAGATAGCCTTTCCTTTTTATACCTACATTGATTATTATTTTTTATTTTATTTTTTAAATTTTCTTCTAGTCTCTTCAGGTCTGTGTAATTTGTATGTGGCTTCTTCATATGGGTATGTGTTTTTTAGTAAGTTTTTTAAACAGAGATTATCAGTAAATTGGTGCTTTCTGAAAAATCTGTTAAGTGAAAATTTTTTTAAAATAGGATGAAAGATACGATCATTTAGATCCTGCTGAAATGGAAAAGGTTGAAAAATATATCAGTGAAGCCATGAATTGGCTGAACAATAAGATGAATGCACAGAACAAACTAAGTCTCACTCAAGATCCTGTCGTGAAAGTTTCAGAAATAGTTGCAAAGTCAAAGGTAAGAAACTATAACGTTATTTTTTAATGGGGTCAAACACTAATCATTTTTTTTTTATTTTAAAAAGGACAGAAGAAATACCTATCCAGTAAATGTACAAAAATGTGTTTGTCCCTTACCACTAATCTAAGAAGTGTGAATAAATCTTTTTATTCACCCATCTGATTTGGTTTTGTTTACATTTATAATCTTTGCCATAGTTGGCAAGGATGTGGAGAAGTGGATGCTCTCCTGAGACAACTTTATTAACTTTATTACAACTTTTCTAGATTATTGTATCAAAGTATGTATGGAAGTTTAACCCAGGAATCATAATTCTGGGAATTCATCCTCAATTGATTGTTGCACATGTACATGCAGATATATATACCCTTGCTTATTATAATAGCAAAAAACAAAGAAGGGAACAACCTGGTTTCAGTAGGAAACTAGGTAAACTGGTGTGTCCATACAAATACTATGCTGCCATTAAACCTAGTTATAGAGATAAGTCTATTTATATATAAATATGCGTGTTCATAGATTTGTATGGTTGTATGTGTGTGTCTATATATATACACACATATATATGGGTGCATGGACATAACATCTAGAAGGATGTTCAACAAAATGTTAATAGTAACTGTCTGTAGAAAATGGAATTTCAGGTGATTTTTAGCTCATGCAGTGTATTTTTGGGCATTTGATTTTTTTCTTTTTTGACAAAAGCAAGTATTTTTATAATCAGGTAAAGCAGCAGGTATTTTAATTTTGAAAAAGTTTTCCCAAGAAACTAGATAAAATAATTAGTTTACTTCAAGTCAAATGAAACACTGAGTATGACAAGAGCGGTTTGCCACTAGGACATTGCCCTAGTATGTTACTCCCTGTCTTTCCAGCCCTGCCCCTCTCTCTTTGACATTGGCCTTGAAAGGTTTTTAAACTTTAGTAGTATTTATGGAATGATTTTTTTGTGTCAGTGTAAAAAGCAAAGGAATAAAAAATGTATTTATTTAAAGTGTTAAGCTGCATTTAATGTCAAGTTTTTTCCTTCAATAAAAAAGATTAGTCAGTTATTTTCAAATAGTAAAGTTGTTAGTGTGTATCTATATGATTCCACTGACTAAAATCATTTTCATATAAATGTTGAGAAATTTAAGTTTGTGAAATAGGTGTTATTTTGACACAATTTTCATAACAAAGCATTAGGCATGATTTAAAAGATTTAATTAAAAATTATTTCTGCCAAAGTAAACTATATTTAAATTAAGAGGAAGTAAGTTTTCAGAAGGTTAAAAAAAAAAAATAGTTGCCATCAAGTTGATTCTGACTCAGTGTGTACACCATGTGTATCAGAGTAGAACTGTGCTTCATAGGGTTTTCAAGGCTATGAGCTTTCGAAAGCAGATCTCCAGGCTTTTCTTCTGAGGTGCTTCTGGGTGGGTTTGAACCACCAACCTTCAGTTAGTAGTCAAGCACTTAACCATTTGCGCCACCCGTATAGTTTCCAGTATGCAGTGACGTGTGCTAGCCCAGAAGATAAATCCTTTAGATAAATCCTTTAGCTGAGCTAATATAAATTCACGTATATGGAATTAAGTGGAAATTTAGAAAGTAATAAAGAATTTAGAAAGTTAATGGTAACTTGTTCTGTAATATAACCAGTTTTCTTCCTGTCTTTAGGAACTGGATAATTTCTGTAACCCTATCATTTACAAGCCCAAACCAGAAGTAGAGGTTGCTGAAGACAAAGCAAAAGCTAATAGTGAACACAATGGACCAATGGATGGACAGAGTGGGGCTGACACTAACCCAGACACGGCAACAGACAGCTCCCAGCATACTAAATCTTCTGGGGAGATGGAAGTGGACTAAGTCGTAATTCTTCCTTTATATAATTCAAACAGTGCAAGTAAGCACAGGGTCCATTCTTCTTTTACATCTGGTACACACAACAGATGTTCAGTTGTTCTTAACCACTTTTTGTCTTTTTTTTTTTTTTTTTGGAGTAGTTTTGAAAAGTGTTTTATATTGAATGCACCCCTGTTCATTTCCATTGCTGCTTATGTGAAGCTTTAGCTGAATATAGATTTACAGGTCAGTTTAAGCTTTCCTAATACATTTTATATCAAACATGCCAGACTGATATGTAGTTGGCAACAGTCTACCTTATTTAAAGCTTCTACTTGGATAAATCTCAGCTCCTTATATAGGAAAGGATACTGTATTGCACTATGGTTGCAGAAGCATAGATTTAATTGCATCATTATTTTGGGGGGAAAACAATCGATGTGGTTTAAAGCCACTGAGGCACTGACCTTTTTCTAGCTATTGTTATAATTTAAATATTAAAACAAGTAAGAGGTTTGCTGACAAATTAGTCCATCTCACTGATGTATCATGAGAAGTCCAAAGTTTTGTTATCCCATAAATGAATTAAAACACAGGTTGAAAGGGAAAACACAGTTTTATGTTAAGGTGATACCAGCAGTTTGCTGCTTTTATTAGTAACATAGTTTGATATTTTCTAGGTTAACTGAGTGTTTTTTTCACTTGATACTTCTTTTCTGATACACTTGTCCTGAATACCAGCTGCTGCTAAAGTAATGCCAGCCTAAAGATACAGAAGCATTTTTTGATGAAAATACCGTCATGTAAAGGGGACAGTGCTGTTGACCTACTCAGATACGTATCTGTGATGTTGATAGCCTTGTTTTGGTTTTCACAGTTGTTTGGTTTTCTTAGTTGATTTTGTTAATAATAACACAGGTTAGGGAGGAAATGGCACAATGTATTACATTATGTACATTTATCACTGATTTATTGTTAAGATATAAACACTATTAAATAAGTGATCATACTTGAAAAAGAGCACTTGTACCATAAATCTTAGGAAATAATGCTTGTAATAAACTTAACTGTGTTACATATCAACAGACAAAATATAGAATGTTACATACTGTAATATGACATGATGTGATTAAATTATAGTTCCTGCTGTTACATTACCTATTGAAAAACTTGGCTCCAGTTTTGGTGCTTTTTATATAAATTATATGGGAAAAGGGACTGTATAATTAGGCTATATTAAGGACTGTATCTGTGCTTCACCAGACTTGTTCACATTGTTCATTTCTGTACAGAGACTTGAAACTATTTAAGTAGGGAAAAGCCTGAAATGGCATTTCAGCCTACAAGAGAAAGAAGCACAGACAAATGCAGGGGCACTTGGGTACTTAAAGCCAGTCAGCTAGATCGACCTAGGTGAAAATTTGAAAGGCTTACTTTTTCCTGAAGCTAGATCTTTATATTAAGAGAAATTGATACTGACTCTTCTTCAAGTAGTGAAAATTGAGAGTATAATATCTTTAGGGATAGTCATTATTTCTAACAACTAGTTCTCTAAGAGAGATTTTGTTTCTACAATGTAGTCTGCACTGAAAGAGTATGGAGTAGTGCTTTTCGTAGGGATTCTTGTTCAGCCTTTTGCGAGGTGTCCCTTTTATGTATTAAAAAATCACATAGACCGAATATAGTATTTTTAAATGTCCTCTCATCTTTAAGCTATTCTTCTCTTGGTACTCTTAAAATGAAATAATTATGTCTGTTAGTATTATTTTATGAAATATATTTTTTAACGCATATACCAGTTACCTTTCATTTGTATGTTGAATATATAGGTTCATTACAGGAAGAGCATGAAGGTTATGAAAGGGATATACACAGTACGTGTTAGGGGGGTTATATCTTGAGTTAACAAGAAAACCTCTATCCACTATGTTCAAGAGCTATGCCTCAAAAACTTTTTGGGAATAAATGTTGGAACAGCCCTCTCTGAATCTGAATTGACTAGTATAATCTGATCTTTTCATTCCTGCTCTCTTAAGTCATTTTATGTAACTTTGTGTTGTAGTCAGATGTATAACGTTTCAGTTCTTACAATTAGATAACACTTCATTTAATAAGTTAAATACATCCAAAAATAATATATATTTTTTCTATATATTTATGCTAGTAAAGGATATTTTCAAAAGCTCTTTAGCCTTATAGGAGTTTATTGAATACATTAATGAGAGAGGATATGTTATCCTTAATATAATTTTGGTAGGGTATAAATGGTTCAGTTTAATTTTAAGCTGCATTATTAAACATTTTTTCCAAAATAAAAAGCCACTATTTTAGAAGTTATTTTAAAAGATGCATAGCAAAATAGAATATTTTCCTTTAGCAAGCAAATGAGAATTAAGTTTATAGGAAACATCTGGAGTGATCAGTAAATACTGATTAATATACTTTATCTCCATGAAGAAGTATAAATTATTTTGGTTTCAGAAACCAACTCTTGATAGCCAGTTGTTAGTCATTATTATAAAAACGAAGTTTGTTAAATAGTATAACAAAAGAAAGTGGTCAGATATTTTAATTCCTTAGCAGCATTAAGTTTTAAAAGAATTAGAA
Organism: Dugong dugon; assembly: GCA_030035585.1. Classification (NCBI taxonomy): domain Eukaryota; kingdom Metazoa; phylum Chordata; class Mammalia; order Sirenia; family Dugongidae; genus Dugong; species Dugong dugon. Next base: position 176,001,489 of record CM057463.1, on the reverse strand, counting down.
ACAGCACACAAAGAATTTGACTATCGGAATAACAGATAATCTCAGTTTAAAAGGGTTATAAGACTTTTATTAAGAACTAAAGGAGAGTGATAAAGATTTTTAGATTTTTTTTTTGATGAATTTTTAATATCATTATTTCCTAGATAGAAGTCTTTAAGGTGAATTTTGGGGTTCAGTTGTCAATATAATAAAATGGCAGTAGTAAAGCATTTCATCAAAATTAGCACACCTTTAACTGTTTTGAAATATTATCCATATGTAAAGGCAGTAGATAATTTGAATGCACAGATCGAATTAGCTGACTTCTGTTTGACCCTATATAGATAAAAGCATCCTTCTGTTTTCATAAATTTGAATTATAAGCCTGTAAACATTCCCATTATGATTTTCTGTTTTATTTTTTAATAGTTGGGCTTTGCAGTCCCTGAGTGGTACAAAAGGTTAACACTCTGGGCTGCTAACCAAAAGGTTAGAGGTTCAAGTCTACCCAAAGGCACCTTGGAAGAAAGACCTGGTGATCTTCCAAAAAATCAGCCATTGAAAATGCTGTGGAGCACAGTTCTACTCTAACACCCATGGGGTCACCATGAGTTGGCGTGAACTCAATGGTAACTGGTTTATTTGGTGGTAGTCCACTACAGTTAAAGCCTTTGCATAAATTTAATATATACATAACATATATGTATATATATATAATTTCACCTTTTAGAATTTAACAGCAAAAAACTTCATTTTACAGTAAATGTTATTTTGTGGTTAGTTAAACTTTGGAAGTTTGAGTTTCAAATGGGATTTGGCTTCGTGATACTGATTTTTTAAAACTTAATGAGAGGTATACTCAACTGTATTGATCTGTCAGTATTAAATTTGAAGTCTGGTACATTGATTAAATAAAGTTAGCCAGTAGTGACTTTTCAAATGTCATAAGTAGGGTTGCTTATAAAGTTTAATTCTAAAATTTTATTACCCTCTTACTGCAATGGTTTTATAACTATCAGTCCATTTAGCAAACTTCTTAAAGCAGTCAGCCAGTTTCAGAAGATACAGATTTTTGATCAAAAAATCTATATAAGGTATAAAATTATCTTTTGGTCTGATTTTAAAACTATGATATGAAGCATATAATCTTTTCTTCTGATAAAAAGTAACAATTATAAAATTTAATGCAGACCAAAGAACAAGGTTCTTTAAAAAAAAAAAAGAGACACTTTTAGCTATTTTGCTATCACATCTCTAATAAAATGCACTAAAAATATTCTTCCATATACTCATATATTTCTTAACAAAACAGCTTTGGGTTTATAATAACTGGCAGATGTTTTTCTAAATGATTTTGGGTTTTGTTTTTCTACATTCGGGGGTAATTACTTCAAACAATGGAAGGGTACCTTGAATTTTAAGAACTTAACAAAATGAAACTGCTTAGAAGAAAACTTAAATGTCTATGGGAGTGGATAGTACCACTAGGTAGTAAGAGCTCTTTCATCTTCCGGGTCCCTAAGGATACCTCTAGCATATTGTTAGAGTAAGTATTAAAAGGAAAAGTATGTTTGTTAAGATGCATTTATGTTAAATGACTTGGAGCTTTCAAGTCAAGGAAATAAAACTAATATTTGAATCATGACATTTGATTCCATCTGTCAGAGAGGTCAAAATCCATAACCAAAAAAATTAGTAGTATATTTGCTTCGCAAGCTCTAGTTTACTGTTAATGCCCTAAGTCACAGGAGGATTATTAGGGAAATGTACTGATGTCTAAAAATTATTCACTATATAAAGAGATCAGTGAAATTTAATGTGTTCTAGTTTAATTGCATCATAGCACATGATCTGTAAATGGATTTTAGTCTTTCCTATTATCTGCTTTATCTATCCTCTTATCTAGTTCTAGATTCTTAAATAACTATTGTTTTTCTCAAGTATATTTTGCTTTTTTTTATTTTAGATTGTCTTTTACCTCTTTTATTTCATAGTTTTATAAAAGGTTTTATTGATATTCTGTCATTTTGATAGCTAATTTTATTACCTTTGTCTCCTTTTTATTTTATACCAAGTCTTACTGTTAAGAATCTTTTGGCTCTAAGTTCGTACTTGATAAGCCATGTTCCAAGTTTTCATACATAGTACCTCCAAAATTTAATAGTGACATGAGTAGATTTTTCACATTCTAGCCTTAGAATACTTTTTAAGCAGTTTTGGACCAAAAGAGGCCAATTTTGTGAGTATTGTGTATTAAGTAACTAGCATCCTTCATTTTTAATCCACATATTAATGTAACAAAATAACAACGGTCACAACTTACTCAAAATAGTTCGTTAAAGATTAGACACCTTTAATCCTTTGCTGCTTTCTGATTACATTCATGTGTTATGCATCTTCGTTGCTTTTCTAGTCTTATTTAGAGTTTCTTAAGTAATTTTTTTCTTCTGAGGACTTGAGTTAAAGTATCCTTGAAATCATTTAGACCTACCCAGGCTGTAGATACTACAATATAATCATAATTGGAAATCTAGGTATAAGAAGCTTCAAAGTGTTGTATTTTTTTTCCCCCTGAAATAAATTTTTATGGCTTAGTGTCTTGGAAGGAGACTCACATTAAAAGTGGTTACCTTTTATATTTGATAGAATGAAGCCATTGTTGTTTAATACCACAGTATATAGAGGTGGTTTTTCAATGAATTTACCAAATTGTTTAGTGTTAATAATATGACATCCAAGTTTCTTTTCCCCAACCATTATTAAAATAATTTATGTACATAGTGACTCTGACTCCAGTCATTAGCATAAAATAACTTATGGCAGCTTAGTTCTACTAGTTAATAATTTCTCTTTTTTCAAGAAAATTTTAATACATTTGATAGTTTCCTGATTTCCTTTCAATATAACTGTGACCAGTGCTATACAGAAAACTATAATTGAGCATGATGTGTCTATAAAACTAATTAGTGGAGTTTTGCATGTAACAGATTTTTAGCTTTAACAAGCTGTCATGAGAACGGTTTGTGAAGTTAAGTAAATAAAATTCTAGGAATATATATTTGGCCTACAATTTCGGTTCACAAACATATCCATAAAAATGTTTACATACGGTAGTATCAAAGTATATGAAACATTTCCTATGTGTGTAAATTGCAGTCTTCATACTAGTGAACAAATAAGTAGCAATCAATAATATATGTAGTTATTTCTGGGCGACAGTGCACATTGTCAAGTAGTCACACAATTATAATAAATATACATCTACCTATTCCCTTTGAACCATGAGTTTTGCACACCTGAGGTTTAATTTTTGCATATTGACTGTCACTGATATGAGGATAGTTTGTGGACGGGTCATCAGGGTCATTTACAGAAATTTACTTGGCAATGAGAGTTTTTTGATGAAGTAAATTAACAAATTGTTCAAACCTTCAGATCCCATTGATTCTAAAACTAAAGTAGTAGTTTGCTGATGTTGGAAGTGTTGCCAGAATAATTCAGCATTGTATCGGAAGAGAAAACCTAGGAATAAATAAATCTGAAGACTCTAGAAATTCTCAGTAGGCATAGGGGAGCTAACACCTCCTGAGAATTGCTGTTCCTGATGAAAAGGTATCTTACAACTTAGTGGGTTGGGGTAAGAAAATGATTGAAGTCTGCTGGTCAAGATTAGAACATTGGTGGTTAATCTTCTAGGGGTTGGACAGTTTGTGAAATTTGAAGGATATGGACCCACAATCGAAAAAAATGTTTATACCCCTGTGCTTGTGAAATTTTGCATATAATTTTAAGTATGTATATTCTAAGAACTTCCACTTTAAAATTCCCAATGAAATGCAAATGAATACTTTAGAGGGCTGACCAACTGGCAGTTCATTTCTGTTTGGCTCCTGAGTGTGGGAGAATTGGAGAGGGTTTGTTTTGTTAGGTTCAACTGTTGTAAATGAAAAAACCTCTCTCCCTAGTAGTTAAAAAGGAAAAGAGGTAAGAAAGAAATGTCTTTCGGTTGTTTAAGTACCTCCCAACACTTTATCCTCAAAATTTTCACCTTTTTTAAAGGTGAAGAAATAGGCTCAAAGTGGTTTATATAGCCTGCAAATGCCAGAAGGGAATTTGAATCCATTGTGTCCAACAGCATTGCCTTTTTCCACTGTTAACACTTGACTTCCTATTTAACCTCCTATGGTGATAAAGCAGTATAAACCTGAAAGGTTTTTTGTGTTGGTTTTAGAGATAGCAAGGATCAGGGTAATTTATGAAAAAGTAACTGAGAAAGAAACAGTGTGTAATAAAATGAATCATGTTGTAGGCAAAAAAGAAAAACTGAAATCTATTAATAATCATAATAAAAGTAAGTGTCCTAAACTTGTCAGTTTAAAGACCGTCTATATATGGTATTTACAAAAAGACATCTTGGCAAAATGACATAACAATTGAAAGTAAATAGATGGAAAAATATATACTAAGAAAATGGCAAAAGAAAGTTTTGACACCAACAATAACCAAAAAAATGAGTGTACAGTCACCTATGTAGGTGTATAGGCATATATGTATCTGGGTTGGTACAGGTGTGTACATATATGTACACACAGAATGATATGTACACGTACATACAGATATGTGTGTGCACGTATATATATTCAGAGGACACAATTACAAATACTTCTCAGACATAACCAAACACCTTCCAAGTTTGATTTTCTGGGTTTGAAGGCTTAGGATCTTAGTCTTATGTGACAACTCAAATCAATTGGCATAATATAGTAATACAGTTCACGAAGTTCATGTTCTACATCCTACTGAGGTGAGTAGCATCTGGGGTCTTAAAGTTTGCAAGCAGCCATCTAAGGTATAACTAGTGGTCTCTACTTAATCAGGAGCAAAGGAAAGGACACCAAAATCTGAGAAGAAACTAGTCTACACGGTTAATAGCCTACACAAACCAAGGCTTCATCTAGCCCGAGACCAGAAGAACTAGATGGTGCTTGGCTCCCACTACCAACCTAGATGAACCCTGTTAGAATGGGAGAAAAACATGGAACAGAACTCAAAAATCTTAAGTCCAGACTTACTGGACCAGTTGAGACTAGAGAACTCTCCAAGACTATCATCCTGAGATATTCTTTAAACCTTGAACCAAAACTATCCCAAGGTCACCTTTTAGCAAAATAACAGATTGGCACACAAAGGATATTACCCATGACTACAGTGCACCGTTAAAAAACCATCTATATGAGACCAAATGGTCAACAATTACTCTAAAGCAAAGATGAGAAGATAAGGGGCAGGGAAACTAGAGCACTGGAAAGGGAACAACCAGAACACCAAGAGGATGACACGTGAAAAATGTCATTGAACAAATTGTATAGAAACTGTCAAATGGGAACCTAATTTGCTGTGTAAACTTTCTCAGAAAAGGCAAATACTTCTAAAAAAATACATTGTCAGAAATTTTTAAACATGTAACAAGTTTCACAACTTAGGTAAAATTAATTTTAAGATAATAAAGGGGGTGTTGGGATAAAAATTCAGCTTTGATAATGATAGAAGCAACTCACCAGGAATGTAACAACTCTGAAACAGCAGCTTCAAAGTATATAAAGTAGTTGGCAATTAACAAAGAGAAATTGAGACCCACAGTAACAATGATAATTGGTGGTAGTCAGTAGCATATAAAAGAACACAATGTGAAATGCTGAGCCTAACAGACTTAAACTCTGTCACTAAACTATTATGGAAAACTTATTTCTGAGTACACATGGAATCTTTACAAAACTTGGCATTGTCGTAGACCACAAAGCAAATCTCAACAGATACCAAAGACTATCATTCAGGTTTTCATAAAACAGCGTAGTATAATTAGAAAGTACCTATGAAGATAGGTTCCTAAAAGAATTCCATGTGCCCATATACTTGAAAATAGTTAACTTCTAGAAATGTTAAATCACGTTTAAAATCAGAAAATTCTTCCAATTGAATGACAAAGAATATAAACTTAAAATTGCAGGCGTACTCTTTAAATCTCAATCCATTTTAGATCTAGTCTCTTTTCTATACAGCACTTGGTGTGTCTATTTATGTAACTTCCATGTTAATTTTGAAGCATTTGTCTACCCATAGAATGTAAGCTCTATAAGGGCAGAGATTTTTGTCTTTGTTCCCAAGCACCTGGAACATAATAGGAGCTCAACAAATTTTAAATAAGCGAGAGCTACATATAAAAGACGGTGGGATGCAACTGAAGCACTATTTTAGAGGTTTATGTGCACATGAGTATACCTAAATTGAAGGTTTAATAACAATCCAAGTGAAAAAAGTAGAACAGCAAAGGAAGGAAATAAGTGGGGATTAATAAGGATCAATAAAATAAATATCGAAAATGATTGTTTTTAAAAAGCCTCCAGCAAAGTTGATGAAGGAAAACAAGAAACAGTCATTAAAGAAATTGATTTTGCAGTTAAAAAAAATCTACCCACAAAAAGTACACCAGGCCCAGACAGGCTTACAAACAAATATTCTAGGAATAAATAAGTCCTCAAGTAAAATGTCTCAAAACTTAGAAAAATATTTTCCACCTCTTTCTGTTAAAGCCAATTTTATAGTATAACCTTGATACCAAACCAGAAAAGGAAGGTATGAGTAACAAAAGTACTTTTCCAAACTCATGAATATGATGCAGCAAGTTATATATCTTCCAAATATTTGCAAACAATTCATATAGGTACATATATATATATATACTGTCAGATTAGTTTTTCTTGAGAATGTAAGGGTAGTGTCATGTTAAATCTATTAGTCCTCAAATTAACAGATTAAGGAAGGAAAAAATACATGATTATCTTAACAGGGCACCTCTGGAGGTGCAAACGGTCAATGCGCTCTGCTGCTACCCCAGAAGTGCTGCACAAGAAAGCATAGCAATGTACTTCGTTGCCCTTGAAAACCCTGTGGAGCGCAGTTGTTCTCTGGCACACGTGAGATTGCCAGGAGTTGGAGATGGCTAATGGCATCAGGTTTTTAACAGATGCTAAAAAGGGATTTTATCGATCATTGTCTATGATTAAAAAAATAATTTTGCAGTAATCTTCAAAGTCCCTGTCATTTCTTACCTAGATTATTGCAGTATTACTACTCATGGGTCTTCCTGATGTCTATTCCCAACAGAATTCAAAGTGATCCTTTTAAAACTTGCATAAAATCATACGTCACTCTTCTGGTCACAGTGCTCCATGGCTCTCCATAGCGCTTAAAAGGAAAATCCAAGGTACTTAGGGCCTACATGGTGTCCTACGTGACATGTACCAGTAACTCTTTTTACCTCGTCGTTTACTGCTTTCCTCCAACAAAGCTCCAACACAATGGCCTCCTCCTGTTTTAAGAGGATTGTACAACTGCTGAAAATAAAATCTTTAAAAGCCACCAGAGAACAAAGACCATTACCAAACAAAGCGGCAACAATAAGGCTAATAGCGACATTTTCAACAGAAACGATGGAATCCAAAAGACTGGAATGAAATCTTTGAAGTAGTGAAGGAAAAACAAAAGACTGCCAACCTAGAGTTCTATGTTGTTAGCTGCCATTTGAGTTGGCACCCTGACTCATAGCGACCCCATGTGTCACAGAGTAGAACTGCTCCATAGGGTTTTCTTGGGTGTAATCTTTGCAGAAGCGGATAGCCAGACCTTCCACTGAGTCGCTACCAAACCAAAACCAAACCCACTGCCGTGGAGTCGATCTTGACTCATAGCAATCTTATAGGACAGATTGGAACTGCCCTATAGGGTTTCCCAGGAGTGGCTGGTGGATTTGAACTGCCGACCTTTTGGTTAGCAGCCGTAGCTTTTAACCACTGCACCAGCAGGGCTCCAGGGAGCCTCTGGGTGGGCTCAAACATCCAACTTCTAACTTGGCAACTGAACGCAAAGTACATGGGTCACCCAGGCTCCTCAATGAAAATATGCTTCAAAATGAAGACAAACCCCTGGATGCTCTGCTAACCGAGAACGAAACCACTCCCGAATCCCACTTTTCAGACAAAGATTAGACAGGCCATAAAACAAAAAAAAACACATGTGAGGAACGGGCTTCTTAGTTCAATCAAATACACAAGACCGAATGGGTAGCTCTGGTCCAAGAGAAGGACAAGAGGGCAGGAAGGGACAGGAGCTTGATGAGCGGACACCGGGAACCTGAGGCGGAAAGGGGGCGTGTGATGTCACATTGTGGGGATTGCAACCAATGTCACAAAACAATAATGGGTATAAATTTTTGAATGAGAAATTAACTTGAGCTGTAAACTTTCACCTAAAGCACAATTAAAAAAAAAGTTTAATTTAAAAAAAAATGACAAACTACCCTTTTGTACAAAAACAAATGTGCTCCTAGTAAATCTGCACTAAAAGAAATACAGGGAATTCTTCAGACAGAAGAAAAATGCAGGTGAAAAAGTGTACCAGAAAATATAAATGTGTGCAAATCTAAATAAACATTAAATGTATGAAACAATACTTTCTTGATAACAATATGAGAAATATAATACACAACAAGGAAGTAGTGTTTACAAAATCAAATAACCAAAACTAGACTCTGGTTCTGAGTTGGGAAGTAAATTATCACTCAGATGCCCTTCTTCCTTGACAGCAACAAAAAGAAAATGTAACAAATAGTATATACGGACAGCTGCTATGTACACTTACATACACATACACACATGTATACGTGTATGTATAAGTATATATATGCCCAGGTCTTTTACAGTTCAATGCCATTTGTATTACAGTTGTGATGCTAACCTGCCACTATAAATGCATTTTTAACTCAAGTTCTTAAATTTCTTAAACTTTTATGCATTTAGCTCTTTATTTTGGGGCGTAATGGGTTTGTAACATCTTTTTAAAATCAGTTATGACTTCTATCATTATATAATTTCTTTATGCCTGTTACCCTTTTAACTTTAAATTGCACCTCATCTGATAATGAGTCTTGCTCCAGGCCAAAATCTTATGTGTGATACCTCAGGCCTGACAGTAGGCAATTACAGAGTGTTTGCCTGTCAGGCCTCATGGGACAAAACTGCCCTCCCTCCACCAGACTTCATGTACAGCCAGGGCATTGCAGTCTCTGGAGGGAGTTGCAGTCAAGGACTCAGTCCTGCCTCCCCAGGCTGGCCAAGCTCATACCTGTGTCTGCATTCCTAGCCCAGGTTCCTAGACTTTGGTGGGGAGGGGGGAAGGGGGAGAAAGGGGGGCGCTCAACCTCGGCGCTTTTCAGGCACCTCAGCAGACACCTTATGGGGGGGGGGGCTTGACTAAGGAACTCCCCCACACCCTACCCCTGACTCCGTAGTTTTCCACTCCTAGCCCTTCCCTCCACCGGGGTCTCCAGGGTCCAGAAAACAGCAGGAAGCTTTTATTTAGTGCTTCTCAACAGTGAGACTCCCCACCCCGCGCCACCCCTTATTCTTCTGCTCTGTGTTATCTGACTGACCATCACCTGGTGATGTTCCATGGAGGAAAATTAAACATTGAGGAGCCGGCACTTTTTCTTTGCCTCTTGCGTTCACTATTAGAGTCACTGAACAAAGAAGAAAGGCTTGGTTGGTATTTTGAGTTTGGCTTTTTGTCCTAATTGACCCCCTGGACACCTGCCAAGTGGGAAGAGGAAAGGAGACCTACCTCCCTAAGCAAATTTAAAAACATACTGGGGTATTCCCAGAGCCCCACCCAGCAATTGTGGCCTGTAAGCAATTAACCAGAACTTAGTCTCAAGGCTACCTCTGTCTTCAAGGTAGGCTAGGAAATTTAGTTTTCCAGCTTGTACTTGGCTGTCCCCAACAAAGTTAGGATTCTGTTAATAAGGAAGGGAAGAAGTATATGGAATGGGCAAAATTAGACAAATAGTAATTAAGGACATACAGGAATACCACAGTTAATAAAATATTTCAATTGTTATAGCCATCAAATAAAATTTACATATACATATATCCATGGAATGTTTACAAAAATTAATCATATATATTGCTAAGAGAGGAAATTTTGGCCACATCCTCTCTAATAATAGCCAAAAAATAATCTCAACAGCTTGGAAATTAAGAATGAAAGAGGAATATGTATATTAGATAGGAGAATAAATGGGAAATTAGTACCTGGAAGCTAATGAAAAGGCAAATACATCATACTAAAATCTACAGGACACATGAAAACACTATTGAGAGGAAATTTTATAGCCTTAAATTTTGTTTTTAGCGTAAAAAAAATGAAAAAAGGAATAATTCATCTTTAAAAATTAGAAACAAAAATCAGGAAGATGGAATAAAATTAAAATTAATGACAGAAAAGATAAATACAAAACTTATGAAGACTCCTTTGAATAGACAAGATTAGGAAAGAGAGGAAATATAAACAGATACAAGAGAGATTAAAAAAAAAAAAACAAATTAATCTACTCCCTGATAGTAAATTTGAAAACCTAGAGAAAGTGGTTTCCCGTCAAAACATGAACTGCTAACATCAACCAAAAAAGATATTAAAATTTTGAGGTACCAGATACTGTAGAAGAAACTATATAATTGATTAGTAGTTCATCTTGAAATAAGTACAAATGACCAAGTTGGCTTTATAGCTCAATTATACTGAACCTCTATAATGTTTTTAAACCATTTCAAGACACAGAAAAAGATAAAAATCTGCCTAATCAATTTTTAAAGTCAGCCAAGCATTAATATGAAAAAAAACCCAGCAAAGATTATAGACCAAACTTACTTATACAGTGCAAAAATTCTAAACCAAACGTTGTTACTGTTAGTTGCCACGAGTCAATTTCACCTCCTAACAACCCCATGTGCGCAGAGTAGAATTGCTCCATAGAGTTCCAAAGACAGTGGCCTCTGGGTGGGCTCAAACCGCCAAACTTTCAGCTAGTAGTAGAGCGCTTAACCATTTGCACCCCCAGGGACTCCTAAACCAAACAATAAGTAGAATCGAACACTATCAAAATTTACTGTGACTAATCAGGGTTATTTAAGAAATGGAAGAGTGATCAGGAAGTCTATCAACATAGTCTATCTGCAAACCTGTCAAGAACTGTGAAGGATCTGGGATTTTACACTTTGCAAGCTAACAAGTTAGCCTGCCACAGTTTCATTGACAGAGTCAGTGGCTGGTAGAGTTGCCAAATACCTACAATGTGGTAGAAGACTTGAGACTCCTGGGTCAGAGGTGAAGAACAGTTTATAATAGCAATAGTAGTAGCCAGAGTATCTGCATTTTTATGCCAGTTCCTGGCAAATGATGCTCCTTGAGAAAAACAGCTGGTTCAGCTCACAATCACATGAACAGTTTTGTTTTTGTTTGTTTGTTTTAAGATAACCAGTGTAGTTTGGTATGCAGCAGAAGTTCCTTATGCATACTTCCCATTTTGCCAAACAGGATATTAAAGAGACATGTCCTCAAGAGTCAAGATTTAATCAGATAAACTTTCCTAATTCATCAATGACTTTTTCAGCAAAGCTAGCTTTGTGTGTGTAAGAAAAATTCCATGACTGCCAGTACAATTCGGTGTTGCTGCCACAATTCATGCTAAAACCCTTCAATTTTACCTACCACTGCTTTTGTACCATCAATGCAAATGTCAAAACAGTGAGAAAAGCAAGCAACATCTTACAGAAAACTACTTTAAAAACAGTTTTTACCTCTAGAGCCCATGAAAGGATCCCAGGGACTGTCTGAGTTATCTAGTGTTGCTATCACAGAAATACCACAAGTGGATGATTTTGACAAAGAGAAATATATTCTCTCACAGTCTAGGACGATAGAAGTCTGAATTCATGGTGCCAACACCAAGGAAATTCTCTGTCGGCTCTGGAGGAAGGTCCTTGTCATCAATCTTCCCCTGCTCTAGGAGCTTCTCCACCAAGGAACCTCGATTCCAAAGGACTAATCCCATCTCATTAACATCATAGAGATAGGATTTACAACACATAGGAAAATCACATCAGATGACAAAATGATGGACAGTCACACAACACAGGGAATCATGGAATAGCCAAGTTGACAGATATTTTGAGGGGACACAATTCAATCCATAACATTCCACCCTTTGGCCCGCCAAAATTCCTGTCTTTGCCACATGTAAACATTCACCACATAGTATCATAGCAAAAGTCTTAAATCAACTCCAAGTCTAAAATCCAAAAATTCCTCTTCATATGTGAAATCTAGAATAAAAGTTATCTGCTTCCAAAGGTACAATGGTGTAACAGGCACAAGCTACACATTTCCATTACAAAAGGGAGAAATTGGAGGGAAAAAAGGCGTAACAGGCACCAAGCAAGTCAGCAGAACACATTACATTAGTTAGTCCTCAAGGCTTGAAAATAATCCTCTGTTCTCTGAGACCATTTATACAATGGGCCTGCCCTCCAGACTCCAGGTATTGGCCACACTCTCCAGATTCTGAGAGGAGGCCCCTTGGCCCTGGGCGTCAGCTCTGCCTTCCAGGCCCACTGGGACAGCAACTCTGCTCCCTCAGCTTTGGGAGGCCCCATTCCCCTAGTCTATCTGAGTGGTGACTCCACCCTTTGAGACCCTAGAAGTTGTGGCCATACCATTTGAGACTGAGGCAACTCTGCTTTCTGTGTTCCTTGTCTCTTCAGCTTCTGCTTCCTTGGCCTCTTGGCTGGCCTCACAGCCCACATCTGCCCTGCTTGGCAACTGTTCCAAAGTCCTGTAGCTCCACCGATAAGTGCCTGGAGGCACTTCACTCCACCAGTAAATTTCAGCTGGAAGGCACTCAGCTCTCTTGTTCCATGGGTGCTCCATGGGTTGGCTGCAATGCTGTCTGGCACTGGTTTTCTGGTTCTGCTGCTGCTGGGTCTCTGCTGCTGCTTCTAGCCGTCTGCACCAGCTCCAGTGTAACAGCTCTCCTCACTTCGTTCTAAGGCTTCACCAGAATTGTCTTTGATGTCCATAATTCCACCAACAGTCTCTTCAAAGCAATCTTAAAACTCTTTCAGCCTCTACCCATTCACAGTTTCAAAATCGCTTCCACATTTTAGGTATCTGTTAGAGCAGCACCCCACTCTCAGTACCAAATTCTGTCTTAGTAATCTAGTGCTTCTATCACAGAAGTATCACAAGTGGATGGTTTTAACAAAGAAAAATTTATTCTCTCTAAGAGAGAGTCTAAGAGGCTAGAAGTCTGAATTCAGGCTGCCAGCTCCAGGGGAAGGCTCTCTGTCAGTCAGCTCTGGAGGAAGGTCCTCGTCATCAATCTTCCCCTGGTCTAGGAGCCATCCGTCCAGGAACCTCGGGTCCAAAGGATGCGATCTGCTCCTGGTACTGCTATCTTGGTGGTATGAAGTCCCCATGTCTCTCTGCTCGCTTCTCTCTTTTATATCTCAAAAGAGATTGGCTCAAGACACAATCAAATCTTGTAGATTGAGTCCTGCCTCATTAACATAACTGCCACTAATCCCATCTCTTTAACGTCATAGAGGTAGGACTTACAACACATAGGAGAATCATATCAGATAACAAAATGATGGACAATCACACAATACTGGCAATCATGGACTAGCCAAGTTGACAGATATTTTGGGGGACACAATTCAGTCCATAACAGGGACCCTCCAAGGAGTGCACAGACCACATTGAGAACCATTGCTCCAGAATAATCACTAAAACAGTATACAATTTATACTCTTAAGCTGATGGGGGGGGGGGGAATGTAATGTACAGGCAGTCCCAGTTTATGAATGTTTTCCATTCCTAAGCCTGTATTTAAGTTAAATTTGTATGAAAGTCAGAACAGTTACGTACGGGTCGTATCTAAAATCAGTCAGTCAAGCGTTTGTCTTAGTATATATTCTATAGTTACCTTTCTATGCACAAAAGACATTAAAGAAACACTTCCAGGTACACTAAAACATCTTTAACAATAATACAGGAAGAAGACCTGGCAGTCTACTTCTGAAAAAAATTAGCCAGTGAATATCTTATGAATAGCAGCTGAACACTGATACAGTGCTGGAAGATGAGCCCCTCACTTTAGAAGGCACTCAAAAGATGACTGAGGAAAACCTGCCTCCTCAAAGTAGAGTTGACCTTAATGATGTGGATGGAGTTAAGCCTTCAGGACCTTCATTTGCTGATGTGGCATGACTCAAAACGAGAAGAAACAGCTGAAAACATCCATCAAAAATGGGAACGTGAAATGTATGAAGTATGACTCTAGGAAAATTGGAGATCGTCCAAAATGAAATGGAACACATAAACATCCATATCCTAGGCATTAGTGAGCTGAAATGGGCTCGTATTGGCCATTTCAAATCAGACAATTATATGGCCAACTATACCAGGAAAGACAAATTGAAGAAGAACAGCATAGCATTCATTGTCAAAAAGAACATTTGAAGATCTACCCTGAAGTACAATGCTATCAGTGATAGGATAATATCCATACACCTACAAGGAAGACCAGTTAATATGACTATTATTCAAATTTATGCACCAACCACTAAGGCCAAAGATGAAGAAACAGAAGATTTTTACCAACTTGAGCAGTCTGAAATCGATCAAGCATGCAACCAAGACGCATTGATAATTATTGGTAATTGGAATGCAAAAGTTGGAAACAAAGAAAAAGGATCAGTAGTTGGAAAATATGGCCTTGGTGACAGAAATGATACCAGAGGTCACATGACAGAATTTTGCCAGACCAATGACTTCATTGCAAATATCTTTTTTCAACAACATAACAACATAAATGGCGACTATACATGTAGACCTCACCAGATGGAATACACAGGAATAAAATTGACTACATCTGTGGAAAGAGACGATTGAAAAGTTCAACATCATCAGTCAGAACAAGGCCAGGGGTCAACTGTGGAACAGACATCAATTGCTCATATGCAAGTTCAAGCTGAAGCTGAAGAAAATTAGAACAAGTCCATGAGAGCCAAAGCACGACCTTGAGTACTTTAGAGACCTGAATTTAGAGACCATCAAGAATAGATTTGACGCGTTGAATACTGATGACAGAAAACCAGATGGGTTGTGGAATGACATCAAGAACATCATACATGAAGAAAGCAAGAGGTCATTAAAAAGATAGGAAAGAAAGAAAAGACCAAAATGGATGTCAGAAGAGATCTGAAAGTTGCTCTTGAACATCCAGTAGCCAAAGCGAATGAAAGAAGTGATGAAGTAAAAAAGCTGACTAGAAGATTTCAAAGGGCGTCTCGAGAAGACCAAGTAAAGTATTATAATGACATGTTCAAAGACCTGGAGTTAGAAAACCAAAAGAGAAGAACACGCTCGGCATTTCTCAAGCTGAAAGAACTGAAGAAAAAATTCACGCCTTGATTTGCAATATTGAAGGATTCAGTGGGGAAAATATTGAACGACACGGGAAGCATCAAAAGAACATGGAAGGAATACACAGAGTCACTGTACCAAAAAGAACTGGCTGATGTTCAACTATTTCAGGAGGTAGCATATGATCAAGAACCAATACTACTAAAGGAGGAAGTCCAAGATGCACTGAAGACATTGGCGAAAAACAGGGCTCTAGGAATTGATGGAATACCAATGGAAATGTTTCAACAAACGGACGCAGCGCTCTAAGTATTTACTCATCTAAGCCAAGAAATTTGGAGGACAGCTATCTGGACAACCGACTGGATAAGATCCGTATTTATGCCTGTTCCCAAAAAGGTGATCCAACAGAATGTGGAAATTATCCAACAATATCATTAATATCACATGTAAGTAAAATTTTGCTGAAGATCATTCAAAAGCGATTGCAGCAGTATAGTACATGGACAGGGAACTGCCAGAAATTCAAGCTGGATTCACAAGAGGATGTGGAACCAGGGATATCACTGGTGACGTCAGGTGGATCCTGGCTGGAAGTAGAGAATACCAGAAAGATGTTTACCTGTGTTTTATTGACTATGCAAAGGCATTCAACTGTGTGGATCATAACAAATTATGGATAACATTGTGAAAAATGGGAATTCCAGAACCCTTAACTGTACTCATGAGGAACCTGTATATAGATCAATAGGCAGTTGTTTGATAAGAACAAGGGGATACTGCAATGGTTTAAAGTCAGGAAAGGTGTCAGGGTTGTATCCTTTCACCATATCTATTCAATCTGTATACTGAGCAAATAATCCAAGAACCTGGACTATATGAAGAAAGGGACATCAGGATTGGAGGAAGACTCATTAATAATCTGCGATATGCAGATGACACAACCTTGCTTGCTGAAAGTGAAAGGACTTGAAGCACTTACTGATGAAGATCAACAACCACAGCCTTCAGTGTGGATGACACCTCAACATAAAGCAAACAAAAATCCTCACAACTGGACCAATAAGCAACATCATGATAAACAGAGAAAAGATTGAAGCTGTCAAGGATTTCATTTTACTTGGATCCACAATCAACGCCCATGGCAGCAGCAGTCAAGAAATCAAATGCACATTGCATTGGGTAAATGTGCTGCAAAAGACCTCTTTGAAGTGTTAAAAAGCAAAATGTCACTTTAAGGACTAAGCTGTGCCTGACCCAAGGCATGGTGTTTTCAATTACCTTATATGCATGCAAAAGCTGGACAATGAATAAGGAAGACAGAAGAAGAACTGATGCCTTTGAGTCGTGGTGTTAGGGAAGAATATCAAATATACCATGGACTGCCAAAAGAACAATCTGTCTCGGAATAAGTAAGCCAGAATTCTCCTTATAAGCGAGGATGACGAGGCTTCGTCTTGCATACTTTGGACGTTATCAGGAGGGACCAGTTCC
Organism: Dugong dugon; assembly: GCA_030035585.1. Classification (NCBI taxonomy): domain Eukaryota; kingdom Metazoa; phylum Chordata; class Mammalia; order Sirenia; family Dugongidae; genus Dugong; species Dugong dugon. The sequence goes on along the minus strand of CM057463.1, from coordinate 175,984,698 downwards.
TGGAGAAGGACAGCATGCTTGGTAAAGCAGAGGTCAGCAAAAAAGACAAAAACCCTCAACGAGATGGACTGACACTGGCCGCAACAATGGGCTCAAGCATAACAACAATCACGAGGATGGCGCAGGACCGGGCAGTGTTTCATTCTTTTGTACATAGGGTCACTATGAGTCAGAACCAATTCAGTGGCACTTAACAACAACAACAACACATCATTTCATTTCTTAACTGATGCTTCCATCGTCAACGATTGTGTAATCAAATAAAATGAAATCCTTGACAACTTCAATATTTTATCTGTTTATTATGATGTTGCTTACTGGTCAAGTTGCTGGGATTTTTTGTGTCTTTGTGTTGAGGAGTAATCCGCACAGAAGAACAAACACATCTATCTTGGGAGAAGTACAGCCAGAATGCTGCTTAGAAGCAAGGATGGTGAGAATTTGTCTCACGTGCTTTGGACGTGTTATTAGGAGGGAGCAGTCCCTGGAGAAGGACATTATGCTTGATAGAAGTTCAGCACTAAAGAGGGAGACCCTCAATAAGATGGATTGACACAGCGGCTGCAACAATAGGCTCAAACATAGCAACGATTGTGAGGATGGCCCAGGACCGAGCAATGTTTCTATTGTACATACGGTCGCTATGCGTTGGAACTAATTCAATGGCACCTAACAACGAGAACATAATATATAAATACATATCACACACACAGAATTATAAAACAAATATGGCAAAATGTTAAGCATTGGTGAATCTGGATAAAGAGCAATACTATTATTATTAGGATTCTTCTAAAGTTTGAAATTATTGGAAAATAAATTTTTTTTTTAAAAAAACAGTAATAATGAATTATAGAAACTTTTGAAAAGTCAAAGACAAAAGGAAGCCTAATGGGAAGACTGGACTCTGAGACCTCAGTGAGAACTGCTCAAGCACTATAACAATATAACCTTTAAGGAAAGTTTTCAAGAAATGAAAAAAAAAAGTTGACTTCTCTGAGCAGAGCTTTTTACACCTTGTTACATCCATTAATGAAGAAAGTAAGAGCTTCGATTTAGAAAGAGAAAACCTAAGTCTGTGGACTAGGTCTCACTGGCTTGTTATATATCCTCCCTAGGCATCACCATCTCTCATCTGCAAAAAGTGGATCATGCTAACTAACCTTAGGGAGGGCTCTTTTGTTCAATACTTACCATAATGTGTGTGAGATGTCTTTTAACCGTAAGTTATACAAATGAAATTACACTTAATAGGAACTTACCAAGATAAAGAATCGAGTTCATTTTTTTAAGTACCAAAAACCAAACCAAACTCGCTGCTGTCCAGTCAATTTCGAGTCATAGACAACCCTACAGGACACAGTAGAACTGCCCCACGGAGTTCCGAAAGCTGTAAATCTTTACAAAAGCAGACTGCCACGTATTTCTCCCAAAGCGGCTGGTTGGTTCCAATCACCGACCTTTCAGTTAGCGGCCCAGCTCTTAACCACTGCGCCACCAGGGCTCCTTCTTTTAAAGTGCAAAACCCGTTGCTCCTTGAGTGGATTCCGACTCATACTGACCCTATAGAACAGAGTAGAACTGTCCCATAGGGTTTCCAAGGAGCAGCTGGTGGATTGGAAGGCTGGTGGATTGGAACCGCGTGCCTTTTGGTTAGCAGCCGAGCTCTTAACCACTGCGCAACCAGGGCATTGATTGTAGTTACCGAAAAACAATGGAATAAAGCACAGAGGCGTAAACAGTTTAAGCACGGTAGGGATGTTTCTCCCTGTGCTGTCAAGTTTATAAACATTTGAAATTTTAGAATCGCTTTAAACCCTTTCCTGAATTGGAAGTCGTTCTTCAGGCTGCGAAGTAACTAGCGGATCAGCTGAAATGTCCCATTTCTAAGTGAGCTCTTTCAACAGTCTGGCTGCGGGTCTTCGCAGCAGGGAACCGCAGACAGCTCCCGCAGGAACCGGATGCTGCAGGGCGACTTCCCACCCTCGGCCGGGAGGCCTATAAACCCCGGCGGGCCGCCAAGCAGAGCTTGCACGCATGCGCCCCCGGCGCAGCCTCTCCAGAGCTACCCGTCTCATTACGTCACCGCCAGCCTTGCTTGGGCGGCAACCGGCGGGAGTTTTTCAAAATGGGAGCGCGGAGGCGCTGCCCAGCCCTCGGAGGGTGTCTGGGAGACCTTTCGGTGGCTGTACCGTCGTCGCCTGGAGCGGCGGCCTAGAGAGCCGAGCCTGATGGGCGCCAAGACTGGCTGGCTGCTTGGAGCGCTGCCTCGAAGGGACTGCGTGAAGGGAGCTAATCCGGGGAGCACGGGCCGGGGCCTGGAAATATGGCGACCTGCATCGGGGAGAAGATCGAGGTAAAAAAAACTCGCCAGGCTGCCTCGGGGCGGGAGGGAGTCGGAGTGGCAAGACTCGAGACCGCTGCGGGAAGGCGTTCGGCCGAAGCTAACGGCTGCGGGGCGGGCGCCGAGGTACTTTGGGTGGGTCCCAACTACCGGGGGCCCGGCCTTGGCCCTTGGGGCGGGCCCGGCTGTCTGGGGGCGGAGCGGCACTCCCCTCTGGGACGCGGGGGTAGCGGCGCAGGTGAGTCGCTCGCGGCCTCGCCCTCTTGCCCCAGCCCCGCGGCTTGGTGTCAGTGGTCCCGCCGGAGCTGCCGCGCTGGGGAAAGGCGAGGCTGCCTCCCCCTTCTCCAAGGGGATGGCGGTTACCTCCGGCGGGCGCTGCGGCGGGATTCTGGCCCGGCCCTCGTCGCCTAGGGGTTGGCTGGAGGTGGGAGGAGGACGCTGAAGCTGCCTTGAGGTTGAGGTACCAGATCATTTATCTGTTCTATCTCAGCCCAGCTTAGAGGCTCGGGGAGTCCCGCAAGGAGGCAACATGCTTCCCACCCCAGCCACCTGCTCTATTGAGGTGTGATACCTGCTTGAATTTTGTCAGACTCCCCTTCTCGATCCATTTTATCTTTTCCCAGCCCCCTTCCCATCTTTTCCTTTCTATTCCTCTGAGTCATCACACATAATCTTTAATTTTAACTTTTAAGGATTTTAAAGTTGGAAATCTGCTCGGTAAGGGATCGTTTGCTGGTGTCTACAGGGCTCAGTCCATTCACACCGGTTTGGAAGTTGCAATCAAAATGGTAAGAATATATTAATCAACTCCTCTCCTGTACTTTGCACGTAACTGAAGATGTGTGCTGTTTGAGATGTCAGAAATTCCTTACGTATCAGCCTTTTTTTTTTTATTATGGTTTGAAGAACTCATTGCTTAGGCAAAGAAGAACAGTCAAGTCCAGCAGTTGAGTTTAAGGACATCTTAGAAGAGCCTTAACCTTGATTAGTTTAGTTATGTAGTGTGTAAGTGTTTTGTCTTCATTGATGTTAAGTTGACCTGGCATCTGTTGTAATTATGTGTACACGCAGTCCCAGGTTGGGAACGACTGACTTAGGTACAACCCATAGTTATGACCTAACCCCCTGTAAAGCCTATTGTATTAAAAATTTGAGGTATGCATACAATGGCTAGTAACAACATATGGGTTCTACTTTTCAATATGCATCAAAACATTATTGTTATTATTTCTGTATTAAATGTTTTAGTGTCACTGAAAGTGTTTCTTTAATGCTTTTTATGCATAGAAAGGTACACTATACACTGTATACCAAGACAGACATTTCACTAACGTTAGATACGAACTGTACCTAAGCATTTTAAATTACATACAAATTTGACTTAAAGACATACTTAGGAATGGAACTTGTTTGTAATCCTGGGACTGCCTGTACTTGGTGTAATTGGTAGAAACAAAGAACAAATAATAATTAAGCATAAACTTGTGCATAGTTCTATACTACACACGGTAACAGAATTAATCCAAAATACTATTTTTAATTTTTAGAAGTCAGTCTAATAGGAGTAACATAAACATAAGCAAGTTGAGAATCATTTGTCTAAACCAGTCCGAAAGGGAGAGGAGGTTTTGTTTTAAAGTTCGGTTAAATTTGTTTTTTTTTTGTTGTTGTTGTTGTTGTTGTTCTTAGAGGTAGGATAGTTGTGCTGTTAAATTCTTTAAGTTGAAAGAGGGTATTACAATACACTGGGAAAACTTACTGAGTGTCCACTCTGTCAAGTACTACCGGATGCATGGAAAGATAAACAATAACCTGACCTCATAAAGAAGTAGATTAAAGTACTTGAGACTGACATTTTATTTTATTTGTTTATGTATTGGAAACCCTGGTGGTGTAGTGGTTAAGAGTTCAGCTGCTAACCAAAAGGTCGGCAGTTCAAATCCACCAGGCGCTCCTTGGTAACCTTATAAGGCAACTCTACTCCGTCCTGTAGGGTCACTATGAGTCGGAATCGACTTGATGACAACAGGGTTTTTTGGTTTTATTTGCTTATTTTTATTGTGCTTTAGATGAGAGTTTACAGCTCAAGTTAATTTCTCATTCACAAATTTATACACGTATTCTTTTGTGACATTAGTTGCAATCTAGTTAAAGTGTATTTTTTCTTTTCGAGGTTGACTTTTTTAAAAATGATAATTACAGTGAAACCTGTGAGAGCCAGAGCTTGACAGGACTGCCTTGTTTTTCCAGGTCTCACAAGTTTCCCACCTTTGACAGGGTGTAGTCTTACCACTTTTCTGTTGTTCGTTTTAGTGGAAAATATTTGAGTTTTCCTTCTCTGGCAGGTTTCTGCCTTACACAGGTTCCGGCTTTCACAGGTTTTACTGTATTATTACTTTCATCTTGATGAAAATCCTTCAAAGAAGTATTCCTTCCATTTTACAGATTAGTTAACTGAGGCTTAGAAGAGATAAGTTACTTGCCTAAGAACACATTTATTAAGTGGTGTATCCAGTACTTGGTATACTAGGCACCTCTGACAACAAAGTTAGTGTTTTTTTAATTATACCCTGATACTGCCAATCGGTTATCTACATTGATGCCACATACATATTTTATAGTCTTAAGTGTTCTGGAGATGCAAAGATAATGAGCAGGTCTCTAATTTCTTGGGACCTCATCTTCCCATCTGTAAAGTGGCTTCAGTAGATTGGTGCTTTTAAAACTTCTCTGTAGAAACTTTAAGCTCCACGAAACCTCTTAGGCATCAGAAAGAGTGAGAAAAGGGCGAGGGGGTTGTCAGAGGACCTAATCAGGTAGGACCCCACGCCTTCCACCTCCACTTCAAAGTTTTCTTTTTTCCGGTTTTATTCATTGGGATTCCAGGTAAGGTTTTTTAATTAAAAAAATAGGTAGATAAAATACATATAATTAAAAAATTGCATTTTAACTGTTTTTAAGTATATAATTCAGTGGTATTAATGATACTCAGTGTTGTGGAACCATCACCACTATTTATTTCTAAAATGTTTTCATCACCCCAAACAGAAACTCTACACCTCTCCCTCCAGCCCCTGTTAACCCCTAATCTTTCTGTCTCTATACATTTGCCTATTCTAGACATTTCATGTAAGTGGGATCATACAGTGTTTGTCCTTTTGTGTCTGACTTATTTCACTTAGTATAGTGTTTTCAGGATTCATCCATGTCTTAGCATGTATCAGAACTTTATTGTTCTTTTTTTGCTGAATAATGTTCTCTCTCTCTGTGTATATGCGTATATATATATATGTGTGTGTGTGTATATATATATATATATATATATATATATATACCACATTTTATTTATCTATTCATCTGTTTATGGACACTTGGGTTGTTTCCACCTTTTGGCTATTATGAATAATGTTGCAAAGAATATTGATGTGCAAGTATCTGTTTCAGTCCTTGCTTTCAAGTCTTTTGAATATATACTTAGGAGTGGAATTACTGGAACATATGGTCAAAGTTGACTTTTGACACTTCACTTTTTAAAGTTTATCATCAACATTTAAACCCCTCATCTGTTATTTTTAGATCGATAAGAAAGCCATGTACAAAGCTGGAATGGTACAGAGAGTCCAAAATGAGGTGAAAATACATTGCCAATTGAAACACCCTTCTATCTTGGAGGTAAGGTGCACACTTTATAGAAGTTGCCAGGGAGACTGAATTTTTGTCTAATTTATTATGCACTTTTACATTTCAGCTTTATAACTATTTTGAAGATAGCAATTATGTGTACCTGGTATTAGAAATGTGCCATAATGGAGAAATGAACAGGTATTTAAAGAACAGAATGAAACCCTTCTCAGAAAATGAAGGTAGGTTTTTTCTTTTTTTTTGGTAGTTATAAATTTGGCCCTTTAAATTGTAGTTTTGAAGAATGTACTATTGTGTAATCTTTAGGAAAACTGTTTCAATTATCACTTCATGCTAGAAAAGGAGATTTTTCCACCCAAAATTACAAAAGCAGTTAATTCTTGCAAATAATTCAAGCAGTACAGAGGTAAAGTAAGAGGAGAAATTTGTTATCCTCTTATTCCTAAAACCACATGTTAAATTAAATCTTTGGTAGCAATTTAGTGTGCATCCTTTCACATCTAGAAAGAAGCTTTGTAGATGCTCTTGATGACTATGAAGAACTTTTTAAATCAAGTACGAATAACAAAACCATTTATTACAGAAAATATGAAACATATAAGTAGAGAAAGTAGTATAATGAGCCCCTATGAACCCATCACCCAGCTTTCAAAATTATTGACTTGTGGTCAAATTATTTTATCAGCACCCTTCTTGGAGTCCTGATGGCACAGTGGTTAAGAGATCAGCTGCTAACCAAAAGATCAGCAGTTTGAATCTACCAGCCACTTCTTGGAAGCCCTATGGGGCAGTTTTACTCTGTCCTGCAGGGTTGCTATGAGTTGGAATTGACTCGATGACAATGGATTTGGTTTTGTTTTTTTAATACCCTTTTTATTCCCAGAGATTCCCCAGAGTATTTCGAAGCAAACCGTGGACATCATTTTATCTATAAATATTACTATGTATCTTGAAAAGAAAAAGACTTTTAAAAACAGTATATCCACAAATTCATTATTACACCTAATAATTCTTTAATATCAAATATATAGTTTCAAAATCCTCCAATTTCTCATAGATAATTTTTTTTACAGTTTGTGCAAGATCAAACAATGTCCATGCATTGTCACACAAATTATTGTTATCTTGCACTGCTAACTGAGCTTGCATGTAGGCTAAGAAAGGTGGTTGCTAGTGAGGCTTTATATGCATTTTAAATCTATATAACTCATTTGGAAAACAATTTAGTCATATGTATTAAGAGTTATGGAAACGTTCATAGCTTTTGACTAAAAAGTTCCATTGTTGAGAATTTACTGTAAAGAAATAATACAAATTGGGGGGAAGGGGGGAGCCAGAGTCAAGATTGATGATGATTACTGCACTTTTCATAATTCTTTATAATCCCAAAAAATTAGAAACAATTTAAATACCTAAGAATAAAAGAATTAGTAAATTATGGCATATCCTGTTGATGCAGCCATTACTAATTATGATGATGACCATGATGAAACAGCATGGAAAATCCTTAAGTGAAAAACAAAATTGAATGTAGATTATGAATTGAAAAAAAAAAAAAAAAACCCTGTTGCTGTCTAGTCGACTCCAACTCGTAGCGACCCTATAGGGCCGAGTAGAACTGCTCCATAGGGTTTCCAAGACTGTAACCTTTACAGAAGCGGATTGCACATCTTTCTTCTGTGGAGCAGCTAGCTGGTGGGTTCATACCGCTAAACTTTTAGTAGCAGCCAAGCACTTAACCACTGCACCACCAGGGCTCCAGATTATAAACACAGTATGTAAAATAAAAAGTATGGAAAGAGAAAAGAGGAACTACCTGTTGCTGTCAAGTCGATTCCAACTTACAGCAACCCTATAGGACAGAGTAGAACTGCTGCATACGGTTTTCAAGGCTGTAATCTTTGCTGGTGGCTCAGTGGTTAAGAGATCGGCTGCTAACCAAAACGTCAGCAGTTTGAATCCACCAGCCGCTCCTTGGAAACCCTGTGAAGCAGTTCTGCTGTGTCTCATAGTGTCGCTATGAGTCGGAATCAACTTGACAGCAACAGGTCTTTGGTGTTTTTCGTGTTTACAGAAGCAGACTGCTGCGTCTTTTTTCTGAGGAGCGGCTTGTTGGTTCAAACTGCCAACTTTTCTGTTAGCAACCAAGCGCTTAACCACTGCTCCGCCAGGGCTCCTACTCATTATCAGCAGATTTTTAAAGCTATAGTAATTAAAATAGGTATAAGTAATAGAATGATGGAACAGAATAGAGGCCAGAAATTGATCTGTGTATAAATGGGAATTTCATATTTGATAAAGATAGCCATTTCAAGTCCATGGATGAAACTATTGAATGAACAGTGCTTGGCAAGTTGGCATTATTTGGGAAAACATAAAACTAGTGTTGTTTTGTACAAAAGTGTGTCTACTTATTTATCAGATGATGGCGTAGTGGTTAAGAGCTTGACTGCTAACCAAAAGGTCAGCAGTTCGAATCCACCAGCTACTCCTTGGAAACTCTATGGGGTAGTTCTACCCTGTCCTATAGGGTCGCTATGAGTCAGGATGAACTTGATGACAACAGGTTTGGTTTTGGTTTTAGGTGCCAGTTGAAGGAGCCCTGGTGGCACTGTGGTTAAGTACTTGGCTGCTAACCAAAAGGTTAGTGGTTCGAACCCACCAGCTGTTTGTAGGAGAAAGATGTGGCAGTCTGCTTCTGTAACGATTACAGCCTTGGAAACCCCGTGGGGCAACTCTACTCTGTCCTATAGGGCTGCTATGAGTTGGAATCGACTCAAGGGCAGTGGGTTTAGTTGTTTGGTTTAAGGTGCCAGTTGGAGTCTCTGGGTGGTGCAAATACTTAAGCGCTCTACTACTAGTGGAAGGGTTGGAGGTACGAACCCACCTAGAGGCTCATCGGAGGGCAGGCCTGACAATCTGCTTTCAAAAGGTCACAGCCGTTAGATAGCAGACACTTGTTAGTTTTGGTGATCGATAAGGCAATACTGAATAAGGGTGAGGTCAGCACAACTTGACCAAGGTAAAAAGTGACAGACACTAAGAAGTACGCAAGAATAAAAGACAATTTTAGTAAAAGCCACAACATATACAGTTTTGCAACAACAGTAATAACCAGAAAGTGTGTGTGCTTACATAGGTAGATATGTATGTATATATGTATAGCTAAGCACATACGAATATACAAGTGCGCACGTATAGGTGTTTCTTTAGGCAAATGTATATACACGTTTGTGTGTGCTGCATATATACCAAAAAACTGTTGCAGTGGAGTCATCAATTCTGACTCAGATACCCTATAGGACAGAGTAGAACTGCCCCATAGGGTTTCCACGGAGTGGCTGGTAGATTTGAACTGCTGACCTTTTGGTTAGCAGCCAGGCTCTTAACCACAGAACCACCAGGACTTCGCTGTGTATATAGTCATATATAAAATAAAGCACATAGGGGGCACAGTTATGAATAGATCCTAGACATAAACACCTCTTGGGATTGGGTTATTGTGTTTGAGGGCTTAGGACCATAGTCTTGGGGGACGACTTGGTTAGTTAACATAACATAGCTCATAAAGGTAATGTTCTACATCTTAGTTTGGGGAATAGCTTCTGGGGTCTTAAGCTTTTGTGAGTGGTTGTCTAAGATACAATTATTAGTCTCTACACATCTGGAGCAAAAGAGAAATAAGGAAACCAAAGACTCAAAGATAATAGTAGTCTACAGGACTAATAGTCAACATGAACTATGGCCTCACCTACCTGACAGTGCTTGGCTACCACTACTGACTGTTCGAACCTGGGACATAATAGATGGTCCTGGATAGAATGGGAAAGAGATGTAGAACAAAACTCAGTTCCTAAAAAAGGCCAGACTTACTGGACCATTAGAGACAAACTATCACCCTGGGATACCCTTTAAACTTGGAACTCAAATCATGCCTGGAGGTCACCTATCAGCCAAAAGACAGAGTGGCTCATAAAATAAATAATATCACCCATGAGTACTGTGCTCCTCTAAAGAATTATCTAAGTGAGACCTAATGGTTAACATTTACCCTATACCAACGATGAGAAGGTAAGGGGGACAGGGAAGCTAATTAATGGAAATAATGAGAACGCTGACACATTGTGAAAAGTGTAACTAATGTCAGTGAATAATAAGTATAGAAATTGTTAAATGAGAGCCTAATTTGCTATATAAATTTTCTCCAAAATCACAATATATCAAAAAAAAAAAAAAGTCACAGCCTTAAAAACCCTGTGGATCACAATTCTGCTCTGACACATGGGGTCACCATGAGTCAGAATTGACTCTATGGCAGCTAACAACAAGTGCCAGTTACCATGGCAAGTTCTAGGAATAAGTTATTATCTACACAGGTATCTCACTTTGTACCTTCCTAAAGTTTCTGTTAGGGGAAGAGATTCCCAGAAAATAAGTAGACAAGTGACATAGTTGCACATTCTAAGGGCTACAAAAGAAATGAAAAAGAGTGAAATAATTGAGAAAAATCTGTATAAGAACAGGTAGGTAGGTAAAGCTTCTGAGGAGGTGACATGTAAACTGAGAGCAAAAGGGGAGAAAGAACGACTCCTTGGCATGTGTAGAAGCCTTGAGGCACAAAAAGTGTTTGGCATACTCAGCTGAAGGAAGACCAGAGTGGCTGGAGCTTAGTGAGCAAGGGAAAATGCTACAGAGCTAGATTAGAGACATAAATAGGCATTAGAGTAGATCATGTTAAGGAATTTTTCCCCCATATACTTTTTACCTTTTTTTTTTTTTGTAAACTATAACATATATAAAGAAACAAAATAAGTTATTAAAATACCATCTAGGTCAAAAAATAGAACACTGCAGTGCCCCAGCAGCTCTCTATTTTAAAGGATTTCAGTTTTAACTGTGCCTTGGGAACCTTTTGTGAGTAATGGTATTGTGTATAATTTATGTTTAAGAGGATCATTTTTGCTGTATGTGAAAATAGGAGGAGCAGTGAAAACAGGAAGACTTGTTAGGATCACTCAGAAATGAAGGTAGCTTGCACCAGGGTAGTGGCTGGACAAACGAAAAGCAGATAGTGGATTCAGTATTTATTTTGAAATTAAAATTGAGTTGCTGAAGGAATAGACGTGATGTCTATGGAAAAGGAGGAATCAAGTATACTACCTAGGTTTCTAGATTGAGTAAATGAGTGATTGTGGTACTGCCATTGAATGAACTGGGGAGGTTTGGGGTAGCAGGTATGGTGGAGTTAAAAATTAAGAATCTGCTTAAGTCAAGTTAAATTTGAGCTATATGAGACAGCTAAACGGAGATGTCAAGTAGGCAGTTATATTTCTGAGTATGAAGTTCAGAAGAGAGATCTAGACTTCAAATTTACGAATCGCAAGCATAAACACAAGTATTAGAAGATAACATAGAAGATAGTGTCTGTAAGTTGTGGTAGAAAGGCCACCTTAAATAAGATAAAACTTAGGAAAGCTATAAGGGAAAAGAATTATCATTTTTTTTAATGAAAATTAAAAAATTGTAAATGACAAAAGATACGGTCAACAAAGTTAAAAGACAAAAAATAGGAAGGAAATATTTGCAAGATATATAACTGGCAGATTATTGTTAAAAACATACAATGTGTACATAAAAAGAAAAAGATAATCAAACAGAAAAATGGACGGAATATGAGGAGACTGTTTACAGAAAACAAAGTAAAAATGGCCAATAAACATGAAAAAATGCTCATAATTAGTAGTAATCATGGAATGCTGACTAAACTAATGAGATACCATTTCTTTACTCATTGAATCGAGACTACCTAATGTTAATAAGGGCGTACCTGAAAAATACAGCGTTTTAGAGGGCAATTTGGCAAGGTATGAAAATACTAAATGTTCATATCCTTCAATCCAGTGATTCTGTTTCTTGATGTACCATGACAACACCCCACACATATGTACTAGAAAACAAGCATGTACAAGGATGTTTATTGCTATATTTTTGTAATCTTAAAATATAAAAAATGATGCAAATGTTCAGCAATTAAATAAAATGGTCTGTGTGTACTGATGTAGAAATAGCTCCAAGAAATATTGTAAAGTAGGAAAAAGTAATGCAACTATATATTTTTCATACGAGTTTTATATTTAAAGGGCATTTATTGCATTGTATTTCTCTAGATTTAAATGTATGTAAGCACATGGAAGAAAAGTATAAAAGGATACATAGAACTGGTAATGATTACTTTTTGGGGGGATTGGGAGTCATCAAACTTTAGCTTAATTGCTATGGATTTCTGGTTACCCTAGATACCCTAGCCATTCCAGTTGCTAATAGAATTAAACTTCCCCTGACTGTATATTGAAAATTCATCTGTTGGAAAGTGAAAGATTAAGAGGGGATCCTAGTCTTATTAAAGGGAATTAGAGAAAATTATGAAATTACTAGAGTAGTATTTTGGTTAACTAAGCTGCAAGCCAGCGTTCACATATAATACTCTGGCTTGTGTACTCTGGGTTTCCTCATGTATTCTAAGTACTGAATCTGCCAGATTTTTTAAATGGCAACTTTTATTTTTTGTATCCTGACAGCTCGACACTTCATGCACCAGATCATCACAGGAATGTTGTATCTTCATTCTCATGGTATATTACATCGGGACCTCACACTTTCTAACCTCTTACTAACACGGAATATGAACATCAAGATTGCTGATTTTGGTCTGGCGACTCAGTTGAAAATGCCACATGAAAAGCATTATACATTATGCGGAACTCCTAATTACATTTCACCTGAAATTGCAACTCGGAGTGCACATGGACTTGAATCCGATGTTTGGTCCTTGGGCTGTATGTTTTATACCCTACTTATCGGGAGACCACCTTTTGACACTGATACAGTCAAGAACACATTAAATAAAGTAGTACTGGCAGATTATGAAACGCCAACTTTTTTGTCAAGAGAAGCCAAGGACCTTATTCACCAGTTACTTCGTAGAAATCCAGCAGATCGATTAAGTTTATCTTCAGTATTGGACCATCCTTTTATGTCCCGAAATTCTTCAACAAAAAGTAAAGATTTGGGAACTGTAGAAGACTCAATTGATAGTGGACATGCCACAATTTCTACTGCAATTACGGCTTCTTCCAGTACCAGTATAAGTGGTAGTTTATTTGATAGGAGAAGGCTTTTGATTGGTCAGCCACTCCCAAATAAAATGACTGTATTTCCGAAGAATAAAAATTCAAATGATTTTTCTTCTTTAGGAGATGGAAGTAGTTTTTATACTCAGTGGGGAAATCAAGAACAAGAAACTATGAATAGTAGAAGGGGAAGAATAATCCAAGATGCAGAAGAAAGGCCACATTCTCGATACCTTCGTAGAGCCCATTCCTCTGATAGATCAGACACATCTAACAGTCAATCTCGAGCAAAAACATACACAATGGAACGATGTCACTCAGCAGAAATGCTTTTAAAATCTAAAAGATCAGGAGTAGATGAAAACGAGGAGAGAAATTCACCTACAAACAGCAATGTCAGTATTTTTCATTTTAAAGAAAAGACATCCAATACTTCTGGATCTTTTGAAAGACCTGACAACGATCAAGCACTGTAAGAATAATTCTAACAAAAGTGTTTTAATTTTTGGCAAACATTTTGTTAGCACAAATGTAAAGTTTAACTAAGGGCAGTTACCAGGGCAATGAATGCCTTTTTTCTAATACTCTCAGATGCTCCTGATGTAATTCTCAACTATGATTCCCATTTCTTACTGAGAATCTAAATGATGATTTTCAATTGTGGTTGAAAATCTCTTTTAAACATACGTGTATGTGTTCACAAATGTGTTTACAGCATGTGTAATACTGGGAAATTTTAAGTTTCTTTGCATACATGTAAAGAGAGAGAAAGAAAAGCTGAGCCTGACTATTAATCATACAAGTGTTCTAGAATTTTCAGTTGTTTAAATCAGAAGAAAGAAATCTCCCTTTTCTAATATTTTTATTTTTAAAAGTTACCTGATGATTTTTCATTAATTTGTGGGAATTTATTTTATTTTTTTGCATGTTTAGCTCCAATCATCTTTGTCCAAGAAAAGCTCCTTTTCCGTTTTCAGACCAGATATCTCAGACTGAAATGGTACAGCAGTGGTTTGGGAATATGCAACTAAATGGTGAGTTTTTAATAAAGTATTTTAGTCAAAAATTAGTGACTTGGACAGTTACCAAGCATTGCAGTTTTCTTAAGAAAATAATGTGTTTTCAATAAAGATATAATAGCAATAATCGTTAACATATTTTGAATATTTACTGTAAGTCAGCCACTGTTCTTAATGCTTAAATATATTATTAACTTATTAAATTTTCACAAAAAACGTGTGGAAGATACTATCATTATACCCATTTTTACAGATGAGGAAATATTGGTACCAAAACCAAAAAACCAAACCCGTTGCCATTGAGTCAGTTCTGACTCATAGCAACCCTATAGGACAGAGTAGAACTGCCCCCTTAGAGTTTCCATGGAGCACCTGGTGGATTCGATCTGCCAGCCTTTTGATTAGCAGCCGTAGCACTTAACCATTATGCCACCAGGGTTTCCACATATTGGTACACAGAGCTTAATTTGCCCAAGCTGCACAGATGAGGCAGGATTCCAACCCAAGCGATCTGACTCAGGCTTTATTCTTAAACTCTGTTCTTGCATCCTCTCTGTAATAAACACCTGTTCACAATACCTATAAACAATTGGAAGATGCTTGTAGAAGCTGATATGGATATCATGGTTTATTAATGGGACCTCACATATGGTAAATTATACTGCTAAAACAGCTGTCATCTAAGTCGTTTTATTGATGGATATAGAGTTTGAAGATTAAACGTTTCTCATTAATGAGCATGTAGATTCACAGAAGGTGTGCTGAAAAATAATGAGGGAAAAAAGGAGAGAAAATAAAAAAGCATACGGAGAGGAGGAGATCATGTTTTTCCTGAGTATTGTATTACCTCATAGACAATGACTGTATAATATGACTGTAATTTAAGCAGAGAGTTGTTATGTCATCTCAAGAGTCTGTTCTTGTTTTCTTTTTAATATGTATTATTTTCAGGGGCCTAGAAGGGAATTAATCTTTCATATGTAGTTGTTGGGGTTGATAATTTATTTTTTTAAACTATAAAACTGCCATGGAATTAATCTTGCACTTAACCTTCTGTTATGTTTACAGATATCTTCTTTGGTGACATGGAGGTGTCTGAGATGGAAAGATACCTTTGTTTATAATAATCTAGTCGTGCTGCTACAACTTAAAAGTATACTATTTGACACAAAGTATTTTTAATCATAGTGAGAGTAAAAACACTAAAAAGTCATTTAAGGAAAAAAATTGTAATACAAATTTTATCATTTGAAAAATTGCTATTAGATTACATAATTAATCATTTTAAGAGCTTTAAAAAAGATGTTCCCATGTGAACTCTAAATCATATAAACTATAAATTGGTAAAATTCAGTTGGTTGAATTTTAGTAAGAATAATTTTTTTTAATGTGGGTACAATTAGATTTGTAATGTTAAATATTAATAATACTAAAGCTATTTCATATGTTACAGTCTTTTTGCTTTTAGTTGCATATTTCCTAAGTAAAGGTCTCATAGACAGTCCTTACCATAAAGATAGTAAATTTACATATTTTTCACATGTAGAATGATTACTTGGGAATTCCTCTCAAATCTGTTTTTGTTGGACCATTGGTAACCGCTTGTTTTAGAGTTAGTAGCTAATCCTAGGGTTACTAGTTTTTGCCTTAATTGAAAAAATAATATTATATTTATATTTCTCTTTCTTAGTCTTAAGAATATTAAAGGTATTCCTTCTAGATATGAGTTTAAAATGACACTATTAAAGTCACTTTTATTAAATCTCAGACTGCTTATTTGTTAGAAAAATTATGAGCTCCTTTTTTTTTTTTTTTAAACTGGATTTCTTTTGTTCCTTAAAAAAACTATTATACCAGCTTGTCATTGTTTTGTTTAGACTTGGCTCTTTATTCACTAAATTGCTTTATTGTATGTATATTATAGCTCACTTAAGAGAACCTGCTGAACATCATGGCATTAGTCCAAACAGAGATTTCCAGGGCCATCCGGATTTGCAGAAGGACACATCAAGAAATACCTGGACTGATAAAAGGGCCAGAAAGAACCCTGATGCTTCTGATAGTGCGCATTCTATAAAACAGCCGAATCCCATGAAATACATGCCTGCACCTCACAGTAAACCAGAGATAATTCAACAAGGGTCTGTTTTTGGCTATGATCCTCTTTCTGAACAAAGCAAGACTATGAGTATGGAGCCACCATCAGGTTATCAGAAACAGACATTGCGAGGTGTTACATCTCCTTTGACTGCTCACAGGTTAAAGCCAATCAGACAGAAAACCAAAAAGGCTGTGGTATGCCTCTTATTTTTTTAAGTTACTATATGACATTTTTCTTTAGAATATGGTTTTTAGTATCAAACATAGTGGGTTTTGTTCCCTATAATGTCTCTATACTTTGGGGTGTGACCATGATGAACTCATTGAAAGAGAAAAGAAACTGGGTATGTATGGGAAAATAGCTCTTGTTTCCCTCTGACTACTTTAAGAATGGTGAACTGATACTGTTTTGAATTTTAAATTATTGATAACAAAATACATATATTAAAATATTATTAGCTATATATTGTATTAAATATTTTATTCATAATTCCAATCACCAAATTAATATTATCCCTTTGCTTTTGTTTTTGTTGACTTAACAATCTAGTCTCAAATCAAAAATGTAAACTAAAGACTATAATTTTTATTTTTTTAATCTGAAAATTAAATTTAAAGACAGGGAGTATGCATAAAATTAAGTTTAAAGTTTTTAAAAAATGTGTATTTGTTGGGAATGGTGTTTGCTGTTTTTTTAATTTTCTGTCTCTATCCCATCTGTCCTTTGTTCTCCATTTCACCAGTCTTGCTTTGTCTGTCTTGCTGTTGTCTTTTCAAAGTCCTTGTTCTCCACCCGACCTTCTGCTTGCATTCTGCTCGTTAGTTATCATTTCACGTGTCATTATACAGTCTTACCTTTGCTCCTTATGGTTCACAGGTGTGCTCAGATAGACCTCTGGTCCAGGCTGTCGCACCTGGTGAAGCAGCTATTTGATTTCTGACTTTAATTTTTGTGCCTGCCATGGTTAAGTACTTTTTTCTTAAGTATGCCAGGGCTGTTCTAGTAAATAAGAGAACTGTTACTGATGGTAGTGTTGTTTTTTAGGTGAGCATACTTGATTCAGAGGAGGTGTGTGTGGAGCTTCTAAAGGAGTATACATCTCAAGAATATGTGAAAGAAGTTCTTCAAATATCTAGTGATGGAAATACGGTAGTGTGGATCTACTTCATTATCTTGCAGCTTCAGTCATCCCCTAAGTATTTAGCGTTCCAATTCATTCTGCACTGATATCCTTAAAAAAGTTTTTTAAATCGGTTCTCCTGATACGATATTATCTCTGGAATTCAAAAACTTAAATAACATATTAAACATATTTAAATTAGTGTAGTTTTAAAAATAATAACTAGTAACAATCTAAACTTTTGGCTTATGTTTAAAATGACTAAAAAATTACTTTTATGAATATGTAATATTTTTTAATAATGAAACATAGTGTTTTAACTTAATGGTGTATAATTAGAGTTCTTAAATTTTTTTTGGGCAGATCACTGTTTATTATCCACAGGATGGAAGAGGTTTTCCTCTTGCTGATAGACCACCCTCACCTACTGATAACATCAGTAGGTACAGCTTTGACAATTTGCCAGGTATGTAAGTTTTCCAGGGAATAAATTTAGATAATGGACTTTTATATACGTAAGCTGTGTATACATGAATATGATAGGTTGTAAATATCTTGGCTTCGTTCAGGCTGCAGGTCATCTTCAGGTACTTTATGTCTGGTAAGATGTGGTGTACTGTATTAATCCAGTGTTTATCATTCATATTTTGTGTTGTAATGATACTTCCACTAATTCAAGTAAAAACTAACTCTTAAAATATTGATCATATAACACAGATATAATTTGTGTACTTGTGTAATTACTAATTTTAACCATGCTAAAATATTTAACATGAAGTATCTAGTTTTTGACTTTTGCAATCATTGCTGTGCTGCCTAAACGATCATTTGTAATGTGGTTAACCAGATTTGACCCAGTTTTTAACTCAGTTTTATGGATTGGGGAAATAAGTACTGAATAATAAGACTTCCCTGAGGTAAATTACAGAAATAAACAAAAAAGTATCTGATCTAACCCTGTTAGAAATCAAATCTGTTAGATAAGAGTATTAAATACTGTAAATGATCATAGTTACAGGGAACAGCAACATTTATTTTTGTGTATTAGGACTATAAAACTCTATGCTTTACTAACATAAAAAGAGCTGCTTTTCTTTTCCTAAAAGTCATTTGGTTCTGAAAAGGTAGAAATCTTTTCAGTAAAGATCTATTAAAACTTTCCTGGAATCATTACCTTACTTATAGATACAGAGTCAATGACTCAAAGAAGGAGATGTTTAAAATAATCATGATACTAGTCATTGGATGTTTTTAATAATATATTTCTTGGGATTTTATTATGCTGTCTTTAGTTTTCATCGAAATGAATAGACGTGTCTCCAAAATATTTTTATTTTGGTAATGGGATTACAAACCTATGAATTTGAATGTTTGAGGACAAGTAGAAATAAATATTAAACTTTTATGGAATGTATATGTCAAGTCAACAATTTCTTCCTTATATTAGGTAACAGATACGTATATATTTTGTATTTGTCCCTCTAGAAAAATACTGGAAAAAATATCAGTATGCTTCCAGATTTGTACAGCTTGTAAGATCTAAATCTCCCAAAATCACTTACTTTACAAAATACGCTAAATGCATTTTGATGGAGAATTCCCCTGGTGCTGATTTTGAGGTTTGGTTTTATGATGGTAAGTACCATCTAGGAGTGGTAATTTTTTTTTCTCTTTAGTTTGTAATTTAGTAGTTGTGTTTTATTTTTTTAATTTAACATAGCGAGTCTGTAATATAAGTAACTTTACGTATTATGTAGTATAGTATACTATTTATCAAATCATATTAACTAAAATTTGTATATTATATATATTTTCCTGAAAACAATTTATCCTATAGTATGTATATTAGTCCTTTTTCCCAATTTGGCTCCAGTTTAACAGCATCCAGATTGATTGTATAAAGTCACACGAAATAAATAATATCCTACTTCTTATTTGAAACTCGAATGGACATAGGCCAAGCTACGAAAATTATAAATGTGGCAAAAGAATAAGATTAACCTTATTTTCTAAATGTATTCTATACAAATGATTAACATTTTAATCTGTAAAGCTTCCTACTTTAAGGAACACAGCACACACAGTGCACGTATCACTTACAGCTATTGTTTGTTTTTTTATGAGAGCAGTGATGTTTTTTAAATGTCATAAAAAGTGTCATACTAATGCCGGATATATGTAGGAAAGAAAAATGGATGGCCTATATTTATTGAATACTTTGAGAATCTTATTTTATTATTAGTCAATAAATGAATATAAATGGTACCTTCATCTAGGAGCCATAATGTAATGGTATGATAATGAATATAAATACAGGAATATTTAAAGAAATGATAAAAGAATAGTTTCCTGCTTATGTTTTAGGAGCAAAAATACACAAAACAGAAGATTTAATTCACGTGATTGAAAAGACTGGGAAATCTTACACCTTAAAAGGTGAAAGTGAAGTTAATAGCTTGAAAGAGAAAATGAAAGTGTATATGGACCATGCTAATGAGGTACGTTATCTACATGTAGTATATTTTTTTATACAAATTAATAGTGATTTTAAATGACACAGGTGAAATAATGATGGAAAGCACTCTTCTTTTGAAATAGGGGCATCGTATCTGTTTAGCACTGGAATCTGTAATTTCAGAAGAGGAAAAGAAAAGTGGAAGTGCTCCCTTTTTCCCAATAATTATAGGAAGGTAAATGTTTGAAAATTTTTTAAAATGTGGCTAAATTTTTTAGGATATGTTAAAAAAAAATTTGCTGTTTTTTGTTGTAAATTTTTTTTAGTTTTCTGTGAATTGATAACTTCAAGGGACATATTTGAACATTTCTTTCTCCTTCAGAAAACCTGGCAGTACTAGTTCACCTAAGTGCTTATCACCTTCTCCTGTGGATCCAGATTACCCAATCAGAGATGCACCATCTTTGAATACAATGATCATGAATAGTGCTACTTCTCTAAAACAAGCACCAATACTTAATCCTTCTGTAAGTAAATATATGAAACTTTTGTACTTTAAACCTTCAATGATTGCCTAATGCCCTTGATATGAAATTAAAACTCCTTACTACGACCTTACTGTCACCTACCTACTTTTCCAGCCTCATCCTGAGCCACTTTACCCCACACTTTCTATGCTTGCACCTCAAAGGCCTTCTTTTAATTCTTTGAACCAGGGCTTCGAACAGGTTCTGCCCAGTTCAGTCATGGCCAAGGAAGTGTCACTGGAACAGACTTGAATTCTTAAAGTTACGGTGAACTGGAAAGATAGCCAGGATGGGAAAAATTACGGCTGGAAACCCTGCTAGAAACTTAATCTCCCTCTTAAAGAACAAGGGGAGTCCTGGTGGCGCAGTGGTTAAGCATTTGGTTGCTAACCAAAAGGTCAGCAGTTCATATCCACCAGCCACTACTTGGAAACCCTAGGGGGCAGTTCTACTCTGTCCTATTTGGTCACTATGAGTCAGAATCAACTTGATGGCAACAGGTTTGTTTTTGGTTTTTTAGAGAACACGGACCGCGTATGCACTGCATAGCAACCAGATCTCTTCCCTGCAAATTCTGAACACAGTCCAAAGCAACACTGCCCAGCTCAAAGATGGCGGCACCCTGCTCAAAGATGGCGGCCAAGCAGGCCACTTTGAATGTGTGTCACTCTCCTACAGTCCTACTAATAATCCAGTCTCATGCATCAGGCTCCTGAAAGGGTTCACTACGCCTCTTCTGAGTCTCCCATTCCAGGGCTTCAACCCGTAATTTTTCCCCTTCTGGGTGCCGTGCCGAATCTGCCAAATTGTAAAACTTCCGGTCTGTTCCAGTTTTGCTTTGTGGGCCATAACTGAACCAGTTCAAAGCCCTGCTTTGAACATGTCAAACTCTGTCTTTTCACATGCTATACACTTGTCCTGGAACCCTTTTACCCAATTCGTTAACTTCATATGGCTTACTCTTTCTCATCCATCAGGCCTCTGGTTTTATTTATTTACTTAATAATACGTTATTATGTTTTTGATGAAAATTTACACAGCAGATTAGGTTCCCATTTGACAGTTTCTCACAAGTTGTTCAGTGCTTTTAGTTACATTTTTCACAGAGTATCAAGATTCTCTTTAATTGTGTTCTGGTTGTTCCATTTCCAGTGCTCTGTAGTTTCCCTACCATCTTAGCTTCTCATCTTTGCTTTAGAGTGATTGTTGACCTTTTTCTCTCATATAGATGGTTGTTTAAATACTCAGGGTAATATCCGTTATTTTGTGCGCCAATCTGTTATTTTGCTAAAAGATACCCTCAGGGATAGTTTTGGTTCATAGTTTAAAAGAGTATCTGCAGGCAGTAGTCTCAAGGAGTTCTCTAGTCTCAACTGGTCCACTAAGTGGACTTTTTAAGAATTTGACTTCTGTTCTGCATTTTTCTCCCATTCTATCAGGGTCCATTGATTGTCGCCCTGATGAGAATGGTCAGTAGTGGTAGCCGGGAACCATCTAGTTCTTCTGGTCTCAGGGTAGATGTTCAGATCTCAGTTTAAATGTTATTTCATTAACACCTAACCCTTTGGGAGAAAACTAAATATATTGTTTTAACTAGTAAGCATCATAAACTTTGTAAATATCTGTTATAGACACATGGTTAAATAAACTGTTTATATTTTTACTGAAAGAACTCATGGTAGTGATGGCTAATGAAGACTATTTAGCAATATAGAAAAATGTAACTTTAAAGAAATAGATGTGTGTGTGTATTCACACACATACATATGTACTATGATTGCAACTATGAAAAAACTATGCCTTGGGGGAAAAAGATGAAAGAAATAAAATGAAAACTGATTGTGTGGTTCTGTTTTTCTTTTCTTTATCTTTCTGGTTTTCAATAATGTGGTTATATTTTACATTTAAAATTTTTGTTTTAAAAAAAATACTCCTTAAGCTAATGAAAATTGTTTTCTACTTTTGCTGAAGTTGGTTTATAAAAATGCTGAGGATTAATTTCTTTCTATCCTTTACTATTTGTAGATGGTTACAAATGAAGAACTTGGCCTTACAGCTACAGCTTCTAGAACAAACATCTCTTCCAGTAGCCTAAAAGATTGTCTTCCTCAATCAGCACAGCTTTTGAAATCTGTTTTTGTGAAAAATGTTGGTTGGGCTACACAGGTGAGAAGTTTCTAGGAAAGTGAATTTTCTCATTATGAATTTCTTTTGTTTTCCACAGTAATTAGGCAATTACCAAAAAATAGAAATTGTTTTCAAAATTTCTATTTACAAGAAAATGTTTCCACCATTGTTTATATTGGTTATATCATTAAACATTTTAACGTATTTTTTTTTTACACACTTGGAAAATTCTAGATATTGGTGATAACAGATTGCTTGATAGGGCTTAAACCAATACCAACCCCATTGCCTTCGAGTCGATTCTGGCTCATAGCAACCCTGTAGGACAGAAAAGAACTGCCCTATAGGCATTCCAAGGCTGTAATGTTTACAGAAGCAGACCGCTACATCTTTCTCCCACAGAACGGCTTGTGGGTTTGAACTGCCCACCTTTAGTTAGCAGCTGAGCACTTAGCCACTACACCACCAGGGCTTCTTTGATAGGGCTTAGATGTCCTCATTTTGCCATTTTTGTTGTTTAAAGTCCAGGTCATAATAATGGCTAATTGTAACGAATGGAGAACAATGTCAGGCACGTTTTAAGTTTAAAAAACTACTTATAATACATATTACTAGAGTAATTTATTCTGGTAGGAAAGGATTTGTTATATTTACAAGTTAAGGCCACCTCAAGTTTGAAACTTACAGAATTGTATGTAGGTGTGAATACATGCCATGTTTTTCACATACATTGTCTCATTTATTCCCCCAAATAACAGTAAAGTTGATGCTGTTTTCTTTAATACGGCTCATAATAAATAGTTGATTGACTTGCACAACCCTACAGCCTGGTAAATTGGCAGTCTGAATGTAAACCCGAGTCTGTTGATTCCAGTGTCCATGTGTTTTTCACTGTACTGTGTGCCTCCTTGTTTTGAATGACACATTCTAAATATCAGCGTTAAGGGAACCAGTTTCAAAGGCTAAGATGTGAAGTTCTCAGGTTTGGGAGAAATTCTGTAGTCTAAGGACGGAGAACAGAGTGAAATCCTGTTTGAAGAAGGTGTTGCTGTTATTTCCTAAATCTCTTCTTGGCAAGAAGTAGTATGGGAAAAAACTAAAAGATGAGTCAGATGTCCTAATGGAAGTTAATGGGAAACAGGATTCACTGAGATTTTTAATATTATAGTGCGCTAGCTATGAAATGAATAATCTGAAAAAGAATATGAATATTCTAAATGCTACTAATCATCATAGCCCCAAATTTGTAGCCATCTGAGAAGGTTTTTTTTTTTTTTTTAACTATGTTAAACAAGGGTACCTTTTAAGAACCTGAAATCCTCTACTGTGATTTTGCATGCATATTATTATATAGCAGTTTTGCATACTTAATTTTATATTCTTACTCTTTTTTTAGTTAACTAGTGGAGCTGTGTGGGTTCAGTTTAATGATGGGTCGCAGTTGGTTGTGCGGGCAGGAGTGTCTTCTATCAGTTACACATCACCAAATGGCCAAACAACTAGGTGAGTTCTTGAAATGCTGGTGAGATTCGGTCCTTTGGTCTAATATTGTTTTCTATATATGTTGAAATAAATGATTTAATAAAGTTACTGTTTTCATTCTGACAATGTTCATATTATTCTTTATGTAGTTATTTTTAGCAGTTTATGTAGTCTTTTTTTAATGTATATTTTGATTATCTACATTCATGCAGGGTAAGTGGTATGGCTCATCCATTCCAAGTGGCTAGATTCCATGTAGCCTTATCACTTCATAGCCTAAATAGATTGGGGATATGACCCCTTTACCAAGGTAATGGACTTCTAAGTTCAAAGTAATATGCCTAAAAGGTTTACTTAAAACAACTTAGAAATGAGGAATCTTTGTTTTCAGAGGTAACCTGATTATTTTCCCAAATAACAGACTATATCCCCTGATCTAATATAAAGTGATTAATGTTTGAAAGACTTTTTTGAATGTACATATTCAGTGTATATGAAAATGTGTGCCAGGCACCATGCTAAAAATGAGGAACCTGGCAATAGGAATAAACAGTCGTTTGGTTTCCAAGTTTGAGTCCATAACTTTGTAAGAGACGTAGGATGCTGCTGATCGCAAGACCAACATGCTGCTTGGTGAGAAGCACTCACTGTAGAGGAGCACTCGGCAGGTACAATCTGTGGGTAGCTAGAGATTGCTTCTTTTGTTAAATATGTATATATGCAGTGCAGTTACTTAAAGAACTGTTCTTCTAGTGAGAGGCTTTGTTAAAAGTTCTTTTAAGTGCTCCACAAAATGGAAGGATGCAAATGTAAAATGAGTAGAACTCGTGTTCTGAGGATAAATGTTCAAATTTTATTTGGCCTGGTCGTTTGAAAATTGTTAACATTTTAATAAAAATGTATTCACAGTGTGTTTAGCTTAGTATTTTCTTTAGAATTAGGGCCTTTGATTTAATGAGGAATCTAAATTTTCAGCTTTCTGTAGAAATTATAAAGCCAGTTCAAGTTTTTATATATAATTTTATTTTTATTATTTAAATGCATTTAGAAATGTGTCTATTTTAACAGGAAACAAGTTGGGTATGCTTAATTTGATTTAGATGTCTATTCTAGTAATTTTGTTTAATTTTTCTGAAGTATCTCTTGTCGTTGAAGAATTACTGAAAAGTATGATGTACCATTTGGTACTCTCATAAGAACCAAGTGGTTAAGTGGTTTATGGATTTTTCTTTTGCTTCACTTAGGTACGGAGAAAATGAAAAATTACCAGAATACATCAAACAGAAATTACAATGTCTGTCTTCCATTCTTCTGATGTTTTCTAATCCAACTCCTAGTTTTTGTTGATTAAAACTCCATTTAGATATATATGTTTAATAAATAACTTTATTGGCTTTCAAGTAAAGTGACTTTTTATTTAATAACTGCTTCAGAAAGCCTTTCTATGAAAAAGAATTTTAATCTGTACCATAATAGATATATTTAAACCAGAGAACAAAACAGAATGAAACCTGAGTCACTTATAAAATGTAGTGGTCACAGAGTAAAATAGATTGGAAACCTATCTTTGCTCTTAGAACATGCCCCCAAACTTATGTTCATATATTTGTATTGAACAGTCTTTTAAATGCAAAATATAAATGATGTGTGCTATATCTGTGGTTTTACGGTTTTCCCTACTTCTCAGACATGTTGAGAATCATGGACAAAACATGCTGGAGTTTTTTAATTTTTGAACATGTAAATAATATGTATTTATGTTACAAGTAACATATGTAAAAATGTATATTTGTTTTATATTTATTTTTGTAGCACAAGTTTTTCATGACATACTTCTGCAAATGCATTTTATAAAAAAAATAAATGCAGTGATAAGTTACTTTATCTTTTGGTTTATTTAATTAAGTCCTTTTTAAAGTAAGTCCCTAATAAACTCATTTTTATATTTTACTGCCTGTGTGTGTAGGAGGACAAATTAAATGTTAAAATTTAAATTTGAAAATGGTAAATACATTGTTTTTCTACCCTTATCTGGAAATATCTATATATTTAATGATACTTACACATTTTAGCAGTGAAGAGCTTAACAATGCAGTTAATTAACATGAAGAAGAAGAAATATTTGATAGTAGGGCAGCCAGTCCTAATAAAAAACTCTAAGTAAAATAGGAATAGAATGAAACTACTTAAGTATGTTAAAGACTGTTTTATGTTTTTTACTGATTTTTATAATCGGGAATATTGAAGCAGTTTCTGTTAAGTTTCTGTTAATACTCAATGTCACAATTATTCAACATTGTTTTGGAGGCTTTTGCCTAAGGCAATGAGAAGAAAAATTATACTTGCAACATAAATTGCAGAATTAATATTAAATTTTAAAAGAACAAACAACCCAATAGAAAAATAGATAAAAGATATGAAGAGGTTATTCACAAGGGAGGAAATCTGTATGGTCGATAAAAAAGAAATATGCTCAACCTCATTACTAGTTAGGGAAATGCAAAATTAAAACGAGAATAATTTTCCTTTATTAAAGAGATTGATAATAATAGTGCCCACAAAGATGCAGAATATTCTCAAGTACTGTTGATTAGAATGTAGATGGTAATTGGGAAGGTAATTTCACAGTATCTATTTGAATAACACATTTTAACACATCGGTGATCTAACTTCAGTGTTCTGTAAACAGTTAACACACTCAACTGCTAACCCAGCTGCAAGATTGGAGGTTCAAGTCCACCCTGAGGCACCTGGGAAGAAAGGCCTGGTGGCGCAGTGGTTAAAGAGTTTGGCTGCTAACCAAGAGGTTAACAGTTTGAATCCACCAGCGGCTCTTTGGAAACCCTATGGGGCAGTTCTGTTCTGTCCTATAGAGTTGCTATGAGTCAGAATTGACTCAACGGCAACAGGCTTGTTTTGTTTCGTTTTATATCTATGTACATATATAAAACAGACAGAAATCTGTCCGCAATTTATGGACTGGGAGATAACCACAGAGCTGAACGTGTGGGTACCATTCTGAAAGCAGGGATTACATGACTGTACACAGTGAATGCTAAATACAGAGACACCCCACCTCTATTCCCCAGCCTCCTCCTATGTAGCTCCCAGACTCAGGCATCCACACTTTGCCCTTCCAGACAGGAGACTGGAGACTCTTATCTGAAGAATCTACCCAGCCCAATAGGAAAGACCTAAAGTTACTGATGTGGGGGTTCCCCAACAAATGGCCTTCCCAGATCATAGTACAAGGATATTTAAAGTGAGCTAGCCCTACTCAATTAGCTTTTTACTCCCTTATTTCTAAAAACTTTTTCTTAAATGGAAAGTTTCATATAAATACAAATAGATTAGTATAATGAGCCCCCACGTACCCATCATCTAGCTTCAGCTGTTATCAGCACGTGGCAAATGTGTCAATTATATTGCTTTTTATTCTCTTCCAGTTAAATTATTTTAAAGCAAATCCCAGCAATCATATTATTGCATCTGTAAATACCATTTTAATAAACATAATGATACAAAATCATTATTGTACCAAGAGGAAAGTTTTAATGTTTTTCTTTAATTTTTTTTATTGTGCTTTAGATGAAGGTTTACAGAACAAATAGTTTCCCATTAAATAGTACACGTTGTTTTATGACACTGGTTAATAACCCCACAACATGTCAACACTCTCCCTTCTCGACCTTGAGGACCTGTTTTTGGGTGAAAATATGCATAGCCAAAGTTACACCATTACAAAAGTTTCTGCATGTACAGCTCAGTGACATCGATTACATTCTTCCAGTTGTGCTGCTATTCTCACTATTCTTTTCCAAATTATTCCATCACCATTATTCAACTCACTGTCCCCTAGGTTTCCCATCAAACCTTTTGAGTTCCTGTTGTCAATTTGATCTCACACAGAGAATTCTTTTTTTTTTTTGTACCTTAGATGAAGGTTTGCAGAACAAATAGTTTCTCATTAACCAGTTAGTACACATATTGCCCTATGACAATGGTTAACAACCCCATGACATGACATGTCAACACTGTCCCTTCTCTATCTTGGGTTCCCTATCACCAGCTTTCCTGTCCCCTCCTGCCTTCTAGTCCATGTCCCTGGATTGCTGTGCCTCATTTGTCCTGTTTTGTTTTATGAGACTGTCCAGTCCCCAGCTGAACAGTGAACTTCAGGAGGGGCTTCACCACCGAGCTAAAAGGGTGTCCGGGGGCTATACTCTCAGGGTTTTCCAGTCTGTCAGGCCGGTAAAGCTGGTCTTTTTTTTGTGAGTTAGAATTCTGTTCTACATCCTTTTCCAGCTCTGTCCAGGGCCCTCTATTGTGATCAACGTCAGAGCAGTCAATGGTGGTAGCCGGGCACTATCTAGCTGTACTGGACTCAGTCTGGTGGAGGCCGTGGTAGCTATTGTCCATTAGTCATTTGGACTAATCTTTTCCTTGTGTCTTTTTCTCTTCATTCTCCCTTCCTCCCAAAGGGGTGAGGCTAGGGGAGTATCTTAGATAGCTGCTTACAGGCTTTTAAGACCCTAGAAGCTACTCACCAAGGTAGAATGTAGAACATTGTCTTCATAAACTGGGTTATGCCAATTGAGCTAGATGTTCCCTGAGACCATGGTCCCCACAGCCCTCCACCCAGCAATTCAGTCCTTCAGGGAGTTTGGAAGTGTCTATGGAGCTTCCATGACCTTTCCTTGTACAAGTAGTACTAACTTCCCCAGTACTGTGTACTGTCTTAACCCTTCACCAAAGTTACCACTTATCTATTTAGTTTCCCACCCCCATCCCTCCCATCCATCGTAACCAGCAAAGATTGTTTCTTTTTATGTGTAAACTTTTACATGAGTTATACAGTAGAGGTCTCATACCATATTTGTCCTTTTGTGATTGACTTATTTCACTCAGCATAATGTCCTCCAGTTTCATCCGTGTTAGGAGATGCTTCACAGATTCATCATTGTTCTTTATCTTTGTATAATACTCCGTTGTGTGTATGTACCATAGTTTATCTATTCATCTGTTGATGGGCATCTAGGTTGTTTCCATCTTTTTGCTATTGGGAACAGTGCTTCAATGAATATGGGTGTGCATACGTCTATTAGTGTGACGGCTCTTATTTCTCTAGGATATATTCGTAGGAGTGGAACTGCGTTTCATAGTGCCTTTTTTTGTGGTGCTGACGTTTTCTTTGTTCCTCTTACTCTCCTGTGCTGTGTTCCTTTTGTTTGTGGATTTTTTTTCATTTCTTTTGTTTTTGTTTTTACTGAGACTTTGTTTTTCTTCTTTATTTTGATGAGTAGGTTTGTTAACTTTCTTTGTGGTTACCTTGAAATTTACCCTTATCTTCCTAGATTTGAACCAGTCCATTATTATCTGGTATTGCTTGACTTCCTCTCCATTAGAGGGTTCTATACCTACACCGTTTATTCCCTCTTTTATTGTTCTGATGCTGTTGTCATTTACAGGTTAACGTCTCTGGTTCCCTTTTGTAATTCTTTTGGTTTTGCATAGCCCTTAAGAGTTCATTTCCTAGGTTGGTATCTGGCTAGTACAATCCTGTGTCCTATATTCAGCCTGTGGTCTGATACTGTTTGTTCTCAGATCGAAGGACTCCCTTTAATAAGTCTTGTAAATTTGGTTTAGTTTTTACATAGTCCCTTAATTTCTGTTTATCTGGAAATGACCTAATTTCATCATCATATTTGAATGAGAGTTTTGCAGGATATATTATTCTTGGCTGGCAATTTTTTTCTTTCAAGGTATTATATATGTCATCCCATTGCCTTCTTGCCTACATGGTTTCTGCCAAATAATCCAAGCTTGTTTCTCCTCTGTATGTGACTTTTTGTTTTTTGTTTTTCTCAAGCTGCTCTCAGGATTCTTTGTTTGTCTTTGGTTTTAGCGAGTGTGATTATGATATGCCTTGGAGATTTTCTTTTGGGGTCTATCCTATATGGGATTCGTTGAGCTTCTTGGATGGTCAGCTTTTCATCTTTCACGATATTGGGGAAGTTTTCTGTCAGCAGTTCTTCAATGATCCTCTCTGTGTTTTCTGTTTTCTCCCCCTGTTCTGGAACTCCAGTCACTTGCAGATTTTTGCTTTTGATTGTATCCCAGATAATTCTCAGGGTTTCTTCATTTTTCTTTGTTCTTTTTTCTGATTTTTCCTCAAGCAGAGTTGTATCCAAATGTTTTTCTTCAGTTTCTCTGATCCTATCTTCCACCATTTCAAACCTGCTCTTCAGCCCTTCTATGACGCTGTCCATTTCTGAAATCCTGTTGTTTATCTTTTGGATTTCTAATTGTTGTTTTTGTATGATTTCTAGTTGTGAATTTATTTTAGCATTTTGTTCCTGTATTATTTTCTTGATTCTTCCACTTTTTTGTCTGCATTTCCCATGAATTAGTCTGCCTTTTCCATGAATTTGTCTATTTTTTCCTCATTTTTGTCTTTTTTGCTTCAACTCTTGGATAATTCTGAATATTAGAGATTTGAATTCCCTATCAGTTAGTTCTAGTGCCTTTTCTTCTACTGGAAGGTCATCTGGTGTTTTATTTTGGACGCCTACTGGAGCCATCCAGTCTTGTTTTTGTAAGTGTTTTGATATTGTCTGCTGTCTTAGGGGCATTCAGTGGTTATTTTCCTTGTTTGTTGATTGTAGATTTGTTTGTTTCGTCCTGATTTTTTTGTTTTATTTGGTTATGTCTGAGCAGGCAGGCTGTGTGTTCTTTGTTGTTTGCTCGTCTGTGGGCGTGATACTTTTCACCTCCTTCTCCAATGGGCAGGGTCAGTCACTCAGGTATGGTATAGCAGGGCAGGTCCAGCTGAAGTGGAGTTGCTGGGATGGGTTGTTTGTGGCACATACCAGGGTTGACAGTGTGGACCGGGAATCAGTGCAGGGCAGTTTCCAGTAGGCCGTGCCTGTGCTGCTTGGGAGTGTGATGTTCAGCACACAGTGCAGGTAGGCAGGAAGGAGCAGGTAGATTGTGATGTGTGGAGCTAAGACAGGTATGGGAAAGATGAGAGAGAGGAGAGAGGAACAGGAGCCAAAAACATACACACAAACAAAAAAGAGTGCTAAGTGAGCTTGCTGTTGGAATGGAGAGTTGAGGGACTGAGAAATGGGGAAAAACAAAAATGAAAAAAAAAAAAAAGAAAAAGGGTAAAAGAAAATGAATAAATCAAGAAACTCGAATTGAAGAAAGACAAAAAGGGAATAAGAGAGAGAAGAAAACTAAACAAAGAAATGAAAAAAAAAAAGAAAAAAGAAATGCCCGCAGGGATGTCCTTGTGCATCTGTGCAGAGTAAGGGACTAGCTTCCAAGCCCTGTGGTACTGCCTGGCTAGAAGGGGCTCATAAGCTGAGAAAAAGAAAGACAAACAAATCAAAACAGAACAAATCAGAGCAAACAAACAAACAAAAAAGCCCCAGGGGTCCCACCAGCGTGGTGGCACGGGCCGGGAAGCAGTTTCACAGTGGAGTGGTGTTTTGCAGCCTTTCAGGAAGAAGCAAAGATGGCATATGGAGCTAGGTATTTGAGAGAAAGGAGGGGGAGGTGGTAAGAGGTAAGGAAGAAATCTAAAAAGGCAGAAAAAAGCAACACCAGCAGCCAACAAATGGCACTCAGGGAGCTGGCCAATGCAGGCGGGTGGAATCCAAGTGACACTGAGGGGGAAGCTCGTGCTTCCTGGCCAAGAGACTGCGGCTGCAGGAAGCAGAGGAGGCTAAATGGGGGTGAAGAAGGGTGGGGGGTGGGAAAGCCTATATCGTGGGTTACCGGTTGTTCTGTCTCCTGCTGGAAGCTCCATGAAGCTGCTTTCTCATACCTCCTGTTTGCTGATCTCTGATAGGAGTCCAAGATGGCGGATCCGTGCTGTGGTAGCTGATAGGGGAGCTCTGCATGTATCTCTCCTCGCGCTCTGTTCTCGGTCAGTTTCTTATTCCATTCGGTGCTTGGCTGAGTTCTTTATCTCTTCATTTGATGCTTAGGGTTTCAGGACTGACATGTGACTCTGTTTGGCTTAGTTTTTCTGATCTTTGCTGTGGAGGGACAGTGTGGTGCTTCTGACTATAGTGCCACGTAGCCCGGAGGAAAGTTTTAATTTTATAATATCAAATACCCAATGTTCACTTTCCCCCTGAAAGTCTTACAAAAAAAAAAAAGATTATAGTTTATTTGAATCAGGTTCCAAATAAGGTCCACACATTCCACTTGGTTGATGTATTTCTTAGTCTTCATCACAGCCAATAAACAAGAGGCCAACGTAGGAGATCAGAAAAGCAACTTTATTTTGTTGCACAAGGAAAGGAATGGTTGGGGCTGGTGCCTACAAGACTGCTCAAATACATGGTTTAGGGAGGTCGCTTTTATAGGGCTTACAAGCAAAGAGATCATGTAAATTATATCAACATTCTTGATCATGCTATGCAGGCGCAGTAAGGATAACATATAGCTTCATACATTGCTTATTTAAAAATCGCAGCCCATCTCCACCCAAAACGCTGGGAAGTTACTATGCATGAGGCACTTAATGAGCTAAAAGGTTGTCAGTATGGCACCTAAACTGGTTTCAGCTGGTCCTGTCTAGTTCTGTGCAGCAGTTAAGGAAAGGGGAACCAGGATGTTAATGTAAAGCAATGGGACGTGTCAACCAAGCTGTTTGAGGCAGTGGAATTTTCTGCAGCCTGGGGACCTCTGTCTTATTCCCTTCTTTTCTTTAGACATTGGTCACTCATGGCCAATGTTGGCCCTAAACCACTGTGCTGTGGCAAATCGAGTTTGGTGTGTCCTGTAAGGAGACCCTTCTTGGGTGGCCAGCTCTTCGTAAGCCTTGGCAGGCACTGAGGTTTCTCCCTTTTTGCCAGAACTCACTTGTACCATCATCATATTTATAGCCTTGCAGGAGGATGCCTGGGAAACAGATATTTAAGGTTCTCGACAGGTTCACAGGCCCAGTTTTCACAGTTCTGGTGGCTTTGTCCCTTGCTGTCCAGTGGGATGGTCCTCTTTATTCGGGTGTGGTGGATCCAAGCCTTGAGACCATTGAATTTCACTGTGGGGGTGGCAAGTAGCACTTCCAACAGTCCAGTCCACTTTTCCTGGAGGACATCAGCTTTCCAGGCCTTTAGGAGAACTCAGTCACCAGGCTGGAAAGGGTTAACAGTATCTCTGGCTTAGGTGGATGTCGGCTGAGAGCATATCTGTGGAGAGAAGACAGAGTCGCCGAGAGAGACTGCAAATACTTTAAGATTTGTAAATTCCCAGTCACACAGTTAGCTGAGTCAACACTTAATTCCATGTCAGGGTTAAACAAGAGGGGGCAGCTCAAAGGGGCTGATTTTTAGCTTTCCCTGAGGGGCAGCTCTAGCTCTCAAGAGGGCCATGGGGAGTACTTTAGTCCAAGCCAGCTTTGTTTCTTGACAGAGCTTCGCTATGTGCCTCTTCAGAGTTCGATTAGCTCTACCTTTCCACTGGACTGTGGTCTCCATGCCGAACATAGATTCCGATTAATACCTAACGATCCTGCTAATGCCTGAACTATTTGAGAAATAAAGTGACGTCCATTGTTGCTTTCAATGGAAGCAGGAAGTCCAAACCTAAGAATTACATCACTGAGGAGATGTTTAACTACTTCTGTGACCCTTTCTGATTGGGAAGGGAAGGCTTTATCCAGTTGGTAAGAGTGCCTATACATACTAGCAAATGTCTATAGTTACCAGGGGCTCTTGGCATTTCAGTAAAATCAATTTGCCAGTCTTCTCCAGGCATAGGCCCTTGTCTTTGTATGCCTGGAGGTGCATCGATGGTGGTTTTTGGATTGTTTTTGGCACAGGTGGGGCAGGCGCTTATAATGGATTCAATGGTGGACAAAACCTTTGGGCCCACAAGGTGTCTTTTTACCCAATCATAACGCCCACCTCTACCATAATGAGTTGACTGATGTGCTTTCAGCAGAATAAGACACATTAGTTTTGATGGGATAAAGATCTTTCCATGTTCAGTATAAAGCCATCCATCCTTTTCCTTCATGGCTCCCCAGTTTTGAGCTAAAGCCTCATCTTGTGGGGAGTAGCAGCGTTTTAAGTCAGTAAGGGGCAGCTGTAGCCAGGGTACTAATGCAGCCAGGCAGCTTCCTTGGCTGTGACATCTGCCTTTGGATTGCCTTTCACTGCAGTGGTATCTTCTTTTTGGTGCCCTTGGCAGTGCGCTATGGCAACTTGCACTGGGAGGATGGCTTGAAGGAGTTGAAGGATTTCCTGTGAGTGCTTAGTATCTTTTCCGGCGGTGTTGAGGAGCCCGCTTTCTTTCCAGATGGGCCCATGGGCATGAAGCACCCCAAAAATGTACTTAGAGGCCATGTCCATTGCGACCCTCCTTTCCTTGGAGAGTCACAATTGCTTGTAGCATGGTGATGAGCTCAGCCTTCTGCGCTGAGGTCTGGGTAGGGAGGGCTCATGACTCCAATGTCTCATCCAGCATTACAACAGCATAAGTCGGCTTTTCTTTCTCCATTCTCAACAAAGTTGCTTCCATCAGTGTACAATTCCAAGTCAGGGTCCTCCACAGGCCTGTCAGTCAGGTCTGATCTGCTGCCATAGACTAGGTCTATGGTCTTTAAACAGTCGTGGGCCTTCTCTTGTTGGGGAAGGGAAGGCAGGAGAGTGGCAGGGTTGAGGCAGGCCATTTCTTGGATTGGGTTATCCAGGAGTGCTGCCTGGTATTTGGCTATTCGTCCCTGGGAAATCCAGTGCGACCTGTGCTGTTTCAAGATGGTGGGAACAGAGTACAGTACCGTGACCCTTAGGGGGTGCCCGAGAGTCAGTTTCTCGGCTTCCTTGGTAACTAGCACAGAGGCTGCTACTGCCCGCAGGCAGGCGGGCAAGCTTTTGGTCACTGTGTCCAGCTTCTTTGAATAGTAGGCCACGGGTTGCTTCCAGCTACCCTGGGCCTGGGTGAAGACCACTGTTGCAATCCCCATTGGTTCATGAAAGAAGGGTTCAAAAGGGTGAGTCAGGTCTGGCAGCGCAAGCATGCAAGTTTCCATTAATCTTACTTTTAAGGTTTTGAAGGTTTGGTCTTCTTTAGCAGTCCAGTTCAGGGGCTCTGTTTCTCTCCCTTCTAAAGCTTGGTAGAGAGGTTTTGCAATGAGCCCAAAGTTTGGGATCCAAATGAGGCAAAATCCTGCCATTCCCAGGAAGCTTCTTAGCTGTTTTCTGGTGGTGGGGGCAGCCAGTTGGCAGATGGCGTCCTTTCTCGCCGGTGGCAATTTACGTTTACTGGCCCTAATTTTAAACTGCAAGTATGTAACTTCTAGCTGGTTGATCTGGGCCTTTCTTTCGACACTCGATACTCCGCGTTGCCCAGGAAGTTAAGAACCTCAATGGTATTCTGAATTGAATCGAGCTCATCTTTGCCGGCGATGAAGAGATCATTCACATACTTCAACAAGATGCTGTTGGTGAGGATCAGCTGGCGTAATTCTCATACCAGTGCTGCCCCAAACAGGGTTGGGCTGTTTTTGAACACGTGGGATAAAACCGTCCAGCAAAGTTGCTGTTTGAGCCCTGAGAGCAGGTCCTCCCACTCAAAAGCAAAGATCTCTTGGCTTTTTTCTTCTACTTGAATGCAAAAAACAAACACATCTTTCAAGTCCAACACAGTAAAACAAGCAAAGGCAGGGGAGAGTGTGGAGAGTGGAGTGTAGGGATTTGGGACCACTGGATGAACTGTCACGGTTACCTGATTTACTGCCCTCAGCTCCTTCATGAAGCGGTATTGCCCAGTCTTTTTCTTCACTGGAAAGAATAGCCATGTTAAACTGCGACTGGCAAGGTTGAATCAGTCCGTGTTCTAAGTACCTATTGATGGTGTCTGTGAGAGCTTGGTGGGCCTCCATTCAAATAGGATATTGCTTTAGCCTAGATGAGGTGGTGCCAGGCAAGAGGTCAGTGACAACTGGTGGTAGGTTTTTGGCCTTTCCAGGGGTTTTGTCTGCCCAAACCCAAGGCACCGCTGCCGAGTCTACCAGTCCTTGGTGGAGGACCCCCTTTGAGTAATTGGTTGGTAGACCGGTTTGTATTTGACTTTAACAAAAAAGAGCCATTTGCAGCTTCCAACCTGAGTCGGGTGGCACTTGCATATGCAGTTGTCCATTTTTAAAGGTTATTTGTGCCTGCAACTTGCAAAGCAGGTCTCAGACCATTTAAAGGCACTAGGGAGTCTGGCACATACAGGAAAGAGTGAGTCAGAGAACTTCCCTGCACAGAGCAGGAAAGGCCACAAGAACAATGTTGAGGGGGGTCCTCTTTCCTGACTCACCAACTACCAGAATGGTCCTTCCCGTTATAGGGGGTGCCTTTTTTATCATCACAGAATGAGTTGCCCCCATGTCTACCAGAAACTTTACAGGGTTTCCTTTTACCTTCATTATAACCTGAGGCTTGGGTGGAGGGCTACCCTCTGCTACCCCTCAATCTGACTCATCTTCCAATGGCATGACTGAGCACTGGAGTGCCTCTCTCCTTTTTTATTCCTTTGTTTGGTATTTTGGACACTCTCACTTCCAGGGTCCCTTGTCTTTACACCAGGCATATTGGTCTCTTTCTAAGGGGGCGTGGGGCCTTCCTGGCTCCTGTGGCCTTGGCCTCCTTCCTTTTCTTTGTTCTCTGGGGGGCTGGCCTCCAGCCTGCAAGGCGGCCACCAGGAAGGCTGCCTGGTGCTTTTGGTCTGCAGCTTCCTTCCTTTCTTGCTCTTTATCTCAGAGTAAACTCGGTAGGCTGGTTCCACTACCCAAGAGATTGCCAACTCCATACCTTCTTCTACTTTTTGAACCTTCCTTTTAATATTAGGGGCATTTTGCACTATGAAGATCGTATTGACCATTTGGGAATTTTCAGGGCTCTCAGGACCTAGATCAGTGAACTGCCTGAAAGCAGCATAAATTCTTTCCAAAAACTGGGAGAGGGCCTCATTAGACTCCTGTTTAACTTTGTACACTTTGCTTCAATCCTTTTGTTTGGGTACTCCTTTCTTTAAACCTTCTAGGAGACACTCTCTGTGGTGAAGTAAGATGCATCTATCACAGCCAATAAACAAGAGATCGAGATGGGAGCTAGGAAGCTTTATCTCGTTGCACAAGGAAAGGAAGAGTTGGGGCTGGTGCCTCCAAGACTGCTCGAGGATAGGGTTTAGGGAGGTCTCTTTTATAGGGCTTATAAGCGAGGAGATCATGTAAATTACATCAGCAACAGTCTTCATCATGCTGCGCAGGTGCAGTAGGGGTAACATAGCTCATACATTGCACGTTTAAAAATGGCAGTCCATCTCCACCCAAAAGTCTGGGAAGTTGCTATGCATGAGGCACTTAATGAGCTAAAAGATTACCCAGGATGTCAATATGGTGCCTAAACTGGTTTCACCTAGTTCTGGGCAGCAGTTAAGGAAAGGGGAACCAGAATGTTAATGTAAAGCAACGGGGCGTATCAAGCAAGCTGTTTGAGGCAGTGGAATTTTCTACAGCCTGGAGACCTCTGTTTTATAACCATTATGTATTAATTCTGTCACCCTATTTCCATAGTTCCTTACTTCCATAGGTGTTATGTGTTTACTACCAGTCCTCATGCTGAAGCTTCTTTTATCATTTTGGTTGTTTGAAACTTGTTCACTAGTGGATTGTTAGTCAGGGCTCATGGAAACAATATTCCTTATTTCATTGTAAGTTTGTCTTTGGACTTTATACTTGAAGGTCACCTTGGCTGGATATAAAATACTTGGGTCACATTGCCTTTCTTTGAATATCTTAAATATGTTATTACAGTGACTTCTGACATGAAGTCATCAAAAAACCTGATTGTAATTGGATTTTTTCGTTATAAGTGACTTAATCATTTTGCCTGGATATCCAAAGTTGTATTTTAATTCACTATTTTTTACTAGAATATGTGTCAGTATAGACCATTCTGGGTTAATTTTTCCTAGTACATGGTGTGCCCTTTCCATAAGTAGACTCAAGTCTTCTATTTTAGTGTATTTTTCTTGTTTTATAGTTTTTAGAATTTGTTGTTTCCATTGTTTTGATTTTCTTCTTCAAGGACTCCTATCATATGTATGTTTGATCATCTTTGCCTAGTTTCTATATCACTTTTTCCAGAATCATTTTTATCTCTTCATTTCTGTTTATTTTAATTTGCCTACATCCTTTATTTCCCTTGTCTTATTCACTCGTGTTACTTCTAATTTGGTCTTCACTCTGAAATTATTTTTTAAATATCTTATTGCCTGAGCTCTGCCAGCAATATTTTTATTTTTGTTAATTGTTCTGTCCCCCACAAATTACATAGTGATTGGCACATAGTGGGTGCCCCTTAAATATGTATTGAAAGTATGAATGAATAAAATTTTAAGGCTTAAGGTACATATGCATAATAATCTTATTATTAAATGTACATTAACAATATAAAACAGACATTTTCAAATAAGTTTACAATAATTAAAAATGGTACCCAAAATTTCTTCTCAAAATAATTTATTCTTGAACAGATACAGATAAGCAGTTTTTTCCCCTTCAAAACAAAAAACTACAAACAGATTTATCTCACTTTATTTAAGAGAAAATTTTTACACAAACTGGAGGACTTTAGTTTAAATGTAGCTAAGGTTTGCACAGGAAGCATGGAGATGCTTTTGTGAAGTTATAAATCCCTTCAAAGCACGAAAATCACCGTTCTGAAGTTCAGGTTTTCAAAAACATCTTTTCTTAAATAAAGACATAATATTTTATCAGTTTCTCATATCTTTAACGTCTCTTATCACCTTTTTTGATTTATACTCAACCTGTCCCACTGAAGCCCTCAACTGGGTAATTTTTTTCTCAAACTTTACCTCCCTGTCCTCTCCCTAAACCCATGTCACTTCCTTATTTGTCTTCTTTTCTGCCAAGATGTGCACTGGTATAATCTCTGTGGTACTTTTCCAAAGAAAGTTCTGTCTATAGAAAGGAAAGTGGTAATTATTTTGGCAAGGTTATACTTTATCTGAATTTTCTTCAATATTGTACATCTTAAGTTGAGAAACTTCTTTATGTCATATTCTTGCCTGGAAACAGGCTAAGTATTATGCTAACATAAAAGCCCCAGTTAGTAAGCTTGAAATTATGTTTCTCAAATATTTCTGCTAATAGGAGTCAATGATAGAGGTAACGTAAGTTTGCA
Source organism: Dugong dugon (assembly GCA_030035585.1). Lineage (NCBI taxonomy): Eukaryota > Metazoa > Chordata > Mammalia > Sirenia > Dugongidae > Dugong > Dugong dugon. The sequence goes on along the minus strand of CM057463.1, from coordinate 175,945,536 downwards.
TTTACTTAACTGCTACTACAACTTTCTGGGCTATTTTCCCCACTATGAAAAATATCACGGTTAAGAGTGTAGACTCTTAAGGTAAACTGTTACCTAGACAAGTTCCTTAACTTCTCTGTGCCTCCATTTCTTCATGTGTAAAATGGGAATCCTAATAACACCTTCACCCTATAAGGCTGCTGTGAGAATTAACTACACATTATATACTCCCTGGAATATAGAATGAACTCTATAAATATTTGCTATTATCATTGTCTCAGTCATCTAGTGCTGCTCTAACAGAAATACCACAAGTGGATGGTTTTAACAGAGAGAAATTTATTCTCTCACAGTCTAGTAGGTTACAAGTCCAAACTCAGGGCATCAGCTCCCTGGGAAGGCTTTCTCTCTCTGTTGGCTCTGGACGAAGATCCTTCTCATCAAACTTCCCCTGGTCAAGGAGTTTCTCAGGCATAGGGACCCTAAGTCCAAATGACGTGCTTTCTTCCTGGTGCTGCTTTCTTGGTGGTATGAGGTTCCCCCATCTCTCTGCTTGCTTCCTTTTCCTTTTATCTCTTAAAAGAGATAAAAGGTGGTACAGGTCACACCCCAAGGAAACTCCCTTTACATTGGATCAGGGATGTGACCTGGGTAAGGGTGGTGTTATAATCCCACCCTAATCCTCTTTAATGTAAAATTACAATCACAAAATAGAGGACAATCACACAACACTGGGTATCATGGCCTAGCTAAATTGATACACACATTTTTTTCTGGGACACAATTCAATCCATGACAATCATGTTCATCATTACCATTATTGTTGTTATTACTGTCATATACACTATATCAACTGAGGGTGGGGTGGGTTTACTTTTTAGGATTAGCAGTACTAAAGAACATGACAGAGGAAGAAGCTGGAAAACACCGGGTAATAGGGATCCCAGGATTTGACCAAACAGACAGAAACCTGGCTCTGGTTCTGATAAAACTAACTGAAGCCAAGTCTTACTATGAGAGGCAGAGAAGAGTGAAAAAAAAAATCTCCAACATTTAATTACAGGATGATTTCTGTCAGATTAAATTTTCTATTAGAGCTGAAGGAAATGGGTTTAAGAGCACAGCTAACTAAGTATAAAGACTGAAATATTTACTCTAAGATTTGAAAATATCTGTAATAGAGTAGGAAACATTTGGAAAAGTATTTAGAAATATTTTTTGTATTTTTGATAACATTGATTATCAGTATACAATAGTTCCACACCAGTTCATTTTATCAGCATTCAACTTACGTAGAGGTAGAAATGTATACATAGGTAGTGTGATTTAGCCAACTTCAGGTAAACTCAGTAAACTGTTATATTAAAGCCATTTTGACTCAAATAATTATTAGCCTAACTGGACTGGGCAGGTCATGTCTCATCTAAATTTAAAATCCAGCTAAAATCCTATAGCTTTTAATAGATATACAGAAAATAGATTGAAAACTATGTTTTCCTCCCTGCCACTACCGATAGAGGGGAAAAGTATTTAATTAAATAGTTTCTCTCCAGGATTTAATGGAGTTGAAAAATGCCAATAATTTTAATAAATCATTGGCTATTCAGTATATGCATATAACACATATCTGGCATATGTTTCTAAAGTGAATTCTTTGTTAGCACTTGAAACAAAGAAGTAGTTAGCGCTACTTAAGGTAGTGAAATCCATGTTGATTTGTTTTTCCTCTTATATGGCTCAATATGAGCATTATTCTTACTCATATTGTCTTAGTGGTTACTCAGGAAGATCCTGGACTAAACTAAGATAGAGGGGACAGGATTAGAATAGGAACATAAAGAAGGAGATGGCAGGATGGCAGGCATGGTAAATGGAAAATTTAAGGGACACAGTTTTTATTTCATTAGGAAACCTAATAATAATAAAAAAAGTAATTCCATAAATAGTAAGTAGATGTCCTCGAATAAAAACACTTCTATTTAGGTGAAAATTTCTATACATGCGTTCTCTCATCGCCAGCTCCCACAGAGCTCTCCAGTGGTTTCGCCGCATCAATAGTCTCTAATTACGTTATAGCCCCTCTGCAGTTTGTATTAAGAGTTTAAAAAACAAAAACAAAAACCCACTGCCTTCCAGTCGATTCTGACTTACAGCGACCATATAGGACTGGGCAGAACTGCCCCATAGGGTTTCCAAGGCTGTAATTTTTATGGAAGCAGACTGCCACAGGTTTCTCCTGCGGAGCGGCTGGTAGGTTCGAACTACTGACCTTTCAATTAGCAGCCAAGTGTTTAATCAACTGTGCCACCAAAGCTTCCTGTTTTAAGAGTACAACTTCACAATTATAAACAATTGTTCATGTAACCCCAAAAAGATGTTATAAGAGGAATATTTCATTTTTGGGATAAGGAAATTATGATACAGAATGTTTTCATATTATCTTACTCTTCACAATTACATGTAGAATCGTAAGATTCCCTGTTATTCAATACCTGTTCTTGTTATTCAAAGTATTCAATATCCATAGCCTGGCTTTTGGAGACTGGCTCATAGCAATTTTCTAGCAGAGCCTTAGACTAGGAAGTTCCAAGGAACAAGTACTTTCCATTGCAGTCTTAGCTAGCTGACTCTCGAATCCTCCCATGTCTTACAGAAAAAGCAATGAGTCTTTTGTAAACTGCTCCCAGGAGAGTGATGGTGAGTATCACTATTCCACACACAAGGCTGAATGCCCATCGTGGTCCCCAGTAGGTATACACTTGGCTGATGAACACGGGTCCGAGAATCCGAGCTCCGCTTCCAGAAGCTGTTAACCAGCCCATGTACACACCCTGTGGGGGGAAGAGTGGGGGACAGGCAGATTGATATTCAGGGTTATTTACTAAACAAAGACAATGCTGCTATTACCAAACTATGACAAATTCACAAGAATCACTTTCTCCGTGTTTCACTCAGCCAAAGTTCCTTACTTAGACTATTTTAAAGTGAATGAGTATCTCTTTGAATAAAACCAAACTAAACCCGCTGCCATCGAGTTGATTCCGACTCATAGCAAACCTATAGGACAGAGTAGAACTACCCCATAGGGTGTCCAAGGAGTGGCTGGCGGATTCCAACTGCCGACCTTTTGGTTAGCAGCTGAGCTCCTAACCACTGTGCCACCAGGGCCCCATCTCTGAATAGGCATAGGAAAATGTCTTGAAGGGTACAAAAGAAGTTAACAGTGGTTGATTTTGGTGTGGTGAAGCTAGGAGGAGCCTTCATTTTGTGCTACAAATGTTTCTAAACTATTTAAATTTTGTTACAACCATCACCTATTGCTCTTGTAATTGATATGCTTTTATTCTTAATTTGGAATAACTGAAAATACAATCTTTTAGATTAAAAACAAGCCCAAAATACTTTCCAAAATGTTTTATCCGTTATTTATAGTTTCAAAACACAATAAAAAAATTTTTTTTCCTTTGCCTTATTTTAATAAACACTAATTCCTGTCCTAAAAAATAAGACTATCAGTTTAATTATTTTATTTTATTGTGCTTTAGGTGAAAGTTTACAGAGCAGATTATTTTCTCATTAAAAAATTTATACACAAATTGTTTTGTGACATTCATTGCAATCCCTGCAATGTGTCAGCATTCCCCCCCTTTCCCTTTACACCCCAGGTTCCCTGTGACCATTCGTCGAGTTTTCCTGTCCCTTCCTGCCTTCTCATCTTTGCTTTTGGGCAAGTGTTGCCCATTTGGTCTCATATACTTGACTGAACTAATAAGAAGCACGTTTCTCATGTGTCTTCTTGTTTGTTTATAGGCCTGTCTAATCTTTGGCTGAAAGGTAGATTTAAGGAGGGGCATCAGTTCTGAGCTAGCAGGGTGTCCGGGGGCCACAGTCTCGGGTGTTCATCCAGTCTCTGTCACACCAGTAAGTCTGGTCTTTTTTGTGAATTTGAATTTTGTTCTACATTTTTCTCCCGCTCTGTCCAGGACCCTCTATTGTGATCCCTGTCAGAGCAGTTGGTGGTGGTAGCCAGGCACCATCTAGTTCTTCTGGGCTCAGGCTGGTGGGGGCTGTGGTTCATGTGGTCCATTAGTACTTTGGATTAATACTTCCCTGTGTCTTTGGTTTTCTTCATTCTTCTTTGCTCTGGACAGGATGGGACCAATAGATGTATCTTAGATGGCCACTTGTAAGCTTTTAAGACCCCAGACACTACTCACCAAAGTAGAATGTAGAACATTTTCTTTATGAACTATGTTATGCCAATTGACCTAAATGTCTCCCGAGACCAGGACCCTAGCCCTTGGCCCCAGTAGCTCGGTCCCTCAAGGTGTCTGGATGTGTCTAGGAAGCTTCTGTGGCTTTGCCTTGGTCAACTTGTGCTGACTTCCCCTATACTGTGTGTTGTCTTTCCCTTCCACCAAAGTTAACACTTGTCTACTATCTAGTTAGTGATTTCTCCTCCCCTCCACACCCCTCCCTCATAACCATCAAAGATGTTTTTTTTCTGTGTATAAACCTTTTCTTGGGTTTTTATAATAGTGGTCTCATACAGTACTTATCCTTTTGTGATTGACTTATTTCACTCAGCATAATGCCCTCCAGATTTATCCATGTTGTGAGATGTTTTGCAGATTCATCATTGTTCTTTATTGTTGCACAGCATTTCAGTGTGTGCATGTACCAAAATTTGTGTACCCATTCATCTGTTAATGGGCACTTAGGTTGTTTCCATCTTTTTGCTGCTGTGAATAAGGCTGCAATGAACGTGGGTGTGCACATGTCTATCTGTGTGACAGCTCTATTTCTCTAGGATATATTCCCAGCTAACAGTTTACTTTTTAAAGAGGAAGGTAATATTTTCATTTTGTGGACGTTTAAGTAACTGCTACTAAAAAAAGAGAAGCAAAATCTGGACATAACCTAAACGTTCGTTAAATAGGAGAATGACTGAATAAATGATAGTGCATACGTAAAATAAAATACAATGTCTCCATTAAAAATAATTCTCTAAAATAAAGTTAAAGTCATGGGAAAATATTCACAACATAAAATAGTATCCATGATGTAATCCTATTTTTGTGTTAAAAACACACACCTATTCAGATAGGAATAGATAAAACTGGAATTGGAAAAATAATGTTAGTAGAAGTCTGTGTGATATTTTTCTTCATTTTGCTTCTATATTTTTTCTAATTTTTATATAATGAATATAAAATTTTTATAATAATTATTTTAAAATATACATACTGCTATAAGCTTTTAAGATTGTTGTGTTTTTCTCTCTTGGTAATTGCCCCTCGGGTCCGATGAAATACAAATGTGGCTATCAATTTTGGTTCCATAAAGAGTGAGTTTCAGAAATTTATGTTTCAGATATTTTTCTGAGAAAATTATTTTCAGCTGATAATCTCTGAGTTCAAGACATCTTTGAGCTCTACCTTACAGTACTGTTTGTTAAATTTCAGCATATAAATCCTGTAAATGCTTTATAAAAGTTGTGGATTTTTAAAAATTTAAAATGCTAAATATAATAAAAATCTGTATGTTAACTTGTTTAAAAATAGAAAATGGTAGCAAAACATGTGAGTTCTTACAAACATATTTCACATAATTGCAATATCAGGGTAATTGACTCACCTGAGGTTTTGGTCCCAGAATTTTTGAATATAATGTATAGGACATAACATTGCAGGCTGGATAACCTATTCCAACTAGGAGAGTTGATGTGAGGAACTGGGCCAGATGGATCACAGGGGTGTAGAGGCACCAGGCTTGTTCAATTGGGCAGCCAGTTGGTTCTTCATAGTGATCTTCTCTTGAAGACTTCCAGAAATTAATAATTATTTCCCCAAATGTAGCACTAGGGATTGAATTATTATGTAAATCTGTAAAAACAAAATTAGTAGAGTACACTACTTGTTGATTTTAGATGGATAACAGGGGCTTACATTATAGAATTATATATGGCTATACCTTCCCACTGTATTTTGGGAAACTGATTTCCCCAGGGTAACAAGATAAAGAAGCCAACCCATACAATGGTGAGTCCTCCCAGCAGAACAGCACGCTCGCCAATCCTGTTAAAGAACAGAAACTGTAACTGAAAAATGAAATATTACAGCATAGTCTATAGTTAGATTTTATAATTAAAAAAACTATAAATACGATCTTGATATTTTTGGTAACAAATCAATTAATATGAGTGCTAAATATAGTTTCCCACTACAAAGAACCAGAAATACTCTGAAAAATGACTAATTTTCAGGTGTGGGACAGAAAATGTGTAAGATGAACCTGGACATCTTGTCATATCAGAGACCAAAGAAGCTATCAGTGACTACCAGGTCATGACAAAAGGACTCAGAAGCCAATTTGAAGAGACTGGCCAAAATGTGGCAATGTGACACCAAAAAAGAATAATGACTGCAATAGATCGAAACACATAAAAATGTTATAATCTATGAATTCATACTATAGTAAAATAAAATGCTCACTGGTCACTTTCAGAAGATACTAGGGAACCAACTTGTGATTTTAAAAACCAGCTAGTAAAAGGAAATAATCCAGCATTTATCCTGCTTTTCCTATGCAAATAGGATAATGAAATACTTGGTGAGGGGAAGGTTTTCGTTATAGAAAGTAGTCCAGCAAATAAAGGAATGATAGAATACTAGCATTGTGTACTCTATAATGAATAAATGGATCTAGAGAATGATCAATAGCCACTTATAAAAAGAGGTAAGCAAAATGTATTTCTCCTATGTAACCATATAGCACCATATTCTTGCTCAAAAAATTAAAAAAAAAAAAATCGAACCCAAATCTCATCAAGCTTTTAGATCTAAGTACCAATTTTGAAGAAATACAGTGAACAGAGGAAAATGTTTTTTAAAACACCACAGTGATACACCATCAAGATTCAAAATGTGGGAAACTTGGGAAAATGTAGGATGACTAACATTCCATCTTAGTTTCTTCAATTTGTAAGGAGAGAGAGGAGAGACAGCTATAGATTAAAAGGTCTTAAGAAACTTAAGATCCTGAATTAAGCAAGCAAATTGTGAAACAATATAAAACAAACAAACAAACAGAATTGAGACAGTGGGGAAAATGTGAACACTGCCCGGGTATTTGATGATATTAAGAAATCACTGTTAAATTTTTTAGGTGTGATAATGTTGTCATCATTACCTTTTAGAGATACAAACTGAAATATTTATGGAAAATATGAAATACCTGGATCGGCTTCAAAATAATCCAGGTGCAGGGGAAAGAGAATGTGGAGCAGATGGAGGTATAGATGAAGCAAAATTTTCTAACAGTTTATAACTGTTGAAGCTGGGTAATGGATATCAGAGGCTCAGTATATGGTGCTCTCTATACCTCTGTATATGTTGGGAATTTTCTTAATAAAAAGTAAAACAAAACCAAAGGCTTCTCATCACCATCAGAATACCTACAAGGCTCTACATTTTTCCAGCCTGATCTACCATTCTCATTCCACTCCAGCCAAAAGGGCCTTCCTGCTTGTTCCTTAAGTACAAAAGCTCAGTCCCAAAGGACTCTGCAATACCCTCCATCAGGGGAGGGGGCAGAGTTCTAGGCCATTGCCTGGCTGTTCTCTGACTTCATTGAGTTCTCTGCTTAAATGTAACTTCCTCAGACATTCTTTCCTGGACCAGTCTATCTAACATAACACTTTCCCACCCCATGCACCCTAGGCTTGTCACTCTGTTCTCTTCCTCTGCTCTATCCTTTATAGCACATCACATTTGGATTTTTTTTAATTGGCTTCCCCCCACCCCACTAGAATATAATCTCTTTGAAGGTAAGGAATTAGACATTCCGTGAGAATGTGTATCAGCAGGTATCTGATAATTACTCTACTTATGTAGCAAGATGTATTTACTATTACTTAACTTTGAATATTTATATCTATATTTATATCTTCTACTTGTCATAAGAGCAGGAATCTTTGTAGTATCCCTTATAGCACTTAGCCATATATATTATCTCAATATTTGTCGATTGATTTATAAAATTCTATTAAAATATTTTAACAATAATTAAATCTCACAGGGACTGTCGAAATTTGTCAACTAATGTCCCAAACTATATGATAGGTGGGCTCCAAACTATATGATTGAACCTGTTTATACAAGCATTTCCCCCAAAGTGTGTTCCTTATGGTTGTACTTTTATAAAATGTTTCTTTAAAAAGTGTTCTGTAGTCAAATAACTATGAGAAATGCTATACACTATATTTGCCATGATGGTGATATAGTATGTATGTTGAAGACTTAAAAGTTCTAGAGCAATAAGTTTAGTCATTTTAACCAGAATTTCTAAACCGAATTAACCACTGAATCTTTTTGTTGTTTAACATCTGTTACCATATAGCAGAAAAATGTTTTGTGAAATACATTTTTAAAAATACATTCAGAAAAACATAATATATAAAACCTGCATTACCAAAAAAACCAAATCAAATCCATTGCTATCAAGTCGATTCCGACTCATAGCAACCCTAAAGGGCAGAGTAGAACTGCCCCATAGGGTTTCCAAGGAGCATCTGGTGGATTCCAACTGCTGATCTTTTCCCTTTTGGTTTGCAGCCTGGGCTCCAAAAGATACATTAGGAGACAGTTATTTTGTTTGTAAGATATTTTTGCTTTACCAAAGAATACACAGTAGAATATCTTTAAATATCATGCTCCCTTAATACATTTTAAATCTATGTGCAAACTTTCAAGTACTACAACTAATATATAATGAGAAAAAAGTTTTAAATTATTTTACTAGCACACTTATTTACATTCTTAACTCTGTTTTATATTTCACTTTTAAAAAAATGGACTTGAAAGGAAACCAAAAATACATGACTCACTTTTTGGAAAGTAATTTAACCCCCATGAAAATAAGAACTGCCTCAATTCCAAGAGCTGCAAGTATTATTCCACCATATAAAACAGCTTGTTCTCTAGTCCAGGCATACATATCCATTGTTAATGGAGTAACGATACTAAGGAAAACAAACAAGAAATAATGCTATACTTATTTTTATTTGGATCAGAGTCACTGCTACTTAAAGTTGAAATATAAGCTTTAATTATGATACCTACACATTCAAGCATTTGCATCCCTTTTAACAATGACACCAGACCTATATAAACAAAATTTGAACACATTTTAAGCACATTTTGTTGTTACATATACCCGTTGCTGGCAAGTTAATCCTGACTCAAAGCAACCCCATAGGACACAGCAGAACTGCCCCATAGGATTTCCAAGGCTATAATCTTTATAGAAGCAGACTGCCACGTCTTTCTTCCGCTGAGTGGTGGGTGGGTTCAGCCTATTGCTTTAAACACTGCCACCAGGGCTCCTTGTTGTTACAGATACAAGCTACTAAAGTTGCCTATTTGTGTTTCTATTTTTCAGATTTAATTATATAGACACATTGCAGAAGGTGTGAAAAATAGAAAAAGAAAAATCAATCATAACTCTTACCATTCTACATAACTAATTATGGTTATATTTTGGTTTATATTAGACTCTTTTCAATGAAATAATGTTACTATAGTTACATTACTAGAACTTGCTATTTTTTTCTCTTCCTCAGTCTCTTCCACCCCTACTTTGAATATGTATATTGTTCTCCCTACCTCTGAATGTCTCTGTTTATGTGGCAGGGAGTTATATGGCTTATAGATAATTAAATTATGGCACTAATTAAAGTTTAAAACTGTATTTATCATAAAACTCAGATAAAAGGGGAAAAGACTAGTGAAACAGATTCCTTTATGAGGATAAGACACTAAGATTATATCTACAGAATTAACTACATTCAAGTTAAAAACCACAAAATTTATATACGCTTTTTACATCATGACCAGAAAAATATGACTTGCATAAGGTTTTCAATAACATCTACATGCCTGAATAATACTGCATTAAGAAATATAGGTAATACATAATCTGATTTAGATGAAGACAGAATAAAACTTACGTTTCAAAAAGGGCAAAGATAAATAGAACTACAAAAAATAAAATATTAGTGGCCACAACAGCAACTTGATCAATATTTCCTTGGGGGATCTGAACTTCATCTGTATTTGCTATAAGTAAACAGAAAAAAAATTAAATTACCCACATATCTAATTTGTCTTATGATACTATAATAATATAGAAATTATATTTAGCAAATTCTATGAATAAATATTTAAGATAGTTTTTAGGCTTCAAAGCAGTTTAAAAGTAACAAAAAATATAAATGACAAAAATAAGTTTTAAATGGCATTAAAAAGTAAATTGAATTTTCTTCCCAGAAGATACATTTCAATTCTGTTAACTACAGCATATACTCAGATTTTTTTCCCCCTTTCTGTTTGGTGTATCTGAATTCAAAATAAGAATGTATTTGATACAAATACTACAGCCTCCACCAGACTGAGTCCAACACAACTAGATGGTGCCCGGCTACCACCACCCACTGCTCTGACAGGGATCACAATAGAAGGTCCCGGACAGAGCTGGAGATAAATGTAGAACAAAATTCTAACTCACAAAGAAAAAAAAAAAAAAGACCAGACTTACTGGTCTGACAGAGACAGGAGAAACCCTTAGAGTATGGTCTCTGGACCCTCTTTTAGCTCAGTGATGAAGTCAGTTCTGAGGTTCACCCTTCAGCCAAAAATAGACAGACTCGTAAAACAAAATGAGACTAAATGGGCACACCAGCTTAGGGGCAAGGATGAGAAGGCAGGAGGGGCCAGGAAAGCTGGTAACAGATAACCCAAGGTTAAGAAGGGGAGAGTGGTGACATGTCGTGGGGTTGGCAACCAATGTCACAAAACAATATGTGTACTAATTGTTTAATGAGAAGCTAGTTTGTTCTGTAAACCTTCATCTAAGTACAATAAAGAAAAACAAGACCGTATTTTATAAATTTCTATAATAAAGTCATCTCAAACTAAACACATTTGCTTAAAATTTCAGTTGCAGATTTTTTCTTCCTTACCTAAACCTTAAATTTACAAGGATTGCATGAAGACCTCAACTAGTTTATAAACTCAGTTCTACATTTATTTCAATTGATATTTTGAATTTCAATTTGATATTTTCAATTTCATTGCTATATAAAATCAGTAAAAAATTAGTAAAAATTATTGTTATCATTTATACTTTTACAAAGAAATAGCCAGGATTTGATGGTGCTTTTACACAAAGTTTAAGTTACTGACTTGTCACCTTGAACTATGTAGTTAAGCTACACACTCAATATAAGCTCTTCTTGGTATAACTGAGAAGAGTGTGAGGCCATGTACACACATCCACTCATATACATTCACCATGCTATTTTGTAATTTATCTACTTTTTCAGAGTAAACCAGATAGTAACACAAGATTGTGTTCATTTATACTACTTTTAAGTGTGTATGTGTGTGTGTCTGTGTTGCGGGTGGGGGAGTATGTTGAGAATAATGGAGGACCAGATACAAATTTAAATATTCATGGGCTACTGTACTTTTTAAAAAATTGTGGTAAAATATATCTAACATAAAATTTGCTATTTTAACCACTTTAAGTGTACAAGTCAGTAGCATTAATTACAATCACAATGTTGTATAACCATCACCACTATTTCCAAAACCCTTTCATCACTCCAAACAGAAACCTTGTAACCATTAAGCAGTAACTCCCTACTCCCCCCTCTCCATAATCTCTAACCTACATTCTCTATCTATGAATTTGCCTATTCTAGGTAACTCATACAAGTGGATCATATAATGGTTGCCCCTTTGTGTCTGCCATCTTTCACTTAACATAATGTTTTCAAGATTCATCCCTGTTGTATATATCAGAATTTCATTCCTTTTTAGGGCTGAATAATATTCCATTATATGTATTACCACATCTTGTTTATTCATTCATCTGTTGATGGACACTTGGGTTGTTTCCACCTTTTGGCTATTGTGACTAATGTGGCTATGAACATTGGTGCACAAGGATCTGTTTGAGTCCCTGCTTTCAAGTCTTTTCGGTATATAACTAGGAGTGGAATTTCTGGGTCATACGATAATCCTATGTTTAACTTTTTGAGGAATTGCCCAACTAGCGCAATTTTTAAACTGCAATCAACAAACAAATTCTTACTTAAGCACACATGACATTATAGTCTGTGCCACTGGCAAAAATATAAAAGGTAAAAACCATGGTCATTGTCCTCAAGCAGTATACGCTAATTGTACTTAGGTTGCCCTTTGGTGATTTCATTTGTCTTCTGTGATTTGGGGGAAATTTTCCTATCTAGCTGCTTACCTTTGAATATCTAACAACTCTGTTATTATGAATCAATGATCCATCATCCAGACTGCTTCTATGTATATCAAATACTTACAAAAATGTAGAGGAAATAAAACAAAAGGAAAAAAACGGTAGAAAGGTACATTTGCATCATTTGATAGAACTCTACATTCTTCACAATACTGATATTTATTTTCAGAAGAAGTTTTAAATTAAAGTTTCTACTTATGTTAAACCATCAAAGGACGACTTGATTATAGGAATTAATCAGTTTAAGTAGACCCTTCCCTGGAGGTGAAAGAACTACAGCTAAACAAGTTGGGAGGTATTTTTTCAATTATCTTACAGGATAATTATTACCACTTACAAAGCATTCAAAGGTAAGTTTGCGTGTTCCTAATATTAGACCACTCATAGCTAGAGGAACTTCATTGAAAAAGCTTTTGTTACATTACATCAACTCTTTAAAACTCGTACCAACGGGAAACATTTAAGCATTTACCCTGCCTTTTTTAGGAGAAACTGTAGCTCATCTCCAGGTGCTGAGGGACAGCTCTTCTTTATAGAAGAACACCAGCTAATAAATGTGGAAGAACTGTCAGAATTAGGAAAATCACAATTTGCAACTCCGGTGAAATAATTCATTCAGAAAGAGTCATCAGTTGATATTAAAACCATAAGGTGAAAGCTGGCTATTTGCATGATGCTGAAACATCACTCCACAGCTTTGCACGCTATTGCAAAGCATAAAGCAAAGTGTTACAGTGGAGAGATGTGGTTGTCACTCATCCAAGCGCTCTAACTCACCATCAGTAATAATGGTGTCAACATGACATCAGATGCCTCGATATATATACAGCATAACCTAAAAAGTACTCTTGCCAGAAATGTTTAACCTGACTCAGATCAAGCATAGAGATCTAATTTCTAGGCTAAGGGATAGGGAATAGAGGAACAAGTTAAACAACACTATGAGGCAACAACCAGAGAAATATAAAATGTGAGACATTCTATAAGGCAATTGGCCTGTTCTCTTAAAAAAGTTAATGTCACAACAAAACTGTTCTAGATTAAAAGAAACTAAAGAGATATAACAACCAAATGCAACACAAAAAGTCTGATAGGATCAGAGCTAAAAAAAAAAAAAAGCTATAAAAGAAATTTTTAATAAAGTAGGAAAATTTGAATATGATCTGTATATTAGATATTATTAAGGAATTATTGTTTATTTTATGAGGGTTCCGGAGATGTATCCTTATTGTTAGGCAATGCATACTGTTATTTAGGGCTGAAGTATGATGCCAGCAATTTACTTTCAAATGGTTCAACAAAAAGACAGATAGATGATAGACAAATACAAAGACTGACAGTTAAATAACACAGATGGATTACTAAATGTTAGAATTATTGAATCTAAGTGGTAGGTATAGGGCTTTCCCTTATACAGTTCATTCAACTTTTCTATATGTTTGAGTTTTCGTACATTGGAGAGGCAATTTTTTAAATGTCTTTGTGTTTACTGGCCATTCCTCTTTGTTCTTATCCTCACATAGCTTCTTACCCCAGTAATTTACTTTTCCCAAATTTTGCACTTTGGGGGATAGTAAGGGCCCGGCCCTACAGATGAATATGCAGAAATAAAAATCTGCTCTCTCTCATCTTTATATACAGCCATTATCAAGCTTATTATCACTGGAGGCTCAAACATCCAAATCTAGTTTGAAAACTGAGATGAACTAAGCATTTCTTCTTCAATTCTTAAAGGGAATTTGAAACTGGGTAAGAAATTACACTTTCCTAAAGCACATTAAGTTTCTGTAATTTTTTCCATAATAGTTCCTGTCTTTCTATCTCAGGACTCCTAAGAAGGAGTTCCTTCTCCAATAATAAGTGGGATTTCAAAATAGTCTGCTATACTTGGAGGAATTAAGCACCTTGAACATTCAGCATAGGGTTGTGACCTCCCCTTCTAATGGAATCTAAAGGGATCTAGTCACATTTGTCCAATCTCTTCCCTGGGGCTAGACCCTGGTCCCGGGGACCTTGTATTTTTTTTTTTTTTTTAATATTTTATTGTGCTTTAGGGAAAGGTTTACAGAGCAAAATAGTTTTCCATTCAACAATCTGTACACAGAGTGTTCTAAGACATTGGTCACAGTCCCCTCAATGTATCAGCTCTCTTCCTATTTCTGCCCTGGGTTCCCTGTTACCTTTCGTCTGGTCTTCCTACCCATTCCTGCCTTCTCGTCTTCACTTTTGGGCAGATTTTTCCCTTTTGGTCTCTATTAAATGTTCCAAGGTGCTCGTTCCTCTCAGGTGTTACTGTTTATTTTGTAGGCCTGCCTATTGCTTTGCTGAAAGGTGGTCTCCAGGAATGGCTTCAGTTCCAGGTTAGAAGGGTGTCTTAGGGCCATAGTCTCAGGGGTTCCTCCAGTCTCTGTAAGACCAGTAAGTCTGGTCTTCTTTATGGATTTGATTTTTGTTCTACATGTTTCTCCCACTCTGCCCAGGACCCTCTATTGTGATGCTGGTCATAGCAGTCAGTAGCGGTAGCCATGCTCCATGTAGTTCTTCTGGTCTCAGGGTCATGTAGGCTGTGATTCATGTGGTCCATCAGCTAATCACGAATTAAAAACCAAACTCATTGCCATCGAGTCAATTCCGACTCACAGCAACCCTATAGGGTTTCCAAGGAGTGGATGGTGGATTCAAACTGCCAACCTTTTGGTTAGCAGCTGTAGCTCTTAACCACTACACCACCAGGCTCCAATTACTAATTATTAATTACTACCCATTAATTACTAATTACTCCCTTGAGTCTTCAGTTTTCTCCACTCCCCTTTGCTACGGCTGGGATGAGACGAATTGTATCTTAAATGGCTGCTCGTAAGCTTTTAAGACCCCAGATGCTACTCACTAAAGTAGGATGTAGAACATGTCTTTATGAACCATGTTATGCCAGTAGACATAGATGTCCCTGACCTTGTATTGTTTTGGATTGTTGTTGGTGGTGTTGTATGCTTTCAAGCTCAATCACCATCTAAAAGCCAGTCTTTATGCCTTTGAATCAAATATAAACATTATCCTAAGTCACAATGGAGCTTGCTTGACATATGGTTACTTTCCTACAACCTCAACCCACGACTGGCTTCTGTAGGGACGCTCAGAAATGATGCATCCTAGACTGTGGGGACTGACTATGTATCCTAATTATAAGAATTTTAAAACTACATATAAGAAAAGACTACAAAATACTTTGTAATTAGGAATTACAATTCTATCCTATGATAATGCCTATAAACTTTATCTTTAAAATTAAGCAGTTATGGAAATTTTTATCAGATGCATTTTATCTTAAACTGAAATTTTAAAATGATTTGTTTTATAAAGTTAGTTTGAAGCACCTAGAAAACTCATGAAAGAAAATAGATCTCTTCTCTCTAAACTAACTCATTTGTACTTTAGAACAGTACCATTCAATAGAACCTCTGAGATAATGGAAATGTTCTTTATTTGCACTGTCTAATACAGTAGTCACTAGCCACATACAGCTTCTGAGCATTGAGATGTGACTAGTGTGACTGAAGAAATAAATTTTTAAATGTAGCTTAATTTAAAATTAAAATAGCCACATGTAACTAGTGGCTAGAACCCAGGTATAGATTCTTGCTACTCGAAGTGTGTTTTGTAGACCATGAGCATCAGTATCATGTGGGAGTTTGTTAGAAATGTAGATTCTCAGAATCTCACCAGAGTTGCCAGATTTAGCAAATAAAAATATAAGAAACCAAGTTAAATTTGAATTTTAGATAAACAATAATAATTTTGGGTATAAGCGTGTCTCATGCAATATTTGAAATTTAAGTATGAATATGTTCCATGCAATATTTGAAATTTAAGTATAAGATTGTCCCATGCAATATTTAGGACATACTTATACTAAAAAAAAATTATTTGTTGTTTGTTTGAAATTCAAATTTTACCTGGGTAGGAAATATTTATACCAAAAAATTAATTTGAACTTAACTAATCATCCTGCATTTTATCTGGCAACCCTACTTAAGCTTCAGCTGAGACCTACTGAGGCCAAATCTGTATTTTTAACAAGGTCCCCAGGTGATTCCTAAGCACATTAAAGTTTAAGAAGCACTGATCTATATATTGTTATACTGTTCCAACTTTTGAAAGATTTTGCTTCTTACAAATCTTCCCTTTCTCAGCACCCCAACTTCACCCTCTTTACTTGATCATTCCCTTACCTGATGAGTCCTTTAAGTTAGCATCCTATTTCTCACCTTTTAAAAAAGTAGTTTATTCCCACTGCTGGTACTTCCTCATCATTGATTCTTCTTCTTCTTTTTTTTTCTTGTAACCTTCTATTTTGAAAGATTTCAAACATAACCTCATGTACCCATTCCCTAGATTTAGTAGTTATAAATATTTGCTATACTTGATTCATCTACCCCTTCTTTACTTTCTCTTATTTTCTCTTTGTAGTATTATATCAGGGATTTGCTGTAATATTGTAAAGCAAATCCTTGACATAACCATTTCATCCCTAAATACTTCAGCATGTATCTCTAAATAATATTTTCTTACACAACCACAATACCATTATCACACCTAACAAAATTAACAATAACTCCCTCTTTTTTTCCCCACTGCCGTCAATTCCAACTCATAGTGACCCCATAGGGCTTCCAAGGCTATAAATCTCTATGGAAGCTGACTGCCACATTTTTCTTCATGGAGCTGCTGGTGGTTTCAAATCGCTGACCTTTTGGTTAGCCAGTTGATCACTTTAACCACTGTGCCACCAGGGCTTAACCACTGTGCAGCCAGGGCTCTTAATAACTTCCTAATATCATCTATAACTTAGTCTGTATTCGTATGTCCCCCATCTCAAAAATACCTTACTACAGTTGATTTATTCAAATCAAGGCCTAAACAATATCCACTCACTGCCTTTATCTCTTACAATCTATAAATGTCCCCTCTCCCTCCTGTTATGGATTAAATTGTGTTTCCCTCAAAAAACGTGTTGAAATCCTAACTCCTATACTTGTAAATATGACCCTGTTTGGAAATAAGGAGTTCCTTTTGTTATGTTAATGAGGTCATATTAGTGTGGGTAGATACTAAACCTAATCACTTCTGAGTTACGAAAAGACCAGAATCCAGACTAGACACAGTAACAGACAGACAGGAGAAGAGAAATACCATGTGAGGATCATCTACAAAGCAGGGAACACCAAGGAAACAAGAAATGCCCAATGCTACCAACAGGGAAAAAAGCAACATGGCCAAGACCCTGATTTGGATTTTTAGCCTCCTGAATTATGAGAAAATAAATTTATCTTTTTTAAAGCCACCCACTTGTGGTATTTCTGTTATGGTAGCACTAGGTAACTAAGATACCTCCCTTTTTTTTCATGTCCTTAAAGAAACCACATCAGCTGTCCTGTAGAATGAGCCTTGTTCTTCATGGTGCTATTTAACCTCTTCCTCTACTCCCCATATTCACTGAAAATTGGAAATTAGATCTAAAGGTCTGAATAGACTTAGGTCCAGCATTTTTGGCATGAATATTTCACCTATGGTGATGTGTACTTCCTACTGCATCACACTGAGGCACATAATGTCTGGCTACCTACTTTTAGTGATGTTAAGATTGAAGAATCCTGATCAAAGGGGGGGAAAGGCAGAACAGAATTTCAAATTATGATGGACTCCAGACTTTCTAGAACCATGAAGGCTGAATGAACTCCAGAACTATTGCCCTGAGATAATCTTTAACCCTTAAATCAAAAATATCCCCTGAAGTCTTCTTATCAATATTTAGCTTAACTAGTAAAAAATGTCTGCCTTGAGCATTACTCTCTTTTAGGAACTATTTATATGGGACCAAAGTGACAAGAGCAACTCAAAAGATTAGATAGGAACTTGAGGGGGAGTGATTTTATGTTAACGGGGGAGTAACAACTCAGAAAAGGAGGGTGAGAATGGTTGCACAACTGGAAGAATATAAGCAATGTCACTGATTGTACATGTAGAAAACAGTCAAATTGGTGTATGCTGTGCTGTGTATATTCTCTCCAACAACAACAAAATAAAATTTAAAAAAAAAAAGATTGATCAGTGAGTTCAGGTATTATCAGGATGATTTCTCCATTATACAGTTTCCCATCAACCTTCACGAAATAATTTTGCTGCCTAGATCCACTATCTTATTAGAAATTATAAAATTATTTTCTAGTTCTAAGATTTTTTGGCTGGAATTCTTCTATAAAAAAGAACTTTCCCTCATCAACTATTTGGTTACCCTGAAATATAATTCATATAGGAAAAACAGAAGAAATGTTTGATAATTCCTTGTTATTTAAATTGATTTTCAGAATAATATATGCCCTAGAAACCTCCACGGGTGACCAATAAGGTTTTTTGTTTGCTCTCTTTTTAGGATATTGTTTCTAACTCACAGATACGTTCCAAAAGTTTCCATTAATTGTAGTCATTCAGTACTCAAATTGTCCCATCTTAGCCAGTGGAAGCCCTTTCAACCTGGCTTGTGTCCTCTTGACACAGCTCCATTTTTCCTGAATATCTTTTTTGCCTTCTTGAATAACAAGATGTACCAGGCTCATCTGTGTACATTTACTGAATGTACAAAGACCTGAAATAAGCCATTTCTCCATGATGCTATGATTCCCTTTACTAGGAAATAGTATTCTATGACTACAATCTGCGTATTAGTGGTAGTCTTTATTACTAGTTTTCAATGCTTTAAAACTTTTCAGTGGTCGGCGCTAGAAAATACGTATTTTTAAAAAGAAAAAAAACATAAATTTAGACTGATATTTTCATTTCAAACTTTATATTACAGAGTTTAAATTTAACTTTTCATTTTATATTTGATTCTCTTTTCTCTTACACTGAAAATCTTGGTTGCTGACAATGTTAATTACCTATTTCTTTTACCCTGTAATATACCTTAAAATTTTTCAAAATAACAGTATCAATATTACCACTAAAAATAAGATTACTAAGTTTTAAATTCCTTTGGCACTCTTTGTGTCTTTAGACTATATCCTACTAAGAATGGATAGTCCAAATAATTGTCATTTGAAATAGTCCTTTTCTCTGTGAAGTTTGTTGTCAACACCCCTTATCTATGTAAATCTCATCCAGCTGTCACTATTCAGCTGAAATTACTATCCTAGGGTCACTGATGGCCTTTTCACCAATGTCCCCAAATCTGTCAGCCATTCAACATCTTCATTTTCTTGGACTTGTATGTATCATTGAACCTGCCAATGTATTTATTCCTTGAGCCTGGCTTGGCTAATACTGCATTATTCTGGTTCTCCTATCTCCTGATAATACTCTAGACTCAAAACCTGGCACCCATCTTCAACAACTCCCTGTAATCCTTAATAGTCTCTGTCTAATCTGTCAAGAATCTTGATTTTCCCTTCAGAAAGTTATACTTATCCCTTCTCCATTCTCAGTTGCTGCCCTCATTCAGGTTTTCACTCATCTAGATTAGCCTCGTATCAAATCTCACCATTGTCGTGACTCTCCTGTTTAAAAAGTTACCATAGCTCCTCACCACTTTGTCCTCTACCCCACTACATTTAACTTTCCTTCTACTATTTTTGCTGTGGGAATTAAATAAAATATCTATGGAAGTACTTGGTAAAGTAACACTGTCTTTTCTACAACTTTACGAACTCCATGAGGGTAAGGCCTGAGTTGCAATCTCTTATATAGGGAGATGCTCCCCAAGAGGGACATAATTAGTACTTTAACAGTGGTTTATTTGGTAAAATATACCTATTTCCCAAATTGGGCACCAATTTATGAGTCAAAGAGAGATCTAGAGGATACAAATGTACATTTGTAAAGTGTATCAAAAGAATAAAAGTATAGGAGAGAAACCATAGCTTTTCCCATGATGAAGGGATCAAAGGACTGCTTGAAAGACACATTTGGTTGCAAAGTTACTGAAATCATTCCAAAGATCTTAAGAGGTTTAAAATATTGGCTCTTTGAAAACAAGACAGGATGACATTTAACAGTGTTTTTAGCCTTGCCAACTGTGAACACCAAATAACTGATATGGGTATGCCTTTAAAAAAATTTAAAAAAAAAAATCAATTTAGGTAGCTTTTAACTTTGAAGATCTTTCCCAATCACCCATTATATTTTCTTCAGAAGCAAAATCCAAGTAAATGCTAAATAGACAGAATCATTAGAAACATTTTCATAATGTTATGATAATTTAGTCAAATAGGTTAATAGTACCTTCTTCAAAATTAATGCTTTTACACTGTCGTCCTGAGTCATCCACACGATGTTCTCTTAAAAAGAAAAACATGAAATATTTAACTGTATTTCAATTAACATTACTGCTTTCTCATTCCTTATTTTCATGTTTAGTGTATCTATATTATAGTTCATGTAGATTAACATAAATTATTCTATAAACCCATTTGTCTATAAGCATTATACCTATGAAAGGCTTAGTATAATAAAGAAATGGCCTACATTTATTACTAGCATTCTGTTTTTTCATATTCTGATATAAGTTATTTTACTAGCTTCTGAGTAATAAAATTATTATCAATGAAATATAATAAAAAGACAAGTTATAATTCTTATCACATTATCATATACATTTTTAAAATATTCATCTAAAAGTATACATGATCTACCTTAGTAAGGTCCTTTCCAGTCATTTCAAACATTAGTTATAAATGCTTTTGAACTCTTGGATAAAGCACTCTGAAGAAACATAAGGTAACAAAACTTTTTGGTAGTTTTAGAAAATTCTTTCTACATATAAAAGATAAGAGATGTACATTAAAAGTAACTTATTTAAGGCTGATACTGATCCATTAGTCTACTTAAAATGCTGTTTTCATGCCATTGCCCTGCTTAGAAACCTATAGTTAGTAAATCAAGTCTAAATCTCAAATCTTCAAAGACCTTCATATGTTCTCATTCATCAGATTGTCTATTATTTCAGTTGTAAGTATTACATTATATGATTAAAAATACAGGCACAACTATAGATATCAAAAACCAAGTAAAGACTTCATAGGGATAATTATCATCCAACAATGATAATACTCATTTAACTTCATAATTTACAAAAGTAATTTTATTGTTTCTGTCTAATTACCTTAATATAGTAAGGATCAGAATAATATTTAAAACCCCCAGGCAGGCACCAAGTAAAACTGGTGCTGTGTACATGTTTATCTGCAGATCAACGGCATCCCATGTCACGCCTTTTTCACCAATGAGTGCAAAACAAGTCTGAAAAACTTAGTAAAATGAAATATATACAGATGAATTATGATACATGAGGCAGGCTAGAAAAAATGTGAAAGAAGTTTACCATAGAATTAGAAATAGCATTATGGAATCATCCATCTACACCATACATTCTTAACAGGGGCAGAATAGTGCTAAGGGGAGGTAGTTGGTTCTTGGGGGGCAAAGGGGGTAGAATGAAAAACAATTACTCCCTTTATAAAGCACAGATATACATACAGTACATAAAAGATACACAGAATATCTATGGTAGTAAAATTTCATGGTGTGGGATAATTAGGAAACAAATGTCTAAAAAGGCTCCCTAGGAGGGCAGTGATGCAAGAAAGGTTAGAAACACTCAGCTACATGCATTCACAAAGATTTATACCCTAAATAACTTGTCAACATTTCATTTTTTAAAAAAACAACTCCATAGCAAATTCAAATTATACAATTTCTTCCATAAATCAATTAGAAAAGATTAATCAATTTCATTATATGAAAGTATATGTCATCCAAATTATAGATATTTGATGTCATTTTTAAATTCGAATCTGTGGTAAAACTCAGATTAGAAGAGTATTGGTTTGCTGTCCTGTCTTCGATTCTGTATCTAGCTCTGCCAATAATTTGTATATAACCTCAGTTGAGATTAAGTAAGAGATAGCACCTGAAGTACTTAGAACAGTGCCTAGTGCATAGTAAGCACTCAATAAATGTTAGTGCTTGTTGACATAGTTATTTTTATTGGGAAAGTCATATAATCTCTTTTGGCCTACATTTACTCATATATGACGCAAAATGTTTAAAACAGATCACTTTTTAAATGCCTTTTAGGTGATTAAAATATTTACTGAGAATCTAAGTCTATGCCAAGTATTGTACTAGGTACTAGGGGTAGAGAAGTAAATAAAAAAGACTTAAACCATGTTCTTGCGTATTTTACAATATGGTGGTAAGGTTCAATTATTCTGCATTTGTGCCTATTCCAGAATACTAAACTGAAATGTTAGATTTTAGTGAATAACAAACTAGATTCCCTTCTATTGAGTCTTTTCTTGGTTGAACAGAAGGAAGTAGTAAAAACTGGCAGGGGATGGGAGGGAGGGTTAATGATGAAATTAAATGAATTAGATTCATACTGATGATATTCATAACTGCAATATTTGAGGCATAGACCAACTGTAAAAATTATGTCTAGTTTCTAAATTTATTCCAGACATAAAAATATTACTAATTTCCTACTCAATTTAGCAGAAAATAACTTAGCCTTTGGAAAGTATTAAATCTCATAACATCTTTTTATACAAAAAAAAGTAAGCATTGGAAGAAGACCTTAGAGAAGTCTTAAAGGTATGGACAAAGGGCAAAAAGATAAAGAGCCTTCTATAACTTCAACCCTTCAGACTAAAGATTTTTATCACTAATAAACAAGGAAAAAGAAAGTAAACTCTTGCATAGTGGCAAGCTAAATTATTGTTTGACAGAACACGTACTTTGGAGTCAGACAAGATAGGTCTCAACTACCTTGGACAATTTACTTAAGTTCTCTATGCCCTGGTGTCTTCATTTGTAAATTGTGACTGGTAGCACTTAATTTAGAGAACCGTTGTCAAGCTTAAAAGAGTTAAGACATATAAAAAGTCGAACCTCAATGCTAGATCCAAAAATACTAGGTTCCCTCATTTTCCCTTTACTGATAAAGTGTTATAATTAGATTTCATTTAATATTTGAATCTTGAAAGTTTCCCCAGTTCAAATTCAAGTAATGACACGTGCAGAATACCTACCTGGACCAAGAATAAAACCTAATGCTTGACATGCACTTGTGTTTGCCATGGCACTTGTTCTTTCCTGAAGAGAAGTCGCACCAGCGATATACGATCTAACAACTGCCACATTTCCTAAGAAAACACACAACAGTTCAAAGTAACAGAAAATATCCTTGGGTTTACAACAATCAATTTAATTTGACTTTATGTGGAAGTATAAATATTGGTTGATGATACAATCACTGCTTCTTTATGAACATAAAAAGCACTTAAGATCATTTTAATGAGCAAATGCATCAATTAATGTAGCATATTACTTTTAGTAATATGAAAACACAGTTCAAGATGTGGATGAATGAAGAAATGGCATTCTAGGAATGACAATCTTGTTTTGATCATTAAATACTAAGAAAGCACTGAGTGAATGGCACACTATTGTTGCTACAACTATTTTTAAATGAAAAGTGTCACAAACTCTGTATGCATACAACTGTAACATAAGAAAAAAAATCCACTAACAATTTAATGGAAAAAATTTACTGAGCAGCTATTATGTTTAAGAGACTGCCAGGGGCCATAGACCACTAAAAAAGTATCCTAAATTGTCTCTAATTGCAAAAAGTTTACCATCTAGTTAGTGAGGAAGGATGAAAAACTGTGTAGGACAGTACGTAAGCAAGTGCCAGAACATGACAGAGAAATGAAAGATCCGTAAGAGGTGGAGTAACCTGAGAAAACTTCATGGAAGAGGTGGAACTTGAACTGAATCTTGAAGGATGAACAATGATGGGAACAGAAGAGAGGAATATTAGCAAACGCAAAACGATAGGAAAGATATTTGTCTGATTTCAGTGACAGATCTCTAGGATATAAGGTTGAGGGGGAGGGGCAAGGTCAGATGATAGAGTGCCTTAAATGTCAGGATGCATGTGAAGTTAACACAATCAAACATATACATGCATACATGTTACCTGCTCCAAATCCCACCAGGCCACGAGCAACCAACATGTAGTATTTATTATGAGAAGCTGGGACGTGGACATACGCATAGAGGCAGTTGGCTGCCACCGAAATGAAGATGGAGACAAAAAGAGGTTCTTTTCTTGGTCTATAATTAGACCATAAACCAAACATAGGTGAAGCTACCATTTGGCCAATACTAAATGAAGCAATAACCCAGCCCAGAAAACTTGCATCGGCTGTTGGATCAATCTGCAGAAAAAAGTATAATACTTTAAGAATCGTTATTCAAGAAAAGCAAAGTTTAAAACATAAATACAATTGTCTGACCATGTAACATTTCCTATTAAAAAAAAGAAAAACAACAAGTCTAACATATAGGTTTTGTAGCACTACTACTTGTAAGTAATAAGTAAGAGATTCAAACTTCTGGCATTATAATTAATGTGCTAACAACTCATTGTAAAAGAAAAAATGCTTAGGAAGCCTCATCTTTTAGAAAGATTATGGAAATTCACAGTTCATAAAAACTTTGTTGAAAATATAATCACACTACATATAGCAATAACATAAACAAGTAATATGAGGCATGGTTTAATTCTTACAAATATAACTATTTAGACTTATGCTGTCCCATAAGCTAAACAGCCATTAACACTGTAAATCTATTTTTTAAAGTGGGAACAACAGTCAAATGCTTAAAGAAGATAATAAAAACACAGAAACTGAAAGGCAATTCTTTCATTAAATTGATTATTCTTCCTTCCTACATAGATATTTCAAGATTCTACTACTTTAAGAGGGTTTACATACAATGATGATGGCTGAAGAGAGAACCAAATGATGATTAAAACTCAGAAAATAAAATATTTTTCAAAAATAGAAAATTTTAGCCTAGAAAAGGGACTGTGGAATAAACCAACAGTTTTTTTTTTTTTTAAATATGGTGGGCTATATAATGGTTTGGAAAAATAAGAACCATTACATCTTAGAAAATAAGTTTAGACAAATATAGGTAGGTGGTAGAATAACTTAATAAGGAAAACTGTGGCCTTTCGTTTCCTGAAGATACATTAAAATAGCTTAAAATGGAAATATTTAGGTACCTTTTTGTTTATTGGGGATGAGAAATAAGAGTGAACAAATTAAATGATATATCATATGTTCTAGACTTAAAATATCTCTCTTTGTAGACATCCTGGTTTCCATTTTCTACCCCTAAGTAGTATTTTTAATTTCTTTTGTCTTCTTGTTAGCATATAAAATAATGACGTCATGTCACACAAATTTTTAAATTTTCAAAATAGCAGTGTAAACCCAATTTTAATGTTAAATATACAGTTGTTTGAAAGTAAAAGGATAGAAGTGTCTTCTCAGGATATCAATTGATCATAGTCAAGTATCATGGACAAAAGTGAGCTGACTCAACAATATTTGCTAGAGACCCAAGGAAAGTTTTATTTTCATTAGATACTATACAGGGACTGGAGAGCTGGATCTGTAGAATTTTAACAGTGAAGTAAAATGGTTTGGGAGGCATGGGCATCTACAACAGAAGCTGTCACTCCAGGACCTGAACCATCTGTGCTCTGTGTGTTGCTCTCCCTCTGACAGTGATGACAGCATCTCATTTCTGGCCTTCTGGCTACCTTTGATTATCTCTATCATGTGGTTTACAGGATAAATCTGAACGACTTATGAAAAGTTAGCTCATAAGCTGGCCACTGCGAGCTCTCTACCCTCATCTCTCTGCATGCTCTCCCCCAATTTTAACTTCCACCATCTAGAACTGTTTGAAGTTTCCAAAACGAGCCAAGTTCTTCCTTGCCTCCTGGCATTTGCACAGGTTCCCCTACTGCTTCTTCCACCAAGAATACCTTCCCAACTTTCTATTCTCTGGCCCTTACTTTTTCTTCAGGTGGCCAATTTCTGAAGGCCTTGAAAACTGATTATCAGTTGTTACTGATTTTCGAAAGTCTTCCAGGATCTCTTCACTCTGAATTAGCAATACTTCCCTAACCCTGTGCCTGTCTGTCTGCCTCTTCTCTCTCACACACACATATGCACACATGCAAACACACAAACGTACACACAAACCATACTTTTAGACCCTTACCCAGGGACAGTACTAAACCTTTCACATACATCATTTTTTGTTCTTCTTAACAACCCTGTGAGATGGTTATTGTCACTCCTGTTTGATAGATGAAGAAACTGAGGTTCAGAGATGTTAGGTAGCTTGCCCAAGGTCACACAGTTAGAAAATCGCAGAGCCAAGTCCTTCTGAAATCCAAATATGACTCTTAACTACAATGCTATGTTACCTACTACCATAAAATTTTTAATTCTTAACTTAAGGCTACTATCTCTTTAATGGAGCCCTGGTGGCAAAGTGGTTAAGTGTCCAGCTACTAATCAAAAGGTCGGCGGTTCGAATCCACCAGCTGCTCCTTGGAAACCCTACGGGGCAGTTCTACTCTGTCCTATAGGGTCACCATGAGTCAGAATCAACTTGATGGCAATTTTTTTTTTTTTTTCAAAATAGCAATGAGAATATGGCACTAAGTTAGTAAAAAGTTAAATTTGTATTTTTTATTCTTATATTCCTTTTTAAGTATCTTTCAGAAGTAAAGAATTGCATTTGAAAAGTAAAAGATTCACAAAAGCTAAAAAATCTAAAATGAAAAATGTCAAAAAACTTCTCATATCATAGCCATTATTTTTATTTTCTAAATATTCATCAACTATGTCTAGTATTTTTGTTGAAACCATCTGACCATCCTAACAATCTAGTAGGGGAGTTCAGTTCACTGTCTGTAAACGTATTGTTACAACACTCCTTGGTAAGTGCTAATGATAAAAGGATATGGAAGCACATAGGAGAACCGAACCTTCTAACCCAAACTGAAGGGAGGGACAGTCAGAGAGGGCTTTCTGAGGTGACATGGGAGCTAAGCCTTGAGGGATGAATAAAACATAGTGGGCAAGAAAGGAGAAAGGGAAGAAGGAAGGGAAAGAGCAACAGAAGGAGGGAAAGCATTCCAAAAAACAAAGAAGAATGTGTGAAGACCTGAGGAGCCTGGGTACATCCAAGTGGAGACATCTGATAAAGTGTTGACTATCTAGTATGGACCAAGGCTCAGGATCCAGGCTAAAATACAGATACACACGAGACACATCAAACTCTGGAAGGGCCAACAATTAACGAGCAAGTTGAGAAAGAATACACCAGAGATTTTGAGAAAAAGGAGTTAGAATTAAGAGGGAAGCCAGGATAGAGAAATTTCATGGAGGCTAAGGGGTTTCACTCATGAAGTAGAGAGAAGGCAACAATGTCAAATGCTCCCCAAAATGTCACCTAAAGTAAGGGCTGTACGTATCTATCTAGTTAGCAATTAAGTCATTGGAGACCTTAACAAGAGCAGTTTCAGAGTAGAAGATTTAATCAGATTATAGCAGTTTAAGGTGTGAATAGGAGGTCAGGAAGTACAGAGGGACTCTTTTCAAGAATCTTATTGTTTAAACGAGTAAGTTTCCAACTTACTAATTTTTCTGAAGTTCATTCTCAGATATTTAAGATAAAATTGACAGGACTTGATGATCAATTGATGTCAAGGTACTCAACAAACTTGCAACTTGTTGTCACTCCCTCCTCCCCATCTAATAATCACAGCATCAAAACATATGTGTTATCTATTCTTTTCACAATGTAACTAGATGCCTCAAATTAATTTTATGGGAAAAGCGTGTAATTATTCCTCAGAAATATCATTTGCACATTTTGGGAATCCAGACTATGTGTAGTTTACTTTTTTTTAGGGAAGAAGTAGCAATGAGATGCAAAAGTGGCTTATAATTAGGTGACCATACATCTCTGTTTGCCTGGGACTGTCCTAGTATAACCCTATTTTTCTGGTCTAGCAGATCTTCCACTTTAAAAGTGTCCTGATTTTCCCAATAAAGCATAGGACCACCTTACTTACAAGCCTCTTTCAAGGAAATATAATTTCAAGTTATTCTAGTAAAAAGGATAGAATACAATACCAAAGACACAATCTAGTAAACTCGTATTACGTAAGAGTTTCTGTTACTACAGCTACTTAAAAATAAATAGAAATGTACAAACCTTTTGCAGATATGGCCATATGGACATTATCACGATAGAAAATGCTGTGAAGAGGCAAAATCTGTTATTTTTATACTTATAATAATTTTGTCACTATTACACAGATACAATTTTTTGAACTATAGCATGGATTTTAAAATATCATTCTAAACTGACAAATTTCTGCACATAAATGCCTAATTTATCAAGCAATGGGATTTTATTTATCAGAAGGAAAATAAATATTAAAGGCTTGAAAATAACATATAATTATAGTCCCTGGCCATAATTAATACAAGAAAAACAGAAGACCTTTCTCCTCAGTCACATGCCTCTGCTGTAAGTGAAACTTACTGCAAGTTTTGTTTAGTTTTTTACAGCAGAAATGAATAGAGGAAAGGCCACTTTGTTACAGAGGCAGTCCTGGGTCTCTAGTCTTGTTGTTTAGGGGTGACAACTGACTGCAGGAAAGACAAGGAAGAAGGACTATGACCATCTAGAGGGAGCAGTGGCTATAAAGAACCAGGACATTTCAAGATGGTCCTACCTTAAAAGAAAATTCATTATCTCTGCTAGCCTTTATTGCCTGAGAACTGTAATAATAAACTCCTATGCTATTTGTCAATTTTAGATGTTAGGGATATCCAGTCAGAAATTCTATAAAGTCTATTACTTTTAAACAGTTTTATTAAGATATAATTCACATACCATACAATGCACCCATTTGAAGTATACAATTCAATAATTTTTAATATATTCACAGATAAGTGGAACAATCACCACAGTCAACCTTAGAACATCTTCATTACTTCAAAAAGAAACCCTGTAACCTGTTGCTGTCAAGTTGACTCCGACTCATAGGAACCCTATAGGACAGAGTACAATTGCCCTACAGGGTTTCCAAGGAGAGGCTGGTGTATTTGAACTGCCGACCTTTTGGTTAGCAGCTAAACTCTTAACCACTGTGCTACGAGGGCTCCATCCTTTAGCAATCACCGTCTCCTACACCCACCCCCTACCTCCAATCACTAATCTACTTTGTTTCTACCGATTTCCCTATTCCTAGCTTTCGTATGAATGGAATTGTATAATATGTGGTCTTCTGTGTCTGGCTTCTTTCACTTAGCATAATATTCTCAAGGTTTATCCATGTTGCATCATGTATCAGTGCCTCATTCTTTTTACAAAGCTTATTTTAAAAATAACTTAATCAGTATTTTCATTTTGGTATACTTTTGTTTGTTTGTGGTGAAGACATACATACCAAAACACTTGCCAGCACGACTTCCACATTTACAATTCAATGACATTGATTACATTTTTCATGTCATGCCATTATTCTTGCTATCCTTTTCCAAAACATTCCACAACCATTAACATAATCATTTTAACATATTTTTAATTGGCACACTGATGAAAAGAAGACTGAAAAAGCCAACTAATATTTGAAATCAAGGCTACAATTTTGCAATCAAGAAACTTGTAAACAAGTAAGATGTTTAATATGCCAATTAAAATCTAAACTAAAACTAATTTTTTGTTGTTAAGTTTATCTTAAGTTGTTTGTTATAAATTTTAGATAATACTAAAATTTAGAAATATTTTAAAGGAAAAAAAAAAGAAATCCAATCTATTGCAGACATTGTTACCTAACATCCATTTGCCCCCTTTTATCTTCTTAATGGCATTCCAATTTTATTCAGGTATCCATCCTTCCACCACAAAGCCACAGGCTTTAGGAGAAATTGTCCCACCGCCAGCTCGAGAGGGTACATCCTGATTAGACTGAAAAATTCAGCTGGGGTAATCACATTATCCTAGTTGATGACAGGTTTAGAAATTCACAGAAATTGCCCAGTTCTGACCAAAACAGAAGTGAGGGCAGGACTACTTGGGGATCTCTGGAGAGGACTCTTCATCCCTGAGGAGGTTACCAAAAAAGTCCCTTTTGGTCAAAGGAAGTTACTGTGAATGGATGTGACACCTGGAAGCGCTGTAGCTATCTCATTATAGCCTAAAGACAAAGCCAATTTGCAGAAGG
Organism: Dugong dugon; assembly: GCA_030035585.1. Taxonomy (NCBI): domain Eukaryota; kingdom Metazoa; phylum Chordata; class Mammalia; order Sirenia; family Dugongidae; genus Dugong; species Dugong dugon. Next base: position 175,915,052 of record CM057463.1, on the reverse strand, counting down.
AGGCAACATCAGAAAAGTGATTGAGAAGAAATATTATAATAAACAATTACAATAAATAAATTATATTACTCCTTAAGCCAATCTGAATCAACTTCTTTTTCTGATATTTGCGGAATGCATCCTAATTGATACACAATACAAGATGAAATTATATTATAGATGATTGTTGAAAATATCCTTCATCGCCTACTTTTCTTTAGTTTTAGCTTTATTTAAAATGTGTTTTTAGCCAGTGTTAAATTATGCACAAGATTGACAAGTAAGAGAAACAGAAGAGTAACGAGGCTAACAGAAAATAAATAACGAAACAATTTAGAAAAATGACCTCCACTAAACTAGTTTTGGGGAAAGAAACCACTTGTTAAATTTGTGGCTGTACAACTATTGGTATCTATGCTCCTGGAGCAACAGAGGACGAAGGAGAGTCAGAAACCGGAGGAGGAAATGGAATGTGTGGCTAATTGCCTCCATGAACAACTGCCTCCTTTGCCATGAGACCAGAAGAACTGACAGTGCCCAGCTATCATTACTGAAGATTTTGACCAAAGATTCTATAGAAGAATCCTGATCAAAAGGGGGAAAATGCAGAATAGGATTTATAATTATCATGGACTCTAGACTTTCTGGAGTCATGGAAGTTGGATTAACCCCTGAAACTATTGCCTTAGCATAATACTTACACCTTAAACCAAAAATATCCCCTGAAGTCTTCTCAAAGCCAAACAATAGATTAACTAGTAAGAAATGTCTGCCTTCAGCATTATGCTCTTTTAAGAACTATCTATATGCGATCAAATTAACAACGGCAACTGGAAAGATTAGATAATAACATTAGGGGGCAGTGAGTTTATGTTAATGGGGGAAGAACAACTCAGAAAAGGAGGGTTAGAATGGTGGCAGAACTCAAAGAATGTAATTAGTGACACTGAATTGTGTCAAATTGGTATCTGTTTTGCTGTGTACATTCTCAACAACAAAATAAATAAAATTGAAAAAAAATTAGTGCCTATTCAATGGAATACTATGCAATGATAAAGAACAACGATGAATCCATGAAACATCTTGTAACATGGAGGAATCTGGAAGACATTACTGTGAGTGAATTTAGTCAGTCGCAAAAGGACAAATATTGTAATATACCACTATTATAAGAACTCAAGAAAAGGTTTAAACACAGAAGAAAACATTCTTTGATGGTTATGAGGGCAGGGATGGAGGGAGAGGGGGGTATTCACTAACTAGATAGTAGACAAGAATTATCTTAAGTGAAGGGAAGGATAACACACACTACAGGGGAAGTCAGCACAATTGGACTAAACCAAAGCTAAGAAGTTTCCTGAATACAACCAAACACTTCGAGGGACAGAGTAGCAGGGGCTTGGGTCTGGGGACCATGGTTTCAGGGGACATCTAGGCCAACTGGCATAACAAAGTTTATTAAGGAAATGTTCTGCATCCCACTTTGGTGAGTGGCGTCTGGGGTCTTAAAAGCTAGTGAGCGGCCATCTAAGATGCATCAACTGGTCCCAAGCCACCTGGAGCAAAGGAGAATGAAGAATACCAAAGACACAAGGAAAGTATTAGCCCAAGAGACAGAAAGGGCCACATAAACCAGAGACGTCCTCAGCCTGAGACCAGAAGAACTAGATGGTAACCAGCTCCCACCAACGACCGCCCTGACAGGGAACACAACAGAGAGTCCTTGACGGAGCAGCAGAAAAGTGGGGTGCAGAACTCAAATTCTAGTAAAAAGACCAGGCTTAATGGTTTGAGACTAGAGGGACCCTGGAAGACATGGCCCCCAGACTCTCTGTTAGGCCAAAATTAAAACCATTCCCGAGGCCAACTCTTCAGACAAAGATTAGACTGGACTATGAGACATAAAATAACACTCGTGAAGTGTGCTTCTTAGCTCAAGTAGATAAATGAGACTAAATGGGCAGCTCCTGTCCAGAGGTGAGATGAGAAGGCAGAGAGGGTCAGGAGCTGGATGAATGGACACGGGAAATCAGGGGTAGAAAGGAAGAGTATGCTGTCAGTACAGGGAGAGCAACTAGGATCACAAAACAATGTAAATATAAATTTTTGTATGAGAGACTGACTTGAATTGTAAACTTTCACTTAAAGCACAATTTTAAAAAAAGAAAAAATTAGTACCTATAGACTTTAAGGGTCCAAATGTAGAAAAAAATCAATCACCTCAAACATTCCTTTAAAAATTATTACTGTATTAATAAACTTTATTTATTTTCATTCCCTATCCTTTTTAACATGCTAATGACATACAGATGTTAATAGTTTGAAAATTTTTTCCTCATAAAATTTTACTTTTTAATAATTACATATACAAAATATTAGTAATTTAAAATATATCAAGCTATACAAATGAACATTCTTGCGTTTTACTGCTTATACATTACATGTCAATAAAAAATGAAGTTAAACATGACATTTTATATAAATTTTTAAAATTATGTATAATTTATAATACTTACCTACACTGCTGAGAAACATAGTAAGATACAGAATCCTTATAGATCTCCATCGGCTCTTATAATGCTCTTCGGTTTCTATAACATTCCATTCTCTAGGTATAAAAAAAAAAAAATTAGTATAATTTTATCTTATTATGCATGGATTGTTAAATGGCCCAATATTATTTTTCTCTCTCCTGAAGTCATAAGATTATATGATCCACACTGCCGTTGAGTCAATTCTGTCTCATAGCAAACCTATAGTACAGAATAGAACTGCCCCATAGGGTTTCCAAGGCTGTAATCTTTTCGGAAGCAGATTGCCACATCTTTCTCCCTCAGAGTGGCTGGTGGGTTCTAACCGACGACCTTTAGGTTAGCAACTGAGCGCATTAACCACTACATAACCAGGGCTCCTTGATGATATGATAGTGAGGAAAATATACTAATTTGGGGGGTTTACTGTAATAATTCATCTATAAATAAGCCTTATTTTTAAAAAGAGTTTCCAAGTATTGTATTTATGCATCGTTGTATATAGAAACTTGATAGACACAAGAAAAATGTTGCCAAAGAAAATTTATTAATCAAGAGTGTTGAAATTTGTTAAACTGACTGTCTTAGTTATCTAGTGCTGCTATAACAGAAATACCACAAGTGGATGGCTATAACAAAGAGAAATTTCTTCTCTCACAGTCTAGTAGGCTACCAGTTAAAATTCAGGGCATCAGCTCCAGGGAAAGTCTTCCTTTATCTGTTGACTCTGGAAGAAGGTTCTTGTCATCAATCTTCTCCTGGACTAGGAACTTCTCAGTGAAGGAACCTCGGGTCCAAAGGATGTGCTCTGCTCCTAGTGCTGCTTTCTTGGTGGGATGAAGTCCCCATGTCTCTCTGCTCCCATCTCTCTATCTTAAAAGACATTGATTTAAGACACAATCTAATCTTATAGACTGACTTCTGTCTCATTAACATAATGGCAGCTAATTCCATCTCATTAACATCATAGGGATAGGATTTACAACATATTGGAAAATCATATCAGATGACAAAATGATGGACAATCACACAATACCAGGAATCATGGCCTAGTCATGTTGAAGATATTTTTGGAGGACACAATTCAATCCATGACACTGACAATTAAAACAAATAAAATATATCATCATAAATCAAGTAAACTAGCTACAATAATTAGACCACACCCACATGGGATACACAGCTGTTGTTGTTAGGTGCTGTTGGGCCAGTTCTACTTCCTAGTGACCCTATGCACAACAGAATGACACACTGCCCAACACTGCGCCATTCTCACAATCATTGCCATGTTTGAGCCCAGTGCTGCAGCCAGTGTGTCAATCCATCTTGACAATGGTCTTCCTTTTCTACAAGCATGATGTCCTTCTCCAGGGACTTGTCCCTCTTGATAACATGTCCAAAGTACATGAGACAAAGTCTCACCATCCTCGCTTCTAAGGAGAATTCTGGCTATACTTCTTCCAAGACAGATTTGTTCATTTGTTCATTCTTCTGGCAGTTCAAGGTATATTCAGTATTCTTCACCAGCACCATAGTTCAAAGGTGTCCATTTTTCTTTGGTTTTCTTTATTCCTCGTCCAGGTTTCACATGCATGTGAGGCAACTAAAAACGCCATGGCTTCGGTCAGGCTCACCTTAGTCCTCAAAGTGCCATCCTTGCTTTTCAACACTTTAAAGAAGTCTTTTGCAGATTTGCCCAATGCAATACATCATCTGATTTCTTTTTTTTTTTTTTTTATTGTGCTTTAAGTGAAAGTTTACAATTCAAGTCAGTCTCTCATACAAAAATTTATACATTGTTATGTGACCCTAGTTGCTCTCCCTACACTGTGACAGCACACTCCTCCTTCCACCCCAGATTTCCTATTAATTCAACCCGCTCCTAACCCTTTCTCATTTCACCTCCAGACAGAAACTGCCCATTTAGTCTCATTTATCTACTTGAGCTAAGAAGCACACTCTTCATGAGTATCATTTTATGTCCCATAGTCCAGTCTAATCTTTGTCTGAAGAGTTGGCCTCGGGAATGGTTTTAATTTTGGCCTAACAAAGAGTCTGGGGGCCATGTCTTCCAGGGTCCCTCTAGTCTCAGTCAAACCATTAAGCCTGGTCTTTTTACTAGAATTTGAGTTCTGCACCCCACTTTTCTGCTGCTCTGCCAAGGACTCTCTGTTGTGTTCCCTGTCAGGGCGGTCATTGGTGGGAGCTGGGTACCATCTAGTTCTTCTGGTCTCAGGCTGAGGACGTCTCTGGTTTATGTGGCCCTTTCTGTCTCTTGGGCTAATATTTCCTTGTGTCTTTGGTGTTCTTCATTCTCCTTTGCTCCAGGTGGCTTGGGACCAATTGATGCATCTTAGATGGCCGCTCACTAGCTTTTAAGACCCCAGACGCCACTCACCAAAGTGGGATGCAGAACATTTTTTAATAAAATTTGTTATGCCAATTGACCTAGATGTCCCCTAACACCATGGTCCCCAGACCCAAGCCCCTGCTACTCTGTCCCTCGAAGTGTTTGGTTGTATTTAGGAAACTTCTTAGCTTTGGTTTAGTCCAATTGTGCTGACCTCCCCTGTAGTGTGTGTTGTCTTTCCCTTTGCCTAAAATAACTCTTGCCTACTATCTAGTTAGCGAATACCCCTCTCCCTCTCTCACCACCCTCATAACTATCACAGAATGTTTTCTTCTGTGTTTAAACCTTTTCTTGAGTTCTTATAATAGTGGTATATTACAGCATTTGTCCTTTTGCGACTGACTAAATTCTCTCACAATAATGTCTTCCAGATTCCTCCATCTTATGTTTCACAGATTCATCATTGTTCTTTATGGTTGTGTAGTATTCCATTGTGTGAATGAACATACCATAATTTGTTTATCCACTCGGCCGTTGATAAGCACCTTGGTTGTTTCCATCTTTTGGCTGTCGTGAACAGTGCTGCAATGAATATGTGTCTGCGTATATCTATTTGTGTGACAGCTCTTATTTCTCTAGGATAATGATTATGTGGTTCTTGTTTTTTGTTTTATTCATGTGATGGATTACATTGATTGTTTTCTAATGTAGTACCATCCCTGCATACCTGGTATGAATCTCACTTGATCATGGTGAATTGTTTTTTTGATATGTTGTTGAATTCTATTGGCTAGAATTTTGCTGAGGATTTTTGTGTCAATGTTCATGAGGAATACTGGTCTGTGATTTTCTTTTTTTGTGGTGTCTTTATCTTCTTTTGGTATCAGGGTTAAGCTGGCTTCATAGAATGAGTTTGGGAGTATTCCATCCTTTTCTATGCTCTGAAATACCTTTAGTAGTAGTGGTGTTAATTCTTCTCTGAAAGTTTGGTACGATTCTCAGGTGAAACCGGGCCAGGGCTTTTTTTGTTGTTGTTGTTGGGAGTGTTTTAATTATCTTTTCAATCTCTTCTTTTGTTACAGGTTTATTTAGTTGTTCTACCTCTGTTTATGTTAGTTTAGGTAGGTAGTGAGTTTCTATAACTTTGTCCATTTCCTCTAGGTTTTCAAATTTGTTAGAGTATACTTTTTCATAGTATCCGGTTATGATTCTTTTAATTTCAGTTGGGTCTGCTGTGATCTCACCCATCTCATTTCTTATTCCGGTTATTTGCTTCCTCTCCTCTTTTTCTTTTGTCAGTTTGGCCAATGGTTTATCAATTTTGTTGATCTTTTCAGAGAAACAGCTTTTGGTCTTGTTAATTCTTTCAATTGTTTTTCTATTCTCTATTGCATTTAATTCTGCTCTAATTCTTATTATTTCCTTTCTTCTGCCGCCTGAGGGCTTCTTTTGCTGCTCTCTTTCTACTTGTTCAAGCTGTAGGGTAAATGTTTTGATTTTGGCCTTTCATCTTTTTGGATGTGTGCATTTATTGCTATAAACTCACCTCTGAGCACTACTTCTGCCGTGTCCCAACAGTTCTGATAGGAAGTGTTTTCATCCTCATTTGATTCTGTGAATTTCTTTATTCCATCCTTAATTTCTTCTATAACCCAGTAGTTTTTGAGCAAGGTGTTGTTCAGTTTCCATGTGTTCGATTTTTTTTCCCTTGCTTTTTCTGCTATTGATTTCTACTTTTATGGCTTTATGGTCAGAAAAGATGCTTTGTAATATTTTGATGCTTTGGATTCTGTTAAGGCTTGCTTTACGGCCTAATATGTGGCCTATTCTGGAGAATGTTTCATGTGTGTTGGAAAAGAAAGTATACTTGGCTGCTGCTGGGTGGAGTGTTGGGTATATGTCTGTGAGATCAAGTTGGTTCACTGTGGCATTTAGATCCCCATGTCTTTATTGAGCTTCCTTCTGGATGTTCTGTACTTCACCGAAAGTGGTGTGTTGAAGTCTCCTACTATTATTGTGGAGCTGTCTACCTCTTTTCACTGCTGTTAGAGTTTATGTATTTTGGAGCCCTGTCGTTGGGTGTGTAAATATTTATTATAGTTATGTCCTCCTGGTGTACTGACTCTTTAATCATTATATAGTGTCCTTCCTGATCCTTTGTGGTGGATTTTACTTTAAAGTCTATTTTGTCAGAGATTAATACTGCCACCCCTGCTCTTTTTTGAGTGTTGTTTGCTTGATATATTTTTTTCCATCCTTAGCATTTTAGTTTGTTTGTGTCTAAGGTGTATCTTTTGCAAGCAGTGTATAGATGGATCGTGTTTTTTTAATCCATTCTGCCACTCTCTGTCTCTTTATTGGTGCATTTAGTCCATTTACATTCAGCGTGATTATTGATAGGTATGAGTTTAGTGGTGTCATTTTGATGTCTTTTTTTTTTGTGTTGTTGACAGTTTCTTTGTTCCACTTAATTTTTTGTGCTGAGTCGTTTCTCTTTCTGTATTTTCTTTTCATCTTTTTCATTGTTGTTGATTTTGTATTTGCTGAGTCTTTATGTTTCTCTTGTTTTTTATTTTGATGTGTCAGATTGTTAGTTTCCTCTGTGGTTACCTTAATATTTACCCTTATTTTTCTAAGTTTAAACCACTCTTTTATTTCTTTATATCACCTTGACTTCCTCTTCATATGAGAAATCTATGTCTACATTTTTTAGTTCTTTTTTGTTTTAATATTGTCTTAATATTGTCATCTTTTACATATTGACATCTCTGTTTCCCTATTTTCAGTGTTTTAGCTTTGATTTATTTTTGTGACTTCCCTATCTGTGTTGATATCTGGTTGCTCTGTCTTGTGTTCTAGTCTTGGGTTATTATCTGTTATTGATTTTCTAACCAGAGGACTCCCTTTAGTATTTCTTGTAATTTTGGTTTTGTTTTTGCAAATTCCCTAAACTTCTGTTTATCTGGAAATGCCCTAATTTGCCATCATATTAAAGAGACAGTTGCGCCAGACATATAATCCTTGGCTGGTAATTTTTTTCCTTCAAGGCTTTATATATGTCATCCCATTGCTTTCTTGCCTGTATGGTTTCTGCTGAGTATCCAAGCTTAGTCTTATTGACTTTCCTTTATAGATGACTTTTCATTTATTCCCTAGCAGCTCTTAAAATTCTCTCTTTATCTTTGGTTTTGGAAAGTTTGATTACACTATATATTGGTGACTTTCTTCTGGGATCTACCTTATGTGGGGTTTGATGAGCATCTTGGATAGATATCTTCTCATCTTTCACGATATCAGGGAAGTTTTCTGCTAATAAATCTTCAACAATTCTCACTGTATTTTCTGTTATTTCCTCCCCCCACCCCCGTTCTGGTACTCCAATCACTTCTTGGTTAGTCTTCTTGATAGTCTCACATAATTCTAAGTGTTCCTTCATTTTTTAAAATCATTTTATCTGATTTTTCCTCACATAAGTTGGTGTCAAGTGCTTTATCTTCAATCTCACTAATTCTGACTTCCTTTGCCTCAATTCTGCTCCTATGACTTTCTACTGAGTTGTCTAATTCTGAAATTTTACTGTTAATCTTCTGGATTTCTGATTGCTGTCTCTCTATGGATTTTTGCAGCCTGTTAAGTTTGTCATTATGCTCTTGAATCACCTTCTTAAGTTCCTCTATTGCTTTGTCTGTATGTTCCTTGGCTTGTTTTGCATTTTGGAGGATATCTTTCCTGATATCTTGAAGAGTTCTGTATATTAATCTTTTGTATTCTACCTCTGGTAATTCCAAGAAATTCTCTTCCCCTGGAAAATTTCTTGATTCTTTATTTTAGGAGCTTGCTGAAGCCATCACAGTCTGCCTCTTCATGTGATTTGATATTGACTGTTGTCTCTGAGCCATCAGTAAGCTATTATATTTATTTATGTTTGCTTACTGTGTCCTAGCTTCTTGTTTTCTTTTGTTCTGATATGCCCAAACAAGCTGATCGTGACTCAATTTGATTATTGGTGCCTTTGAAGGTCTAACATCCTGTCACCAGGTGGTTAGATCTGTTACTAGGTATGTAAACTCAGGAGTCTCTTTACTTTTCTTGTATGAATTTAGTTCAGGTGTCCAGGTACTTCGTCACCAAGTGTGTGGTGCAGTCTCTCACCTACAGTCCTAGACAGGCATGGGTGATCGGTATAGGCATAGGTATCTGGCTGCAGTAGGGGGTCATGCACTGACAAGGCTGGGGGCTGACGGCTGCCCTGAGTGTCTGGGAAGAAAGCGTGTCCCTGTTCCCTAGAGCATGTAGGTGGGTAGGTTTTGTAACTGGAGTATGAACACCCAATGCTGTTGGCTGTAAGGACTTGGAGGCACCACTTATTCTTGGACCCCTGTCACTGGGGGCTAGGTGGCATGGATGGAGCCACTGGAGCCACCAGTCCTCAGGCCCCTGATGTGGGTAGGTTAAAAAACCAAGAAAACAAACCCGTTGCCATCAAGTCGATTCTCACTCATAGTGACCCTACAGGACAGAGTAGAACTGCCCCATAGGGTTTCCAAGGAGAACCTGGTGGATTCAAACTGCTGATCTTTTGGTTAGAAGCCGTAGCTCTTAACCACAACACCACCAGGGTTGCCTATGGGTAGGTCAGGACCCTGCTTAATGGGCAGAGCAGTGTCAAATATCACGAACCTGCCACTTCATCATATAGCTGACACAGGTGAAGTTAGGCTTCAGGTATATACCCTGTTTTACTGTGGTAATGAAGGCCTATGCTGTTGAAATGGGCCTACACAAGTCTATGCAGAGGGGAAAGGCATCCAAAGTTTGTGGACCCCTTCTGCCTGTGCCTAGTCAAAGGAGCTGTGTCTACCCTGAGTTTCTGGCTTAGGGGAGGCAGTAGATTATTTTTTTTTTTTCTGTTTGTTAATTTGTTCCCTCTCCAAGGCCGGGAGAATGGCTCAGGGCACGTGATAGGTCCTACTTCTGGCCCAGGGGACTTGGCAATAGCTGAAGCTGGCCCAGGACCCAGTGCAGAGCAGGGAGGGGGCAGGTAAATGGGAGAAAGGTTTTTCCCAAAGAGGGTATTTTTTGATCCGTGCGGTAGGTCAGACGCAAGTACTTATCTTTTACTGATTGAGCACTGCTTTTCACTGGTTCTGGATGCCCGAGTAGACTCTCTGCCACTGGGTCTCTCCCGACGTGGAAAATTCCTCCTGAATGCCACTGCTTGCCTCACCACGCACTCAAGCGGATCCGGTCTGAAGGGCGCTGGCTCCCAGCAGGTCAGGTCTGGCAAATCCTTGCTGCTTCCGAACTGTCTCTCCCTCCCCCTGCCACTCAGTCTGATTCCTCAACTTTGCCTTTGATGTTAAGGGCTCCTAGATTGTCACATACAATTGGTTCACTTTTTTTTTTTTTTTTTGGTCTTTGTTGTAAGAGGGACCACAGGAAGCATCTGACTACTCTGCCATCTTGGCCCTGCCTCTCCATTGTCTGATTTCTTAACTGCTGCTTCCACAGATGTTGATTTTGGATCCAGTAAGATGAAATCCTTGACAACTTCAATTATTTCCTCCATTTATCATGATATTGCTTATTGGTCCATTTGTGAGGTTTTTTGTTTTCTTTTTGTTGAGGTACAATTCATACTGAAGGCTGTAGCCTTTGATCTTAATTAGTAAGTGCTTCGAGTCCTCTTCACTTTCAGGGGACAAGGTTGTTTCATCTGCATATCGCAGGTTGTTAATGCATCTTCCTTCAATCCTGATGCTCATTCTTCTTCATGTACTCCAGCTTCTCAGATTATTTTCTCAGCATACGAATGAATAAGTATGGTGAAATGATATAACCCTGAAGCACGACTTTTCTGACTTTAAACCATGCAGTAACCCCTTGTTCTGTCTGAACGACTGCCTCTTGGTCTATGCACAGAGTCTTAATAAGCACAATTAAATGTTCTGGAATTTCCATTCTTTGCAATGTTATCCATAATTTGTTATGATCCACACAGTCAAATGCCTCTGCATAGTCAGTAAAACACATGTAAACACCTTTCTGGTATTCTCTGTTTTCAGCCAAGATCCATCTGACATCAGCAATGATATCCTTCGTGTCACATCCTCTTCTGAACCCAGCTTGAACTTCTGGTAGTTCCCTGTTGATATACTGCTGCAAGTGCTTTTCAATGACCTTCAACAAAACTTTACTTGTGGGTGATATATGATATTGTTCATTAATTTCTGCTTTCTGTTGGATAACCTTTCTTTGGAATGGGCACAAATATAGACCTCTTCCAGTCAGCTGGCTAGGAAGCTGTCTTCCAAATTTCTTGCCATAGACGAGTGAGCACCTCCAGCATTGTATCCATTTGTTGAAACATCTCAATTGGTATTTTTTCAATTCCTGAAACCTTGTTGTCTTAGTAATCTAATGCTGCTATAACAGAAATACCACAAGTGAATAGTTTTAACAAAGAGAAATTATTCTCTCACAGTCTAGTACACTACAAGTCCAAATTCAGGGTGTCAGCTGTAGGTGAAGGCTTTCTCTGTTGGCTCTGGAGAAAGGTCCTTGTCATCAGTCTTCCCTTGGTCTGGGAGCATCTCAGCACAGGAACCTTAGGTTCAAAGACACACTCTGCTCCCGGCACTGTTTTCTTGGTGGTATGAGGTCCCCAACTCTCTGCTTAATTTCCTTTCCTTTTATCTCTTATAAGATAAAAAGTGGTGCAAGCCACACCCCAGGGAAACTCCCTTTACATTGGATCAGGATGTGACCTTAGTAAGGTTGTTAGAATCCCACCCTAATCCTCTTTAACATAAAATTACAATCACAAAATGGAAGACGATCACACAATTCTGGGAATCATGGCCCAGCCAAATTGATACACATATTTTTTGGGGGACATAATTCAATCCATGACACTTATTTTTCTCCATTCCCCTCAGTGTAGCTTGGACATTTTCCTTCAGTACCATTGGCTCTTTATCATATGCTACCTCCTGATATGGCTGAATGTCGACGAATTATTTTTGGTACAGTGACTCTATGTATTCTTTCCATCTTCTTTAATGCTTCTTGCGTCGTTCAGTATTTTCCCTGTAGAATCCCTCAATATTGCAACTCAAGGCTTGAATTTTTTCTTCAGTTCTCTCAGCTTGAGAAATGCCAAGAGTGTTCTCCCCTTTTGGTTTTGTAACTCCAGGTCTTTGCACATGTCGTTATAATACTTTACTTTGTCTTCTCAAGCCGCTCTTTGAAATATTCGGTTCAGCTCTTTTACTTCATCATTTCTTCCATCTGCTTTAGCTACTCTGTGTTCAAAACATGTTTCAGAGTCTCTTCTGACATCCATTTCAGTCTTTTTTTCCTTTGCTGTCTTTTTAATGATCTTTTGCTTTCTTCATGTGTGATGTCCTTCATGTCATCCTACAACTTGTCTGGTCTTCGGTCATTAGTGTCCAATGCATCAAATCTGTTCTTGAGATGGCTTCTAAATTGAGGTGGGATAAACTCAAGGTTGTAGTTTGGCTCTAGTGGACTTGTTTTCATTTTCTTCAGCTTTGACTTAAGCTTGCATATGAGCAATTGGTGGTCTGTTCTGCAGTCAGCCCCTGGCCTTGTTCTGACCGATGATATCAGCTTTGTCTCTTTCCACAGACGTAATCAATGTGATTCCTGTGTATTCCATCTGGTGAGGTCCATATGTATTGTTGTTGATGTTGTTAGGTGCAGTTGAATTGGTTCTGACTCATAGCAACCCTATGTAAAAAAGGACGAAATACTGTTAGGTCCTGTGTTATCCTCATAATCTTGGCTGTGTTTAAGCCCATTGTTGTAGCCATGCTTATAGTGACCATTTATGTTGTTGAAAAAAGGTATTTGCAATGAATAAGTACCTTAGTCTTGAACAATTCTATCACACGATCTCTGGAGTCATTTCTATCACCAAAGCCATATTTTCCAACTACCAATCCTTCTTCGTTTCCAGCTTTCACATTCCAACCACTAATAATTATTAATGCGTCTTGGTTGCATGTTTGATTAATTTCAGACAGCAGAAGTTGGTAAAAATCTTCAATTTTTTCATCTTTGGCATTACTGGTTGTTGCATAAATTTGAATAAAAGTTGTATTAACTGTTCTTCCTTGTAGGCATATGGATATTATCCTAGCACTGACAGCATTGTACATCAGGATAGATCTTGAAATGTTCTTTTTGACAATGAATGTGATGTCATTTCTCTTTAATTTGTCATTCCCAGTATAGTAGAACATATCATGTCTGATTCAAAATGGCTAATATCACTCCATTTCAGCTCACTCATGCCTAGGATATTGATCTTTAGGCATTTCATTTCATGGAATGAGTTGGGGGAGATATACAGCTACTAAGTAGTAAAAGATAATCACTGTCATCATTACGACATGCTCCACTTGATGACAACAAATTAACTTTACTGTGGGAAGCTATTTTGTCTGGGTACTTTCAGCAAAGTTAATGTAGAAGTAACAACAGAAAGGTTTGATGTGACTTAAGACATTCCTAGCCCTGGGATCTACTAGAATACTTGCCTTTGCTCCAACCTGGGTTACCAGTTCTACTAGTCAACCAAAGAGGACCCAAAGCCCCTCAGACTAGGCTGACCTAGACCAAGATCAAGTACGTCGTTGATGTTAGGTGCCGTTGAGCCAGTTCCGACGAGTAGTGACCATATGTACAACAGAATGAAACACTGCCAGGTCCTGTGCCCTTCTCATAATCATTGCTATGCTTGAGCCCATTGTTGTAGCCACTGTGTCCATAGAGCCATTGTGTCAAGAACAAGTATATTAACCAGAAATCCTCCCTTTGTCAGGTGATACGTGAGTGTGTATACTCATTACATTTTAACATATGCACAAAGAGTTAACAAATTTACCTCAATTTGAGCATGTCTTCAAATAATTAAGACAACAGGTTAAATGCCTTATGTTTCAAGTTTATTTTCTAAAATAGACATCGTTGTTGTTGCAGTTATTTGTTGCTGTAGAGTTCGCTCTGACTCATGGAGACGCCATATACAACAGAATGGAATGTTGCCCAGTCCTGTGCCATCTTCATGATCATTGGTATGCTCAAGTCCATTGTTGTGGCCACTGTGTATTTTGAGTGCTTTACAACCTAGAGGGATCATCTTCCAGCATATATTGGACAATATTCTGTTGTGTTCTATAGGGTTTTCACTGGCTAATTTCCGAAAATACATTGCCAGGCCTTTCTTCATAGTGTATCTTAGACTGGAAGTGCCACTGAAACTTGTCCATGATAGATGACCCCGCTGGTATTTGAAATTCCAGTAACATAGCTACCAGCATCACAGTAACAAGCAAGCCACCACAGTACAACTGACAGACAAGTGGTAGAAAAATAAACCTTAGAGCTGTTATATTAATCTTCAAAAAAGAAACCTATATTTCAAAGATGATGCAGTTGGGAGTGGTAGAAAAGAAAGAAGGGAAATAACATTTTTTAGATCTACTATGTGTGACTTATGCTATATCCCATAGTTCATGGTATAATGTATATAAAGTACTTAATACTGTGTATGCCATTCCATAAAAACAAACCTTTAACTGTAACATTGTTAGCTGCTGTCAAGTCAGCCTTTGTCTTATGGCAACCCCATGCACTACAGGACAGAACCATTGTAATCCATAGAGCTTTCACTGGCTGATTTTTTGGAAGCATACTGCCAGGCCTTTCTTTGTAGTCTGTAATGTAGCATGCCTTGAAAATACCTGAGCACAGATGCCTATATTCTGAATTCAATACACTGGAATTTAGAATACCTAATGCAGGTAATCACATACCAGCAAAAATATCATGGTATTCAATCCCACAGCATTGGATTCACATATCACTTTAAGGCACTAGGTTAGCATTATATTTTTAAAGAACTCATTGTTATTTTCTGGAGATCAGAAATTTAAACTTACAATCACTCACTAAGAATTATCATTAAAATCACCCTGACTTCGGGAGCAGGGGAGAGTGGTGAGAGCAGGATACAAGGAAAGGATTGGTCCGAAGGACTGGTGGACCACAGTGACCAAGGCCTCCACCAGACTGAGTCCAGTGCAGCTAGATAGTGCCCGGCCACCACCACTGACTGCTCTGACTGGGATCGCAATGGAGGGTTCTGGACAGAGCTGGAGAGGGATGCAGAACGGAATTCTGGCTCGCAAGAAAGAGACCAGATTTGCTGGCCTAAAGAAGACTGGAGAAGCCCCGAGAGTGTGGCCCCAAGACACACTTTTAGCTCAGTGGTGAGATCATTTCTGAGGTTCACCGTTCAGCCAGGGAGTGGACAGGCCCATGGAGCCAGATGGGACTGATGGGGCACAGCAGACCAGGGACAGGTGCCGGGGGGTGGGGGACAGGAGGGCTGGTGATGGGGAGCCCAGGGTTGAGTGGGGATTGTGTTGATGTGTTGTGGGGTTGTTGGCCATTGTCATGGGGCAACGTGTACTAACCGTTGGATGAGAGGCTATTTTGTTCTGTGGGCCTTCATCTGGGGTGAGAGTGGCAGCGCAATTGGAGGAGCGTGGAGATTTTTGAGGTGGTGTCTTTGGTTGTGTATATTTTCACCAAAGAGAAAGAGGGGGAGGGTCAAGAGGGGAGAGGGTTGACGTGTTGTGGGGTTGTTGGCCAATGTCGTGGAACAGTGTGTGTACTGCTGTTTCATGGGAGGATATTTGCTCTGTGGGCCTTCGCCTGAAGTACAGTTAAAAAAAAAAAAAACCCTGAAAAATTACAAATAACTATTTTACTCAGATCTTATCTAAGTTAGAGAACCAAGAAAAAGATTAGATTGTAGGAAAAAATATAATGAAATTGTATTTTCTTCGATTTGATTCAGATCCCAGTAAAAAAATCTTACTTCTTTTAATAACAGCTAATAAACATTGCAGGGATGATAGAATTAGAAAAATCACCATTTAATAACCATTCTCTATGTAATAATGGACGGAGGCAAGGATCATCAATGGATGTAAACAACTAGTTAAGGGCAGGAGAGTCACAGAGCCTCAAAGTATGACCTCACACAACCAATGTCACAAAACAGTATGTGTATTAATTGTTTAATGAGAAACTAATTTGCTCGGTAAAACTTCATCTAAAGTTAAAAAAAAAAAAAAGTATGACCCCTTAATACTTAATAAGTACAAAATGGAAAATGAATCTTTATAATGGAGAGATCTAGCAGCCACCCTCTTAACCAAGTGGTCGAGTTTGGCATCCCAAATAGTGGGATGACCTGTCATCATGTGCCTCTTGACATAATGCATTGAGAGGTTCTCAAAATAACCCATGTGCCATTCTTTCTGGAAATGTTTGGCAAGGATTTATCTGGGAGGAAACAGCCCACAAATCCAGAATATGGAACGTTCTGTAAAACATTCAGTGTCGTGAAGATGAGAGAGAGGAGGTCGGGGGGACAGTTTTAGGTTAAAACCAAAACAAAACCCATTGCCGTCAAGTTGATTCTGACTCACAACGACCCTACAGGACAGAGTAGAACTGCCTCATAGGGTTTCATAAGGAGTGCCTGGTGGATTTTAACTGCTGACCTTTTAGTCAGCAGCCAAACTCTTAACCACTATGCCACCGGAGTCAATGACAATGCATTAACACTGACTGGATGCTGTTTTTAAAAACCAGCTATAAAGTAAATTTTTTGAACGATTGGAAAAACTTGAGTATAAACTGTGCGTTGCATAATATTCTTAGGTTAGTATTATGTTTCTAGGTGTGGTAACAGTGATGTGGTTGTGCAAAAGAACGTTTTTGTTCTTAGAAGACGCAGCTTGACATAAAGTGTCACAACGTCCACAACTTACTTTTGGATAGTTTGGCAAAAAAGGTAAATGTAGGGGTATGTGTGTGTGTGTGTATGTGTGTGTGCGCATGTGTGCGTGCATGTGATGAAACAGAGATTTGAGCAGTGTGGAAAAGGCTAACAACAGTTAATGATAGGGGTATACAGATGTTCATTTCACTGTTCTTTCAGCTTTTCTGTGGGTTTGAAAATTCTCAAAATAAAAAAATAAAATTTTAATTCTTCCTTTTTTTAATTAAAAGAGTATCACTTCAGTGAAGAAATTTTTCTACCTTGCTAAATAGAGTTGGAACAAAGAATGTACTTATCCTTCAACTAAGTTACCATTTTTATTAATTTCCTTAAGTTTGATGATTCAACAATAGTGTCACATGGCTGAGACTGAGTTTCTCAGAGGCTTCTTCCTTCTATCACCAGGGCAAAGAAGGAATACCGCACTTCCAAGGTGATTCATTCAGCGTTGTTGATTGTTTTGTATCATCACTACTGTATTCTGGCATTAGATCTCCATTTGAGGTTCTCCAAGCAAAACTATAATGCTAGAGAATTTTGTACTGTTCAACACTTCCATTACAAATTACTGCAACCCAAATGATAGCATACTTATCAAAATTTTAAGAAACTTAAAAACAAGGAGGGATACAAATATACTGGAGTGAATTGACCAAAATAAATTAGATAAAATTTAATAGGATTAAATAAAAAGTGCCACATTTAGGTTCAGCAGTTATAGTATAAGACAAGATCTACTACAATAGATCTACTACAAGGGAACTTGGATAAGCAGCAGTTGATTATCTGCAAAAAAAGAAAAAGACTCTGGATCTCCCAAGAGACAATAAAATGACACTTTTACCAGAGATAGCTTCAGTGAACTACTGAAGAACAAAAAGAACCCATATTCAAAGAGGATGACAACATGTAATGGGGGAACAGTGATAGAAGAAATGAGAAGGCAGAAATAAACTAAGAATATTCTATAAAGGCATGCTCTATAATTACAAAAACCCTAGTAATATTATTTTTACAGAGACTAGGCTAAAATTAACGAACCCTGTTGGTGCAACTGTTAAGCGCTTGGCTGCTAACCGAAAGGTTGGCAGTTTCAACCCACCCAGTGGGTCCACGGGAGAAAAGACCTGACGATCTGCTTCTGTAAAGATTACAGCCAAGAAAACCCTATGTGGCAGTTATACTCTGTCACATGGGGTCGCTATGAGTCAGAATCGACTTGATGGCACACAACAACAACAGGCTAAAATTGCAAAGAAAATTTGTAAGCACCTGTAACGCCAAACATTTTAGGATATTCAGAGACAAAAAAGATCAGCAAACTACAGCCAAGAGGTCAAATGTGAACCACCATCTGTTTCTGTATGGTCCTTGAGCTAAGAATGATTTTTTCTACAGATCAGTGTTTGCAATCAATTTAATGACAGGAAACACTAATTCTGAATTCCAATTAAGCAAAATGTTACCCCTCCCCAAATTCTATTCTTCTCATTAATAGACCTGTATTAATTATCCCTGGTGGCACAGTGGTTAAGAGCTACAGTTGCAAATCAAAAGGCTGGCAGTTCGAATTCACCAGCTGCTCCTTGGAAACCCTATGGGGGTAGTTCTACTCTGTCCCATAAGGTTGCTAGGAGTCGGAATAGACTCGATGGCACACAACAACAGCAACAACAATCTCTCTAGAAAACAGTCAAGAATCAGGAAGAAGTCTTCTGAGAAATCCAAATGTCACAAAGTCCATGCACTAAAGCTCATGCACTTGACTCACAAGAGAGATTTGTCCTCAGTCAGAGTCTTGTAACTACACACAATTCTATTAAGCATAGATATATGGTTTTTAAGACCACAGTGGACTAGAAAGCCCAAAATGAAGTTGGGAGAAGAGAGATTGCTGACAACCATAACAATAACAAAATATGAAACTCAGAAACAGAACAGGCAGAAAAACTAAAAAATACATAAAATATGAAAAGCACAGCAGTGTAGAATGAATTACTGTAGAAGCAAATAGTCTCATGTTCCTCAGTGGGCCTTGAAGACATCAATCTACATATTACAACATATTTCTGTATTGATATTCATTTTAATGATCTTGAGCAATCATGTAAAGATTGCATTCTGTATATCCTGTTTAGTAAATCAGGGATCAGAGAAATACATCATCCAAAGGGTTTCAAACAAAATGGTGAAAATAAAGGTCTGTTGCTTACAGGAAACAAATGTGAAAAAATTAGCACTGTCCCAGACAGCTATAGTATAACTGTGCATTTATTAACTAATTTACTTGATATAATTATTATATATTTCAAATAAAATGATACAGAAATCCATTTTCCTAAAAGTAAAAATACATACCTAATTTTGTAGTGAAAGACAAATTGTAACAATTCTAAACCATTGACCATAAATAAATTAGTATGAAAATTACCAGAACTACAAGGGTCAAAATCTGGCACATTTGGATTTTCGCAGATAGAAAAATGAAACAAGATCCACGCCTTATACCATACACAAAAAAAAAAAAATTCAAAATGGATTAAGGACCCAAATGTGAAAACTAAAACCACAAAATTCTTAGAAGAAAAAGCAGTGGCAACTCTGTAATGCCTAGCTTTTAATAATGGATTATCTGATAAGAAAAGCATAAACAGCAAAACACAAAATAAATAAATGGGACCTCATAAAAATTAAAACTTTTGTTCATCAAAGACTTAATCAAAAAAATGAAAAGACAAGCTACTGACTGGGAGAATATCTTTAGAAACCATATATCCGGCCAGAACCTAATAATCAAAACATATATAAAACTTCAACAACTTAACAACAAGAAGACAAATAGCCCAATCACAAAGTGGACAAAGGACTTGAATAGACATTTCACCTTCTTTGAATGAAGACATCAAATGGCCACCAAACACATGAAAAGATGCTCAGCATCATTAGCCATCAGGGAGATGCAAATCAAAACCACAATGAGATACCATTTTATCTAAGCTTAGATAAAAACAGAAAACAACAAATGTTGGTGAGGATGTGGGGAAATTGGAAACTTTACCCTTTGCTGGTGGGAATTCAAAATGGTACAGCCATTGTGGAAAACATTGTGGTGGTTCCTCAAAAAACTAAAAATAGAACTATCATATGACCCAGAAATTCTACTCCTAGGTATATACACAAAAGACTTGAAAGCAGAGACTCAGAGGCTTGTATACCAAGTTCATTGCAGCACTATTCACAATAGCAAAAAGGTGAAACAATCTAAATGCTCATCAACAGACGAATGTATAAACAAAATGTGATACATACATACAAAAGAATACTCAGCCAGGAGAACTTCTGGGCAACATTGCGCTATAGATAGAAGCACCATGCCGTCCCTCTACAGCAAAGACCTGAGAAACTAAGTCAAACAGACAAACGTTAATTCTGAAACCCTAAGCATCAGATGAAGAGATAAAAAAGTCAGCCAAACACTAATTGGAATAAGAAACTGACTGAGAACAGAGAGCAAGGAGAGATACATACAGAGATCCCCTATCAGCTAACACAGCACAAATTTGCCATCTTTAACTCCTGTCGGAGATTGGGGAACATGGAGTGTGGGAAAGCAGCTTCAAGGAGCTTCCAGCAGAAGACAGAACAACCGGTAACCAGTGATATATGCTTTCCCACCTCCCCACCTTTTTTCACCTCCACCCGGCCTCCTCTGCTTCCTGCGGCCACAGTTTCTTGGCCAGGAGGCACCAGCTTCAGTCCTTAGATTCCACTTGCCCACACAGGCCAGCTCCCTGAGTGCCATTTGTTGGTTGCTGGTGTGGCTTTTTTCCGCTTCTTTTGGTTTCTTCCATACCTCTCACCACCTCCCCCTCCTTTCTCTCAAATACCTGGCTCCGTGTGCCGTCTTTGCTTCTTCCTGAAAAGCTGTGAAATGTCGCTCCACTGTGGAACTGCCTCCTGGCCTGTGCCGCCACGCTGAAGGGACCCCCGGTGCTTTTTTGTCTGTTCACTTTGATTTGTTTGTTTTCCTTCTCTTTTCTCACGTTGGGAGCCCCTTCTAGCTAGGCTGTACTGCACAGCTTGGGAGCTACTTCCTCAGTCTGCCCAGGCATGCAGTGGGAAACCTGGGAGCATTTCTTTTTTTGTTGTTTTGGTTTTTTCTTCTCTTTAATCTCTTTTCCCTTTTCATCTTCCTTATTTCTCAGTTTCTCGTCTCTCTGTACTTACATTCTCTTCCAGTCTCCTGAA
This sequence comes from Dugong dugon, assembly GCA_030035585.1. Classification (NCBI taxonomy): domain Eukaryota; kingdom Metazoa; phylum Chordata; class Mammalia; order Sirenia; family Dugongidae; genus Dugong; species Dugong dugon. The sequence continues at coordinate 175,894,060 of CM057463.1, read as the reverse complement.
TACCTGGCACTGTGTGGCACCTCTACCCCTTCTAGCCAGGCTGTACTTGGTGACCTGAGAGTCACTTCCCCAGTCTTCACAGCCACACCGGTGGGATCACTGGGGGATTTTCTTTTTTCTAATTTTTATTTATTTATCTTTCCTTTTACCCATTTTCTTTCTTTCTTTCTTTCTTTTTTTTTGCTTTTCAACTTTTCTCGGTCTCTCATTTCTTCACTCCTATGGCAAGCTCCCTTAGCACTCTGTTTGTTTCTTCCTTTTGGCTCCTGTTTCTCTCTCCTCTCTGTCTTCTTTCCAATACCCATCCTAGCTCCACCTGTCAAAATCTCCCCCCTCCTTCCTGCCTTCCTGCACTATGCATTGAACATCACACACCCAAGCAGCACAGACACGACCTACCAGAGCCTGCCCTGCACTAATTCCTGGCCCACCCTGTTGGCCCTGTTAGATGCCACAAACAACCCACCCCAATGACTCCCCTTCAGCTGGACCTGCCCTGTACACCACAGCTGAGAGACTGACCCTGCCCATAGGACAAGGAGGTGAAAAGTGTCGTGCCCACAGATTAGCAAACAACAAAGAACACACAACCTGCCCTTTCAGACGTAACCAAATAAAACAAAAAAGCAGGAAGAAACAAACAAAGCTACAATCAATACATGAAGAAAATAACTACCGAATGTCCCAAAGATAGCCAACAATATTAAAACATATTAAAAAAAGATGACATGATGATTCCAGTAGGCATCCAAAATAATACATCAGATGACTTTCCAGTAGAAGAAAAGCCACTAGAACTACCTGATAGGGAATTCAAATCTCTACTATTCAGATCTATCCAAGAGTTTAAGCAAAAAGCAGACAAAAATGAGGAAAAAATAGACAAATTCATGGAAAATACACACACAAAAAAAATGGAAGAATTCAGGAAAATAATACAGGAACAAAATGCTAAAATAAATTTACAACTAAAAATCATACAAAAACAACAATTAGAAATCCAGAAGATAAACAACAAGATTTCAGAAATGGACAGTGTCACAGAAGGGCTGAGGAACAGGTATGAAACAATGGAAGACAGGATGAGCGAAACTGAAGACAAACACTTGGGAACAACTCTGAGGAAAAATCAGAACAAAGAATGAAGAAAAATGAAGAAACCCTGAGAATTCTGTGGGATAATATCAAAAGCAAAAATACGTGAGTGATCAGATTTCCAGAACAGGGGGAGAAAACAGAAAACACAGGATCATTGAAGAAATGCTGACAGAAAACTTCTCCAATATCATAACAGATGAAAAGCTGACCATCCAAGAAGCTCAACGAACCCCACATAGGATAGAACCCAAAAGAAAATAACCAAGGCATATCATAATCACACTCGCTAAAACCAAAGACAAAGAATCCTGAGAGCATCTCGAGAAAAATGAAAAGTCACATATAGAGGAGAAACAATAAAACTAAGCTCAGATTATTCAGCAGAAACCATGCAGGCGAGAAAGCAATGGGATGACATATATAAAACCTTGAAAGAAAAAAATTGCCAGCCAAGAATAATATATCCTGCAAAACTCTCATACAAATATGATGGTGAAATTAGGTCACTTCCAGATAAACCTAAATTAAGGGACTATGTAAAAACCAAACCAAACTTACAAGAATTATTAAAGGGAGCCCTTCAGTCTGAGAAAAAACAAGATCAGACCACAGGATGAATCTAGGATGCAGGATCTAACCAGCCAGATAGCAACCCAGGAAATGAACTCTCAAGGACTATTCAAAACCAAAAGAATTAAAACAGGGAAAAAGAGAAGTTAATCTGTAAATGACAACAACATCAGAACAATAAAAGAGGAAATAAACAGTGTAGGTATAGACTCTTCTAATGGAAAGGAAGGCAAGGTGTTAACAAGTAATAATAGACTGGTTCAAATCTAGGAAGATAAGGGTAAATTTCAAGGTAACCACAAAGAAGGTTAAGAAACCTACTTAACAAAATAAAGAAGAAAAACGTAAAGTCTTAGTAAAAACAAAATCTACAAAAACAGAATAAATGAAAAAAAATCCACATACAAAAGGAATTCGGCACAGAAGAGTAAGAGGAACAAAGAAAACGTCAGCACCACAAAAAAAGCACTACAAAATGATAACACTACCCTCACACCTATCAATAATTACACTGAATGTAAATGGCCTAAATGCACCCATAAAGAGATGGAGAGTGACAGAATGGATAAGAAAACAGGATCCATCAATATGCCGTCTGCAAGAGACACATGTTAGAAACAAAGATGCAAATTTATTAAAAATCAAAGGATGGAAAAAAAATATATCAAGCAAACAGCTACCAAAAAAGAGCAGGAATGCCAATACTAATCTCAGATAAAAGAGACTTTAAAACAAAACCTACCATAAAACACAAAGACGGACACTATATAGTGATTAAAGGGACGATCCGTGATGAAGACATAACCATAATAAACATCTATGCTCCCAACAACATGGCTCCCAAATATATAAAACAAACTCTAACAGCACTGAAAAGAGAAATTGACAGTTCCACAATAATAAAACAATAATACACCATGACCATGTAGGATTCATACCAGGTATGCAAGGATATTTCAACATTAGAAAATCAATCAACATAATCCACCACATAAATAAAAGGAAAGAAAAGAATCACATGCTCATCTCAATTGATGCAGAAAAGGCATTTAACAAAGTCCAACACCCATTCCTGATAAAAACTCTCAATCAAATAGGTATAGAAGGGAAATTTTTCAACATAATAAAGGGCATCTATGCAAAACCAATGACCAACATCATTCTTAATGGAGAGAGACTGAAAACATTCCCCTTGAGAACAGGAACAAGACAAGGATGCCCTTTATCACCACTCCTGTTTAACATTGTGCTGGAAGTCCTAGCTAAAGTAATATGGCAAGAAAAAGAAATAAGGGCATCCAAATTGGTGATGAAGATGTTCAAGTGTCCCTGTTTGTGGATGATATGATCCTATACATAGAAAACCCTAAAGACTCCATGAGAAACCTACTGGAACTATTAGAAAGATTCAGCAGAGTAGCAGGATACAAGATAAACATACAAAAATCAGTTGGATTCCTATATACCAATAAAAAGAACAATGAAAAGTAAATCAGGAAAACAATACCATTTATAATAGGCCCTAAAAAATAAAATACTTAAGAATAAATCTAACCAGGCATGTAAAAGACCTATACAAAGAAAACTACGAAATACTACCGTAAGAAACCAAAAGAGATCTACATAAATGGAAAAACATACCACGCTCATGGACAGGTAGACTCAACATTGTGAAAATGACAATTATACCCAAAGCAATCTAAAAATACCATGCAATCCCCATCCAAATATCAACAATATTCTTTAAAGTGATGGAAAAACTAATTAGCTTTATATGAAAAGGGAAGAAGCCCTAGATAAGTAAAGCACTATTGAAGAATGAGAAAAAAGTAGAAGGACTTGCACCACCTGACTTCAGAACCTACTATACACCTACGGTAGTCAAAAAGGCCTGGCACTGGTACATTGACAGATACATTGACCAACAGAACAGAATTGAGAACCCAGATGTAAATCCATCCAGCTACAGTCACCTGATCTTTGACAAGGGCCCAAAGTCCATCAAATGGGGAAAAGACAGTCTTTTTAACAAATGGTGCTGGCAAAACTGGATGTTCACCTGCAAAGAAATGAAACAGGACCCATACTCACATCATATACAAAAACTAAATCAAGGACTTCCGGCAACATGGCGCTCTAGGTAGAAGCACCATGTCTTCCCACCACAGCAAAGATCTGAAACACTAAGCCAAACAGAGAAAACAGCAATCCTGAAATCCTAAACATCAAATGAAGAGATAAAGAAGCCAGCCAAGCACCAAATAGAATAAGAAACTGACAGAGAACAGACAGCGAGGAGACATACATGGACAGGTCCCCTATCAGCTAATGCAGCATGGATCCACCATTGTGGACTCCTATCACAGACCAGCAAATAGGAGGTAGGAGAAAGCAGCTTCACAGAGCTTCCAGCAGGAGACAGAACAACCGGTAAACAGTGATATGTGCTTTCCAACCCCCCACCCTTCTTCACCCCAACTCGGCCTCCTCTGCTTCCCGAGGTAATAGTCTCTTGGCCGGAACCACTGGCTGCTTGGATTCCACCCACCTGCACTGGCCAACTCCCGAGTGCCATTTGTTGGCTGCTGGTGTTGCTTTTTTCCACCTCCCCCTCCTTTTGCTCAAATACCTGGCTCCGTGCACCATCTTTGCTTCTTCCTGAGGGGCTGTGGAGCTCTGTTCGAGTGTTGGGCTGCTTCCTGGTCTGTGCTGCCACACTGGTGGGATCCCAGGGCTTTTTTTTTTCTTTGTTTTCAGTTGTTTGTTTGTTTGTTTTCTTTTCTTGAGTTGGGATCCCATTCTGGCCAGGTGGTGATGCGGAGCCTGGGACCTACCCCCTCAGCTTGCACAGATGCGCAGAGGGATCCTTGAGAACATTTCTTTTCTCATGGTTTTTTTTTTTTCCTGTTCTTTTGGGGGTTTTTCTTGTTCTTTTTTTTTTAGTTTGTTTTGTTTTCTTTTCCCTCTTTTTCCCTTTTTGTCTTTCTTCATTACTCAGCTTCTCGTCTCTCTATACCTTCCTTCTCTTCCTGTCCCCTGGATGCCTGGCGCTGAATAACTCTACGCCTCCTAGCCAGGCTGTACTTCAACACTTGGGAACAACTTCCCCAGACCTTGTAGCTGCACCGGTGGGATCCCTGGGAGCTTTGCTGTTCTTTCTTCTTTCTAATTTTTATTTATTCTTTCTTTTCTTTTCTTCCTCTTTCCCTTTTTGTTTTTCTCCATTTCATAGTCTCTCATCTCTCCACTCCAATGGCAGGCTCCCCTAGCACTCTTTTTTGTTTGTTTATATATTTTTGGCCCCTGTTCCTCTCTCCTCTCACCCATCACATAGCTCCACACATCACAATCTCCCCCCTTCATCCTGCCTACCTGCCCTGTGCACTTAACATCACACCACCAAGCAGCACAGGCACTTCCTACTGGAACCTGCCTGGCACTGATTACTGATCCATCCTCGTGGCTGTAGTAAGTGCCACAAACAACACATCCCAGCAACTCCTCTTTAGCTAGATGTGCCCTGCTGTACAATATCTGAGTGACTGACCCTACCAATTGAAGAAGGAGGTGAAAAGTATTGTGCCCTTGGACTAGCAAACAATAAAGAACACACAGTCTACCGGCTCAGACATAGCCAAATTAAAAAAAAAAAAAAAAAGGACAAAACAAACAATTCTACAATCAATAAATGAGAAAAATAACTACTGAATGCGCTGAAGACAGCACACAGTATCAAAACATTTACAAAAACAGGACAGGATGGTTCCAGTAGGTGTCCAGAATAAAACACCAGATGACTTTACAGTAGAAGAAAAGGCACTAGATCTACCTGATAGGGAATTCAAATCTTTAATACTCAGAATTATCTAAGAATTGAAGCAAAAAGCTGACAAAAAGGAGAAAAAAATAGGCAAATTCATGGAAAAGGCAGACAAAATTCATGGAAAATACAGACAAAAGAATGGAAGAATTCAGGAAAAGAATGCAGGAACAAAATGCCAAAATAAATTCACAACTAGAAATTATACAAAAACAACAATTAGAAATCCAAAAGATAAACAACAAGATTTCAGAAATGGGGTTGTTAACCAATGTCATAAAACTATATATGTACTACTGTTTCATGAGAAACTATTTGTTCTGTAAACCTTCACCTGAAGTACAATTAAAAAAAAAGAAAAATTTCAGAAATGGACAGTGTCATAGAAGGGCTGAGCAGATTTGAAACAGTGGAAGACAGGATCAGCGGAATTGAAGACAAACACTTGGATACAACTCTGAGGAAAAATCAGAAAAAAGAATGAAGAAAAATTAAGAGACCCTGAGAATTATGTGGGATACAATCAAAAGCAAAAATCTGAGAGTGACTGGAGTTCCAGAACAGGGGGAGAAAACAGAAGACACAGAGAGGATCATTGAAGAACGGCTGACAGAAAACTTCCCGAATATCATGAAAGATGAAAAGCTGACCATCCAAGAAGCTCAACGAATCCCATATAGGATAGACCCCAAAAGAAAATCACCAAGGCATATCATAATCACACTCGCTAAAACAAAGACAAAGAACTCTGAGAGCAGCTCAAGAAAAACAAAAAGTCACATAAAGTGGAGAAACAATAAGACTAAGCTTGGATTATTCAGCAGAAACCATGCAGGCAAGAAGGCAGTGGGATGACATATATAAAACCTTGAAAGAAAAAATTGCCATCCAAGAATAATACATCCTGCAAAAGTAATGATGGTGAAATTCGGACATTTCCAGATAAATAGAAATTAAGTGACTATGTAAAAACCAAACCAAGCCAAACTTATGAGACTTATTGAAGGAAGTCCTTTGATCTGAGAACAAACAATATCAGACCACAGGCTGAATATAGGACACAGGATTGTACTAGCCAGATACCAACCTAGGAAATGAACTCTTAAGGACTATGCAAAACCAAAAGAATTACAAAAGGGAACCAGAGAGGTTAATCTGTAAATGACCACAGCATCAGAACAATAAAAGAGGGAATAAATGGTATAGATATAGAACCTTCTAATGGAGAGGAAGTCAAGCAATACCAAGTAATAATAGACTGGTTCAAATCTAGGAAGATAGGGTAAGTTTCATGGTAACCACAAAGAAAGTTAACAAACCTACTTATCAAAATAAAGGAGAAAAACATAAAGTCTCAGTAAAAACGAAACCTACAAAAACAAAATAAATGAAAAAAAAACCCCACAAACAAAAGGAACTCAGCACAGGAGAGTAAGAGGAACAAAACTGGAGGACATTATGCTGAGTGAAATAAGTCAATCACAAAAGGACAAATATTGTATGAGACCTCTACTGTAGAACTCATGTAAAAGTTTACACACAAAAAGAAACAATCTTTGTTGGTTATGAGGGACGGGAGGAGTTGCAGGGGGAACTAAATAGATAAGTGGTAACCTTGGTGAAGGGTAAGACAGTACACATTACTGGGGAAGCCAGCACAACTTGTACAAGGAAAGGTCATGGAAGCTCCATAGACACTTCCAAACTCCCTGAGGGACTGAATTGCTGGGTGGAGGGCTGTGGGGACCATGGTCTCGGGGAACATCTAGCTCAATTGGCATAACACAGTTTATAAAGACAATGTTCTACATTCTACCTTGGTGAGTAGCATCTGTGGTCTTAAAAGCCTGTGAGCAGCCATCTAAGGTACTCTACTGGTCTCACCCCTTTGGGAGCAAAGGAGAATGAAGAGAACAAGATATAAGGAAAGATTAGTCCAAAGGACTAATGGACCATGGCTACCACGGCCTCCACCAGACTGAGTCCAGTACAGCTAGACGGTGCCCAGCTCCCACCACTGACTGCTCTGACCAGGATCACAATAGAGGGTCCTGGACAGAGTTGGAAAAGGATGTAGAACAGAATTCTAACTCACAAAAGAAGACCAGATTTACTAGCCTGACAGACTGGAGAAACCCCAAGAGTATGGCCCTTGGACACCCTTCTAGCTCAGTGGTGAAGCCCCTCCCGAAGTTTACTGTTCAGCCAGGGATTGGACAGTCTCATAAAACAAAACAGGACTAATGAGGCACAGCAGTCCAGGTACAAGGACTAGAAGGCAGGAGGGTACAGGGGAGCTGATGATAGGGAATCCAAGGCTGAGAAGGGACAGTGTTGACATGTCAAGGGGTTGTTAACCATTGTCATAGGGCAATATGTGTACTGTTTAACGAGAAACTATTTGTTCTGCAAACCTTCATCTAAGGTACAAAAAAAAAAAAAAAAAAGATCTATGTGAGATCAAACTGACAACAGCAATTCAAAAGGTTTGATGGGAAGCCTAGGGGACAGTGAGTTGAAGATAATGGTGATGGAATAATTTGGAAAAGGATAGTGAGGAGAGCAGCAGAACTGGAAGAATGTAATCGATGTCACTGAATGGTACATGTAGAAACTTTCAAAATGGTGTAGCTTTGGCTATGTATATTTTCACCAAGAAAAGATCCTCAAGGTTGAGAAGGGAGATTGTTGACATGTCGTGGGGTTGTTAACCAATGTCATAAAACAATATGTGTACTGACTGTTTAATAAGAAAAAAATGGTCATCTAAAGTACAATAAAAAAATTTAAAAAAAAACTAATTCAAAACGGATCAAAGACCTAAATATAAAGCCAAAAACTATAAAGTTCATAGAAGAAAAAACAGGATCAACACTAGAGGCCCTAATACACGGCATTAACAGGATACAATCCATAAGCAACAACACACAAACTCCAGAAGATAAGCTAGGTAACTGGGATCTTCCAAAAATTAAACACTTATGCTCACCAAAAGAGTAAAAGAGAACCTACAGACTGGGAAAAAATTTTTGGACATTACAAGTCAGACAAAGGTCTAATCTCTAAAATCTACAAGAAAATCTAACACGTCTACAACAAAAAGACAAATAATCCAATTAAAAAATGGGCAAAGGACACTTCACCAAAGAAGACATTCAAGCGGCCAACAGACACATGACAAAATGCTCTAGCCATTAGAGAAATGCACATCAAAACCACAAGGAGATACCATCTCACCCTGGCATTACTGGCACGAATCAAAAACACTGGAAATAAATGTTGGAGAGGCTGCGGGCAGAACGGAAGTCTTATACACTGCTAGTGGGAATGCAACATGATACAACCATTTTGACAAACAATATGGTGCTTCCTTAGAAAGCTAGGAATAGAAATACTGTACGATAAAGCAATCCCACTCCTAGGAATATATCCCAGAGAAATAAGAGCCGTCACACAAATAGACATATGTACACTCATGCTCACTGCAGCATTGTTCACAATAGTAAAAAGATGGAAACAACCCAGATGCCCATCAACAGATGAGTGGATAAACAAAATTATGGTACATACACACAATGGAGTATTATGCAACAATAAAGAATGATGAATCTGTGAAGCATCTCCTAACATGGATAAAACTGGAGGACATTATGCTGAGTGAAATAAGTCAATCACAAAAAGACAAGTATTGTATGAGACCTCTACTGTAAAAATTCATGAAAAGGTTTACACACGAAAAACAAACTTTGATGGTTACGAGGCATGGGAGGTGTGTGTGTGGGGGGGGGTAAATACAAGATAGACAATAGATAAGTGACAACTTTGGTGAACAGTAAGACAGTACACAATACTGGGGAAGCCGGTACAACTTGTACAAGGAAAGGTTGTGGAAGCTCCACAGACACACCCAAACTCCCTGAGGGACTGAATTGCTGGGCTGAGGGCTGTGGGGACCATGGTCTTGGGGAATATCTAGCTCAACTGGCATATCACAGTTTATAAAGAAAGTGTTCTACATTCTACCCTGGTGAGTAGCATCTGGGGTCTTAAAAGCCTGTGAGCAGCCATCTAAGATACTCCACTGGTCTCACCCCTTTGGAAGCAAGGGAGAATGAAGAAAACAAGACACAACGGAAAGATTAGTCAAAGGACTAATGGGCCACAACTTTCCAAGGCCTCCACCAGACTGAGTCCAGTACAACTAGATGGTGCCTGGCTACCATCGATTGCTCTGATAGGGATCACAACAGAGGGTCCTGAGAGAGCTGGAGAAAAATGTAGAACAAAATTCTAACTCACAAAAAAAGATCAGACTTACTGGCCTGACAGAGACTGGAGAAACCCTGAGAGCATGGCCCCCCACCAATGTCAGCTCAGTAACGAAGTTACTCCCGAGGTTCACCCTTCAGCCAAAGACTAGACAGTCCCATAAAACTAAACGAAACTAATGGGGCACAACAGCCCAGGGACAAGGACTAGAAGGCAGGAGGGGACAGGAAAGCTGGTAATAGGGAACCCAAGGTTGAGAAGGGAGAGTGTTGACATGTCATGGGGTTGTTAACCAATGTCATAAAACAATATGTGTACTGTTTAATGAGAAACTATTTGTTTTGTAAACCTTCATCTAAAGTACAATAAAAACAAAAGAATACTCAGCCAGTAGGACACATGAGTCTTGATACATGCTACAATATTGCTGGAGCTAGAAGACATTATACTGAGTGAAATAAGCCAATCCCAAAGGGCAAATATTGTATGACCTCACTTACATAAAAATACAAGAAAAGACAAATGTATAGAGAACAAAGTCTATTAGTGGTTACCAGGGGCGAAAGGGAGGGGGAAAAGGGGAGGTTAGCTGTGATGGAAGTATCGCATTAAGGGTAGGGTTGTGCAGCCAATTATTGTAATGGCTGTCAATAAACTGTACACCTGTAAAAAGCTGAACTGTCAAAAGTTGTGTGATATATTTACAACGACAAGAAAAAAAGAAAGAGTAGGTGCTGAGGCTGATTATGTGCAACCAAAAACCTCACGGGATTTCGTTGGCTTAGATGTTTAGGGCCATGGTTTCATGGGACATCCCAGTTAGCTGGCCTATTAACATGTTTAGTATCTATGTTCTATATCCTAGTTTGATGCCTAGCACCTGGAGTCTTAAAAGCTTGCCAGCAGCCATCTAAAGCACAACAACTGGTGTCTATTCGCCTGGGACAGACGAAGGAGAGTCAGGAACAGGAAGAGAAAATGGAATGTGTGGCTGATTGCCTCTGAACCAGTTCTGCCTCCTTTGCCATGAGACCAGAAGAGCTTGATGGTGCCCAGCTACCATTACTGAACATATTGATCAAAGATTCTACAGAAAAATCCTGATCAAAAGAGGGTAAATGCAGAATAGAATTTCAAATTCTGATGGACTCCAGACTTCCTGGAACCATGAAGGTTGGATGAACCCCTTGAAACTACTGCCCTGAGAAATTCTTTAAACGGTAAACCAAAAACATCCCCCGAAGTCTTCTTGAAACCAAACAATAGTTTGGCTTAACTAGTAAAAAAAAGTCTGCCTTGAATATTATGCTCTTTTTAGAACTATCAGTAGGGATCAAATTGACAATTGATAGGAACCTTGGGGAGCAGTAAATTTATGTCAATGGAGGAGGAACAACTCAGAAAAGGAGGATGAGAATGGTTACCTAACTCCAAGAATGTAATCAATGCCAGTAAATGGTACATGTACAAACTGTTGGAATATGTTTTGCTGTGTATATTCTCAACAACAACAAAATAAATACAATTATATTTTTAAAAATCTGTCACGTCATCCCTTAAACGCTTAAAAATTAGTCTTTATTTGTACATTTGGCATATGACAAAGGTGAACCCACTTTAAACAGGTTTACTTGATAACAAAGTATCTAGAACTTAGCAAGCAATTAGGTAGGTCAATACTATAGATCAAAACCATTATTTCGGAACCTCTGTGAAATGTGGAAAGTGATCAGCTCTAAAAGGCCAATTGGAGAAAGCAGAGGGATGGGTGCCGCAACAATGTTGAAGTACACGTCAAATACGCAGCTAAACAAACAAACCAAACCCGTTGCCGCAGAGTCGATTCCGACTCAAAGGCGGCTACTGCTTCTCTAACATCTTCACTGGAGCCCGTGGGCTCACAGCTCCGCGCCGCCCGCTGTCCGACGCACTCTACCGCAGTCGGAGCGCACCTCCCGGGCTTGCGAGACCTGACGCCTGCTCGTGACGCTCCGGCACTACTCTGGTAGTGAGGCTTCGACCCAGCGCGCTGACGCCAGGGAGAGGGCCAATCCCAACAGCCCGGGAAGAGTGAGGAGCCTTCCATCAGCATTCGCTCACTCACCTGCTTCCGGATGTACGGCAGCCTAAGAGCGGTTCCTGCTCAGCCTCAGTTTCCAGGCTCGCCATAGTTACAGCCCCCAACCGGTGGCGTGCGGCCACCTCTCGCGACACCTCCTTCTACACTAGGCAGTCTGAAGCTGTCAAACAAGCCTGGAAGTGCGCGTGCGTGCCCGGACCCAGAAGTGGGCGGAGCGCCCCGAGGTCAGAGACTGGGTTATGCGAAGACGAAGAGGCACGCGGCAGGGAGGGATCCGGGTCCGCGCAACTGCTGCCCACTGGGGCTTCGTATCCCAGTCACTCGTTTTTCTCGGTTGGTCTGCGTCTCCCAGCCGTAGGGCTCGGGGCGTGTCCAAACGGCCGCCCCGCCCCGAGCTCGTCCGCCTCTCTTGGCTTCGCTCCTGCTGCTTCTCACATCCGTTCTTGAAGAGGCTGCGGGGGCAGGGAGTGGGGCACGGAGGGAACGAAAGTCCCGAGAGTCCTGGGAGCGGCGGCGCTGGGAGGCTAGGCCGGCTCCGCAGCAGGCGCCCGCCGGGCGGACAGTGAGTAAGTTGCAGACCTAGGCCTCGCTTCCCGCGCTTCTTCGCTCGCCTAGTACGTGACGGGTGGCAGGGACTCTAGGGGGAGCGGGACGAAGCCGGGGACGCTGGGGTCCCAGAGCGCGGGGCGAGGCTGGAGGCGAAGTCCGGTTCCGGGGCGCGTTCGGGCGGGTCAAGTTGAGGTGGGCGTGCGGGCGATGGCTTCCGCCTTTGGAAGGTGGAGGTGACCGCGCGCCCTCGCCCTCTTGCTCGGCTAACTACAAAGGCACCTTACCCGTGACACCTTGTCAGCGTGTAGGTGGGGTTCGGCCTCTCTAACTTGCAGGACCCGCATTCAGCATCCCGCTGCGCCGCCTGCGGTCTCAGCCTTGCAAGATGCTTCTCAGAAGGGCCTGAGGTAGAAAACCGGGAGGTAGAAAAGCCACAGCACGTGCTTAGCAATTACCAGATCCTTTCATTAAGGAAGATGACATTTTTAGAAAATACGAGTTTTTCTCAGATTCCGATGCTGTTCCTTTCCTGATGCTTCATTATTAATTTCTTACTTCTGCAACGAGTAAGCTTTCTTTAACTGTTGGTGACAGTAGTCATTATGTCGCATGATTACTGTTTTATTAGCACTAGATACATTCTCATGTGATTTCATTCGGTCATAACTGTCCTATGAGAAAAGTAAAGCAGACACATTTCTGTTTTACAGAGAACTAAGGTCCAGAGAAGTTGATAACTTATCCACAGTCACTCGGTGTGGAAGTGACAAAGCTGGGATTCAAACTCACTTATTTTCAATAAATATTTATCAGCACTTCCTCTGGGCCAGGTCCTGTACTAGGTATACGTTGTGTGTGGCATAGTATGCCATCACCTCTGATTTTTGTCTCCTTTGTAATCTTGTATCTGTCAGGCACATTTCACTGGTGAACAGCTAAACTTGAACTGTTTTCTATTAGCTGAGAATTATCTTCTGATACAGACCTGACATTTGGATTCAGGTCTTGCAAATTCATCTGTAACAACTCACAAAAACACATCAGATTTCCTATAATTGATTTCAAGGAGGTACATGGGTAGAAAACTTGGTATTTTCTTGCCATAACTTTGCACAAAGCTTTGCTGTGTCGTGGTAGTCTTCTCTTTTAATCCCTGGAGTCTAGCACAGTGTATAAAACATAGTGGGCAAAAGAATGTTTAACCAATACAGCATCTAGGAGAGTGGTGTCCTCTTTGGGAAGTAGGTTGCCAGGCCTTTCTTCCAAGGTGTCTCTGGATTTGAACCGCCAGCCTTTCAGTTAGTAACTGAGCACTTAACCATTTGTGCCACTCAGAGACTCCACATATAGTTGGTATCTGTCTCAAAAGCATAAATGAAAAAAAAAAAAAGCTACTATGTACAAGAACTTCACCCTACAAAAAAGGAGACTTAATTTTTTATCTCATAATCACTTCTAAATCACTTCTTTCAAAGAATCGTTCAAACAGCAATGTACATATTTATATATGTTGAATGAATGCTTATCGAATTACCTCATTTTATCCCTACAACAATCCTGTGGGGTGGGAATTGTCTCAAGTTTACAGGTAAATTGAGTGCAGAGACATTAAATAACTTGTCTGGGGTCACCTAGCTAACAAGCAACAGAGCTAGAATCCACGAAACACAGGTCTCCTGACTACCACCAGGCTTCCTGTGAAAAGAACAACAAAAGAATCTTTTCCCATATCTTAAAAAAATATCAAAACAAGTATTTCCATTTTTATGTAAATGAAATAATTTGCTACCATGTATTAGACTAGGTCTTATTTCCCTTTTATAGGTTAAGGCTTACTCATGGTCACAGAGCTAGTGGAGGAACCCAGGTCTTCTGACGCTGCTATTTTCCACTGCTGCCTCCAAGTGATGACTTCAGACCACAAATAAGCTCTGTGTATTATAACAATAGAAAAAAGAAAAAAAATTTTCTTAGGAACACACACGCATAGGATCCAAAGTCAACATTAAAAAATTAACTTATTTTAAAGCCCATGGAAAAGAGGAGCTGAGTTGGAAAAGAGAGTCTTTGCTGAATGTTTCACCCAAGGATGTGAGACAACCCACCTGATGGATTTTCTTAGATGACTGCTCAGAATAGATATCCACCCCACAAAACAAATGAACACATACCTATTTTCCTGCTTTTCTCCGGTATAAGGTAAAAGGAATTACATTCGTTAAACTAGGGCAGTATATTTTAACAGCGAATATCTAAACCCTTTTTCAGCTACTTAAACTTGTATTGAAAAGAAGCGATTTAAAAGTAGTTATAAGATAAAAAATTAGATCTGCTTTTTCGTAGGGTGAAGTTCTTGTGCATAGTAGCTTTTTTTTTTTTCATTTATGCCTTTGAGATAGATACCAACTATATGAGGAGTCTCTGGGTGGCACAAATGGCTAAGTGCTCGGTTACTGACTGAAAGGGTGGCAGTTCAAATCCACTCAAAGACACCTTGGAAGAAAGGCCCGGCAACCTACTTCCCAAAGAGCACAGCCATTGAGAACCCTATGGAGCACAGTTCTACTCTGAAACACAGAGGGGTTGCCATAAGTTGGAATTGATGGCAACTGTTTTTTTGTTGTTATTTTTGGTTTTGTTTTTAATATGAGGATATGGGTCCAGAAAAAAAATTAGGGTTGAATTGCTTAAATTCTTAGGTACCAGAGTGATAGGAAATAGAAGTACTAGATGGTGTAATAGATTTTGAGCACCACTTTAGCAATAGAGCTCATTTCTAGAAATGACTTGGCACCGTACTAGACCTTCTATTTTTGTTTCACTTTGTTTTTCCCTTTCACTTGGGTTATATAAAAGCATAGGCGACAGTCATGTCAGTTTGGCTTGATCCATACTTCAAAAGTGGGTCCTGTTTCTGCAGAAGCTCATTGGTGTCAGTCCAGACTGATGTGGGGGCTTTACGTATCTGGCATGGCTCCAGGTTATGCCTCTTTTTTTTGGAAACTTGAGTTGTTTCTGACAACTTTGTCTTTACCGCTGGCTTGGATTATTTTCTGTCTTTGGTGGCAGTGGACACCCTGAACCCAGCCAGTCCTGCCTAGAAGGACCTACATGTTTAGAAGGTCCCGGAAACACCTGGACTTTTATATTGTTCTTAGGCTGAAATGGGATTTAAGAAGAACTATAGGGTTGTCTGTGAGTCGGAATCGACTTGAGGGAAGTGAGTTTGGTTTTTTTTTTTTTTTGGATAGTGTTGTGATGGCAACGGGATGTAACCTCAAACCTGCAGAGTTCACCAGAACCAAATTTATATTGAGCTATGTGTGTCTTTGATTTGCCTTCTGTTCCTCATTGGTCAGTGGTTTACTGGCAGGTAAATATGGCAAGGAGTATGCAAGCTCTAGATTTGGAGAACTGATACTTCTGGCCTGTAATATACGGAATTCAAGTTATTTGTGAAGCTTTTCCAGTGTAGAGTTGAAAATTAGGAATGAGTAAGAAATTTAGGCGCATAATACATATATAACACTTTACAAAATATTTGAAAAATTCATTGTTTTCGTATCCTTTCTGCCTCCATTGCAACCTTCTACTTCTGAATGTTTTGTCTTCCTTTATTTTTTATCTACTACTGACCAAGAAGAATATTACAGTTTAGAAAAATGGAATGTCTCATGAACAGGTTAGTACTTTTCTTCTTACAGTAAAATATGAGTGTTTGAATTTTTTTTTTTAACTAACATGGAATCTGCCTATTGTTGTTGATGTCATGGATATTAAAGTGATCTGCTCCTTTTCCTGTCGTTATTTAATAAATATACACCAAAAAATGTATCAATGCCATATATTTTAACAGTTCCAGGAATGCTTATGAAGCAGAATTATTAAAACCATGATTCATCACTCAGAATGCTCTCTGCTTAAGCTATAGAACCCCCCAGAATAGGCTTGCATATCTAAATATATCCAAAGAGTTGGCTTCATATTTGGAATGTGTAACAGTAATTTAGAATTAAGGAAACACTAGTCAAGAAATTTTAACATATATATATACTTTGTGCTTGGCTCCTTTAATGTTCTACATACACTTGATTTTAATAATTGCACTAATATAGATAAAATATAAGGAGCCCTGGTGGCACAGTGGTTAAGTGCTCGGCTGCTAACCAGAAGGTCCATGGTTCGAACCCACCAGCCTCTCTGCAGAAGGAAGATGTGGCAGTCTGCTTCTGTAAAGATTACAGCTTTGTAATCTCTATCCATATTATTTCTGTCCTATAGGGTTGCTATGAGTCAGAATCATAGCAGCAACTGGTAGATAATGTGTATAATGAAGACAGCATTTCAGAAACCAGTTTGCCTTTTACTATTTGTTCACTGATTAAAGAACAAAATACTAAGAGGCACGGGCTTTAAGTGAATGGAAATATATAAACCTTATTTAGACAAACTTTTAAGAGCGCGTTTATATATAAACAAATGTTTATTCAGGTCTAAGGAAAGACTGCCATATCTTTCTCCCATGGAGAGGCTAGTGGGTTCAAACTGCTGACCTTTCAGTTCGCAGCTGAACACTTAACCACTGCGCCACCAGGGCTCCTCAGTCACTTATAAACAAATGTTTATTTTAGGCCTAAGGAACCCACCTCCACCCCACCCCCCCACTGGGGAGGGGTAAATGGTAAGAAGGTAATTGCCACCTGGTATTGAAAATCCTGAGGGTGTCAGCCCAGACATTCTGCTCAAAGAATAAGAAACACAATTGATTTCTTCCAATATGGTGAACAGTCTTTAAAGTGGCCCCCATAATCCCTGCCTTGTTCACACTTTTCTGTAATCCTCTCCTCTTGAGTGTGAGCAGCCCTGTGACTTGTCTTCTAATAGAATATGGTTGTCACTCCCATGGTTGTATTAAGTTATATAAGACTGCTTCTTGCTAGCACACTCACTTTCATTCTCCTGCTGGCCTTCAAGAAGTAAGCCATAAACTGCCTATGAAGAGAGCCATGTGGCACAGAACTGTGGGCAGCTTTGAGGAGCTGAGGATGGCCTCTGGCTGACAGACAACAAGGAAATGAATTCTGCCAATAACCTGAGTGAGTTTGGAAGTGGGTTCTCCATTTAAGCTCCTAGATGAGAATGAAGCCCAAGTGACACCATGATTGTACCCAGGTGAGACCCTGGAGGAGAAAACTTAGCTAGGCAGTGCCCAGACGCCTGACCTCCAGAAATTGTAAGATAATAAATGTGTGTTGTTTTAAGCCAACAAGTTTCTGGTAATTTGTTACACGGCAATAGATAACTAATATACCCAGCTTTATTCTTCTTCAGGGATTCTTGATAAACTACTCTTAATGTTAAGAAAAAGAGGTGGGATGGAGAAAAACAAACTAGGTTCAAGAGATTTGTTCTTCATATTTAAGAGATTTGTTCTTCAACTTCTTATATTTAAAGGCTTTAGATAAGTCTTCATATATTTAAGTTATGCAATGGCCTTTTTTTGAGGAGAATAGTACTAGCTTTGAGTTTTGGTCTAAGGTCAATAGAATAATAAACAACAGGTAGTCCCCGACTTATGATGTATACAAGTTTTGACGAACCGCACTTATGACTATCCTTTTTATTTTATCTTTTTGTGATTTGTGTATTTTTTTATGTATGTATGTATGAAAATAGGAGCCCTAGTGATACAGTGGTAGAAGTGCTCGGTTGTTAACCATAAGGCTGGTAGTTCAAACCCACCTGCCACTCCACGGGAGAAAGATGTGGTAGTCTGCTTCTATAAAGGTTTACAGCCTTGGAAACCCCATGGGGAAGTTCTCTGTCCTATAGGGTCGCTGTGAGTTGGAATAGACTCGACAGCAGTGGGATTGGTTTTTGGTTTTAGGTATTAAAATATATCTGTAAGTTTATATGTAATGTTTCCAACCCCCAAAGACAAAGATTGGATTTATAAAGACACTGATAATAAAGGCAATAATAATGAAAACTAAAAAAAAAAAAGCAGATATTTAACTTATTTCAGAACCCACTTATAATGGAATCATTGGAACAGAACCCCATCATAAGTCATTCGATTGTAAGTTGGGGATTACCTGCACTTCTGCTTACTGAGAAAGTTTCAAGAAAAAAGAAAACATGAGTTTTTTTTTCCTCTAAAAATTTTATGAAGACTATCAAATTAACCCTAAATTTTAAATTTTAAGAAGAGAAACAAAAGCATGGCTAATTAAATAGTGTCTATTTTAGATAGAATACTAATTTTAGATCTATCCTATGTCATATTGAAGTCTCTTAAAATCAATATCCACATTATATTTATGCCCATTTTGAAGGATGTGGGAGCCTCGGTGGTGCAATGGTTAAGCACTCGGCTGCTAACTGAAGGGTCAGCGGTTTGAACCCACCAGCCACTCCATGGGAGAAAGATGTGGCAATCTGCTTCCATAAAGATTACAGCCTTGGAAACCCTGTGGGGCAGTTCTACTCTGTCCTATAGGATCACTATGATTCAGAACCAACTCGATGGCAAAGGTTTGGTTTTTTTATGTAAGATGTGGATAACTTGAAATTTTAATAAATATAGTGTTTTATAATTGTATCTTTGCACTTGTGACATTATTGTGACATTTGTGACATACCTATGATTAATTTGATTTTCTACCTCAGTGGTTGGCAAACTGCAGCCATGGACCAAACTGCGTATTTTTATATGGCCTGTAAGCTAAGAAGAGTTTTTACATTTGCACTATATTTGATAATAGGGGACATTAAGTTTTAACCCCAACCAAGAAAAAGAATTCCATTCTTCTCATTAGTAGACCTGTATTACCAAAAAATTATACTCAATTGTTATATTTTGAATTTCCTTGATAAAATTTTTCTCGAAATTAGTTTTCTCTCTTGTTATCTATGTACCTGTGTAATATCTCTATTTTGCCTCCTTGCACTTGAAGCCTGTAATATTTACTATCTGATCCTATACAGAAAAAATTTATAGGATCCCTCCACTAGTCTATCTATAACATTGTTCTTTTGAGACACTAGAAACATTACAACAGAAACTAAAATTTTATGCTCATGTCATCTACTTAATATTTTCCTATGAGGCAGTTCTACTAAGTATTATTTTGTGTAGTTCCTGCCAGTAATTGTATGTTCAGTACAAATTGTTTAAATTTTTTTTTTTTTTTACTTTCAGATTAATATTCTTTCCCAACTAGGATATCTTTACAAAACATTATTCATATATAACCAGAAATCTGTCTTAAAGGCAGAATTTACGGATTGAGAAGCCTAATCCTGTAAGGGTGGTAATGTGTGAAACTTTTTTACTTAATAACTTGTCATCTTAAAAACTCTCAACAAAATAGGAATAGAAGGGAAATTCCTCAGTATAATTAAGGGCGTTTATACAAAGCCAACAGCCAACATCATCCTAAATGGAGAGACTTTGAAAGCATTCCCCTTGAGAACAGAAACCAGACAAGGCTGCCCTTTATCACCACTCTTGTTCAACATTGTGCTGGAGGTTCTAGCCAGAGCAGTTAGGCAAAAAAAAGAAAGAAAGGGCATCCAAACTGGGAAGAAGTCAAAGTATCTCTGTTTGCAGATGATATGATGTTATACACAGAAAACCCCAGAGAATCCACAAGAAAACTACTGTAAATAATTGAAGATTTCAACAAAGTTTCAGGATACAAGATAAACATACAAAAATCAATTGGATTCCTTTACACCAACAAAGAGAACCTCGAAGAGGAAATCAACAAATACCATTTACAATAGCCCTCAAGAAGATAAAATACTTAGGAATAAATCTAACCACAGACGTAAAAGATCTATACAATGAAAACTACAAGACACTACTGCAAGAAGCCAAAAGAAACCTGCGTGAGTGGAAAAACATACCTTGCTCATGGATAGGTAGACTCAACATTGTGAAAATGTCAATTCTACCCAAAGTAATTTACAGATACAATGCAGTCCCAATCCAAATTCCACCAGCATTTTTTAATGAGATGGAGAAACAAATCACCAACTTCATATGGAAAAGGAAGAGGCCCCAAATAAAGCATTACTCAAGAAGGAGAACAAAGTGGGAGGCCTCACACTACCTGATTTTAGAACCTATTATACCACCCCCATAGTCAAAACAGCCTGGTACTGGTATAACCACAGATACATAGGCCAATGGAACAGAATTGAGAATCCAGACATAAATTCATCCGCCTATGAGCAGCTGATGTTTGACAAAGGCCCAAAGTCTGTTAATTGGGGAAAAGACAGTCTCTTTAACAAATGGTGCTGGCATAACTGGATATCTATCAGCAAAAAACTGAAACAAGACCCATTCCTCACACCATGCACAAAAACTAACTCAGAATGGATCAATGATTTAAATATAAAATCGAAAATAATAAAGATCATGGAAGAAAAAATAGGGACAATGCTAGGAACCCTAATACATGGCATAAACACATTACGAACCTTAAGTGACAATGCACAAGCACAAGAAGAGAGACCAGATAAATGGGAGCTCCTAAAAATCAAACACTTATGCTCATCAAAAGACTTCACCAAAAGAGTCAAAAGACACCCTACAGGCTGGGGAAAAAAATTTGGCTACAGCAAATCCAATCAGCATCTAATCTCTAAAATCTACAAGATACTGCAAAACCTCAACAACAAAAAGAGAAATAACCCAATTAAAAAATGGGCGAAGGATATGAACAGGCACTTCACCAGGTAAGATATTCAGGTGGCTAACAGACAAATGAAGAAATGCTCATAATTATTAGCCATTAAGATCAAAACTGTAATGAGATACCATCTCACCCCAACAAGGCTAGCATTAATCCAACAAACACAAAACAATAAGTGCTGGAGAGGTTGTGGAGAGACTGGAACACTTATATACTGTTGGTGGGAATGTAAAATGGTACAACCACTTTGGAAATCAATTTGGCGCATCCTTAAAAGGCTAGAAATAAAAGTACCAGATGATCCAGCTATCCCACTCCTAGGAATATATCCTAGAGAAACAAGAGCCGTCACACGAATAGGTATATGCACACCCATGTTCATCGCAGCACTGTTCACAATAGCCAAAAGATGGAAGCAACCTAAGTGCCTATCGATGGACGAATGGATAAACAAACTATGGTATATCCACACAGTGGAATATTATACAACGATAAAGAACAATGAGGAAGCTGTGAAACATCATATAACTTGGTGGAAGTTAGAACTTATTATGCTGAGTGAATTTAGTCTGTCACAGAAGGACAAATACTGTATAAGACCCCTATTATAAGAACTCAAGAAAAGGTTTAAGCACAGAAGAAAACATTATTTGATGGTTACAAGGGTGGGGAGTGAGTGGGAGGGTTATTTACTAACTAGATAGTAGACAAGAATTATCTTAGGTGAAGGGAAGGACAACACTCACTACAGGGGAAGGCAGCACAACTGGGCTAAACCAAAGGTAAGAAGTTTCCTGAATACAATCAAATACTTTGAGGGATAGAGTAGGAGGGGTAGGGATCTGGGGACCATGCTTTCAGGGGAGATCTAGGTCAATTGGCATAACAAAGCTTATTAAAATGTTCTGCATCCTATTTTGCTGAATGATGTCTGGGATCTTAAAAGCTTGTAAGTGGCCATCTAAGATGCATCAATTGGTCCCAACCACCTGGAATAAAGAAGAATGAAGAACACCAAAGACACAAGGAAAGTAGTAGCCCAAGAGACAGAAAGGGCCACATAAACCAGAGACTTCATCAGCCTGAGACCAGAAGGACTAGATGGTGCCCGGCTACCACCAATGACTGCCCTGACAGGGAACACAACAGAGAGTCCCGGATGGAGCAGGAGAAAGGTGGGGTGCAGAACTCAAATTCTAGTAAGAAGGACAGACTTAATGGTCTGACTGAGACTGGAGGTACCCCAGAAAGCATGGCTCCTTGATTATCAGCCCAGAACTAAAACAGTTTCTGAGGCCAACTCTTCAGACAAGGATTGGGCTGGACTGTGGGACGTAAAGTGATACTCGTGCGGAGTGTGCTTCTTAGCTCAAGTAGATACAAGAGACTAAACGGGCAGCTTCTGTCTGGAGGTGAGATGAGAAGGCAGAGAGGGTTAGGAGCTGGTTGAATGGACATGGGGAATCGGGTGGAAAGGAGGAGTGTGCTGTCACAGTATGTGGAGAGCAATTAGAGTCACATAACAATGTATGTAATAAATTTTTGTATGGGAAAAAAAATACGACTGGGGAAGAGCTGCCTCCTCAATGTAGTGTTGACATTAATGATGTGGATGGAGTTAAGCTTTCAGGACCTTCATTTGTTGATGTGGCACAACTCAAAATGAGAAGAAACCGCTGCAAACATCCATTAATAATTGGAATGTGGAATGTGAGAAGTATGAATCTAGGAGAATTGGAAGTCATCAGAAATGAAATGGAATGCATAAATATCGATATCCTAGACATTAGTGAGCTGAACTGGACTGGTATTGGCCATTTTGAATCAGACAATCGTATGGTTTACTATGCTAGGAATGACAAATTTAAGAGGAATGGCGTTGCATTCATTGTCAAAAAGAACATGTCAGGATCTGTCCTGAAGTACAGTGCTGTCAGGGTTGGATAATATCCACATGCCTACAAGGAAGACCAGTTAATATGACTGTTATTCAGATTTATGCACCAACCACTAAGGCCAAAGATGAATAAATGGAAGATTTTTTTTTTTATCAATTCCTGCAGTCTGAAACTGATTGAACATGCAATCAGGATGCATTGATAATTACTGGTGATTGGAATGTGAAAGTTGGAAACAGAATGATTGGTAGCTGGAAAATATGGCCTTGGTGATAGAAACGATGCTGGAGATTGCATGATAGAATTTTACAAGACCAGTGACTTCTTAATTGCAAATATCTTTTTTCAACAACGTAAATGGCAACTGTACATGTGGACCTCACCAGATGGAATACACAGGAATCAAATTGACTATATCTGTGGAAAGAGATGATGTAAAAGCTCAGTATCATCAGTCAGAACAAGGCCGGGGCTGACTGCGGAACAGACCATCAATTGCTCATATGTAAGTTCAAGTTGAAGCTGAAGAAAATTTGAACAAATCCATGAGAGCCAAAGTACAACCTTGAGTATATCCCACTTCAATTTAGAGATCATCTCAAGAATGGATTTGACGAATTGAACACTAATGACCGAAGACCAGACGAGTTGTGAAATGACGTCAGAGACATCATACATGAGGAAAGCAAGAGGTCATTAAAAAAATAGGAAAGAAAGAAAAGACCAAATGGATGTCAGAAGAGACTTTGAAAGTTGCTCTTGAACGTAGAGTAGCTAAAGTGAATGGAAGAAATGATGAAGTAAAAGAGCTGAACAGAAAATTTCAAAGGGCGGCTCGAGAAGACAGAGTAAAGTATAATGAGATGTGCAAAGATCTGGAATTAGAAAACCAAAAGGTAAGATCACACTTGACATTTCTCTAAGTGAAAGAACTGAAGAAAAAATTGAAGCCTCGAGTTGCAACATTGAAGGATTGATTCTATGGGCAAAATACTGAATGACGCAGGAAGCATCAAAAGATGAATACACAGAGCCACTGTACCAAAAAGAATTGGTTGACGTTCAGTCAATTCAGGAGGTAGCATATGATCAAGAACCAGTGGTACTGAAGGAAGAAGTCCAAGCTACAGTGAAGACATCGGCAAAAAACAAGGCTTCAGGAATTGACGGAATACCAATTGAGATGTTTCAACAAATGGATGCAGCGCTGGAAGTGCTCACTCATTTATGCCAAGAAATTTGGAAGACAGCTACCTGGCCAGCTGACTGGAAAAAAAAAACCCCAAAACCAAACCCGTTGTTGTTGAGTTGATTCCGACTCATAGCAACCCTGTAGGACAGAGTAAAACTGCCCCATAGGGTTTCCAAGGAGCGGTTGGTGGATTTGAACTGTGTGCCTTTTGGTTAGCAGCTGAACTCTTAACCACTGTGCCACAAAGACTTCAAAGAGATCCATGTTTATGCCTATTCCAAAGAAAGGTGATCCAACTGAATGCAGAAATTACTGAACAATATCATTAATATCACATGCAAGCAGAATTTTGCTGAAGATCATTCAAAAGCGATTACAGCAGTACATTGACAGGGAACTGCCAGAAATTCAAGCCAGAAATTAGAAGAGGACATGGAAGGAGGGGTGTCATTGCTGATGTCAGATGGATCCTGGCTGAAAGCAGAGAATACCAGAAAGATGTTTACCTGCATTTTATTGACTATGCAGAGGCGTTCAACTGTGTGGATCATAACAAATTATGGATAACATTGTGAAAAATGGGAATTCCGGAACACTTAATTGTGTTCATGAGGAACCTGTACATAGACAATTAGGCAGTCTTTTGAACAGAACAAGAGGATACTGTGTGGTTTAAAGTCAGAAAAGATGTGTGTCGGGGTTGTATCCTTTCAACTGCATTCTGAGCAAATAATCCAAGAAGCTGGACTATGTAAAGAAGAATGGGGCATCAGGATTGGAGGAAGACTCATTAACAGTCTACAGTATGCAGATGACACAACCTTCCTTGCTGAAAGTGAAGAGGACTTGAAGCACTTACTGGTGAAGATCAAAGACTATAGCCTTCAGTATGGATTACACCTCAACATAAAGTAAACAAACATCCTCACAACTGGACCAATAAGCAACATCATGATAAATGAAGAGAAAAGATTGAAGTTGTCAATGATTTCATTTTACTTGAATCCATAACACCCATGGAAGAAGCAGTTAAGAAATCAAAAGAAGCGTTGCATTGGGCAAATCTGCTGCAAAAGACCTCTTTAAAGTGTTAAAAAGCAAAGATGTCACCTTGAGGACTAAGGTGTGCCTGACCCAAGCCATGGTGTTTTCATTTGCCTTATATGCATGCAAAAGCTGAACAATGAAAAGGAAGACTGAAGAAGAATTGACACTTTAGAGTTGTGTTGCTGAAGAAAATTGAATATATTCTTTTGGCAGTTTGTTCTGCCAAAAGATCAAACAAAACTGTCTTGCAAGAATTACAGCGAGCATGCTTCTTAGAAGGGAGGATGACGAGGCTTCGTCTCACATGCTTTGGACATGTTATCAGGAAGGACCAGTCCCTGGAGAAGGACATCATGCTTGGTAAAGTGGAGGGTCATCAAAAAAGAGGAAGACCCTCAGCGAGATGGATTGACACAGTAGCTTCAACAGTGGCCTCAAGCATGAGAACGATCATGAGGATGCCACAAGACTAGGCAGTGTTTCATTCTGTTGTACATAAAGTTGCTGTTAGTCGGAACCAACTCAATGGTACCTATCAAAAACAACAACAGTAATGTTTTGAAAAGAATCCTTTTTTCTGACCAGTAGGTCTCAACAATGGGCTTAAAATATTCAGTAAACCATGTTGTAAAGAGATGTGCTGTCATCCAGGCTTTGTTCCATTCGTAGAGCACAGGCAGAGTAGATGTAGCATAATTCTTAAGGGCCCTAGGATTTTCAGAGTGGTAAATGCATATTGGCTTCAACTTAAAGTCACCAACTGCATTATCCCCTATCAAGAGAGTCAGCCTGTCCTTTGAAGCTTTGAAGCCAGGCATTGACTTCTCTCTAGGTATGAAAGTACTAGATGGCATCTTCTTCCAATATAAGGCCATTGTATCTACATTGAAAATCTGTTGTTTAGTGTAGCCACCTTCATCAATTAGTTTGGTCTTCTGAATAACTTACTGCAGTTTCTGTATCAGCACTTGCAGCTTCACCTTGCGCTTCTTTGTTATAGAGATGGCTTCTTTCCTTAAAACTCATAAGCCAACCTCTGCTAGCTTTTCTGCAGCTTCCTCACCTCTCTCAGCCTTCACAGAATTGCAGATAGGGCCTTGCTCTGGATTAGGCTTTGGCTTAAGCAAATGTTGTGGCTGGTTTGATCTTCTTTCTAGACCACTAAAACTTTCTCCATATCAGCAATAAGGCTCTTTTGCTTGCTTATCATTTGTATGTTCACTGGGGTAACACTTTTAATTTCCTTCAAAAACTTTTCCTTTGTATTTGCAACTTGGCTAACTCTCTGGCTCAACAGGCCTAGCTTTTGGTCTATATTGGCTTTCCACATGCCTTCCTCATTAAGCTTAATCATTTCTAACTTTTGATTTAAAGTGAGATGTGTGATTGTTCCTTTCACTTGAACACTTAGAGGTCATTGTAGGGTTATTAATTGGCCTAATTTCAGTATTGCCATGCCTTAGGGAATAGGGAGGGCCAAGGAGAGGGAGAGAGAGGGCAGAACAGCCAGTCAGTGGGGTAGTCAGAACATGCACATTCATCGATTAAGTTCGCCATCTTAGATGGGTACAATTCATGGTGCCCCAAAACAATTACAGTAGTATCAAAGATCACTGATCGTAGATCATCATAACAGATATAATAATGAAAAATTTGAAATATTGTGAGAATTACCAAAATATGACACAGAGACGCAAAGTGAGCATATGCTGTTGGAAAAATGGTGCCGATAGACTTGCTTGATGCAGGGGTGCCACAAACCTTCAATTTGTAAAATATGTAGTATCTGTGAATTGCAATAAAGTGAAGCGCAATAAAATGAGGTATATCTGTATCCAGAATATATAAAGAACTGCAATGCAGCAACAAAAGACAAACATCCAATCAGATAATGGCCAAAGGACTTGAAGAGACATTTCACCAAAGAAGATATACAAATTGCCAGTAAGCACATGAAAAGATGCTCAATGTCATTAGTCATTAAGGAAATGTAAATGAAAACCACAATGAGGTATCACTTAACCCCTACTAGGATAACTATTACCAGAAAATTGGAAAACCGCAAGTGTTGGTGAGGATGTGGAGAAATTAGAACTCTTATCCATTGCTGGTAAGATTGTAAAATGGTGCAGCTGCTATGCAAAACATTTTGGCAATTCCTCAAAAAGTTAAACATAGAATTACCATATGACCCAGTGATTCCACTCCTAGATTTATATTGAAAAGACGTGAAAGCAGGGACTCAAACAGATACTTGTACACCCATATTCTTTGCAGCATTTTGCACAGTTGCAAAAAGGTAGACATAACCCAATCATCCATCAACAGATGAATGGATAAATAAAATGTGGTATATACATATGTTATGGATTGAATTGTGTCCTCTAAAAACTTATATTGAAGTCCTAAGCCCTATACCTGTAAATATGACCCTGAATAAGGGTTTCATTTGTATGTTAATGAGGCTATAACCTCATTTGAGAAGGGGGGGGTCCTAAACCTAATCCGTTCTGAGTTGTATCTTATATAAAGGGAAAACAACACAAAAAGAGGCATACACACAGGAGGAGGAGACCATGTGAGGAACTGTCTACAAGCTAAGGAATGTCAAGGAACACCAGGGGCCACCAACCTGAGGCTTCCCTATAAATGATGTCCTGCCTCCAAAACTGTGAGACAATAAATTTCTGTT
This sequence comes from Dugong dugon, assembly GCA_030035585.1. Classification (NCBI taxonomy): domain Eukaryota; kingdom Metazoa; phylum Chordata; class Mammalia; order Sirenia; family Dugongidae; genus Dugong; species Dugong dugon. The sequence goes on along the minus strand of CM057463.1, from coordinate 175,866,140 downwards.
CTTTAAAGATACCGACTTGTGGTATTTTTTGTTATGGCAGCACTAGGAAACTAAGAAAACATACAATGGCATATTATTCAGCCATAAAGAGAAATAAAGTTCTGGCACATGCCACGACCTTGATGAACCTTGAAAGTATTGTACTGAGTGAAATAAGACACAAAAGGACAAATATTGTGTGAACCCACTTATATGTAATATCTAGAATAGGCATAAGCCTAGAGATCAAAATTTATGAGTTGTTACCAGGGCATGATGGAAGTGGGGGCGGGGGTAGTTATTGCTTAAGGGGGTGCTGAGTTTCTGTTAAGACTGATGAAGAATTTGGAAACGGTGATGGTTGCACAGCATGGTGAATGTAAGTAGTGTCACTGGATTGTACATATAAAAATGGTTGAAATGGCAAATGTTTTGTCATAGATATTTTACCAAATAAAAATTTTAAAAAGAAGACAAAAAGTAATTGAATAATACATGGAAATTGGGGGGAATATGGTATTTAATACTGTACTCTATATTACCTAACAAGTATATGCTGAAGGAAGTGCTTATTCTTGGTCCTAACAGTTGTGAGACGCAGTATGCCTGACTTGGTTTTCCTGACCCAGTCATAAAACCAAAGTGCCAGCCCAGTTGATGATGGGTTAGATTGTACACCTATGCAAACAAAGAAGAGCATTAAGTTAGGCTTGTAATTTGTTAAAAATCAAAGAGCAAAAATACAATATGTAAGTGGTGATTACAAAAAAAAAAAAAACATTTGATGCAATGGGTAAGTACTTATTAAAGCTTAATGATGGAAATGCAAATTTCCAGTTTCTCTTATCTAAGTAGAATAAACTCCAGACCTTAAGTAGGTATTGTGCACAAATCAAAACTATAGCATTCAATTTAAAAAGACAGAGGTAGATATTTAAAAAATTAGGAATCTGTGGAAAAGATAAGTGGTATACAAGTGTTTAAGTATTTTCATTCACTGTAGTGTAATTTCAAAAAACAGTTGCCTTCAAGTCACTTCTGACTCACAGTGACCCCATGTGTGTCAGAGTAGATCTGTGCTCCATAGGGTTTTCTGTGGCTGTTTTTTTGGCAGCAGACCACCAGGCCTTTCTTCCAGGGCACCTGTAAGTGAACTTGAACCTCAAGCCTTTTAGTTAGCAGTCAAGCGCATTAACTGTTTGTGCCACTAACTAGATTATCAGTGTTTGTGCCACCCAGGGACTCCTGTAGTGTAGTAGAGAGGAAGTGTAATATACTAGCAAAGATCCTTGAGCCCTGTGCCTAGGATTAAATCTTGGCTCTGCCTGCACTAGCCTTGTGACCTTGGGTAAATAAATCACCTACCCTGTGCCTCAGTTTCTGCACCCATAAAACTGGGATACTAGATTCTACTTCAGAAAGTTGTCAGAAGGCTTAAATGAGAACGTGTGTGTGTGTGTGTGTGTGTATGTGTGTGTGTGTGTGTGTGTGTGTTTAAAAATAGTGCCTGGTGCCTGGCAGATAACATAGTACTGTACATTGAAATCTGTTTTTCTGGGTCTCACAAGTTTTCTGCCTTTGACAGAGTACAGTCTTACTATACTGTCGCTCGTTTTAGCGGAAAATATTTGAGTTTTCCTTTTCAGACAGGTTTCCGCCTTATGCAGGTTCCAGTTGTCACAGATTTTACTGTACTACCTAAGTATTAGCCATTACTGCCTCCATCAGACTGAGTCCAGCACAACTAGATGGCGCCTGGCCACCCCCGACTTCTCTGACAGGGATCACAATAAAGGGTCTTGGACAAGGCTGGAGAAAAATGTAGAACAAAATTCTAAAATTCACAAGAAAAAAAAAAAGACCAGACTTACTGGTCTGACAGAGACTGGAGAAACCCCAAGAGTATGGCCCCCAGGACACCCTTTTAACTCAGTGATGAAGTCACTCCTGAGGTTCACCCTTCAGCCAAAGATTAGACAGGTCCATAAAACCAAACAAGAGTAGGTGGGCACACCAGCCCAGGGGCAAGGACAAGAAGGCAGAAGGGGACAGGAAAGTTGATAATGGGAACCTGAAGTCGAGAAGGGGAGAGTGTTGATGTGTCGTGGGGTTAGCAACCAATGCCACAAAACGATACATGTATTGTTTAATGAGAACCTAGTTTGCTCTGTATACCTTCATCTAAAGTACAATAAAAAAAAATACATATTAGCCACTACTATTGTTAACCAACAAATAATTGGCTACTTACTGTCAGTCACTGTGCTGAGGATAAGATCTTGCCCTAGAGAAATTTAGTAAATTTAGTGAAACTCAGGGTTCTACTTCTCTACTTACATCTTGGTTCTTTTTTTCCGTATCTCTTATCTTATTCCCAAGAGAGTAAATTCAAAGTTTATAGTTTACTGTCAGTCTTTAAACTGATCTGATATTTAAAGAAATGGTTAGAAAGTTGACTTGCAGCATTGATAAAAATAAAATATTTTAAAGCCATTTAAAATTTTGTTTCATAGATGTTTGATTACTACTAATGGGTCTGAGCAAGTTAGATGTTTTATACCGGAGACTTCTCCTCACAAAACTTTTTATCAGAGGATGGGGAAGGCCAGAGGATCTCAAAAGGTAAGCTTTTTTTTAATGAATACTTGTTCTGATTTTTTTGTTTTATTTAATATTTAAAATTTTATTTCAGTTATAAAATCTTTTACTTTCAATTAGATTATCCTGCAAATAAAGCATTAAACTATGTAAAAATAAATTATTTCTTTTTCCCTTTTGTCTTTTTATTTATTTCTCTTTAAGTTTTAGCACATATAATCATAAGTTGGACTATTTTTAAATAATTCAGGTTTTAAAACAAAAAGCTCTCAGAAATGTCAACTGGATTTTTAATTTCAAATATTAAGCCGATTAGAGTTGCATATAATTTCCAGAGACTGAGTTTTCTTTAGTAACCTGAATATGTAATGGCTATAAAACTGGGACACACTAGTATTCATGGGAAAATCTAGACCTAAAAAGATGAATTTTCAGGATTGGTCCCTTTAATTTTGAGTATTATATGTGTTAATTACTTTCTGAACAATGTTATTTCCCACAATTCTCTGAGGAAAAGGATCCAGTTTGGGTGGGGGGGGAGCCTAATATTTTTTCATTAGTGATTAAAATTAAATTTTAACATGACTTATAAACTGGATTTGCTAATTTTTATCATTTTTCATCAGTCTCAATATAATGGGCATAAAAGGTGAATTTTTTCCTTTTTTTTTTTTTGTCCTTTCCAATGATAGACTGTTTGCATTCAGAAAGGTGATTGGAAATCGAGAAAGATGCCAGCATCTGGTTTCAAGTGATTATCCAGTTTACATTGATAAGGTATTCAAAAGAAAGAAATGCAATTATGGAAATTCTGGTTAAACAAATATATGGCAAAAATAGATTGAATGTTGGAGTAAAACAGCAGTAAACCTTAAAACATGAGTATACACCAGAGAGATGCAGATCAAAACCACAATGAAACACCACTTCACTCCCACTAGGATGGCTAAGATTAAAAAAAAAGAAAACAAAATAACAAATGTTAGCGAGAACCTGAGGAAATTGGAAGGAACCCTTACCCATTGCTAGTGGGAATGCAAACTGGTACAGACGTTGTAGAAAATAGTGTGGCGGTTCCTCAAAAAATTAAAAATAGAACTACTGTATGACCCAGCAATTCCACTCCTAGGTATATACCCAAAAGACTTGGAAGCAGAGACTCAGAAAGAGACTTGTACACCAATGTTCATTGCAGCTGTATTCACAATAGCCAAAAGTAGAAACAATCTAAATGCTCATCAACAGATGAATAGATAAGCAAAACGTGGTACATTCATACAATGAAATACTACTCAGCCAGTAGGAGAAATGAAGTGCCTAGGGTCTTAAAAGCTTCCAAGCAGCCATCCAAGGCACAACAATTGCTTTCTATTCACCTGGAGCAACAGAGGAAGGAGGAGAGTCAAGAACAGGAAGAAGAAATGGAATGCGTGGTTAATTGCCTCCATGAACAACTGCCTCCTTTACCATGAGACCGGAAGAACTAGATGATGCCTGGCTACCATTACTAAACATTTTGATCAAAGATTCCATAGCAAAAGCCTGATCAAAAGGGGGAAAATGCAGAACAGAATTTAAAATTAGTATGGACTCTAGACTTTCTGGAGCCATGGAGGCTGGGTGAACCTCTGAAACTGTTGCCCTGAGATAATCTTGAAACCTTAAACCAAAAATATCCCCTGAAGTTATCTTAAAATCGAACAGTAGTTCAGCTTAATTAGTAAAAAAAAAAAAAAAAAGTCCTGGCTTGAGCATTATGCTCTTTTAGGAGCTATATATATAGGGCATCAAATTGACAACTGCAACTTGAAAGAGTAGATAGGAACCTTAGGGGGAAGTGAGTTTATGTTAATGAGGGAGGAACAACTTACAAAAGGAGGGCAAGAATGGTCGCAGGACTCAAACAATGTAATCAGTGTCACTAAATTGTATGTGTAGAAATTGTTGAATTGGTGTTTGTTTTGCTGTGTATATTCCCATCATCAACAACAACAAAATAAATAAAACTTAGAAAAGAATATGTAAACTTAAAAAATGAAAAAAACATGAGTGTAGTATGAATTTCCCATTTAATATTTAAATAATGCCATTTGTACCCTGAATGGATGCTTGTAATAACTGTGTTCATGTATGTTTGGGAACATATAGTTAGTATTTACCTAAACACAAGAAAGTACTTAGAACTGAATCTTTCTGAACCTCATTTTGTATCTTAAGCTCAAAACCAAAAATACCCAACCCATTGCTGTCAATTTGATTCTGACTCCTAGTGACCCGACAGGACGGAGTAGAACCACCTTGTAGTATTTTTAAGGCTGTAAGTCTTTATGGAAGCAGACTGCCACATCTTTCTCCTGTAGAGTAGCTGGTGTGTTTGAACAGCCAACCTTCTGGTTAGCAGCTGAGCCACCAGGGTTAACCACTATGCCACCGGGGTTCCTCTCTCTTTAGGCTCAGGAGAGTTAAATTATTCAACATAACAGAAGATTTGTTAATATTAAAGGAGAATAATCTAGTTAGTGGGGGCAAATGGTAAATGCTTGGCTGCTAACCAAAAGGTTGGTGGTTTGAATACACCCATAGGTACCTCAGAAGAAAGGTCTGGCAGTCTTTTTCCCAAAAAAATCAGCTGTTGAAAACCCTATGGTTAAAAAAGAAAGAAAAAAAAAAGAAAACCCTATGGAGCGCGGATCTACTCTGACACACACAGGATCATCATGAATCAGAATATACTCCACAATAACTGGTTTGATTTCTTTTCTTTCCTTTTTTTTTAAATCTAGTTAGAGAGTCACCACATGAAGAGTTACTTGCAAAATAATGTATAAATTTTAAAACTATAAGAGGCATAAACCAAAAAAACAAACCCGCTGCCGTCGAGTTGATTCTGACTCATAGTGACCCTATAGGACAGAGTAGAACAGCCCCATAACGTTTCCAAGGAGCGGCTGGTAGAATCAAACTGCCCACATTTTGGTAGCTGTGCCACCAAAGGCTCCTTAAGAGGCATAAAAGTGGCTAAAATGGAAAGACTTTTTGGATTAAAAATTTAGTATTATACAGATGTTAGACATTTTGGGCATTTTTAAAAATGCAGTGAAATCCCAATCAGAATATTCATTTAGAATTTCATAAAAGGATCTTAAAGTTGTTTTGGGAAAACATATGAAATTATAATCAGATCAGGAATACTCTGAAAAAGAAAGTGGTAAGGAAAGACTAGTTCAGTCATTTATCAATGGATAGTATAAAACTGCAGTTATGAACACAGCATGATGTTGGTGCAGAAATAAAACATAAGCTAATAAAACCAAATATGGAAATTTAGCACATGATAAAGTACCCTTTTAAGTCAGTTGCAAAAATATGGATTATTCAGTAAATGGTATTGACACAACTAGCTAGTAATTTTGGGTTAAAAAAAAAGATAGATGTACACATCATCCACAGATGTTTAGTTTTGTTTCTGATTTTGATAAATATATCTGGTGTTTTATTGCTAATTTAATTTTGACTATTTATTTTAAAGAAATAACTATTTGAGAGGAAAGTAAGTTTAGGTATTGAATGTTAGCAAATGCCATTTCTATATATGTAAATATCTCATTTTTCTTTCTTTAATCTATTGACATGATTCATTATTACATCAACTAGTTGCCTGATATTGAGCCATTCTAACCTATTAATGTCAACTCTTATTTGATTGTGGCAATTATTTTGTAATTTGTTTATAAGTTGTTGTTATGATTTTTTTATATTGTTGCATATTGTCGAATTCTTCTAACTAGTATTTCATTTTGTGTTATTGCATCTCAGTGTATAAGTGAGATTCATTTGTAGTTTATTTTCCCAACTAGACTGTAATAAAGAATGTAGAAGGAAAAGAAATGCATGTGGGGAAGAGGCATGTAAGCATCTATAATAGACCAAGATATCTTAGTCTACATGCATACATCTTGATTTTGCTTTTCTTTTAGATTGAGGAGCAGTCAGACTGTAAGATCCTAGATGGACACTTTGTCTCCCCCATGGCACATTATGTGCCTGATATCATGCCAGTTGAGTCTGTTATTGCAAGGTAAGAATTTTTGTTCAGAAGATGAATTAAAGTAATAAGTTATTTATGTTCATTTGAAAATATATTAATACCAGTTCCATGTTATTTCACATTATCTTAAAAAAGAACCAAACCCACTGCCGTCAAGTGAATTCCGACTCATATTAACCCTATAGGACAGAATAGAACTGCCCCGTAGGGTTTCAAAAGCTGTTGCCTTTACAGAAGCAGACTGCCACATCTTTCTTCCACAGGCTGGCTGGTGAGTTTGAACCACTAACCTTTAGGTTAGCAGCTGAGTGCTTAACCACTTCACCACCAGGACTCCTTTCCAAAGTACTTAGCAGGCTTAAACTATTGAAAAGGCAGAATTACAAGGTATTTCTTCTAAGAACATATAGTAGTGTACGTGCAAGGATGTTCATTGAAGCATTGTTTATAATTGCAACAATAGGGGATTAATTACTTATTCATACCGTGAATACTATTCTTGACATGGAAATATGGTCACAATATGTGAAAGTTTAAGAAGATATTACAAAAGATTGTTTAATTCCTTTTTTGTCAGACACAAGCATGTACTCACAAACACAGAAAAGTTTCCAAAGGATATTTATGAATGGGCCAACCCTGATTAACTCTGAGTGGAGAGGTTGTGACTTTTAAAATTTCAGTGTTAAATTTTTCTACAGTTAGAATGTGTTGCTTTTATAATAGGATGAAAAAGATATTTTTAATTGAAGAAACTAAAGAACATGTAGTAATTTGTACTGAACAGACTTCATAGTTTTACTAAATATAGCTTCTCAGGATGATTTGTAATCAGCACATCAGTTTGTGACTATAAATGGATATACTAAAATATCTGATTTTTTTAAGTAGTTAATTACACAATAATTGAAACTTGGCTTTTTTGATACTTTCTGTTGAAACATTCATTATAAATAGTAGAGGTCAATTTTAGCCCAATCTTGTTGTTAATGGGGCTTTTTAAATTGTTTTTAATCTAAATTAGTTTTGAAGTTAGGTCTTTCTGTGGTTTTCTATTTTATGCTTTTTTCTAATTCTGTTTATTTAAAAGGAACAAGATACTTTACTTTTTTATCTGCGTTGTTGATAATAAACCATTTGCTGCTTCTGGTAAGTGGTTTCTCTTTTTAAGACTTTTGTTTGAAAAAGCAATGATAAAATAACAATGATACATGTATGTGCATGTGAAAAATCCTTCAGTCAAGAAGAGATTATTCTGTAATGTAAACATACCTAAACTACCATGTAAGTGCATTGGAATTCTGAATTATTCAGCCTGTTAAGTGTGAACTAACAGAATAGCAGTTTGATAGACCTGATTTTCAACTATTGTAGTCAGCTGTTTATTATTTTGTTAACCCTAAGGTATTATTTTAAATTTGTACTTTTTTCTGTTAATAAATTCAGAATGAAAGGCAAGTAGTATCATGTAGTAGAAAGAACCAGGACTTTGGAATTAAACAGACCTGGGTCTGAACCCTGACTCTGTTACTTATTGATGTAATGACTTTTGGTCAGTTACTTAATCTCTGAACTAGGCTTTATAAAGTAGAAATAGTAACACTTAACTCATAGGGTTGTCAAAATGGATAAATGAGATAAGGAACGAAAATAGTGTGCAGGCAATCTGAAAAGCACTAAATAAATGGTAGCCTGAAACTACAGAGTGTAGAAGGAAGAGAAATTTTAGATTTCTAGATGTCATCAGTTAAATTCCATTCTTGTAGATTCTCCACCTTATATGGAAAGCCAAACATGTTACTAGCATAAACAAAGGAGGAAAATTGTGTTCTTTGACTCAGTCTAAGAAATAATCTTCAACATCTACTGGGAATTAAGGAGGCGTTCTTTCTAGCTGGTGACAAGAATGGGAAAACATGACTTCCTGTCTCTGCAGTGGCATATTTTTACAGCATAACTTATTTTGTTGAAATTCTATAAATTCCCAAATCATGCACGTTGCAACTTTTTTTTCCCCTTATCATTTTGGATATTATTTTTTTATTGCGTTAAAAAATTAGAAAATACAAAGAATAAAATTATTGGTAATTCCAGCAAGGAGGGATAACTCCCATTTCATGTATTTCCTTCTAGTCTTTTTCTTACGTATTCACATACAGATTTGCTTGTTTTCTCTTTCTCTTTGACCTAATAATTAATCAATGAATACGTAGTCTGTCACCATGCCAATGGCTACTTGACATACCATACTGTAACTACCACAATTTACTAATTCTTTATAATGGACATTTAAATGGCATTATTTTTCATTATTATAAACAGCATCACAATGAACATCTTTGTATACACCTCTTTACCTACTATTTGATTATTTTCTTGCCATAAGTTTCTAAAAATAGATCTTCTGGCTTTATAAGATTTCCACAGATTTTAAGATTTGTAATCATATTGCCAAGTGACAGATGTGTTTAATTTACATTCACCAGAGGTTTAAAGAGTGCCGCATTCCCTTACCAACACTGCATATTGGCATCTTTTAAATCTTTGCCAATAGAACAGGCATTTTTAAATATAAGCAGGAACAGTGTTAGTAAAGGCAAATATGCTAAAGCTTAGATTAACCTACAAAGAGAACCTATCTGACCTATTGTCATTTGATTCTTTACCCATGACCCTGTCTCTTCTTCTGATAGAGTTTCTCCTTTTATCGTTGTTAAGTGGCAATGAGTCGAGACTCATAGGACACCATGTGACAGAATATAACTGCTCCATAGGGTTTTCTTGGCTCTAATCTTTACGGGAGCAGACCACCAGGTCTTTCGCCCATGGAGCCACTGGGTGGGTTCAAACTGCCAACCTTTTAGTTAGCAGCTGAGTGCTTAAGCATTGTGCCACCGGGCAAACAAAATAAGGGTATTCAAGCATTCTTTCTCCTTACTTAAAAAAAAAAAAAAAAAAAAAACTATTGCCATCGAGTCGATTCCCCATTCAAAGCAACCCTGTAGGACAGAGTAGAACTGACTGCCCTATATGGTTTCCAAGACTGTATATCTCTACGGAAGCAGACTGCCACACCTTTCTCCCGTGGAGCAGCTGGTGGGTCAAACTGCTGACCTTTCGGTTAGCAGCCTAGTGCCTTAACCACTGTGCCACCGGGACTCCTTTCTTCCTTACTTGGTGGTTGAATTCTGTTGAAAGTCCTTGTGTAACGACAGGGCATATAGACCACAGTAAATGGATTTCCCTATGTATTGTGAAATATCTAATTAGTTATCATGTGTTTGTGGATACTCCATTTTGGAAATATACTTAAGCCAAAATTTTAAATTATAATATTTTTAAACATAGTACTAATTTGTAAATTACTTAATAATTTTAAATAAATTTATACTAATGTGATATAGTTTAATGTTCAAATTTTACCAAACATTAAATTTCAGTAAAAAATTAAGGCAAATTTAATGTTAGTCTTCTGCTGGAATATTAATATTTCTGCAGGGATAATTTATATGTCTTCTATGAGAACTTTAATTTTTTAAAGTTACAGATCAAAAATAATTTTTAAATAATTGGATTTAGATTTTTGAAAATTATATGAATGACTAGAGATAAGTCACTCATTTTAAATTATGCATATTTTCAAATAAAATACTCCTAGTGTTAATGAAATTTTACTCCATTTATAGAAATGTATGTATCTATATATATGTATGTGCGTATAATAAAACCAGCTTTCCTTGTTTTCAGCATTAAGTTGCTGAGTGTAAATTTTTATTTGACATTCCAAACTGTACCAAAGAAGAAGTAAATTATTATTTAACTAACAAAATGCATAGAATTCATATTATGATTTCATGCTTAATACATAATAAAGCTTGACAAAATGTCCCAAGAAATAGATATATCATTATGATAAAAGGGTCAATTCGTCAAGAATACATGACAGTCCTAAATATAATACACCAAAAACAGAACTTCAAATACATGAAAGAAAAAACTCCTTGGAGGTAACCACTTATAACTAATAACTTACAGATCTTTTGGTATTCAACTCCATAACTCTGGAAATATGCAGTACTTCTTTCCTGTAGTCCTCAATTTACCAGTGTTACACAGTATCAGTTGATTTCTGCTTTGGTTGATAAGGAATGTAGTGCACTCATTTCTGAAATCCTGCCAGTAAATTTTTACTTTAGTTCTTTTGTTGGTTATCTTTATGGCTATCAGTAATATACTTTATTTCCTGATCCTTTAATTTTTGGACAGACTCTTTCATTTCTCATTGTTTAGAACAAGAAAATTAGTGCTTCTGCATTTTCTTCTGCCTCTCTTCCACCTAACCTACTTCTCATCCTCTTTATAACTTACTGTTACTTTTACATTATTGACATTTATAGCATTTACATTCTACTCTGTAACTACAAGAGGCCGTGTAGCATGGTGTTTAAGAGCTATAGTTTGGAACCAGACTACCTAGGTTTGAATTCTGCTCCACTATATCTAGCTAAGACCTTGGGCAAGTTACTTAACCTTTATGTATTTCAGTTTCATCATCTGTAAACTGGGAATAATAATAGTACCTACCTCCTGGGATGGTCGTGAGAATCAAATAAATCAATTCATCCAAAGCACATAAAGCAGTGTTTGGCTCATAATAAATATTATGTAAATAGTACTTACTGTGGCTTTTATTTTATGATAATTTTTATATGCTTTGTCTTATATTGAGTAAGTGTTGAAAACCAATCAAATTTAGAATATTATGAAGTTTAAAAGAAATGTGCTTGGCAAAATATATTCATAGGGGGTTATAATTCAATGTCACTAAACCTGTAATACTTGAAGGATAATAAAACTAACAAAAAATGGGAAGGGGCAGAAAGAGATAAGAGGGTAACGTCTTGTAATTTTTTAAAATAACTATTATATATCTTCAAGGAGCCCTGGTGGCACAGTGGCTAAAAGCGCTTGGCTGCTAACCAAAAAGTCAGCAGTTTGAACCCACTAGCCTCTCCTCGGGAGAAAGATGTGGTAGTTTGCCTCCGTAAAGGTGACAGCCTTGGAAAACCTGTGGGGCAGTTCTACTCTGTCCTCTAGGGTCTCTATGAGTTGGAATCGACTCGATGTCAGTGGGGGTGGGTATTACATGTCTTCACATTAACATTTATGTAATCTAGTTTCTTAAATCAGTGAATGTACAATGTTTTTGAAGCCTCTAGTCAAACATTAATTTAATTAGTCAATTGTAATTTGAATGTTCAAGGTCTGAATAATCTTTTCTGTCAAATAATTTAATTATGAAACATTTAAAAATTGTATTGAAAGCGTTATAAACATAATCTCACTGTTTTTTTTTTTATAATAGGTTCCAATTTATTGTGCCTAAAGAATGGAAAAGCAAATACAGACCAGTATGTATTCATCTTGCTGGAACAGGAGATCATGTAAGACTTTATTATAACACCTTAATCCCGAAATAATTTGTTAACATATTCTCTTTATCAGATGTGGTTATTACATTCTTTAATTATGTCATCTTTTCTTTCCTTAGCATTATTGGAGGCGAAGAACATTGATGGCTCGTCCTATGATTAAAGAAGCTCGAATGGCTTCTTTGTTATTAGAAAACCCTTATTATATCCTCTTGTGATAACTAAGAAATGTTTTGTTTATTTATTTACTTAATTATCAAAAGAAAGGATACAGGGTAAACAGCATTCTAAACTAGTTAAATTTAGTAGTTGGTTCAGAAAATACTTAAGCAAGAGTGAAAAATTGATTCATGACTTTTAAAAACCAACAAGGATTATAAAAAAAAAAATCGTACTTCTTTTTCTGGTGAGAGTTATGCTAGATTTTAATATCAGTAAGTCCAGTGTTTGCTATTTAAGGAAACCCTTGTGTTTTAAATGCATTTACAGTATCAGCTGAGGTTTAGAACAGTTCTTAATTTTCAAGATGATGTCAGACTTTTCAAAGAAGACACGAAACTGATGCACAGATATAAAGAAATGTTCAACATTAATGGTAATAAAAAATGTAAAATTAAAGCAACAATTAATAAAAGATTTTAAAAATAAAACAGTACTTGTGAGGCTATTGTGAGATGGGTACTCTCATTCCTGATAACTAAAACTCCTTTGGGAAAGCATGTTTACCATATGTATCAGGAGCCTTAAAATACCTTACATCACTTTACAAAGTGATTTTGATTCTGGGAAATTTGTTTTAAGGATAAGACACTGAGAGAAGAGAAAACTTAAACATATTTATATAGCTTTATTTATAATACTTAAATTCTAGAAATAGCTTAAATGTCTAACAATAGAGAAATGGTTGAGTAAACTGTGGTTCATAATATTGGAATATTATGCAGTAGATTGTGCTTCATTTACTGGTCTACCACTTACTGCTTGTATGACCTTGGACCTCTTATTTAACCTTCCAGTACCTCAGTTTTCTCTTTGATAAGTAGGAATAAGCTCTTAAGTTAGTCAGAGGATTAAATACTTAATATTGCCTAGAACAGTGCCTGGTAAATAGTAAGCATTCAGTAAGTTTTAATTGTTAGTTATTATTTAAAAGTTTATAAGAATGTACAAAAAGTAATTATGATGCAAAAATAAGGGATATAAAACTCTATGATGTGATGCAGTTACGCATAAAAATCTACAAACAGAAAATCCAAAACAAAAACCGTACAAAAGGAAAGCTATGGGAAATAAATAACATCAAAATGATTGTCTGTAGTCTTTCCTCTATCTGCTTTTCTGTATTTTTATATCTTCTAGGATAAACATGACTGTATACAATGAAAGAAACCAGACATTTAAAAGAAATAAACGTTTTAAAATTAAGTTGAAGCTTGCACAATCCTGTGAATATACTAAAAAATATTGAATTGCATACTTTAAATGGCTGCATTGTATGGTATGTGATTATATCTCGGTAAAGCATTTAGAAAAAGAAAAATAAGTTGGATAAGTTGAGACCTTCTAAACAACGTACTTGAAATAACTAGAAAGGTTATTTTTATATTTAATTTAAATTATATTTCATATTTAAGTCTTCCAGTTTAATTACTTTGATTAAGTTATTGTGCTTTGAGATATAGAGCATATTTAATTATTTTAAAACTTTCTCTTTAACCCACATTCTTAAATGGCTGCAGGAAACCCAAAGACCAAGTGTAAGTATAGTATCACCTTCATTTTTATAGGCATTTTACCAAATTTTCAGCAATAGTAAAATTTTGGTAGCCTTTCAGTTAACCATTTCTAAGTTTAATATCCTGCTGTTGTTGGGGGGAAAATCTGTTGTGAAACTGTAGTAGAAATGACTTAAATTTTCAGTTTAACATCTTCATTTTTTAATGTCTGGCAAGGAGATATAGTAACAAATTTTAGTAGGGTGATTTAAGATATGCTTCATTTGTAAGACTAACTGAAGAAATGATAAAATTTTCCTTTTTAAAGTACATTTTACTTTGTGAAGTTAAACACTTTACTCTTTTTATTCTTGCAATGCATAGTATAGAAAATCTGAGGATAAACTTTCCTTTTCTGGTCTTTTTAAAGAACTTCCAAAGCTTTTTTTTTTTTTTTGCATTTCCACAATCTATATTGTGTTTGGTTTTGGTTCATTCAACAAATATTTGACCCTGGAAACTGGGAGTATAGCAACAGTATGACAAAGTCCTTAGTCTCATAGACCTTCTATTCTAGTATGGGAGATAGATAAAAACGGTAAGATAATTGCAGGTATTTTTCAGTGCTATGAAGAAAATAAAGCAAGGCAGTGGTTTAGAGAGTAATAGGGGTGTAGGGCAGGAGCAGTATTAGATAAGAGGACATGATAGGATAGGAAGGTGAAGACCTGGAGGAAGATCAGTCACAGAGAAGGAACAGCAGGTGAAAAACCGAAAGTGAGCATGAGGTGGGGAGAGTAGTACAAGATGAGGTCAGAGAGGTAAATAAGGGCCAGATTATGAAGGACCACCATGCTTTGGATTTTACTGTAAATGCAGGGGAATGGTCTGGTTTATGTCTTTAAAAGGTTATTTTGGCTTCTGGGGCAAGAGTAGCAGCAGAGAAACCAGATAGGCTATTGCAATAATGCAGAAAAGAGATAATGAAGACTTTAAGGTGGCAACAGTGGAAATGGAGACAAATTTTAAGGGATTTGGGATATAATTTGGAAGTTGAAATGATAAGACTTGTTGATAGATTGGCTGTTATGGGTGGAAAATCAAAAGTTCTGATTTGGACGTGTTAAAGTTGTGATGTCTGTTAGACCTTCAAGTGGAGAAGTCAAGTAGGGAGTTTGAAAGTGCTTTAGACATAGATTTGGAAGTCACATGTTATATGTGGTCATGACATACAAGAGGTATAGATTAAAGTAGATGGAGTAGAGGCAAACCTATATGGTACAGAGGCTAGTTTAGAATGAACTTTGTGAAAAATTAAAGTTCAAGCTAAATAGTTCAAGAATTCTCACTCTGGAACCAAGTCCTGAATTCGGAAGGAGGTGTGTTGATATTTACCTTATCCATAGATGGTTAAACACCAAAAAGAGTTAAGTTGTGAGAGGTATCAGGGGGTTAATAGAAAGATTCTAACTATAGAGTCATACAGACACAGATTGGAATTTTAACTTGCCATTTTCTAACTTTGTGACCTTGGCCTCTGAGTATCAGTTACCTCATTTATAAAATGTGAATTTTATATAATTTTTTTCAAATTTATTCATCATAAGTAAGAAGTAGCTTGCGATTTAAACCATAAGCAGTTACTTTTCTCTTTTTTAAAAAAAGCCATCTGTGTCTATTTTCATCAAAAAGTGGTTAAACAGTTTGAGACTGGATCCATCATTATAAATAACTACCATTCAGAGTCTTGTATCAGTAACTTCTGTGTAAAAGAGCAAACTAGAGTGAACCTGAGAATTCCAGACTTCCATACCAGGCTAAAATAGTCAGGGGAATATGTAATCACAATAGAAAAATGGCTTGAGGATGGGAAACAAAGATAAGGATAAATGGGCTCTTTTCTAATGAAACATGAGTATGATCTGTTTTTACAAAAGATAACATAGTTTCCATAAAGAAAAACAATGTTTCCTGGACTTGGAACTCTGAGAAGGCCTTGATAGGACAATGGACATAAGCTCCTTGGGGGCCACAATTCTGTTTTTCACAACTTGATGTTCTTTTTGGCACCTGGTTCTTTACACATAATAATTATTATATGTTTTTATCACTATGTAAGGATGATTCTGGGATCTCAAAAGATGCATTTAAGTACTTCTTACAAGGAAATTACTTCTATGTAAAATAAATGATTTTCTAAAAACAAAATACCAGTTGAATTGACCTTTATTTAAATTTATTAAAATGTGTACTTCTTTAAAATTTTATTTTTCCAGTATTAATTCATATATTGTTTATTTTGTGAAAATAACATTTAAAAATTCAGTAAGACGTCAGTCCAGTATTAAGTAAATTCCTTTACATTGCATTTTTTTCTTTAAATTTTTTAGTTCTATTGTAATGATTTCTAAGGGGAAAAATCTGTAAATTTGTTTTTCCTTTTATCAACTGATATTTTCACTAAAAAAATTAACAGTAAAGAAATATTATTTTCCCATAGCTATTTTAACAGTTTTCAAATGGTATCAAGTAAATATTTTTTCTGGACTTTAAAATAGTTATTTAAATAGGTGAGATTCAATTAAGCTATTATCCTTATTGAGATTCAATAAAGATTATATGTTATAGAGCAGGTATACATTTATTTAAAATGTTTTAGGTGATTAACATGTAGAACAATGTTAGCAGCACTCTGATTTCATCAATATCAATGTATTTGTTTTACTTCAGTTGTCTGGTCCTTTAAAAGAAAAGCATGAAGTCTGGCTGCCTGTCGTAAATTTGCATATATTGAAATGTAAATGCAGAAAATAAATCATTTTCTATTTTGTTTTGTGAGGCTAGAAGGTCCAGCTTAAAAAACGTGTCTGACCTTTTTGTGATGGGAGGAGCTCTTGTTTTAGAATCTGCAGCTCTCTTGCACTGGCTGGAGAGGGAGGGTTATGGACCTCTGGGAATGACTGGAATATCCATGGGAGGACACGTAAGCCTTTCATTTCAATTTATATTTAACTGAGATTATGTTTATAATATCTAGGGAATCTGATTATTTTAAAAATTTGCTTTAGGTATAGAATTAGTTTTGGTGAACGTGGGAAGCAGACACAAATTCTAAACTTTCATTCCATTTATGAAGTAATGATTTATGTATAAGTTGATTGTACTACTCCACAGTTATATCTCATATATTGCATTTAATATTTTATTAAAAGCAGATGATAAAATTTAAATTTTCAAATCGCGTATAAATGCCATATTTTACTGTTAAATTGGTCAAGATAGCTAATTGAGGAAATACTTTTCATTCATCTCTGCCCCATCCCCAGTGCCACCAACCTGTTTCACCCTCATCTGTCTCCTAGAGTGTGTTAAAACAATGTCCTAATTCATTCTCTACCTCTAGTCTTTTCTCTCGTTAATTTTTTTCTCAAATTTTTCTCTACCCCATAGCTACAGTGATCTAAATCTGATCTCTGCTCTCCCTTGCTTAAAACCTACCAAAGATTTGCTGTTACATTGGGCTCTAGCTTTGCCACATGCTAACATCCCTCTAGTGTTCCCCTCATCCCTTTTCACCTAACCAATTAACAGCCTACCCTTCAAGTCACAGTTTAGAGCTTCCTTCCAATGAGAAGCTCTTCCTAACTCCCATCCCTCTCCCCAGACTACACTTCATCTCCCATTAGTACTTTTTCATTATACTTTGATTACTTGTTAGCAGTCTGTTTTCTCCATGAAGCAGTAGGTTTTATGAGGGCCAGGAATATGCCTGTCTGCTTCATTATCTGGCATATATTAGTCACAGAGTACTTTTTTTGAAATAAGTATATGAAGTTTCTGTAAATCATTTGAATTATAAAATTAAGTCTAAAATCTTATTCAAATTGAAAACAGCTACCGGACAGTGAAACTGAAGGGTGTAAAGGGATATATTTTAGTGCTTAGTAGTATTTCCATAAGGAGCCCTGTTGGTGCCAGTGGTTAAAGCATTCGGCTGCTAACCTAAATGTCAGTGGTTTGAACCCACCAGCTGCTCCACAGGAGAAACATGGGGCAGTCTGCTTCTGCAAGGGTTACAGCCTTGGAAACCCTATGGGGCAGTTCTGTTCTGTCCTATAGTGTTGCTGTGGGTTGGAACCAACCCCTACAGCAATAGGTTTGGTTTTGGTTTAGTGTTTTCATTGTTATGACTTACTTCAAGTTCTTCTAACTTTTACCTGGACTACTGCCTATTAACTGGTCTCAAAAATCTCACCCTCTCTAATCACACCTATAAGTTACTATCAATTTAGCATCCTTAAATAACTTGATTAATTATGCCACTCCTTTACTCAGGCCTCTTTATTAATCCCTCATTAACTTCAGAATAAAAGAACCTCTAATCTGATCCTGATAAGTCTTTCCAGCCCTACCTGTCCCCAATCTTATTAGCCACATGTGCCTTATTGACTAGCCAAAGTGAAGTATATTGGCTGTTCCCCTTCTATACCCTGTGCTTTCTCACCATCTCTCCTTTGATCATACTGTCTCTTTTATATGGAAGACAAGGCCCCCATCATTCATTCTCCCTAAAAGACTCAGCCATTTTATGAAGCCTTCTCTGATTCCTCCAGTCAAAAGTAACTCCTCCACCCCCAAACCAGGGCTTCAGATCAGTTCGAATTGGTTCAGTCATGGCTGATGAAGTGAAACCAGAACAGACCTAATTTTTTACAATTTGGGTGAACCAAAACAGTAACCGAAATGGGAAAAATTACGGGTCAAGCCCTGGAATGGGAGACTCGGAAGAGGTGTAGTAAGCCCTTTCAGGAACCTCATGTGTGAGATTAGATTATTGGCAGGACTGTGGAGAGCGACACTCGAAACAGCAGTCAGCCACCATCTTTGAGTGGGACACCAGTGTTTCTGACTTGGATCAAAATCCGACTCGGATCAAAATCCAACAAGCAAGAGATTTGGTTGCTGTGTAACGCGTACGTTGCCCTTGTTTTCTAAGAGGGAGATTAGGTTTCTAGCAGGGCTTTGACCTGTAATTTTTCCCATTCCAGTTATTGTTCCAGTTCACCAAAATTTTTAAAATTCAAATATGTTCTGGTTTCGCTTCCTTGGCCACGACTGAACCAGAAGGAACCGGTTCAAAGCCCTGCTCTGGACACACACATTACATTATTTTATACCAGTTATAAAGTCTACTCTGGAATTTACCAAATTCTTGGCATGCTCCAGTCAACCTCAAAGGTCTGAGGTTTTATAGTTGTGGTTTTGTTGAACATGAACAAGTCACTTAGGTAATGAGTGTGCTAATCCTACAGCCTAGCATCTACATCTCAGCTCATTTGCTCTATACTTACCCAGTAGAAAGTTGCTCTCAGTGAGGGGTCTTATGGAGTCACATAAATTTTCTTATACTTTATTACTTTCTGAGCAGGAGATTATATGTCATTGTTGAATTTATTGTTTTGGCAATTTGAAGATGTTGCTAGACGTTCTCACAAGTGTTTAGAGACTGTTCGCGTCTTATCAACTACTGCACAAAGTTATTTTGTAATACTACTGTTTTTCTATTTTAACGAATGGAAACTTTAAAGAGAAACTCTCTAAACTGACTATTATTATATTACAGATGGCTTCCTTAGCAGTATCCAACTGGCCTAAGCCCATGCCATTGATTCCTTGTCTATCTTGGTCCACAGCATCTGGGGTCTTTACTACGGTAATTTAATTGCAGCTAATATTTAGGTACCTGTATATAATTTGATTGTTTTAGGGTTCCCATAACCACTCTTAGATTTGGTGATTGTTGGAAGGATCACAGGACTCAGCATATATTCATACTCATGGCTAAAGATTTATTACAGTAAATGGATACAAAGCAAAGTCAGCAAAGGGAAAGGCGCAAGCATGAAGTCTAGACGAAACCAAGCATGAGCTTCCAAGAGTCCTCTCCCAGTGAAGTCTAACAGGACATATTTAATTCCTCCAGCAATGAGTTGTGACAGTATTTACAGAGTGTTGCCTACTAGGGAAGCTCTCCTAAGCCTAGGAGTCCAGGGTTTTTATCAGAGGTTGGTTACTTAGGCACCCTTTGCCTAGCATATTCCAAAATTCCAGAAGGAAAGCAAGTGTTCAGCAGAAACTACAGTGTTTATACAAACAGGCATAGTGACCTACAGTTATTGTTAGGGAACGGTTTATGTGAGTGTAAGGAACTGTTTACCAGTCAAGTTCCCACATGTCAGCCAAGGGCCAACCTTGCAAGCGGGCCTTTCTAAGGATGGATGATCTCAGGCCTGCTACAATAACTCTTTTCTGCAGACTAATATTAATAAAAATATTAGACAAATACTTTATGATGTGATTTGATCTTAATTTAGCTTATTATTGCAGGGTGTATTGAGTAAATCAGTTAATTGGAGGGAGCTGGAAAAGCAATATTATACACAAACAGTTTATGAAGAAGAAATTATTCACATGCTTGAATACTGTGGAGTAAGTATTTTTAATTTCTGCATAGCATTAGGAGAAAAATGTGGTTGTGTTAAAAGATTTTTTCTTATTGTTGTAATTAAATGAAGTTTACATTTCAAGTTAGTCTCCCATACAAATTTTTTTTTTTTTACATACATTGTTATGAGACCTTAATTGCTCACCCCATTCTGCGACAGCACACTCCTCCTTTCCGCCCCTGATTCCCATGACCATTCAACCAGCTCCTAACTCTCTCTGCCTTCCCATCTCACCTCTGGACAGAAGTTGCCCCTCTGGTCTCTTGTATCTACTTGAAAGAGGCATATTCTTCACAAGTATCACTTTATGTCCCACAGTCCAGTCCAATCCCTGTCTGAAGAGTTGGCCTCAGAAATTGTTTTAGTTCTAGGCTAATAGAGAGTCCAGGGGCCATGCTTTCCGGGGTGCCTCCAGTCTCAGTCAGACCATTAAGTCTGGTCTTCTTACCAGAATTTGAGTTCTGCACCCCATCCTTCTACTGCTCCATCAGGCACTCTCTGTTTTTTTTCCTGTCAGGACGTTCCTAGGTGGCAGCTGGGCACCATCTAGTTCTTCTGGTCTCTGGCTGATGAAGTCTCTGGTTTATGTGGCCCATTCTGTCTCTTGGGCTAATGGTTTCCTTGTGTCTTTGGTGTTCTTTGTTCTCCTTTACTCCAAGTGGTTGGGACCAATTGATGCATCTTAGATAGCCGCTTGCAAGCTTTTAAGACCCCAGACAAAAAGATTTAAGCTTTTAAAGAGAATAGTAAACATTTTTTAAATCAGTTGTATACACTGTTTTTTCATTTTTCAAAAATTTATTTTAAAAACAGATACAGAGAGTCATACAAAGCAGATGCCTGGCTTAGTCAGTTTATTAAAAGGTAAGCATACTTGTAACTACACCTAGGTCAAGACATAGGACTTGGCCACCTACCCTAGAATCCTTTTCCATGTGGCCTGTTTGCAAGTCCCTCCATCCAATTAGTAATCATTATCTTGATTATTATAGTAATTATTTCCTGTCTTTAAAATAATTTTATTATCCAAATGTGGATCCCTAAACACTGTGATTGTTGTTGTTAGGTTCCGTTGAGTAGGTTCTGACACATAGCAACCCTGTGTACAACAGAATGAAGCACTGCCTGGTCCTGTGCCATCCTCACAATTGTTGCTATGTTTGAGCCCATTGTTGTAGTCACTGGGTCAGTCCATCCCTCTTTTTCACGGAACCTCTACTTTACCAAGCATGATGTCCTTCTCCAGGGACTGGCCCCTCCTGATAACATGTCCAAAGTACATGAGACGAAGTCTCATCATCCTTTCTTCTAAGGAGCATTCAGGTTGTACTTCTTCCAAGACAGATTTGCTTGTTCTTCTGGCAGTCTACTGAAATGGCTGAATGTCACAATTCTTTTTGGTACAGCAACTCTGTGTATTCTTTCTATCTTCTTTTGATGCTTCCTGCATCATTCAATATTTTGCCCATAGAATCCTTCAGTATTACAACCCGAGGCTTGAATTCTTTCTTCAGTTCTTTCAGCTTGAGAAATGCTAAAGCATGTTCTTCCGTTTTTATTTTCTATCTCTGGTTCTTTGCACATTTCATTCGGCTCTTTTACTTCATCATTTGCTTTAGTTACTCTGTTCAAGAGCAAATTTCAGAGTCTCTTCTGATAACCATTTTGGCCTTTTCTTTCTTTCCTGTCTTTTTAATGACCTTTGGCTTTCTTCCTGTATAATGTCCTTACTGTCATCCCACAACTTGTCTGGTCTTTGGTCATTAGTGTTCATTGCGTCAAATCTATTCTTGAGATGGTCTCTAAATTCAGGTGGGATATACTCAAGGTTGTACTTTAACTCTTGTGGACTGGTTTTCATTTTCTTCAACTTCAGCTTGAACTTGCATATGAATAATTGATGGTCTGTTCCACAGTTGGCTCCTGGCCTTATTCTGACTGATGATACTGAGCTTCTCCATTGTCTCTTTCCACAGATGTAGTCGATTTGATTCCTGTGTATTCCATCTGGTGAGATCCATGTATACAGTCACTGTTTATGTTGTTGAAAAAAGGTATTTCCAATGAACAGGTTGTTGGTCTTGCAAAATTCTGTCATGCAGTATCTGGCGTCCTTTCCATCAGCCAGGCCATATTTTCCAACTACCAATCCTTCTTCTTTTTTCCAACTTTTGCATTACAATCACCACTAGTTACCAGTGTACTTGATTGCATGTTTGATCAATTTCAGACCACAGAAGTTGGTAAAAATCTTCAGTTTCTTCATCTTTGGCATTACTGGTTGGTGCATAAATTTGAATAATAGTCATATTACTGGTCTTCTGGTGGACGTATGGATATCATCCTATCACTGACGGCATTGTACTTCAGGATAAATATTGAAATGTTCCTTTTGACAATGAATGTGATGCCGTTCCTCTTAATTTTGTCATTCCCAGCATAGTGGACTGTATGATTACCTGAATCAAAATGGCCAGTACAAGTCCATTTCAGCTCACTAATGCCTAGGATATCTATCTTCAAGGGTTCCATTTCACTTTTTACAACTTCCAGTTTTCCTAGATTCATACTTTGTATGTTCTGCTTTCCCATTATTATGGATGTTTGCAGCTGTTTCTTTTCATTTTGAGTCATGGCCCTAGATACTATGCTTCTTTAATTTGATATGTCTTTTAATCTGTAGGTTCCCCTTCCATTCCTTTCTTTTATAATTACCTGTTAAAAAGCTTGGACTATTTGACATGTAGTTTCTCACAGTCTTGATTTTGCTAATCATGTTCTAATGGTACAGTTCAGCACATTCCTTCACACTCTGTATTGCCAGCAAATTGGCAGCTGGATCTAGAGACTTGCTTAGACTCAGTTTCAGTTTCTTTGTCAAGACTATAGGAAGTGCGTAATGTCTGGGTGTCTTATCTTTTTCTGATGTAAATCTCCACTGATCCTTATTGCCTGTATCTGTTAATTCATTAAGGGTTAAAACGCTGATATTCTAATTCAGTAATTTCTTTTTCACTTATTACTTTGAGTACTTTTATAAAGAGACACTTTCCTCATCTATTATTCAGTTACCTACTGGTTCAATTCATTTAAAAGGCAGATAAATGCTTGATTTTTTCTTAATTTACCAGTTTTCAAGATAATGAATTGGTTCTGTATTACTCTCTGAAGGTGACCATTCTTTAATAATATTATAAGCTCAGGAATTTTAAAATTTTGCACATTCACTGTGAAAGTTGCTGGTTTCTCAAGACATCTCAGAAAGAAAAAGAATCTACTATCAGTGACGACTTTTTAGTTACAGTTACATCACTATGAAACTCAATCCTAGAATAGGTCTATCTTGCATAACCTGACAGGGTAGTTAATTGCTTGCCTTAGAACTTTATTATAAAATAACTTTACCTATTTACTGAGACTGGAGGGACCCCAGAAGACATGGCCCCCGGACTGTCTGTTAGCCCAAAACTAAAACCCTTTCTGAGGCCAACTCTTCAGACAAAGATTAGACTGGACTATGGGACATGAAGTGATACTTGTGAAGAGTGTGCTTCTTAGCTCAAGTAGATACTTGAGACTAAATGGGCAGCTCCTATCCTAAGGTGAGATGAGAAGGCAGAGAGGGTCAGAAGCTGGTTGAATGGACATGGGAAATCAGGGGTGGAAAGGAGGAGTGTGCTGTCACAGTATAGGGAGAGCAACTAGGGTCACATAACAATGTATGTAAAAATTTTTGTATGAGAGACTAACTTGAATTGTAAACTTTCGCTTAAAGCACAAAACAAAACAACTTTACCTGCAAGGTAGTTTACCTGCAAGGTAGTGCTTAGTGTATGCATGTAATCAGAAAGATACCTATATTTGAAAGTTTATGAAAAAACTTACACATTTTTTAAAGGTAATTTTTAAATTTTGGTCACCTGAAATGGCAACATAGTCTGACTCGGAACTTCTTTCTCTGTGCCTCCGACTCTTGGTAGTTGTGTACCAGGGCCTTTTTGTCTCAGAACCAGTTCACAGTGTGAATATTCAATAAATGTCAGTATGTCTTCTGTAATTTTTATTTAAAAAACTGTGGTTTCCCAATCAAAAGAAGCTTAATTTGTTGGTGTGCCAATCTGAGTAATTTTAGGATGCTTTGATCCTGTATTTCCAGGTGTTACTAAACCTTTGGAAATTTGTGGCTTTAGTGATTTGTTCTTATCCAGGTTGTTGGTTTTTGTTTTGTTTTTTCCTTTATTTTCAACCAATTTTTAATTTTTTGAATAGATTAGATAGCCATATAGTAAAAAAATAAAAAAGCATAGAAAGGTATACACTGGAGTCCTAGCCCTGCTCCCTATTTGCCTAGGTCCTGTGCCCCTCAACAAATAGCCTACTATGTTATTGTTTAGTATTTCAGGAACTTTTTTTTGGTCCATATACAAACCAATACAATAACATGCTTTTTTTTCTCTCCCCCTTCCTTTTTTTTTTTTTTTTTTAACAGTGGTTACAAACTGTACAAAAAAGTTTCATTATTCTTTGTTACTGATGCATAAGTCTATTTTATTGATGACATACCATTATTTATTAACTAGTACCCTATTGATGGACATTTATGTTGTTTCTCATCTTTCACTATTAACAGTGCTACAGTGATAACTTTGTACATATATTATTTCACAAGTGTAAATTTCTAGAAATGTTATTACTGGGCCAAAGGGTATATGGATTTGTCATGTGGGTAGATTTTGTCTAATTCTAATTTTGTCTAATTGTACATATTTACACTGCCAGCAGGGATATATGAGTGTCTGTTTCCCCATAAATGTACCAGTTTAGTGTGTTATGAAACTTACAGGTTTTTTTGTCAACCTGATAGTGAAAAATAGTATAGATTTTAATTTACTTAATTATATGAGTGAAGTTGGGCATCTTTTTATAAGCTTAAGAGCCATTTGTATTTAATTCTCTGTGAACTTTAGGTGCATATCCTTTGCTCATTTTCCTATTGTGGTATTGGTCTTTTAAAAATTATTCACTTCTAGCTCTTTAAAAATTAAAGCAATTAGTCATATGAGTTGCAAATATATTTTCTCAGGATGTTATTTTTCATTTTTTAAAGTTCATTATGGTAAAATATATCTATAACATAAAATTTGCCACTTTTACAATATTAAGTGTACAACTCAGTGATATTAATTACATCCACAATGTTGTGCAGCCATCCAAACTAGTTGTCAGGGTATTGATTCCAATTCATGACGACCCCATATGTGTCATAGTAGAACTGTGCTCCATAAGGTTTTCAGTGGCTAATTTTTTTTCAGATGTAGATCACCAGGCCTTTCTTTTGAGGCACCTCTGGGTAGACTCAAACCTCCAACCTTTCGGTTAACAGCCGATCACACATTTACCATTTGCACCACCTAAGTGCTCTGTGCAACCATCACCACTACCCATTTCCAAAACTTTTTCATCATCCTAAATAGAAACTCAGTACTCATTAAGCAATAGCTCCCCAATCATTTTTCTTTTGATTTTGCTTCAGTGTTTAACAAAGTTTTAACTTAAATTATGTTGTATTTACAAGTACATAAACTTAGAACATGCTTTTGAGACTTTAAACAAAATATTTTTTCTTTGAAAATCTTCAGTTTTTAGTTCAACTTGGGAAAGTGATTTGGGGGTAACAGGTCAATATGGGAGTAACCCTGGTGGCACAATGGTTAAGCGCTCGGTTGCTAATCAAAAGGTAGGCAGTTTGAACCCACCAGCCCCTCTGCAGGAGCAAGACGTGGCAGTCTCCTTCCATAAAGATTACAGCCTTGGAAACCCTATGGGGGCAGTTCTGCTCTGTCCTGTAGGTCGCTGTGATTCAGAATTGACTAGATGGCAACAGATTTGTTTTTTTGGTTTAGGCTTACAAAGGAGCCCTGGTGGCATAGCGGTCAAGTGCTCAGCTGCTAATCAAAAGGCTGGCAGTTTGAATCTACCACCGCTCTGCAGGAGAAAGATGTAGCAGTCTGCTTCATTAAAGATTACAGCCTTGGAAATCCTACTAGGCAGTTCTGCTCTGTCCCATAGGGTCACTATGCGTCGGAATCGACTTGACAACAGCAAGTTTGGTTTTGGTTTGGTGTCAGTAAGAAAATGAAATATTTTCTCCTGTGCTTGAATTTACGTTACTGCCATGATACACTTATCAAACTTTTAAAAGTTGTAAGGCTAAGGCAGAACACAGATTTCAAAACTTTAGCAATAAAAACATGATACAGACTAAATGATACCCTTTGGTAGGAAACATTTAGCAATAAAGTCTGTCGTTTATCGTAGTCCTTAGTTAAATTTTGACATACGCTTTCCTGTTTATTTTAACAAGGTTGTTAAATAAAACCCTATTTTATATTAAATGATGTTTTCTTTTTTGTTTTTCATATATTCAGGTGGATTCTTTCAAAATGGGACAAGAGTTCGTGAAACATTTTCCTAGCAGTGAAGACGAGCTGACTAACCTTAATCTGTTTTCCAGAACTTTAAAGTTAGATTTGACAGACCAAGTTGTGTCCCAAAAATCTGCTGAGTGCCATAGTTGTAATAAAACATCTTCCAGTATGACATCAGAAGGACTCTTGTTGCAAGATACCTCTAAGATGGACTGCTTCAGTCAACCACTTTCAACCAACAAAAGTAGTTATAGAGGTTGCAGTAGTCAGTCATACCACCTACTGAGTAAAGAACAAAGAAGAAGTCATCTCCAGAAAGAATCTTTAAAATTTATGAAAGGAGTCATGGATGAATGTACTCATGTAGCAAATTTCTCAGGTGCTAATTTTTTATGAAATTGAAAATATTTGCTGATAATGTAAATATTTGTGAACTATTTTTGAGGATATTTCATATTTTTAAGGGAGTCAGTCTTTATGATAGACTCCAGAATGTGTTCTCCAAGATAATATGGTTACTTAACTGTCTCATATTTTATCCATGAAAATCTGAGACTATCGTATTAGTTTATTAAAAAGCACATTGAAAAGAACACACTGGATTTTGTATCTTGTTCAGAATATTTATCTCATTTTGTTAGAGATGAATATTATGATATATTACTGTTGATTTTTTAACTTAATAATCAAAAAGTTTTAGGTGAACATGTTTCACTGTATTGTATGTGTTTTATTTTAGCATATGATAATAGTATTTGTATAAAAATCTTAGAGTTTTTAAAAGTATATGTGTTGCCTTTTTTAAAATCCTATACCTAGTTCCAGTTGACCCAAGCCTAATTATAGTGGTTCAAGCCAAAGAAGATGCCTATATCCCACGAACAGGAGTTCGAAGTCTACAAGAAATTTGGCCTGGTTGTGAAGTCCGATATCTAGAAGGCGGTCATATCAGTGCTTATCTTTTTAAACAAGGACTCTTTAGGTAAGATGATTGATCTAAATAGGTGTTTATTTGTTGATTGGTTAGTTTTTTGGATTTTTTTGATGTTTCTTGCCTCAAATATAAAAGATTAGGTCTTGTATGTTTTACTCCTCTTACCTCCCCCTGCCTCCCTCAGATCTCACATTGTCGTCCTTTTCCATCTCATCCTCTCTTCTTTTTCTTCTAGAGAACTGGGGAAATAGCATATCATAGTCATACTTTATTGTATGCTTTTACCCTCTTCATGTATTAATGGGCATGTATTTTATGGTGTGAGGAAGGACATCAGAGTTTGTAAAACTTGCTTTGCATCAAGAGTTTTTCACTCCACTCTGACGTTCTTCTCACATAATGGCCTGAGCATTTGTGGAATAATCTCATGGTGCTTCTCAGTTAGCTAGAGAATATTGACCCTTAAATGAGAAGTGACATAATTGCTTTAATATAAACAATTTTATATGACCCCAGTATGTTAGTTAGAACTTACGAACACTTCTACACTATATCTCCAATTTTCTGATATCCTGCATTATTTCTACTTCTAGCCAGGTCTCGTTGGCTTGTATTTGTCATTATCATATTTAATATTGTGTTGTTGTTGTTGTTGCTAAGTGCCATCGAGTTGGTTCTGACTCATAGCAACCCCCTGTACAACAGAACAAAACACTGCCTGGTCCTGCACCATCTTCACAGTTGTTGCTATGTTTGAGCCCATTGTTGCAGCCACTGTATCAGTCCATCTCATTGAGGGTCTTCCTCTGTTTTGCTGACCCTGTACCTTCCCAATCATGATGTCCTTGTCCAGGGACTGGTCCCTCCTGATAACATACCCAAAGTATGTAAGATGACATCTTGCCATCTTCACTTCTAAGGAACATTCTGGCAGTACTTCTTCTAAGACAGATTTGTTTGTTCTTCTGGTAGTCTATGGTATAGTCAATATTCTTTCCCAGAACCATAATTCAAAGGCGTCAATTCTTACGGCTTCCCTATTCATTGTGTAGCTTTTGCATGCATGTGAGGAGGTTGAAAAAACCATGACTTGCGTCAGGTACACCTTAGTCCTTAAAGTAACATCTTTGCTTTGTAATACTTTAAAGAGGTCTTTTGCAGCAGATTTGCACAATGCAATATGTAATTTGATATCTTAACTGCTACTTTGAGTATTGATTGTGGATCCAAGTGAAACGAAATTGTTGACAACTTCAATATTTTCTCTGTTTATCACCAGAGCAAGTGCCCAGAGCTAAAATTGTCAAATAGGCAAATGTCTCAGGCCCTCTCTCCTTCTCACCTGTATTCAACTATTGAGGGCTTACGCCTGCCCTCAAAAGAGAATCTCTGTATGTTTACACAAACATGTGAATGTCCAGCTTTAATTTGTTCCCCATCTCATGGTTTATTGCATTTTAACGGGGAAAATTCTTGAGCCAAAGAAATACATGCATAACAGAAAGCTATTTTTTGCCAGTATATTGGAAATCATAGTCTCTTGGCAGGCTGTCAGTCTTAAAGATCATCTTAATATCTTTTTAAGGATGTGGGGAAATGCTTAGTCAAATAAGTAGGGTTCAAAAGTAATATGATCTTGTGGTTATTAGTTAAACTGGCTGAAAATATAGACATACGGAATTTAAAAAAAAAAAAAAAAAGCCTGGAAGGAAATACATAAAAAGATTAACAGTAGATGCCTTAGGGTGATAGGATTATGACTTTTTCCTTTATATTTTTTTTTTGTTTTCTGAATATTCTATAATGAAACGTATTATACAATAGGAAAAACCAAAATAAGCTTTAAAAAAAAATTCTTATGGACCTGTGCCAGATCAGTTTGTCTATTCCTTTTCTTTTTTTTTTTTTTTATGGTGTACTAAGTATTATTTATTTAGAGATAACTTCAGTGGTGGGCCAGAACTGGCTTGTGCTGGTTTGTACTGGCTCACGAGAGATAACTGTTAATTTTCAGGAATTATGTGAGCTGTTGACATCATGTTGGTAGCTGAAATTAGACACGGTGGGAGTATTTACACCATGGAAATGGGCAAATATTACAAATCAGGGTTTGTTCCTCTCCCAGCCCTGGAGAGCCAGTTGACCGGCACATCGCTGGATAACTCATTCTGTATTCTTGGAGTAATCTTATCACTATGTAACAATCCACTCCAAAATTTATAAGCTTACCCACAGCCCTCAGCCCAGTAATTTGGTCCCTAAGGGAGTCTGGATTTTGTCCATGGAGCTTCCACGACCTTACCCTCAACAAGTTGTGCTGGCTTCTCCAGTATTGTGTACTGTCTTACCATTCACCAAAGTTACCACTTATCTATTTAGTGTTTTTCCACCCCACCCCTCCCCTCCCTCATAACCATAGAAGATTGTATCTTTTTGTGTGTAAACCTTTTCATGGGTTTTTATAGTAGTGGTCTCATACAATATTTGTCCTTTTGTGACTGACTTATTTCACTCATCATAATGCCCTCCAGATTCATCCATGTTGTGAGATGCTTCACAGATTGATCATTGTTCTTTATTGTTGCATAGTATTCCATTGTGTGTATGTACGATAGTTTGTTTATCCATTCGTCTGTTGATAGGCATCTAGGTTGTTTCCATCTTTTTGCTATTGTGAACAGTGCGGCAGTGAACATAGGTGTGCATATGTCTATTCGTGTCACAGCGCTCTCTAGGATATATTACTAGGAGTGGGATTGCTAGATCATATAGTATTTGTAGCTTTCTAAAAAATAAAAAAACATTGCCATTGAGTCACTTCCGACTCATAGTGACCCTACAGGACAGGGTAGAACTGCCCCATAGAGTTTCCAAGGAGCACCTGGTGGATTTGAACTGCTGACCTTTTGGTTAGTAGCCGTATCACTTAACCGCTACACCACCAGTGTTTCCTCTGCCTTTCTAAGGAAGTGCCATATCGTTTTCCAAGGTGGTTGTACCATTTTGCATTCCTACCAGCAGTGCATAAGAGTTCCAATCTCCCCACAGCCTCTCCAACATTTGTTATTTTCTGTGTTTTTGATTTGTGCCAGTAATGTCTGGGTAAGATGGTATCTCATTGTGGTTTTGATTTGCATTTCTCTCATAGCTAGTTATCATGAGCATTTCCTTATGTGTCTGTTAGCTGCTTGAATGTCTTCTTTGGTGAAGTGTCTGTTCATTTCCTTTGCCCATTTTTTAATTGGATTATTTGTCTTTTTGTTGTAGAGGTGTTGGATTTCTTGTAGATTTTAGAGATTAGACCTTTGTTGAATTTGTAATAACCTCAAATTTCTTCCCAGTCTGTAGGTTATCTTTTTACTCTCTTGGTACAGTCATTTGATGAGCCTAAGTGTTTAATTTTTAGAAGATCCATGTTATCTAGCTTATCTTCTGGATTTTGTATGTTGTTAGTTATGGTTTTTATCTGTTAATTCCATGTATTAAGGTCTCTAGCGTTGATCCTATTTTTTATTCTATGATCTTTATAGTTTTTGGTTTTATATTTAGGTCTTTGATCCATTTTGAATTAGTTTTTGTGTATGGTGTGAGATGTGGGTCCTATTTCATTTTTTTGCAGATGGACATCCAATTTTGCCAGCACCATTTATTAAAAAGACTGTCTTTTTTTTTCCCAATTTGACGGATTTGGGCCCTTGTCAAAGATCAGGTGACCGTAGGTAGACAGATTTACATCTTGGTTCTCGATTCTGTTCCATTGGGCAGTGTATCTGTCGTTGTACCAGTACCAGGCTGTTTTGACTACTGTAGCTGTATAGTAGATTCTGAGGTCAGGTAGTGCAAGTCCTCCTACTTTATTCTTCTTCAATAAAGCTTTACTTATTTGGGGCCTCTTCCCTTTCCATATAAAGTTAATGAGTGTTTTTTTCTTTAAAGAATGTTGTTGGTATGTGGGTTGGGATTGCATTTTATTTGTAGATTGCTTTGGGTAGAATTGTCATTTTCACAATGTTAAGTATGCCTATCCATGAGCATGGTATGTTTTTCCATTTGTGTAGCTCTCTTTTGGTTTCTTGCCAGTAGTGTTTTGTAGTTTTCTTTGTATAGGTCTTTTACATCCCTGGTTAGATTTATTTCTAAGTATTTTATTTTTTTTAGGGGCTATTTTAAATGGTATTATTTTCCTAATTTCCCTTTCATAGTTCTTTTTGTTGGTGTATAGGAATCCAACAGATTTTTGTATGTTTATCTTCTATCCTGCTACTCTACTGAATCTTTCTTTTAGTTCCAGTAGTTTTCTCATGAAGTCTTTTCAGTTTTCTATATATAGTATCATATCATCTGCCAATAGGAACAGTTTTACTTCTTCATTACCAATTTAGATGCCCTCTATTTCTTTTTTTTTTGCCTTATTGCTCTAGCTAGGACTTCCAGCACAATGTTAAATAGGAGTGGTGATAAAGGACATCCTTGCCTTGTTCCTGTTCTCAAGGGGAATGTTTTCAGCTTGTCTCCATTAAGAATGATGTTGGCTCTTGGTTTTGTATAGATGCCCTTTATTATGTTGAGGAATTTTCCTACTATACCTATTTTATCGAGAGTTTTTACAAGGAATGGGTGTTGGACTTTGTCAGATACCTTTTCTGCATCATTTGAGATGATCATGTGATTCTTTTCTTTCCTTTTATTTATGTGGTGGATTACATTTATTGATTTTCTAATGCTGAACCATCTTTGCATTCCTGGTATGAATCCTACTTGGTCGTGGTGTATTATTTTTTTTTGATATGATGCTGAATTCTGTTGGCTAGAATTTTGTTGAGAATTTTTGCGTCTATATTCATGAGATATATTGGTCTGCAATTTTCTTTTCTTGTAGTATCTTTCCCTGGTTTTGGTATCAGGGTTACGCTGGCTTCAAAGAATGAATTTGGAAATATCCCCTCCTTTGCTATGTTCTGAAATAATTTGAGTAGTACTGATGTAAGTTCTTCTCTGAGTGTTTGGTAGAATTCTCCAGTGAAGCCATCTGGGCTGGGGCTTTTTTTTGTTGGGAGTTTTTTTAAATTACCTTTTCAATCTTTTCTCTTGTTATGTGTCTGTTCAGATTTTCAACATAAATTTGTGACAGTTTAGGTAGGTAGTGTGTTTCTAGAAGTCTGTCCATTTCCTCTAGATTTTCAAATTTGGTTTTCATAATACTCTGTTATGATCCTTTTTATTTCAGTCGAGTCTGTTGTAGTGTCCCTCATTTCATTTCTTATTTGGGTTGTTTGCATCCTCTCCTGTTTTTCTTTTGTCAGTTTGGCTACTGGTTTGCCGATTTTGTTGATCTTTTCAAAGAACCAACTTTTGGTTTTGTTGATTCTTTCTATTGTTTTTCTGTTCTCTATTTCATTTATTTCTGCTATGATCTTTATTATTTCCTTTCTTCTGCTGGCTGTGAGCTTCTTTTTCTGTTATCTTCCTATTTGTTCAAGTTGTGTAGTGAATGTTTTGATTTTGTCCCTTTCTTATTTTTTGATGTGTTCATCTGTTGCTATAAATTGACCTCTGATCACTGCCTTTGCTATGTCCTGAAGGTTTTGGTATGATGTCTTTTCATCCTTATTTGATGCTGGGAATTTTTTGATTCCATCTTGATTTCTTCTGTTACCCAGTGGTTTTTACGCAGGGTGGTATTTAGTTTCCATGTAATTGATTTTTTTCCTTGCTCTTCCTGTTGTTAATTTCTGCCTTGATCGTATTGTGATCAGAGAAGAAACTTTGTATTATCTCAGTGTTTTGGATTTTGTTGAGGGTTGCTTTGTGGCCTGATATGTGGTCTATTCTAGAGAACGTTCCATGTGCATTGGAAAAGAATGTGTACTTTGCAGCTGTTGGGTGGAATGTTCTATATATGCCTGTGAGTTCAAGTTGGCTAATTGTGGACTTTAGGTCTTTTGTATCTATGTTGAGTTTCTTTCTAGATGTTCTGTCCTTTACCGAGAGTGGCGTGTTGAAGTCTCCTGCTATTATAGTGGAACTGTCAATTTCTCTTTTCAGTGCTGTTAAAGTTTGTCGTATGTATTTTGGATCCCTGTCATTGGGTGCATATATATTTATTATGGTTATGTCTTCATCCTAGATCATCCCTTTAATCATGATATAGTATGCTTCTTTGTCTTTTATGGTGGATTTTGTTTTAAGTCTATTTTATCTGAGATTAGTATTGCCACTCCTGCTCTTTTTTGGTGGCTATTTGGTTTATATATATGTTTTTCCATCCTATGATTTTTAATAAATTTATGTCTTTGTTTCTAAGGTGTGCCTCTTGTAGACAGCATATTAATGGATCCTATTTTTTTTATCCGTTCTGTCACTCTCTCTTTATGGGTGCATTTAGGCCATTTACATTCAGTGTAATTATTGATAGGTGTGAGTGTATTGTTGTAATTTTGTAGTGCTTTTTTTTGTGGTGCTGATGATTTCTTTGTTCCTCTTACTCTCCTTTGCTGAATTCCTTTTGTTTGTGGATTTTTTTTCTTTTGTTTTTGTAGATTTTGTTTTTACTGAGACTGTATGTTTTTCTTCTTTATTTTTATGAGTCGGCTTGTTAACTTTCTTTGTGGTTACCATGAAATTTACCCTTATCTTTCTAAGTTTGAACCAGTCTATTATTACTTGGTATCACCTTGCCTTCCTCTCCATTAGAAATTTCTATACCTACACCGTTTATTCCCTCTTTTATTATTCTGATGTTGTTGTCATTTACAGATTAACCTCTCCGGTTCCTTGTTGTAAATCTTTTGGTTTTGAATAGTCCTTGAGAGTTCATTTCCTAGTTGGTATCTAGCTGGTGCTATCTTGTGTCCTAGATTCAGACTGTCGTCTGATGTTGTTTGTTCTCAAACCTAAGGACACCCTTTAATAATTCTTGTAAATTTGGTTTCATTTTTACATATTCCCTTAATTTCTGTTTATCTGGAAATGTCCTAATTTCACTATCACATCTGAATGAGAGTTTTGCAGGATATATTGTTCTTGGTTGGCAATTTTATTCTTTCAAGGTTTTATATATGTCATCCCATTACCTTCTTGCCTGCATGCTTTCTGCCAAGTAATCAGAGCTTAGTCTTATTATTTCCCCCTGTATGTGACCTTTTGTTTTTCTAGAGCTGCTCTCAGGATTCTTTGTTTGTCTTTGGTTTTAGCGAGTGTGATTATAATATGCCTTGGTTATTTTGTTTTGGGGTCTATCCTATATGGGGTTCAATGAGCTTCTTGGATGGTCAGCTTTTCATCTTTCATGATAGTAGGGAAGTTTTCTGTCAGCAATTCTTCACTGATCCTTTGTGTGCTTTCTGTTTTTTCCTATTCTGGAACTCTGATCACTCGAAAATTTTTTCTTTTGAATGTATTCCACATAATTCTCAGGGTTTCTTCATTTCACTTTGTTCTTTTTTGTAATTTTTCCTCAAACGAAATATATCCAAGTGTTTGTCTTCAGTCTCGCTGATCCTGTCTTCCATCATTTCAAACCTGTTTCTCAGCCCTTCTATGACACTGTCCATTTCTGAAATCTTTTGTTTACCTTTTGGATTTCTAATTGTTGTTTTTGTATGATTTCTAGTTGTGAATTTACTTTCACACTTTGTTCCTGTATTATTTTCCTGAATTCTTCCATTTTTTATCTGTATTTTCCATGAATTTGTCAGCCTTTTCTATGAATTTGTCTATTTTTTCCTCATTTTTGTCTGCTTTTTGCTTCAACTCTTTGATAGCTCTGAATATTAAAGATTTGAGTTCCCTATCAGGTAGTTCTAGTGGCTTTTCTTCTAGTGGAAAGTCATCTGGTGTTTTATTTTGGATGCCTACTGGAACCATCCTGTCCTCTTTTTGTAAATGTTTTGATATTTTCTGCTGTCTTCGGGACATTCAGTAGATATTTTCCTTGTTTATTGATCACAGATGTATTTGTTTCATCCAGCTTTTTTGTTTTATTTGGTTGTGTCTGAGCAGGCGGGCTGTGCATTCTTCGTTGTTTGCTCGTCTGTGGACATGATATTTTTTACCTCCTTGTCCAATGGGCAGGGCCAGTTGCTAAGCTGTGGTGCAGCAGGATAGGTTTAGCTGAAGGGGAGGGGCTGGAATGGGTTGTTGGCGGCACATACTGGAGCCAACAAGGTAAGCCTGTGGTCAGTGCAGAGCAGGTTCCAGTAGGTCATGCCTGTGCTGCTTGGGAGTGCTGTGTTTAGCACTCAGTGCCGATAGGCAGGTGGGAGGGGAAGGAGGAGGTTGTGATGTGTGCAGCTAGGTTGGGTATGGAAAAGAAAAGAGAGAGGAGATAGAAACAGGGGCAAAAAAAAAGTGCTGAGGGAGCTTGCTGTTGGAGTGAAGAGACAAGAAACCAAGAAATGAAGAAAAAGAAAAAAAATGCCCCTAAGAATCCCACTGGCGTGGCTGTGCAGACTTAGGGAAGCAGCTCCTAAGCCGTGCAGTATACCCCGGCTAGAAGAGGTGAAGGTGATACACCGCGCCAGGTATTCAGGAGACAGGAAAAGAAGGTAAGTAGAAAGAGACGAGAAACTGAGAAATGAAGAAAAATAAAAAGGAAAAAAGAAAGAGAAAACAAACAAAAAAGAAAAAAAAAGTCCCCAGGGATCCCACTTGTGTGGCCGCATAGACTGGGGATGCAGTTCCCCAGGTGAGTGGCGCTTCACAGCCTGTGAAGAACAAGCAGAGATGGCACGTGGAGTTAGGTGTTCGAGTGAAAGGAGGAGGAAGAGGTGAAAGGCAGGGAAGAAACCAAAAGAGACTGAAAAAAGCAACACCAGCAACAGAGAAATGGCAGTGAAGAAGCCAGCCGGTGTGCATGGGGTAAATCCCCGTGGCACGGAACTGGTGCCTCCCATGCTGTGGTCACGGCCTGCCGGGAAGCAGTGGATTGGCCCGCCAGGAAGCAGCAGATTGGCCCTCTGGGAAGCTAGGAATCAGCCCTCCGGGAAGCTGGGAATCGACCTGCCGGGAAACAGCAGATCGGCCCTCTGGGAAGCCAGGAATCAGCCCACCAGGAAGCTGGGAATTGGCTCTCCAGGAAGCCAGCAATCAACCTGCCAGGAAGCAGCAAATCGGCCCACCAGGAAGCCAGGAATTGGCCTACCCAAAAGCAGCGAATCAGCCCTCCAGGAAGCCGGGAATTGTTCCACTGAGAATCTGCAGATTGGCCCACTGCAAAGCTGCCAGTCAGCCAGCTGGGAAGCGTCCGTCAAAGGTTGAGTGGGGGGAGGGAGGGGGGACGGTGGGAAAGTGTGTCTTGCCGGTTACTGGGTGCTCTGTCTCCTGCTGGGAGCTCCGTGAATCTGCTTTCCTGTACTCCCTGTCAGCCAGTCTCCGACAGGAGTCCAAGATGGTGGATCCGAGCTGCATTAGCTGATAGGGGCCCTCCACTCATAACTCTCCTCACTCTCTGTTCTGTGTCAGTTTCTTATTCCATTTGGTGCTTAGTTGAGTTCTTTGTCTCTTGACGCTTAGGGTTCCAGGATTGACGTTTATCCCTGTTTTAGTTTTTTGGGTCTTTGTTGTGGAGGGACAGCATGGTGCTTCTGTCTCTAGTGCCATGTTGGCTCTGCCTCTGTCTATTCTTTTTCAGTTAAAATATTAAAATAAATAAATAAATAAATTAAATTAAATAAAATAAGGCTTTTGATTTTAAATTCAGTTGCCTGGAACATATTTTTAATAAACTGAAAGCATCTGTATCATAAGGTATGAAATACATTAAATACCACATTCTGAAAAGTTACATAGCCATTTAGTTTTTAACATAGGGATAAAATAAAGACAGTAAAAGAGAACCAGTTTCATGCCTTTGTAATTATGTATAAAAAATGTGTATGTATAGATACAGGTTTCCTCTGCTATCCAAATGTAGGGTGTTCCTGTGAAACCTTTGTTAAGCTGAAATGGCATAAAGCAAAGAAGCAAGTATGTTTAATTTAAATGGGAAAAATTGTTGAGCATTCCCAGACCCAAAAAATAACCTACCAAATCATACCAAATAACACATAAAACCTAAAATAACACTAACATATAGTAAAAGCTATGGTGGCTTGATGCTGAGTGTAGTTCCCAGGGAAGAAGCTTGACAAAGCCACTTTACTGCTTGGGATGCACGCTACCTTTTTAATAGCTAGCTGCAAAGCAAACGCTGAACAGTATTTCCACTATTAGCCTTTTTTTTGTAAAAGCTAAAATCCTCTTCAGATTTCTTTCATTTAATGAAAACAAGTACTAATGTAGGTCTTTTGTAAAAGCAAAGTGGCATAAAGCGAACTTTCAGAAAGCAGGAGGATAGCTGTATGTGTATGTGTGTGTGAGATGCCTGTATTGTGTATGTGTGTGTGTGTTTGAATACACATACATAAGTGCTCAGCTACTAACTGAAAGGTCCACCAGCCACTCTGTGGGAGAAAAAAATCTAACAATCTGCTCCTGTCTCCTATAAAGATTACAGCCTAGGAAACCCTATGAGGCAGCTCTGCTATGTCATAAAGGGTTGCCATGAGTCAGAATCAACTGCATGGCAGACAACAACAACAATGTATATATATAGTCCCTGGGTGGTACAAATGGTTAATGCACTTGGATGCTAACCAAAAGTTTGGCAGTTTGAGTCTACCCAGAGGTGCTTCAGAAGACAGGCTGGTGATCAGCTTCTCTAAGCCATTGCCAAATCCATATAAATATAAAGTAGATTAGTGGTTGTCAGCAGCTGGGAGTAGGGGGAATGAGGAGTAACTGCTAACGGGTATGAGGTTTCTTTTGGATGTGATGAAAATGTTTTAGAATTAGATAACAGTGATAGTTGCACAACTCTAAATATTCTAAAACTCACTGAATTGTATAATTTAAAGGGGTAAATTTCATGGTATGTGAATTATATCTCAGTAAAGCTGTTATTAAAAAAAACAAGCCATTGAAAACCATATAGAGCACTGTTCTACTCTGACACACGTGGGGTCTCCATAAGTTGGAATTGACATGACTGCAACTGGTTACTTGTTATATCCATCCATCCACCCCTGGGTTGTGCAAATTATTTGCGCTCGACTATTAACCTAGAAGTTGGCAGTTCAGACTCACTGAGTAATGCCATGGAAGACAGGCCTGGCAAGCTGCTGCAAAGATTATGGCCAAGAAAACCCTTTGGGGCAGTTCTGCTCTGTAATGAGGTTGCCATCGGAGTCTAAATCAACTTGACAGCAACAGGTTTGGTTTTTTCTATATAATATATATGTAAGCATATAAATTTCTAAGGCACAAAAAAGTGCTTCACCAGAAAAGATGATGCTTCAGGATCCATCATCAGTTGGAAATACACTGGAGGTCCTCCAGTAGTGAAGTTGCATGGATCCAAACACCCACCCTCAGGTACCTGCCCTTTACATAACTGTTTGAAAAGGAGGTCAGATGGCAAGCTATCGGTGATTTTGGAAATAATTTATAGTAAAGGCACTGTCCCCTCTTTTTTGCTAATTACTTACTATTTTTCTTTCATGTTTAATTTCAGACGAGCCATCTATGATGCATTTGAACGCTTTCTCCATAAATACGCTAACTAATTGGATCACTGTATGTTACCAGTGTGGCCATCATGTGTGTCACAAAAAGGAGTTTTCGTCCTCTGATGTGAAGAACAAGCAGACAGCACTGTAGATTTAACTATTTCAGTGTAATCTGGAATTCAGTGTTGCAGCTCAGTTAACTATAAATGTTAAATACATTTGAATCACTTTAAACCAATATTTGGATTAAATAATGTTGAAGTATTTTGCTGTTGTTTGTGAAATCTCATATACTCAGTATCTAGGCTATTGTTACTATTTATGAAACTTTTAAATTTTTAATTATGAATAATTTATTAGTTTTAAATAAATTCACTCAGAAACCCTACTTTTTTTTTTTTTTTTTAAATAATATTGTGTTTTGGGAGCCCTGGAGGTTTAGTGGTTAAGAACTTGGCGGCTAACCAAAAGGTTGGCAGTTTGAATCCACCAGCTGCTCCTTGGAAACAAACCCTATGGGGCAGTAGTACTCTGTCCTATAGGGTTGATACGAGTTGGATTCGACTCGATGGCAATTGGTTTGGTTTTGGTTTATTGCGTTTTAGGTGAAAGTTTACACGGCAAATTAGGTTTCCCTTTAACAAATTTATACAAATTGTTCCCTGCCGTTGGTTACAATTTTTACAATGTGTCAGCATTCTCATTATTTCCATTCTCTTTGTTCTGTTTCCATTGATCTCCTACCAGTTTTTAATAAACTGGTAAATTAAGCTAAGTTTGTAACACTTCAGCCTGAATTGTATACTCTTACAAGAAATTTCTGTTACTGACTTGATTTGAGAAAGATGTTTCTTTTCTTTTTTGGATCCATGGTAAATTTATAATGTTGTTTTCAACATTAGTTAATATTCTGTTATGGAAATACTTATGATGTGTAAAATCGGTGTTACCTTTGAATTCTAAAAAATCCTTATTGTAAGTGCTTTTAATAGAATGCTGAAATGCAGAGAAAATACGTAAGACTTGACTAGACTTCAGAACTTTGCCAAATATTAGGTTACGACAAAATGCCAAATGTATTTCCCCTACTTGAAAAGTTTCAATTCAGGCAAAGTAGAAATAATAGGAAACCTGTTGAATAATTGATGATACTGTCTCCAATATTGTGTACCTACTCCGGGTTTGCAGATATCTAACTTTAATACTTAACAACTTTAGCTTTTTAGTTTCATAATTTAATAGCCACATATAAAATTGATTTGTTGCATATTTATAGAAAAGACAAAGTTTTACATAATAACTACTAACTTTTTAAAATGAGAGAGTTTATGGCTAGATTTGGTGCTTTCTCTTTTTGTTAAACTTCTCAACCAGCAAGTTAAAATGTTAAAAAAGAAAAAAAATAGAAAATATTTTTGGTATCTTGTGAAGGTTTGGAGTGAATGTATTTGAGTTTCATTTTTTGAAATCTGTTTTGTCTGTGAATTATTTTTAAATGTGTATTCTCATTCTTTTAAGAATATTTGAATATTCCTTTGCAGCCTTTTTAAAGGAAATTTTGTCACTCTAATGCCTCCATCATTTTAATTTCATTTGACACTATGAAAAATTATTAATGTGAAGTCCTTGGTGGCAAAGTGTAGCAATTTCTTTAAAACTGCGTTGGCATGACAAACCAACACAGTACGACTGTTTGAATTATTCTGCAAATATATATGTTGACTGGAACCTTTAGTTTTAACTGAAGTTTTTCCACAAAATAGCTTTGAAATATAATGTAAAATTTATTGTCAAATGATTGACAAGTATTTGCCTATATAATGTGTTTACTGAGGTGACATGATTGAATACTTTGCCTAATCAATGGCTCTAGTAATGCCAGTACTACTTTTCATGTAAACATTTCTTATCAAGCAATAATGTACCAAGGTGTGTGAGTTTCTATTATTAAAAGAATAAAATTTCATTTAGTTGTGATTAACTCCTAGGCATAACTAATTTTTCACAAATAAATGTGAAAAAGGATATTTTTAAAATAAAAATTTCATCTCTTAACCAGACGTTTTAAAAATATAGCCACATGACAGCTTAACTTGATGAATTCAAAGTGTGAAATAACCTTTTCTTAAATTTTGAAAACAAATTTACCCTTCCCAAAACAGTGGCTTAAGCTTTAAGATATATATATATATACACACACACACACGTCAGATAAGTGATGATTTGTCTGCTAGAAATTCATTTAGACCAGAGTTGCAAAGTGTCAGTCTTTGCAGGCTAGTTTGGCCCACAGTTGTTTTATTTGCTGGGTGTAATGTTCCCAAAGATTTTGAATTTGTAAACTTCCAGTTGGGCATGCACTCCCCCCCGGTCTGCTCTCCACAGTCTGCTAGACTTCCTCTTTTCTTGTATCAGACTACTTCATTACTTTGTGTGTCCTACCCAGTCCCTGAAGGCATCTGAGTTTGAGATCTCTGATTTACATCTGTAGTTAGACCAAGTCTGAATTTCATGATTTGCTAATGCTATAATTACTGTTAAATCATTTCAATGTATGCATTTTAGGTTGTTTTTTATTAATGTAATTTCCTCAGTGTGGTGCTTTCCCTCATAAAGAGTACTGAATTCTTAGCAATGTAACTGAAATTTTAAAAATTTCCAATTATTTTATACTTCACAATAAAAGTCTTTAAAGAGTTATTGGGTTTTTCAAGATGTATTATTCTAAGTACAGAAAACGTGTCACATTTGATTGATGTACCCAAACCTGAACTGAGCGTATGCCCCAAACAAGGCAGAAGATAAGCAAGGTAGGCTCTAGCAGAACTGTATTAGTATCTATAGCAAGAACCCGGTTTTCCCCAAATATGTATGATCTAAGGGAAAACAAGCATTCTGACAGACCATAATTATCTGAATGTTGTAAAACTCATTATTGGATATGATTATATTTATACTAATAAATGTACTGTGACAAAGTCTAGGGATGTGAACTTAACTGTAGGACTTGTTAGGCCTGGAAGTTGGGGTGGGGGAGGGCTGGGTGGAGGTTGCTATAGAAACTGGGTTTGAAAATATAAGATTATGGCAGATAACACAAGGGGCGGGGGAGGCTACTTTGGGCACTTTACAGGAGTAGGATAACCTAATTCTAGGAAAATTCATGTAGGCAGAATCCTAGGAAACCCATGATTGTTTGAAGGCCTTTGAAAAGTTTTCACTAGAAAATGTTGGACCAAAAACCCAGAAAGATTTTCTTCAGGACCGAAAGACCAAGATTGTGTCAGTTAGGAGAAGAAATTGTAAACAACTGTAAAAGCCTAATCTGTGTATAAACCTGTGATCCACGGAGGTAAAAGTTTTCCTATGTACAGTACCTGGATAATTTCACAAAGAAAGAAATTTACTGTAGCTCCTTGCTACTCGGATTGTGGTCAGTGGATTGGCAGCATCCTCTGGGAGCTTGTTAGAAATGCAGAATCTCCGGTCCCATCCCAAACTTACTGAGTCTGAATCCTCACTTGAACAAATCTCCAGATGGTCCAAATATTAAATTTTAAAAAGGACTCCCCTAGAGTCTGGTTCTCAAACTGTATCAGAATCACCTACAGTCTTGTTAAAACAGAGCTGGACACAATCCCCCAGAGTTTCTGATTTAGTGAGTCTTAGGGTAGGGCTGGGAAATTTGCATCTCTAACAAGTTTCCTGGGATATTGATGCTGTCTATCCATGGGGTCACACACACTTTGAGAACCACTGCTCTGGATGGATCTCAAGCCCAGCTGCCCAATAAAATCACTTGGGGAGTTTTTTTTTTAAAAAAAGCTCAGGCTTCACCCCAGAGATTCAGATTGAATTGGCTGAGGTAGGTTTTTTTTTTTTTTTTTTTTTAAGGTCTCTAGGT
The DNA here is from genome assembly GCA_030035585.1 of Dugong dugon. NCBI lineage: Eukaryota > Metazoa > Chordata > Mammalia > Sirenia > Dugongidae > Dugong > Dugong dugon. Next base: position 175,823,050 of record CM057463.1, on the reverse strand, counting down.
ATTTCTTAAAAAACAATATTACATAGCTACAACTTTTAGAACAGAGACGCACAGCACACAGCTATGCTTTATCTTCTCAGCTTAACTTTGCTGACTTAACTTTCACCAATAACTTAATTCAATGGCCCCTAAATTCAATTTAGAGGTATCTAAAAACTCAAAATTACAAAATCACACATTATTTCTACCATCCAGATTTCCCCAGCTTCTGCCAATCTGTTTTTTATTCATTTTACTGTCTTTAAAACTGTGGTATAATATACACAACAAAAAACTTGTTGTTTTGACCATTTTCAAGTGTACATTCCAGTGGCATTAATCACACAATGTTCTATCTGCTTCAAAAACTTCTCCATTACCCCAAACAGGAACGCTGTCCCATTAAGCAATAACTGCCATGTCCCCCTGCTCCCAGCCCATGGTAACCACTAATATAAACTTTGGTCTCTGTGCATTTTTCTATTCTAGATACTTCATATAAATAGGATCATATACTATTTGTCCTGTGTATCTGGCTTATTTCACTTAACATAGTGTTATTAAGGTTCATCCATGCCATAGCATATACTAGAACTTCATTCTTTTTATGGCTGAATAATCTATTGTATGTATATACCACATTTTGTTTATCCATTCATCTGTTGATGGACACTTTGGTTGTTTCCACCTTTTGGAGATTGTGAAAAATGCTGTAATGAACATTGGTATACAGGTATCTGGGTCCTTGCTTTCAAGTCTTTTCAGAATATACTTAGGAGTGGAATTGCTGGGTCATATGGTAGTTCTATGTTTCACTTTTTGAGGAACCACCAAATTGTTTTCCACAGCAGCTGCACCATTTTACAGTTGCATCAGCAATGGATAAATGTTCCAATTTCTCCACATCCTCACAAACACTTGTTTTCCATTTTCTGATCACAGCCATCCTAATGCGAGTGAAGTCGTATCTTAGTGTGGTTTTCCTTTGCATTTCCCAGTAACTAATGATCTTGCATGTGCTCATTGGCCATTTGTATGTCTTCTGGATGAAATTTCTCTTCAAGTCCTTTGCCCATTTTCTGATTGGGTTTTTTTGTTGTTGCATTGTAGGAGTTATTTATATACTCTGCATATTAAACTCTTACCAAATACATAGTTTCCGATTATTTTTTCCATTCTGTAGATTGTCTTTTTACTTTCTTGGTGTCTTAGTTATCTAGGGCTGCTATAACAGAAATACAAGTGGGTGGCTTTAACAAAAAGAAATTTATTTTCTCACAGTTTAGGAGGTTAGAAGTCTGAAATCAGGGTGCTGGCTTTAGGAGAAGGCTTTTCTCTCTCTGCTGGCTCTGGAGGAAGGTCCTTGACTCTTTGAGCTTCTCCTCCTGGGCAGTCTTCATGTGGTTTGACATCTCTCTTGCCCCATCTCTGCTCTGCTCACTTGTTTAATGTCTTCTATATCTCAGAACAGATTGACTCAAGATATACCCTATACTAATCCTGCCCATTAAAATAACAAAGAAAACCCATTCCCAAATGGGATTTTAACCACAGGCATAGAGGTTAGGATTTATAACACTTATTTTGGGGGGACATAATTCAATCCATAACTCTTGATAATGTTCTTTAATGCACAAAAGTTTTTATTTTTATTTTAATAAAGTTCACTTTATTTTTTATTTTGTTGCTCATGCGTTTGGTGTCATATCTAAGAATCCACGGCCAAATACAAAGTCCTGAACCTTTCTCCTACGTTTTCTTCTAAGAGTTTTATGGTTTTGGCTCTTATATTTGGGTTGTTGATCCCATTTTCCTGTTTTTTTCGACAGCACCACCTAACCAGTCACCCAAGCCCCCTCCCAAAAAAAGTTGGGATCTTAAAAGCCTGTGAGCATCCATCTAAGATCCTCCACTGGTCTCACCCCTTCGGGAGCAAGGGAGAATGAAGAAAACAAAAGACACAAGGGAAAGATTAGTCCAAAGGACTAATGGACCACAACTACCACAGCCTCCACCAGACTGAGTCCAGTACAATTAGATAGTGCCTCGCTACCACCACTGACTGCTCTGACAGGGATCACAATTTAGGGTCCTGGACAGAGCTGGAGAAAAATGTGGAACAAAATTCTAACTCACAAAAAAAGACTAGACTTATTGGTCTGACAGAGACTGGAGAAACCCTGAGAGTATGGTCCCTGGACACCCTTTTAGCTCAGTAATGAAGTCACTCCTTATGTTCACCCTTCAGCCAATGATTAGACAGGCCCATAAAACAAAAGAAGACTAAAGGGTAGTGTGAACCCACCAGGCGCTCCACGGGAGAAAGATGTGGCAATCTGCTTCCATAAAGATTACAGCCTTGGAAATCCTATGGGGCAGTTGTACTAGGTAGTTCTACTGTCTTATAGGGTCTCCATGAGTTGGAATTGACTTGATAGCAACGGATCAAACAATTCCTGTTCAAAACTTTTCTCATAAGTATGCAGTGGCCTAAATTTTCCAAGGAGCAGAAATACGGTGCTGGGAAAGTACACAGATAGCGAACGTAAAAATGATACAAGACCATGCTGAAAGTTGTCTTGAACCTATTCCATAGAGTTTCTGCATCCCTCACCTGTGCAGGGCTGGGATTCCTTTAACCAGAGCCATGTTCATTTATATTATCAAACACTTACAAAAAGTGAAAGAGTCCCTTGTGACCTCATGATTAAAGAAGCATTACAGAATAACAAGGAAAAAAAAAGATTACAGCCACAAAAACCCTGTGGAGCAGTTCTACTCTGTCACATGGGGTCACTATGAGTCGGAATCATCTCAATGGCACACAACAACATGCACTTAAAACTTTACTTTTATCCAAATGCTGTAAAGAGAGTGGCCAGAAAGCTTAGCAGTATTTTTTTTCAGATTTTCAAATAATATATCAGTTCTATTTTTACTCCTGGCAACCTCCCTCTCCCAACCTTCCTTCCTCTTGTACTAGGACTTCTTACACCCTTCCCTTGTGTTGGCTCCCCTGTTTTCTGGTTCTTCTGACTTCCTTTTTCATAGTTTTCTCCCTAGTTTGGGAGCAAGCAGCACATCCTCTGGTAGCCCCCTGAGAAAGGAATGGGATAACAGGTAATTTTGAAGCTTGGCATATCTGAAAAAATCTTTATTCTTTGCTCACTTTTAATTGATAGTTTGGTAGAGTATTTGCTAGATTGAAACATATTTCCCTCAGGATGTTGAAGACATTATTCCACTGTCTGCTAGCATCCAAAGTTGCTGACAAAAACTCTAATGTCTTTTTAATTCCAGTTCTTTTGTACATGACTTGTTCTTTTCTCTTTTAATATAGTTTTCCCTTCATGTCCTGAAATTTTATGATGATATTCCTTCATATCTTCCTTCTTTAATTATGAGATAATTCAAATATATATAAAATAGTATAATAGGCACTCATGATCCCATTACTGGGATTAAACAGATGTTAAACTTTTGCCATATTCCTCCAGATATCTTTTTTTTAAAAAAGAAGTATATATGCACCAAATAACAAAGCAACCACCTCTACAAAACAAAAACTATGAGAAATGCAAGAAGAAATAGCCAGAAACACACCAATAATAGGAGATTTTAACACATCACTTTCATTATAAGACAGATCATATGGACAAAAAATTAAGTGAGTATATAAAACAATGCTGTCCAACAGAACTTTCTACGATGATGGAAAGACACTACATTTGCTGTATCCAATACAGCAGTCATTGCTGTTGACTTGGCATGATAGTAATGTTTGAGGTATGGTAAGGTCGTATGTGAATCAAGAGGGGAAGCCAGAAACATTGAAAGACATTATACTTACAGTCCCTGGTGTTCATAGCAGGCCTAACCGAGGCATGCAGGGGCAGTCACAAGGCAGAGATGGAGCAGGACAGTGGGCAAACACTTTTATTGTGGTTTTTGTGGGAAATGTTACAGGAAGAGGTCAGAGCACACAGGGATTTTATTGGTCAGCTTTATTTGAAACTTTCACCTTGGGGCTTGGGGCATTTACCAAAGGGGAAACTGAGGGAGCTTCTTATCTAGATACAGCAGACATGGGTGGAGAAGGGCTATTTGGTGTGGATCTAAAAACATCATATTACAGAAGCTAGAAAATATGGTTAATACATCATTAGCCACATGTGGCTATTGAGCATGTAAAAAAGAGGCTACCACAACTGAGAAACTGAATGTCTATTTTATTTAGCTTTAATTCAATTGAAATAAAATTAATTTAAATTTAAATAAACACATATAGCTAGTGGTTGTATTGGACAGCATATATATAAAAAATTTAAAAGACACAATAGGATAGGTCTTTTGGATATATATCAAACACTATGCTCTGATAAAGAGAATATAACTTTTCCTTTCTTTTTTTCAAACATTTTATTGTACTTTAGGTGAAAGTTTACATAGAAAATTAGTTTTCAGATCAATATTTCATAAACAAATTGTTCTGTGACATTGGTTGCAATCCCCACAAAGTGTCAGCACTCTCCCCATTTCCTCCCCAGTTTCCCTGTTTCCATTCGTCAGGTTTCCCTGCCCTCCTTGCCTTTTTGCTTTTGGGCATACACTGCCCTTTTAGTCCTGTACAGTTGATTATTCTAAGGAGCACATTCCTCACGGGTGTTATTGTTTATTTTATAGGCCAGACTGTTATTTGGTTGAGAGTAACACTTTTCTTGAATGGACATGGAACATCTCCAAAAGTCATATATTAGTCTGTTTCATAAAGTAGAAATATTGCAATACTCTTTCATCACAAGCAATAAACCCAGAATTTAAAAATAAAAAGGAAAATACTAAATATTAGGAAGGATGTGGAACACTCATACATTGCTGGTAAGAATGCAACATGATACTTGGAAAACTGTTTGGCAGTTTCTATAAAGTTAAACATGTATGCTGAGCAAATAATCAGAGAAGCCGCAGTATATGAAGAAGAACATGGCATCGGGATTGGAGGAAGACTCATTAACAACCTGTGATATGCACAGTCTTGATGACACAATCTTGTAGCTGAAAGTGAAGAGGACTTGAAGCACTTATTGATGAATATCAAAGACTACAGCCTTCAGTATGGATTACACCTTAACATAAAGGAAACAGAAATCCTCACAACTGGACCAATAAACAACATCATAATGAACGGAGAAAATACTGAAGTTGTCAAGGATTTCATTTTACTTGCATCCACAATCAACGCCCACGGAAGCACTGGTCAAGAAACCAATTGACACATTGCATTGGGCAAATCTGCTGCAAAATACCTTTTAAAAGTGTCAAAAACCAAAGATGGCACTTTGAGGACTAAGATGTGCCTGACCCAAGCCTTGGTGTTTTCAATCACCTCACGTGCATACGAAAGCTGGACAATAAATAAAGAAGACCAAAGAAGAATTAATGCCTTTTTGAATTATGGTGTTGGTGAAGAATACTGAATAAACTATGGACTGCCAGAAGAATAAACAAATCTGTCTTGGAAGAAGTACAGCCAGAATGCTCCTTAGAAGCAAGGATGGCAAGACTTTATCTTCATCTCACATACTTCGGACATGATATCATGAGGGATCAGTCTCTGGAAAAGGACATCATGGTGGTAAAGTAGAAGGTCAGCAAAAAAGAGGAGGACCCTCAACAAGATGGATTGACACAGTGGCTGCAATAATGGGCTCAAGCATAACAACGATTGTGAGTATAGTGCAGGACCAGGCAGTGGTTCGTTCTGTCGTGCATGGGGTCGCTATGAGTAGGAATCGACTGGACGCCACCTAACAATAATAAAGTTAAACAACCACTTACCATATGACACAGCAATTCCATGTCTAGATATTTACCAACAAGAAATGAAAACATATGTGGACATTCATAGTAGCTTTGTTAATAACATAAAACTGGAAACAATCTAAATGTTCATCAACAGGTAAATAGCAAACAAAAAATGGTACATCCACATAGCAGAATACTGCTTAGCAATAAAAAAGGGACAAACTATTGATATACACAACATAGATGAATCTCAAAATAATTATGCTGATTGTGGTGGTGGTTTATGAATGTCTACATATGTCAAAAACTCATCAAATTGTACACTTTAAAGAAATGCAATTTATTGTATGTTAATTATACTACAATAAAGATATAAAAATATTAATGGTAGATGCTATGTGATGAGTATATGGGTGTTCATTATAAAATGTTTTCAATCTTCCTGTATGTTTTAAAATTTTTATAATAAAATCTTGGGAAGAAAGATTGTTTGCTTAAAAAAGTTGACAACACAATATGTTGGTAAGACTGTGGGGGAAACAGACACTTCCATACATTACTGTTAGGAAGGCAGATTGACAAAACCCTTGGCAATATCTAGCAAAACTACATATGTATTTATCTAGGAATTTACCCTGAAGATGTAGTTCTGACAATATGAAAATACATGTACACAAAGCTATTCACTGCAGCATTGTTAGTAATTACAAAATAGTGGAAATAACCAAATGCCAGAAGTAAGAGAGTGGTTAGATAAAGTATGGTATATTTATATAGTGAAATACTATGGAGCTGTAAAAAAATGAATGAGGAAAATCTTTACGAACTGATATAGAATGATTTCCAGGATACATTGTTTACTGGAAAAAAGTGAAGAACAAAGTATATATATATAGTATGTTACCTTTTGTATAATAAAGAAGAAGAAATAGAAAAATAGAGTATTTTAACTGTATATCTTTAGACAGAAAAGAAAAAAACTATAAACTAATACTAATAGGTTTGTTTATTCAGTGGTATGGCTTAGTAATTTTGAAATTATTTTGTGTATCATACAACTGAGCAAATAATATACTGAGGATAATGAAGATAAGTTTTTCATTGATGGAGAAAGAAGTTAATTAAGTACGGAAAGGGGGAAGACAGTGAATCCTGTGGTGTTGGATTGGCACTGAAGACATCAGATAGGCTCATGGTTTTAGATAGACAGAAAGGTAGACAGATGATACATAGGCAGATAGATTATGTCGTGGTGGTGGTGTGCTGTTGAGTCAATTCTGACTGCAGATACGTTTTAAAATTTTTATGGGAGTAGGAGTGTGTGTGTATGTGTGTGTGTGTTTCCCATCTATTTTCTGAGAGAGGTTAGAAACAAAGACAGACTTAATGTCCGGATCTTGGTTTCTAAATACCGTTCTCCACTTAAATGAACCTGAGTTTCTTGAAGAAATGGCTAGGCTGGGAAAAAAACAAGATGAGCTTGGAACATCCTATTTTACCAGAAAGTAAGGAGAAGTGCTCAAAGAATAACGGAAACTTGTCAAAAGAACACAGGAGTCAGCTTGATGGGGCTCCCATTCACCAAATCTGAAGTAATCTGAGTATTGGAATCAAATAAAGGTAGTAATAGATGATAACTTATTGAATAGAATAGAAATACTGGGTCCATAGTGATTTTATATGAATAAATATATTTATAATGAATAAATAAATGAATGAGAAGGAAAAGCTCTTCCTTAGAGTAGAATGTCAACAACTGTATAAGCAATGCTGTGGTTACAATATCACCATTGGACAAATAACAGATTCAAGAATCATCAATGGATGCTAAGAAGAGTGAGCAAAAGCCTGATGAGAAATAAAATATCTACACAGCCTCAAAGTATCTCCTCACAATATAAACAGTAATTACAAAGGAAAAGGCAGTAACCCTACCTGCAGAAACCTGTCAGACACCACCTTAACCCACTTAACATCACTAGTAATGAGACGTAACGACATCATGCACTGAGAAAAATTCAAAAGTATCACTTTTGTGGTATTCCTGCCAAAAATGTATTATCTCAATGAATAATGATGAAACATCAGACAAGCCCAAACTGAAGAATATTCTACAATATAACTGGTCCATACTCTTCAAAAATGTCAAGGTAATGAAAGACAAAGTTAAACTTTGAAACTGTTACAGATTGAATAAGACTAAAGAAATATGATAGCTACATGCAAATACATAGTCCTGGATTTGACCCTGGAGCAGAATATATGTGTATACACATTTCTATAATTTCTATACATTATGTAATATTTTTTGCTATAAAGGACATTATCAGGTCAATTGGCAAAATATAAATAAGGTCTTGATATTTGATAATAGCATTGAATCAGTGTTAACTTCCTGGTTTTGATAATTGTATGTAGTTATGGGAGGAGCCTTGGTGCTGCAGTGGTTAAAAGCACTTGGCTGCCAACCAAAAGGTTGATAGTTTGAACCTACCAGCTGCTCTACGGGAGAAAGATGTGGCAGTCTGATTTACAGCTTTGGAAATCCTATGGGGCAGCTCTACTCTGGCCTATAGGGTTGCTATGAGTCAGAATCGAATTGCCGGCAGTGGGTTTGGTTTTGGTATGTGGTTATGTAAGAGAATATCCTTGTTCATAGGAAAAACACACTGAAGCATTTAGGGGTAAAGAGGTGTCATATCTGCAATTTAAGCTCAAATAATAACTCTTCTTTCTCTATGATAAAATGTTTAAAATCTGGGTAAAGAATATAGGTAGTTGTTTGTAGTATTCTTTTTTGGGGTAGCTACTGCAAATGGAAAAGGGCATCATGCTTGGTAAAGTAGAGGGTCAGTGAAAAAAAGGAAGACCCTCAACGAGATAGACTGACACAGTGGCTGCAACAATGGGCTCAATCATAGCAACAATTGTGAGGATGGTGCAGGACCGGGCAGTGTTTGGTTCTGCTGTACATAGGGTCACTGAGTCGGAACCAACACAACAGCATCTAACAACAACAACACTACAAATGGAGCTGTTATGAACATTTGTGTACAGGTTTGTGTGAACCTAAGTTTTCATGTCTCTATGATAAATGCTCAAGAAGCTCTGGTGGTGCAGTGGTTAAAGAGATCGAGTGCCAACCAAAAGGTCGGTGGTTCAAAACTGCCAGTGGTTCTGCAGAAGAAAGATGTGGCAGTCTGCCTACCTGGAGATATACAGCCTTGGAAACCCTACAGAGTCACTGTGAGTCGGAATCAACTCGAAGGCAGAGGATTTGGTTTGGGTCTGATAAATGCTTCGGAGTGGGTTTGCTCGGTCATATGGTAAGGATATGTTTAACTTCCTCAGAAACTACCAAATCGATTTCTAGAGTGGCTGTACCATTTTACAATCCCACCAGCAATGTTTGAGAGATCTTGTTTCTCTCATCTTTGTCAGCATTTGATACCATATCTTTTTTATTTTAACCATTCGAATACATGTTGCTGTTCTTGTTAGGGACTGTCAAGTCGGTTGTGACTAACAGCAATCCCATGTGACAGGGTAAAACTGCCCAATAGGATTTTCTGGGCTGTAATCTTTATAGGAGCAGACCGCCAGATCTTTCTCCCAAGGAGCTGCGGGGGGATTCAAACCGCAAATGGTTGTTAGTAGCTGAGTGCTTAACCCTTTGTGCCACTAGAGCTTATTCTCTTGAAGCGTTCCTGTAAGTTGGAGACGATTTCAAAATTAAAAATTACAAAAAGAAAAATGTTTGATATTAGTTTTTGGTAGACACCTTTATCAGATTAAAAAAATAAAAACAAAAACCTGTCACTCTCCAGTCTATTCTGACTCATAGTGACTGTTTTAGTCTGAGTTTTCTGGAGGAGCAAACCATATATATATATATGCACATGTGTACATGTATGTATATGTATACCTGTTGCTGATGAGTTAATTCAGATTCATAGAGACCCTATAGGACAGAGCAGAAATGCCCCATAGGGTTTCCAAGGCTGTAATCTTCATAGGAGCAGACTGCCATGTCTTTCTCCCATAGAACACCTGGTGGGTTTGAACCGCTGACCTTCTGATTAGTAGCCAAGCACTTTAATCACTGTGCCATCAGGGCTCCTATATATGTATGTATGTATATATATAAACATATATATATGCACCTGCATACATATGCATATGTATATATGCTCATGCATATATATACATAAATATAGAGAGACTTAACTTTAAGGAAATGGCTCATACAATTGAGAGGAAATGGCTCACACAATTGTAGCAGCTGGCAAGTCCCAAATTCATGGGTCAGGGGGCAGGCTGAAGATCTCTGCTGGCTCACGTGGTTGCAGGGTCTGATGAAGCCAAAATCTGCATGTCAAGCGGCAGGGTGAAGGCTCCTGCTGACTTACGGGGTTGTGGGAGCTGGAGAATCCAAAATCTGCAGGTCAGGCAGTAGACTGAAGACTTCTGCAAGCTTATGTCCCAAGAACTGGAGGTCAGGTGATGAGAATACTGCAAGACTGAGAGCGAGAGAGAGAGAGAGAGAGAGAGAGAGAGAGAGAGAGAGAGAGAGAGAGAGAGCGAGAGAGAGAGAGCGAGAGAGAGAGAGAGAGAGAGAGAGAGAGAGAGGAGAGCGAGAGAGCGAGAGAGCGAGAGAGCGAGAGCGAGAGAGCGAGAGAGCGAGAGAGCGAGAGAGCGAGCGAGCGAGCGAGCGAGCGAGCGAGAGAGAGAGAGAGAGAGAGAGAGAGAGAGAGAGAGAGAGAGAGAGAGAGAGAGCGCGATTGTGAGCCTTGCTGGCCTTACAGGCCACACCCCCAAGGAAACTCCCCTTTCAACTGACTGGCTGACTACATCCGATCATATCATGGAGGTGATTACACTATATTATGGAAGAGCAGTCAGTTCAATGTCTGCCAAATCACTGAGAATTCTAGCCTAGCCAAGTTGACTCATAGCATTAACTGTCACGCCAGGGTTAAGAACTCTTATTTTTTTGTTTCTGTAACACTCAGTGCTTACCTCTATCATAGTCCTTATCTCATTAATTTAAATAATTAATTGCTGTGTCCCACCACACCCCAACCCAGTCTGCAAAAGAAGCAGATCTTATTCATTCTCATGTCCTCAGTGCCTGGCACTGTTCCAAGCAGACACTCCATCAAAGTCTGCAGAATGATTCCAAGTGCAGTGCTATTTCCACTTTACCAGGCTGCAGTTTTACACTAGGAGCAATTTAAAATTAGCAGAAATTTCATGATCTCCTCTAGTGGTTTTCCAATTGGGTTCCACATATTTCTGGGAGTTGAGAATGGATTCTCACAAGTCCTCAAATTAGAATCTTAATGACATTCTTTAAAAAAATGAGTATCAGAATGTTCTATAGCACTTAGATCAATAGTTTTCAATCTTTGTCCCAGATATGAATCTTGGTGGGGCAATTTTAATTCATTCTGATATCCAGGCCCTACTCCACACTTATTAAATCAAAATCCTTGAGAGTACCTGTTAAGAACTGAATTATGTCCACCAGAAAATATGTATTGTAAATCCTAACCTCTATGCCTGTGGTTATAATCCCATCTGGGAATGGGTGGTCTTTGTTATGTTAATGAGGAAGGATTAGTGTAGGGTATATCTTGTGTCAATCTCTCTGAGATATATGAGATTAAACAAGCAATCAGAGTAGAGATGGGGTAAGATAGATGTCAAGACACATGTAGATCTCCACCGAACCAGGAAGCAGAAGTTGAAGAGACAAAGACCTTCCTCCAGAATCTACAGAGTGAGAAAGTCTTCTCCTAAACTTCCCCTAGAAGAATTCAGACTTCTAGCCTCCTAAACTGTGACAAAATACATTTCTGTTTGTTAAAGCCACCCACTTGTGGTATTTCTGTTATAGCAGCACTAGATAACTAAGACAGACCCCTCGCCCTCCCATGGGTACTTTTTCCAAAGACCCCCAGTCGTTGTTCAGAGTCACGAATCTAGATCAGGGGTTGGCAAAGGTTTTCTGTAAAGGGCCAGACAGGAAATATTTTAGCCTTTGAAGGCCAAGAGGAAAAATTGGGGATATTATGTAGGTACTTATATAAGAAAGAAAATTTCCACAAAATTTCCTTTTTTTTAAAAAAAAACTGTACTTTAGATGAAGGTTTACAGAACAAATAGTTTCTCATTAAACAGTTAGTACACATATTGTTTTATGACAATGGTTAACAACTCCATGACATGTCAACATTGTCCCTTCTCAACCTTGGGTTCCCCATTACCAGCTTTCCAGTCCCCTCCTGACTTCTAGTTCTTGTTCCTGGATTGTTGTGCTCCATTAGTCTTGTTTTGTTTTATGGGGCTGTCTAATCTTTGGCTGAACAGTGAACTTCAGGAATGACTTCATTACTGAGTGAAAAGGGTGTTCAGGGGCCATACTCTCAAGGTTTCTCCAGTCTCTGTTAGGCCAGTAAATCTAGTCTTTGTGAGTTAGAATTTTGTTCTACATTTTTCATCAGCTCTGTCGGGGACCCTCTGTGATCCTGGTCAGAGCAGTCAGTGGTGGTAGCCTGGCACCATCTAGTTGTACTGGACTCAGTCTGGTAGAGGCCTTGGTAGCTGTGGTCCATTAGTCCTTCAGACTAATCTTTTCCTTGTAGCTTGTTTTCTTCATTCTCTCTTGCTCCTGAAGGGGTGAGACCAGTGGAGTATCTTAGATGGCTGCTCACAGGCTTTTAAGACCCCAGATGCTACTCGCCAAGGTAGAATGTAGAACTTTTTCTTTATGCACTGTGTTATGCCAATTGAGCTAGCTGTTCCCCGAGACCATGGTCCCCACGGCCCTCCACCCAGCAATTTGTTCCCTCAGGGAGTTTGGATGTTTCTATGAAGTTTCCATGACCTTTCCTTCTACAAGTTGTACTGGCTTCCCCAGTATTGTGTACTGTCTTACCCTTCACCAAAGTTACCACTTACCTATTATCTATTTAGTTTCCCCCCACCACCCCTCCCATCCTTGTAACCAACAAAGATTGTTTCTTTTTGTGTGTAAACTTTTTCTTGAGTTTTTCCAGTAGAGGCGTCATACAGTATTTGTCCTTCTGTGATTGACTTATTTCACTCAGCATAATGTCCTCCAGTTTCATCCATGTTAGGAGATGCTTCACAGGTTCATCATTGTTCTTTATTGTTGCTTAATACTCCATTGTATGCATGTACCATAGTTTGTTTATCCACTCATCTGTTGATGGGCATCTAGGTTGTTTCCATCTTTTTGCTACTGTGAACAATGCTGCAATGAACAAGGGTGTGTATATGCCTATTCGTGTGACGGCTCTTATTTCTCTAGGATACATCCCTAGGAGTGGGATTGCTGGATCGTATGGTATTTCTATTTCTAGCTTTCTAAGGAAGTGCCATATCATTTTCCAAAATGGTTGTATCATTTTGCATTCCCACCAGCAGTGCATAAGAGTTCTGATCTCCCTGCAGCCTCTCCAATATTTGTTATTTCCAGTTTTTTTGATTTGTGCCATTAATGCTGGGGTGAGATGATATCTCATTGTGGTTTAAATTTGCATTTCTCTAATGGCTAGTGATTGTGAGCATTTCCTCATGTATCTTTTGGCCACTTGAATGTCTTGGTGAAGTGTCTGTTCATTTCCTTTACCCATTTTTTTTTTTTACTGTTGTAGTTTAAGGGAAAGTTCACAATTCAAGTTAGTCTCTCATACAAAAATTTACACATACATTGCTATGTGACCCTAATTGCTCTCCCTATACTGTGACAGCACACTCCTCCTTTCCACCCCTGATTTCCTGTGTCCATTCAACCAGCTCCTAACCCTCTCTGCCTTCTCATCTCACTTCTGGACAGAAACTGCCCCTTTAGTCTTACGTATCTACTTGAGCTAAGAAGCACATTCTTCACGAGTATCACTTTATGTCCCACAGTCCAGTCCAATCTTTGTCTGAAGAGTTGGCCTCGGTAATTGTTTTAGTGCTGGATCGACAGAGAGTCTGGGGGCCATGCTTTCTGGGGTTCCTCCAGTCTCAGTCAGACCATTAAGTCTAGTCTTTTTACTAGCATTTGAGTTCTGCACCCCACCTTTCTCCTGCTCCATCAGGGATTCTCTATTGTGTTCCCTGTCAGGGCGGTCATCAGTGGTAGCCAGACACCATCTAGTTTTTCCGGTCTCAGGATGATGCAGTCTCTTGTTTATTTGGCCCTTTCTGTCTCTTGGGCTAACACTTTCCTTATGTCTTTGGTGTTCTTCATTCTCCTTTACTCCAGGTGGTTGGGACCAATTGATGCATCTTAGATGGCTGCTTGCTAGCCTTAGATGGCTGCTTGCTAGCTTTTATGACTCCAGACACTACTCACCGAAGTAGGATGCAGAACATTTTCTTAATAAACTTTGTTATGCCAGTTGACCTAGATGTCCCTGAAAGCTTGGTCCCCAGACCCCTGCCCCTGCTATTCTGTCCCTCGAAATGTTCAATTGTATTCGGGAAACTTCTTAGCTTTGGTTTAGTCCAGTTGTCTTTTGCCCATTTTTTGACTGGATTATTTGTCTTTTTGTTATAGAGGTGTTGGATTTTCTTGTAGATTTTAGAGATTAGAACTTTGTCTGACTTGTAATGTCCAAATTGTTTTTCCCCAGTCTGTAGGTTCTCTTTTTACTCTTTTTGTGAAGTCTTTTGATGAGCATAAGTGTGTAATTTTTAGAAGATCCCAGTTATCTAGCTTATCTTCTGGAGTTTGTGTGTTGTTGCTTATGGTTTGTATCCTGTTAATGCCGTGTATTTGGGTCTCTAGTGTTGATCCTATTTTTTCTTCTATGAACGTTATAGTTTTTGGCTTTCAATTTAGGTCTTTGATCCATTTTGAATTAGTTTTTGTGTATGGTGTGAGGTATGGGTCCTGTTTCATTTTTTTGCAGATGGACATCCAGTTTTGCCAGTACCACTTGTTAAAAAGACTGTCTTTTCCCCATTTGATAGACTTTGGGCCCTTGTCGAAGATCTGGTGACCGTAGGTGGATAGATTTACATCTGGGTTCTCAATTCTGTTCCACTGGTCAATGTATCTGTTGTTGTACCAGTACCAGGCTGTTTTGACTACCGTAGCTGTATAGTAGGTTCTGAGGTCAGGTAGTGCAAGTCCTCCTACTTTATTCTTCTTCTTCAATAGTGCTTTACTTATCCAGGGCTTCTTCCCTTTCCATATAAAGCTAATAATTAGTTTTTCCATCTCTTTAAAGAATGTTGTTTGTATCAGGATCGGGACTGCATGGTATTTGTAAATTGCTTTGGGTAGAATTGTCATTTTCACAATGTTGAGTCTACCTATCCATGAACATGGTATGTTTTTCCATTTATGTAGATCCCTTTGGGTTTCTTGGTGTTTTGTAGTTTTCTTTGTATAGGTCTTTTATGTGCCTCGTTAGATTTATTCCTAAGTATTTTATTTTTTTAGGGGCTATTATAAATAGTATTGTTTTCTTTACTGGTGTATAGGAATCCAACCGATTCTTGTACGTTTATCTTGTATCCTGCTACTCTGCTGAATCTTTCTATTAGTTCCAGTAGTTTTCTCATGGGTTTTCTACATATAGTATTTTATTATACACAATCAGGGACAGTTCAAGTTCTTCATTACCAATTTGGATGCCTTTTATTTCTTTTTCTTGCCTTATTGCTCTAGCTAGGACTTCCAGCACAATGTTAAACAGGAGTGGAGATAAAGGGCATCCTTGTCTTGTTCCTGTTCTCAAGGGGAATGTTTTCAGCCTCTCTCCATTAAGAATGATGTTGGCCGTTGGTTTTGCATAGATGCCCTTTATTATGTTGAGAAATTTCCCTTCTATACCTATTTTACTGAGAGTTTTTATCAGGAATGGGTGTTGGACTTTGTCAAATGCCTTTTCTGTGTCAATTGAGATGATCATGTGATTCTTTTCTTTCCCTTTATTTATGTGGTGAATTATGTTGATTGGTTTTCTAATGTTGAACCATCCTTGCATACCTGGTATGAATCCTACTTGGTCAGGGTGTATTATTTTTCTGATATGATGCTGAATTCTATTGGCTAGAATTTTGTTCAGAATTTTTGCATCTATATTCATGAGAGATATTGGTCTGTAATTTTCTTTTTTTGTGGCATCTTTGCCTGGTTTTGGTATTGGGGTTATGCTGGCTACCACAAATTTCTTATTGATAAAATTTAAAATATAACAATAATAATTGAATACAATTACTTGTAATATAGGTCTAATAATGAGAAGAATGGGATTCTTTTTGGGGAGATAGTTTACTTAAATTGGGGTTCAAAGCTGGTGTTTCTATCATCAAAATCGATTGCAAAATATTCTTGTTAATGTTGATGTGTAATGAGATTTTACATACTTCAGCTCTGAAAATGTCTTTTCACACTGGTAGGTACTACCAAATACTGATATCAATCCACAAGTATATGATTTTACTTGAGCATACGTGGTGCGATTAATTACTTTTGTGTGTGGCCTTTCTAGCCATGGGCTTGTAACTACCATCCAGGTGATTGTGTGATAGAATAACTGTGGCCTACCAAGCGGAGTGGTCAGTTTTGCCTTAAAAGAGAGCCAATTCCAGAGCAGAAGGAGGAGCCCACCACCACCAAGGAAGGAGAGACCTGGCAGCTGGAGACAGCTGAGTGTCTCTGGGCAAAGACTGAGGGCCAGAGAGAGACAATGCCTGTGAGCACAGCTGGGGAGAGGCTATCCTGATGGAAGAAATGTATCCTGAGTGTTCTTAAGCTTCAATTATAACTGTTACTTCCCTAATAAACCCCATAATTGTGAGTATGTCTGTGAGTTCTGTGTGGCCATTGCAATGAATTACAAACCCAGTAGAAAGTGCTGTGGGAAGGATGGTTGGTGTCAGAAAGTAAAGATGGAAGAGAGAGGCTTCTCTATAGTCTCCACCTCATGGGAGTCAGCCTTGCCCTGTTGATCTTGGTTCTCCTTACCCCTTGTGGGGTTGGAGGAGGTCAGACACCTCCCCCCATGCCGTTTTTACAGCATATTCATCATTTGGAAGGCACTTATAGAATACTATTAGATCCTTCTCTTGATATTTGCCTTTTAGCCTTTTTGCAACTGTACTAAGCTATGACAGCACCAATATGGACTCTGTTGCAGCTACTCATTTCTGCCTTTGTAGTGCAAAAGCAACCAAAGACAATATGTAATGAATAAGTATGCTTTGTTCTAATAAAATTTTAGTTACGAAACTGAAATTTGAATTTCATGTAATTTTTGTGTGTTACAAAATTAATCTATCTATTTTTTCAACCATTCTTAGTTTGTAGCTGTATAAAAACAGATGGTGGACATGATTTGGCCTGTTGGCTGTAGATTGCTGAGTCTTGACCCAGACGATCTATATAATCCTGAATTGTTTTCTAAGTAATATATTTCAACTAGTGTTTATGATTGGATCCTTGGTGGTGCAGTGGTTAAGAGCTATGGCTGATAACCAAAAAGTCAACAGTTTGAATCCACTAGCTGCTCCTTGGAAACCCTATGGGGCAGTTCTACTCTGTCCTATAAGGTCACTATGAGTCGGAATCGACTCGATGACAACATGTTCAGGTTTTTTTTTTGTTTTAGTGTTTATGATTGTCTTGGAATAGAGCAGTTATATAGTGATAAATATGGTTGTTCATATTTAAGAGACATATAATGATAAAAACATTTTAAGTCAGGAAAAGAAAATGCCGTTAGTTTTTCTTACCCTTTATCTTACCTATGTATGATTTTGTAACATTTTTTGTCATTTGGAAAATATCGGGTTCACTGAGTTATGCATATCTCTAAGTGTTGACATATTACATCATACAACATCAAAAAAATCACATTTATTAAAATTATTATTGAGCTCATCAGGAAGTCTTTTTAGCATTCATTAGTAAGCTGTAGAGCTCTTGGGGAGTGGTTAAAAATTTTCCAAAATTCTAATTTTCTCTTGAAATCTAGGATTTTATCATTGGCAACAAATATTATCAGCTGTTTTCACTGACATGACAATCTCATTTCATTTTTATGAAAATGTCTGCCAAACAACCTAAATGTAAATAATCCTCATTTGTTGTCAGTTGTTCTTTCCAGTAAAAATGTGTTCCATGAAAAAACAGCTAGTTCAGCTTGCAATTCAGCCATCATACTTCATAAACAGCGGAACTGATTATGCATACTTCCTATTTCATCATATGAAGTATTAAAAAGATAAACTTGAGGGTTAAGATTTAATAAAATTAATTTTTACCGCTCCATCAAAGACAATCTTATGTGAAGCTTGCAATTTAAAAAAATTTATTGTGGCAAAATGTATATAATAAAATTTGCCATTTTAACTATTTTTAAGTGTACTTGCTATTTTTTTGAAAACTGTGACTATGCCACAGTGAAGAATACAATGACTGCCAGCACACGGTGGTGCCATTGCCTTGATTCATGCTACATCACCAGTAGATTTATCCACTATTGTTCTTATGCTAAAAGTGCAAGTGTTAAGACAGGGAAGGCAAATAACATCTTAATATTATTACGAAAATAGTTTTGACCTCATGGACTCACTAAAAGGATCTCCGAGACCCAGGGGGGATACAGTTGAGCATCTCTACCAACAATGTTCAGGCAAAGAAGGATTAAGGAGGTAGACTAAGGAGTGGCTAGAGAGGCAGAAGGAACAACAAAAATGTAGTATCATGAAGCAGAGAAGAGAGGAGAAATCAGGAACTTCTGAGAAAATAAAAACTGTACCAGAAAAATCAAGAAGCATTACACATACACATGAAGCAAACTAAACTGAAGAGAAAATTTGCCACTGATGGAGTATAAGAATTCATATGACCTTGTTTCTAGGGGATCATGACGTTGCACCCACAGAGAAGGAAATGTAGTCCTAACATTTTACACTGTTCTTCAGTCAGAAATATCTACATACTCAAAATAATTTAAAGGTGTTTATGAATTCTTAAATTTCAGAACCAATCCATGAACAAAGCACAAAGAAGTGCATTATGGTTATACAATAGAATATAAATGTGATCACCTTTAACAATGTAAAAGAAACGAAGAAATGAAAAAAGTTGGCAAGATATATGAAATGTCCAGGATGTGAAGAATTCTCATACATCATCAGTGGGAGTGTAAATTCATACAACAGTTTGAAAAACGGTTTGGCAATACCCAGAACAGATAAACATACACATGTACTATGACTCAGAAATTCTATTCCTAAGATGATACCCTAGAGAAATTGGCACATGCACACCAGAAAACAAAAATGTTCATAACAGCAATGTTTATATAGCCCCAAATTGGAAACAACCCAAACATCCATCAGCAACAGAATGGAATTGTGGTATAGTCATACAATGGAATACACATACTGCAACAAAATGAATGACCTACAGCTACTCTAAATGACTTGTATAAATCTTAAACACAGAATACTGAATGAAAGAAGCAAGACTCAAAAGAATACTTAGAGTATGATTCCATTTATAGTTAAAAACTGGCAAAATATGGGAGGCATACTTAAGTGATATACTATAAAGAAAAGCAAGGAAATGATTACCTTATAGGAAAGAAAATGATGTGAATGGGACACACAGAGATTCTAATTCTTGACCTGAATAGAGCACATCACATCAGAATGTATTACCCAATACAGGTAGACCCCGACTTAAAACATTAGGATGAACCGAACTTGCCACCATCTGTTTATGTGCTACATACAATGTTATATCACCTAATTTGCTGATGTTATCATTCTCAGATGTTCACTTGCAGATGTTCAGTTTTATGATTTACTGTTCAAAACACTGATCTATAGTTTTCTAAACTAAATCGGGACTTGGGTTGCTTGAAAACATAGACCCAAACATAGACCCAAAAGCTGATCGCTTTGCTAAAGTCAACAGGGAGATTCGGGGAGCTGTGAGATGTTACCACATAATATATGAAGAAAAAAAGGACCATACAGATAATTCTCCCTAATTTTCTGACTAGAAATGCCATCCCCATTCCCAGGGATAAGTCAGATGATCTAGAACCTTCCAAAAGTGGAGTTATTACCACAATTGACAAAATGCCAACATTGTCCAACTCTTCTTCATTGTTGGAATAAACTTTTATGATTTGTGTGTTTTTTATTCATGTATGTATTAAAACATATCTGTAACTTTATATGCAATGTTTCCAACCCCCAAAGACAAATAAAGATTGGATTTATAAAGATACTGATAATAAATGGCAATAATAATGAAAACTAAAAAAAAAAAAGAGCTATTTGACTTACATCAGAACCAGTTTACAAGAGTCATCAGAATGGATCCCCATTGTAAGCTGGACACTACCTGTAATTTGTACATTTGTGGGTCTGATGATACTGTATCAAGTACTTTACATAGTGTTTGGTCAAACACTAGTCTAGCTGTTGCTATGAAGGTATTTATATGTTATCAACATTTACAATCAGTTGACTTAAGCAGCTTATGCTCCATAATGTGGGTAGGCCTCATCCAATCAGTTGAAGGTCTTTAGAGCAAAAATTGAGGTTTCCCAAAAAGAAGGAATTCTGCCTCAAGACTGCAACATAGAAATCCTGCCTGGCGTCCTGCCTATGGACTTCAGACTTGCCAGATCCCACAATCCAGTGAACCAATACCTTGAAAAGAATCAATCTCTCTCTCTTTATATATATATCTTATTGGTTCTGTTTCTTTGGAGAATGTTGACTGATGTAGATTTGGTACCAAGAGTGGTTCTAGAGGAACAGAATTTTAAGGATGAGTTTTCTGAATTTGGCTGAGTGATAAGAGGGAGAAGTCAGACTGGAGAGGGAGAGTATTTAAAAGCAAAATTATATGATGTTTAAATTTACTTTAAAATATTCCAGAAAAAAAAAAAGTATCTGTGTATGTGTTTGGAAGTTGTGTTAGGCAGAATAATGGTCCCCTAAAGATATCCAGGAGCCGCTGCGTGGTGCAAATGGTTAACACGTTCAGCTACTAACTGAAAGGTTGGCAGTTCAAGTCCAGGCCAGAAAGCCCTGGTGATCTACTTCAAAAAAACCAACCACTGAAAACCTTATGGAGCACAGTTCTACTCTGACACACATGGGGTTGCCATGTGTTGGAACTGACTTGACAGCAACCGGTAAAGATGTCCAACTCCTAGTCCTAGGAACCTGTGAAAATGTTACTGCACATGGCAAAGGGATTTTGCAGATGTGACTAAGTTCAGCATCTTGAGATGGGGTGATATCCTGGATTATCCAGTTAGGCCAATCTAAACACAAGTCCTCAAAAGTGGAAGAGCAAGGCAGAAGAGAGAAGCAGAGGAAGATCTAACTACAGAAGAGGTAGTCAGAGGGATGCTATGTGAGACAGATTCAACTTGCCATTGCTGGCTTTGAAGATGGAAAAAGGGGACTACAAGCCAAGGAAAATGGGCAGCCGCTAGAAGGTGGAAAAGGGAAGGAAATAGATTCTTCCCTAGAGCTTCCATAAAGAAACACAGCCCTACTGACATCTGGATTTTAGCCCAATGAGACCTGTGTTGGACTTCGAACCCACAGAACTGTAAGATAATAAATGTGTGTTGTTTAAAGCCACTAAGTTTGTAGTAATTTGTTATGGCAGCAATAGGAAACTAGTACAGGTGTGTATACAAATGAAACAAAAATGCCCAAATATGGCTAATTGTTAAAGTTGGATGATGGGTAAATGGAAGTTAATTATATTTTTCTCTCTACTTCCGTGTTTAAAAGCATTCATAATAAAAGCAAAAATATAAAAGAATGGATTTGATTTCAAGAACACAGAAACAAATGCTTTAAATCTCAAACATAAGTTATTATTTTTCAATGACTGATATAACTATTAAATGGATTAGACTCTTGTCTTCAATGATCCACACATTCCTTCTCTGTAGGCAAATCTTGATGGGAAACCAGATTTGGACATCACAGAATCCAGAGAGAAGCAGAGTTAGTAGGTGTCTACATGCTTGTGTACTTAATCTATGAGGGAGTGATATATCCATCACCACTATGGGGGGATGTTCAACTTCAGAAGACAAGGCACCCTCACTTCAATACAGTACTAGCGACATGCTAAAATATATTATAACACTGATCGATTTATAAATTTCCATTTTATTGCCATGTAAGTATAGTAACAACAACAATAGCTTAACAGCACTGCCTACTCCCCCTTTACTCTCCATATTGCAGCAACAGTGGTATGAATATTTTAAAAACTCTCAATGATTTCCCATAACTCTGAGAATAAAATTCAAACTCTGCCATAACCCATGAGCCTTTGCAGGATCTGCTTCAGGCTATCTCTCTAATCTCATCTCTGGCCAAGCTTCGTTTATTACAAGCAGCTATACTCCTCTTGCCACGCCTTGGTGAGTACATTCCAGCTTCATTCATCTTTCAAGCCTTAAAAACACCAAGCTCCTTTCATGTTAGGAAAAAATTTGTCCCACAGCTAGCTCAGTCTCATCCTTTAGGTCTCAGCACAGTGATTAAGGTCAGTGGTTCAAACCTGAGAGAGAAAGATGGTTTGTGGAGGGACCACTAATCCCACCCTTTAAAATCTTTGTTTTCGTCATAACACTTACCAACAATTGGTAATTATTGCATTGCTTGTCTGCTTTTTGTCAGTCTCCTCTAATAAAACAATAATAGTTATTCGCCCTTACTACTTGCCAGGCACCAGTCTCTGGGTTTTAAATAAATTAATACTTTTAATCCTCACAACAACCACATAAAGTATGTAGAATTATTATTTACATTTTACAGATGGGGAAACTAAGACACAAACTGGTTAGGTAATTTGCCCTCAGTTTTACCGTTAGGAGGTGGCAGAGCTGACATCTGAACCCAGATAATCTAGCTTCAAGGAGCCCTGGTGGTGCAGTGGTTAAAGTGCTCGGCCACTAAAAGGTTGGCAGTTCAAAACCACCAGCTTCTTTGAGGGAGAAAGATGTGGCGGTGTGCTTCTGCAATGATTTACGGCCTTGGAAACCCTATGGGGCAGTTCTACTCATCCTATAGGGTCACTGAGTTAAGATCGACTCCACAGCAATAGGTTTGGTTTTGGGTTTTAATCTAGCTTCAGTTTAGCTACTGTGTCATTGTCATTTTGTTAAAAACAGTACAGGTTAAAATCTGTACCTGGATCAAGAAATTAATTTAGCGCTTTTTAAAAAAGTGAAAGGAAACAGAGTAGACCATATCAGAAGGTATTCCATTTAATAAGTTCTGTTTTGTGAAACTCTTGGTTCATCTAAACACATCACATCCTGAACTGTAAAAGCCAGTGCAGTGTTCATATTACCAACCAATGCCGTTGCCATCGAGTCGATTCCAACTCATAGTGACCCTACAGGACACAGAAGAACTGCCCATAGGGTTTCCAGGGAGCGGCTGGTGGATTCAAACTGCTGACTTTTTGGTTAGCAGCCAAGCTCTTAACCACTGTGACACCAGGTCTCCACTATGCATACTGCTTCTCCGTAAATTCCGTGTTTCCAGGAGTTTGAACTGACTGGTTCAACAGCATATTCCTAGGATATAGCCCAGGTCCTGGACCATAATAAGCACTCAATGAATATGTATTGATTAATTAAAATAAATCATGGTATGTAATAACAAGCTGATTAAAAAAAAACTTTTCCCTCATTTTCTCCACAAGGTTTATTTTTTCTGATGTCAGACATTGCAGTTCATATGAAACTGAATTTCAAGATCTCATTTATGAGACCTGTGCATAGTCACAAGACTGTGCTAATATTAAATATAACTGGAGAGCAGGAAGAATTCAGAGAGGTTACTATACCCCTCGCTAACCCTGTTGTTTGAAAAATCCCTGTTCTTTGAAAACTGGAAAAGAGAGCTTACAGTATATTATTAGAGTGTTTTTTAAAAAGAATGAACATTTACTATTACTTGTGTTATTCTAAGTTATTAGAAAAGGCAAAAGACTAAATAAACACAGTGGCAGGAAAGGCAGACTGATTGGAATGTCAATCCCAGCTCTGCTATTACTGGTTGAGAGATTTCATGCAAGAAAACTGGCCTATTAAAATCTACCTAAAATCGACTCCAGGGCTATGGGTTTGGTTTTTTTTTGTAAAGTAAAGAAAGCTACAAAATTCCTACTTAGGAGGGGCTGAGGAACCAATCTTGTTGGAAGGCAGCCTAGATTTGTCTTGAAACTATTTTTGCATACCAAGCACAATGTTTTTTTACATATTGTATGATATAGAGATCAGTAAAAAAAACGAGCAAAATTTTCTAAGATGCTTTTATTCCCTCTTCATATAAGATTGAATATGTCAGTTGTATTTATCCAATTATATTATTATTTTACTCAAAGGGAGATTATGGGGAAAAGTACAAAGTCTTTCAGATATACATTAGCACTGACCCCACATTGAAGGTTAGAGATTTTGTGAAGTATAATCTTATCCAAGTGTTTAGTTCAACACTTATCTAAGAATTTAGCTCAACAATGGAAGCTATTATTATGATAAACAGTGTTCAAGGCTCTTAGTCTTGGAGGCAATAATGTTAGGTTTATCTTTTTAAAAAATCCCTCTTCTTAAAAGTCATTATTTTGTATAAGTTATAAATCTCTGGGTTCAGTTTTATCTTCTCTTTGGACTGCTGGTCTTTGAAACAGATTATTTCTAATGCATTCTTTGAAGCTTCTCTAGCATCTAATGCAGCTATTTGTACATTGGGTTTTTGCCAGCTTGAACCTAATTTGCACTGGTAATAAAAAACAAGGATCTGGATGTTCTCATGGGACTTAACTTTCCTCAAACACCAAGGGGAGGGAGAGAAGAGGAGGGTTCAATTACATTAGCATATTCTAAGCAGGAAAAACAGGATTCATTTTTTAAAGGCTCATTTGAACCATGTGGTCATCGTTGAAGGAGAATTATTTTAGGCGTTTCATAACCTAAATCTCTGCTCTACATTCCAGTTCTCCATTACAAAAAAAAAATCAGGCCTTTTGCTTTAACAGTTGAGGAAATCAGAGGACATTGGTGGTTCGGTGGTAGAATTCTCACGTCTCATGGGAGACTCAAATTCTATTCTCAGCCAATGCACCTTCCTTGTAGCCACCACCTGTCTGTCAGCAGAGGCTTGGGTGTTGCTATGATGCGAAACAGGTTTTAGTGGAGCTTCCAGACTAAGGCTGACTAGGAAGAAAGGCCTGGCAATTTACTTCGGAAAATCAGCCAGTGAGAACCCCTATGGATCACAACTGATAATGGGACGGCACAGAACCAGGCAGCATGTCATCCTGTTGTGCATGGAGTTGCCATGAGTGGGGGGCCAACTTGACAGCAGCTAACAACAAAGTTTAGTAAAATTAAGGTCACTATCCTGGTTAACAGAAACCCTGGTGGCGTAGTAGTTAAGAGCTATGACTGCCAACCAAAAGGTCGGCAGTTTGAATCCACCAGGTGCTCCTTGGAAATTCTATGGGGGCAGTTCTACTGTGTTCTATAGGGTCGCTATGAGTCGGAATCAACTCGACAGCAGTGGGTTTGGTTAGTTTTATCCTGGTTAAATTAAGGTCGGCAGTTTGAACCCATCAGTCACTCCATGGGAGAAAGATGTGGCAGTCTGCTTCTGTAAAGATTACAGCTTTGGAAACTCTATGGGGCAGTTATACTCTGCCCTGTAGGGTCACTATGAGTTGGAATCAACTAGATAGCAATGAGTTTGGGTTTTTTTCTTTTTTCTTTTATCCTGGTTTAAAAGGAGCCCTGGTGGCACAAACAGGTAAACGCTGGGCTGCTAACCAAAACGTTGGTGGTTTGAACCCAGCCAATGGCTCCAGGGGAAAGACCTGGCGATTTGCTTTCATAAAGATTACAGCCTAGGAAACCCTATGAGGCAGTTCTACTCTGTCACTTGGGGTTGCTATGAGTTGAAAATCAGCGAGATGGCACCTAACAACAACATCCTGGTTAAATCTACCCATTTAAAAAGTAACAAAAATAGCTAACACAATTAATTAGGGGCTTTGGTAAGCATTTTACACATAGTATATATTATCTCATGTAATCTTCAGAACTTAAATAATTGGTGTCGTTCACTAAGAGAGGGAAAAACGGAAAAAAACCTGGTTAAAGTCAGCTACCTCTAACACATGCCTACTGGAAACTGGCACTCCCCCACCCCTCACCAACCCACACTGCTTTAGTGGAAGTGTTTTGAACCAAATAACTTGTTCTTCCAGGACAGGTGGGCACCCTACCCAAGGGCAAAATAATTCATAGGTTAGCTAGTGATTTGTGTGGTGTGGCTAGAGAAAATAAGCTAAGCTCTCTGTCTTCCGTGAATTTGAACTAAGAAGCAGAGGAAAAATCTGGCAATTATTAGCAGAAGCAGAATAAGTAATAAAATGAAGATTCAACAACGGCAAACTGAGTCAGTCAGGGTTCTTGTAAAAACAGGTAGAGAGCTCAAACTGGGCAATTTGAAGAGAGTTGTTAAAACGACCATTTACAGAAGTGCAGGCAAGAGTCACGGAAGCCAACAAGGGATAATGCGGTACCCTAAAGGCTGGCTAGAGGTTACTACCCATAGGCCTGAAGGGGCAAAGGGAGGGATTTGGAGGGGGTAGCTGTACAGAGAAGGCACTGCAGTCAACCCATGGTGACCCAACTGGGGGAATAAAGCCTATGCCCTCACTCTTCTCTGGCTTCCAGTCTGCTCTACCTCCCATTGCCTGAACCCATCCAGATACCAGGGAAGGTGCTGCCATCTGGACAGGTCAGCCCTCCCTGGCACAAGAGCAGAAGGGTGGAGAGTGGATACAGAGGGGCAAATAGAAGATAGATGGAGTCATTTGCAAGAGACAGTTACGAGGAAGTAGGAGTTATTAGTATAAATTTAGAAGAGGGATAAGTTGCAGACTCAGTGATGTAGCTGATTGACATTAGTAGCACTGGATTACAGTGAAGATCCTAAACACCTACTGTTGAGTTCACTAGAGCTCTTTTGAGTCTATAATCACCTCCCAGCTCTTCTCTCCCTGCAATCAAAATCTGTTTCCAGGAAAGTTCCCCTGTGCTTCTTCAAGAAGCACCTCTCCTTGAGAAGGTCCCTGTTATGACTTTTCACTTAAAAACAACAAACAAACAAAACCACCAACCATGGTTAGGTAGCCCACATACATCAAACTTTGGAGAACCATTCCACATAATCTTTTGCTCAACTAAATCAGTCTTTAATCCACACGTATTTAAATAGGTTACAGGAAAACAGAATCTGTTCTCCGAATCATCCTAACTGAATTTGTTGATATGCTTTCCTAAAAGGGAGAGTCAAGCATTATCTGGCATGTCTCCAAAGAGCTGACTATAACAGGAAGAGGTATTAAAAACACAAAGGTTCACCAATTAGAGTTAGCAAAGATGGCGCCTCCCTGGGAATATATGTGTAAATACAATCCTCACTTAAAAGTAAAGGAGGTTGGTTCCAAACCAAACCCATTGTCATCAATTCCAACTCATAGCGACCCTACAGGATACAGTAGAACTGTCCCATAGGGTTTCCAAGGCTGTAGATCTTTAAGAAAGTTGACTGCCACATCTTTCATCCAGGGAGCAGCTGGTGGGTTCAAACTGCCAACCATTCAGTTAACAGCCGAGCGCTTAACCACTGAGCCACAGGGCTCCTCAGAGGTTGACTAGGAGCAAGTAAATTAGAGATTATTGATATGAATGAGAAACCTTGTTTATAGCTGTTACAGTGTATGACTAGTGTATTAGCCTTAAGAAAATTATGCTTACTACAGCTTTTGTGTAAATAAATCTCGAGCTTTACGTGACCGGAACTGCACCACAGGACGCGGGGAGGTGGGGGCGGGGGGGGTCCTGTACTAGTTATTTGCCTGGCCTGACAGTTTTAAGGGAAGCCAGACTGGACTAGCTGCAAGTCCACACAAAATGTGGATACAGATTTTTAGCAGGGGTGGAAGTGGGCGAGAGAGGGGACCTTTAAGTGAAAAAATATTTTTAACCTGAGAACCCACTCTCAGCAACCTTGCACTGCAACATAAACACTAACTCATAATACATGCATATGAAACCAATATAATTAATAAGTGAATGAGTGCCAAGTGGAAAGCTCTCATCAGATCCCTCCCAAACATATTTGCACTGTTTTAACATAAACCTATTCCAGGAAAAAAAAATACTTGGAATGGGGTTAATGTGTAATCAAATGTTATCTCCCCAAATTAAAGGTACAAGTTAAAAAAAAAAAAAAAAAGAACGGAATTTTAACTATTTGTTTCACTCAAGAGCACTTTAAAGATACTTCAACTCGTGGGTGGAAATAGGGGCGGGGAAGTGAACGAAACCAACTGCTCGGGCAAAGGTTTCATAAATAGTTACCTACAGATAACACCGTTTTCATTTTGGACGTGGCTCAAGGCTACAGGTGGTCGAGGTGCCAGGGGGAAACTTTCACTCTGTCAGGGCGCCCGGCCAGGGGGGTAGGCATCCTGGACAGTGGGGAGACCCCCGGGGCCGGGGGCAGAGATCGCGCTACCGAGGTTCGATTCGGCTCCAGGGCCTAAGTGTAAACCGACTGCCCTGCCGGCCGCGGCGGGTCCAGCCGGACACCACGTGCGCAGCCCGGCCCGCCCCTCGCCCGCAGCCACCCAGTGGGGCGCGAGCCGGAGGCGAGTCACAGAGGCCCGGTGCGCGCCCCGCCCCTGCTTCTGCAGGCCAGCTGCCGTCACCCGCGAGCCCAGGAATCGCGCTGTTCGCCCAGCCTCCCCTCCGGCTGGCCGCTGGGGCGGGGCGGGGCGGGCCCTGAGGGCGGTGGCACCAGTGGGCTGGACCGTCAGCCAGCCACCACAGGCCTTGGCCTGCTAGAGGGCAGGAGTCGGTGAGTAGCCACGTCACACTGCTGCGGAAGGCCCCGCCCCCGCCCCGTCCTCTAAGACCGCCCCCCCCATGTCCCCGCCTCCGCGAACAGTTACCGGCCGCCGCGGCGCGCGCCTTGTTCACTCCGCTAGAGGTCCTTCGCGCCCGGCTCGCTGCTTCTCCGCGGCTGCCCGCGCCAGGTGAGGGCTCGCGGCTCCCGGCAGCGGCGCCCGGCGCGTGTTGGCGGGCTCGGGGCGTGCGCCGCCGTGGTGGGCTGGGCCGGCGGGCGGTTAGCGTTCCGTTCGGCGCGGGAGGGGCGGCACGCCGGGCGCTGCACGGCCTCGGGCGACGGTGGCGGCGGCGGCCGGGCTCTCGGGTTCTCTGCCCCAGGCCGGAGCCGGTCGGTGCCCGGGCGGAGAGACGGGCAGCCGGGCTCCCTGGCCCCGGGGCCTCCCCGGCTGGGGCGGCTGGGGCAAGGGGATGATGTCTGCTCGCGCTGCGGTGTCCACCGCGCACCCTCAGGAGGAACCGTCCGCAGCGGCTGCTGAGAGGGAGCCGCTGTCAGC
Source organism: Dugong dugon (assembly GCA_030035585.1). Taxonomy (NCBI): domain Eukaryota; kingdom Metazoa; phylum Chordata; class Mammalia; order Sirenia; family Dugongidae; genus Dugong; species Dugong dugon. The sequence continues at coordinate 175,793,751 of CM057463.1, read as the reverse complement.
CGCGGCGACTCGGCAGGCCGAGCAGCCGCCCGCGCCCGGACGGGAGGGCAAAGAGGCGGCAAAGGAGAGGGCCGCGGCCGCCACCAGCGAGGGGGCGCGTGGAGAGCCGTCACCGGCGCCGGTGCTGGGACACAGTGTGCCCCAGGCAGCCGTGCCCGTGAGGCCCCTGGCGCTGCACCTGGCGCACAAGGCGCGCGGGTCCGGGGGCCCCTTCGGCGGGGAGCCGCCGCTGCGGGACCCGCCGGCTGAGGAAGCCCGGGAAGAGGAGGCAGTGACTGGCCCTGAGGAGAAGCTGCAGCCGCCGCCGCCGCCTAAGGAGAACCCTTGGACCAAAAAGCCTCCCCAGCACCTGTCCCCCACCGGGACGGAGCCGCCGCCGCCCCCGCTGGAAACCCTGGAGGCAGGTCTGTGGCTTCTCTAGGGTGGGAACCGGGAGGGTGTGGGCACGGGAGACTCGTGGGACTTGCCGGCGCGTGGCGGAGAATTGGGTGCTGGGCTGGGGGAGGGGCGGTTCTCATCTCCCTGTCAGTCGGGAGGTATTTCGTTCCAAGGTGTCATTCACTCTGCTTATTTACATAAATGGACATCTAGGAAGGGAGAGGCAGGAAGAGGTGGGACCTCAGGTTCTCCTTGACTGGTGGGGGCACGGAGGGGGCACTGGTGGGGGCACAGCGGGGCTGGCGCGGGCTCGATTGTGTTTTTCGCCCACGTGTTAACAACTTGGGAAAGTAGTTGACTTTAGGTAGATAGTTTTGCAGTTCATCCTGGGGTAGAAGGTCCTGTGGACTTTAAAAAAAAAAAAAAAGGGTGAACCAAGACGGAGCAAGGGGCTTTATTTGGAAAAGCAAGGAGAAGGGTGGTTGTGATATTTTATTGTAAAATAATTGAAGAGCTGAAAATTTCCAGGTTTTCAAAGATTTAATTATAATTAAGATGTAGTTGCTATTTCAATGCTTTGAGTTGTGATTGTTGTGGAAAAAAATGGAAATGGTTGACATGTGAGTGGATTGCATATTAGGTAAATGGTAGTCTTCTAAAGTTCGGTTAGCTCTCCTTCCCTTTAACTACTGGAGAGTAGCCACTGCATTTGGAATGCTGACCAATGCATTATGGCCTCTGGTGCTTTATTTTGGTTGTAGCAACTGCAGTTTTTAAAAGTTGTTAAAAAATTAAAAATGGAAATGCTAGATAAAGCAAAAGCCGTCTTCCAGTTTTGATTTCTTAGGTTATAGTAAATGAACTTTATACATAGAAATTACAGCTGTTTACTTCACTTTTTCTTTGAAGTAAAGGTTAACAGTGAAATAAGGAAAATCTGAGCATGTTATAAAAAGAGTTGTGAGGATCAAATGATAAAGGATATGGTATAAAATGAAAGGTGATTATTAGAGACATGTTATGTTGCTGGTATGTTACCATTTCTTCAGAGGAACTCTCCAATAGAGAGAGTTAATTGAGTTCCTTAGCTTTTGCACGGAAATACTGATCATTAACTCTTGATAAATTTTGACACTTGCAGAAAAAAGTACTTAAAAATTTGCCTGAATTTAATATTGCCATTTCGTCCTCTTACCTAGAAAGATCTATCTTTTTACTCCTTTTACTGACTGAAGAGAATACCCTAAAGGAAAATCTCCATAAAATTTAGCCGAGAGAGAAAGCTTTAGTGAATCATTTTTTTGGGCTCTTTCACCTCCCTGCTTCTAGACCTATATACAATTAAACATAATATTCAGTGACCTACCAAAAAATGAACTCTTTTGTGTTGATTATAAAATCGAAGTCTCGGGAATTTTAATTGCAAATGACCTTGTTAAAAGTATTTTAGCAGGTTAATTAACTTACTTTGTATTTCCATTGGAAGGGGGTCTTAATCCCATTGGAGGGAGTCCCTGGGTGTCGGAAACAGTTAAACGTCACGGGGAAACAGGCAAGGTGAACTGCTTCCGAAAGATCACAGCCTTTAAAATCCTATGTAGCCGTTCTACTCTGCACACAGGGTCACCGAGAGTTGAAATCGATTCCACAGCAACTAACAATTCGTAATGAACAAGGTGATGCTTGATGTGTGGTGTGGTTCCTGGGATTGTCAGTTTTACTGATGGCTGTAGGCAGCTCTTTTTTTGGTCCTTGGAATCCCTTCTTTGCCTTCAGGAATACCATTCAGGACCAGTGTAGTAACCTTTATAGGCTCTCCTTATCACTGACTACACTGTTCAACTACGACTTCTGTTTGCAGTTGAAAAACTTAGATAACTTAGATTATGGTATAGAAATGCGTTGTTCTGAGAGACTTGGATTCTAGTCCAGGTGTTGTTACTAACTAGCTAGTTGACTTTGGCTCATAGTGACCCTATAGGACAGAGTAGAACTGCCCATAGGGTTCCCAAGGAGTGACTGGTGGATTCAAACTACCAACATTTTGGTTAGCAGCTGAGCTCTTAACCACTGTACCACCAGGGCTCCCTCTCTCGTGAAAGCATGTACATAGAAGTATTGCTTTTGCCATCCTTAGAGAGTCTCTCTGACTCCACGTTGATCTTTAACAACCCTTATGTCCCAACATCTGCTCCCTAGAAACCTCAAATAAGCTTCCTGTTATTACTCTACTGAAATAACATTTTAAGTAGATTTATAGATGATACATAAATATATTGTCCTTGTAAAAGCATAGAACTTTGATGTCATTTTGAAAAAAGAGATACGTTACCAGTTTACTGGATATCCTTTCAGACCTCTTTCTATGCAGTTAACTTCCAAATAAAATGTTTTGTATATGTGTTCAGAATATAAAATGTTATTGTACATTTTTCCATTCAAAGTATTGGGTGATCCATTTTAATCCAAACTTCTTTAAAAAATTTCTGAGGAGTGGTCCATAAATACAGGTATACATCATTAATTTAGCAATGTTGACCATCATCTTGGTTGTTTAAATTTTATAATTTAAACATTAAGACAGTGAAGATGTTTTTCTTCTTCTTTTTTTTTTTTAAATTGTACTTTAGGTGAAGGTTTACAGAACAAATAGTTTCTCATTAAACAGTCAGTACACGTATTGTTTTATGACATTGGTTAACAACCCCACTACATGTCAACCCTCTCCCTTCTCGACCTTTTTTTTTTGGATGAAAATACATAGCCAAAGATACACCATTTCAAAAATTGCTGCGTGCACAATTCAGTGACATCGATTATGTTCTTCCAGTTGTGCTGTTATTCTCACTTTAGATGAAGGTTTACAGAACAAAATAGTTTCTCATTAAACAGTTGGTATACATTTTGCCCTATGACAGTGGTTAACAACCCCACTACATGTCAACACTGTCCTTACTTAACCTTGGGCTCCCTATCACCAGCTTTCCTGTCCCCTTCTGCCTTGTAGTCCTTGTCCCTGGACTGCTGTGCCTCATTAGTCCCGTTTTGTTTTATGGGGCTGTCCAATCCCCAGCTGAATGGTGAACCTCAGAAGTAACTACACCACTGAGCTAAAAGGGTGTCTGGGGGCCATAGTCTCAGGGTTTCTCCAATCTCTTTCAGGCCAGTAAATCTGGTCTTTTTTGTGTGTGTTAGAATTTTGTTCTACATCCTTCTCCATCTCTGTCCAGAACCCTCTGTTGTGATCCCGGTCAGAGCAGTCAGTGGTGGTGGCCGGGCACCATCTAGCTGTACTGGACTCAGGCTGGTGGAGGCCTTGGTTGCTGTGGTCCATTAGTCCTTTGGACTGATCTTTTCCTTGTATCCTGTTTTCTTCATTCTCCCTTGCTCCTGAAGGGGTGAGACCAGTGGAGTATCTTAGATGGCTGCTCACAGGCTTTTAAGACCCCAGACGCTACTCACCAAGGTAGAATGTAGAACATTGTGTTTATAAACTGTATTATACCAGGTGAGCTAGATGTTCCCCGAGACCATGGTCCCGACAGCCGTCCTTCCAGCAGTTTGGTCCCTCAGGGAGTTTGGATGTGTCTATGGAGCTTCCATGACCTTTCCTTGTACAAGTTGTGCTGGCTTCCCCAGTATTGTATGCTGTCTCACCCTTCAAGACAGTGAAGATTTTTATACCTACCTCTTAATACACATGTGTGACTTTCTCTTGGGCAGTGTTCTGGATTGAATTGTGTCCTCTAAAAATACGTGTTGTAAATCCTAACCTCTATGCTTGTGGTTATAATCCCATTTGTGATTGGGTTGCCTTTAATGTGCTAACAGGCAGGATTAGTGTAGGATGTGTCTTGAATCAGTCTCTTTTGAGATATAAAAGAGATTAAACGAGCAAGCAGAAAGAAGCAAAGAAGGGGAAAGAGAGATGCCAAGCCACATGAAGATTGCCCAGTAGCGGGAGCTTGGAAGAGGCAAGGACTTTCGTCAGAGCAGACAGAGAAAAAGCCTTCCCCTAGAGCTGGCACCCTGAGTTCAGGCTTCTAGCCTCCTAAACTGAGAAAATAAATTTCTGTTTGTTAAAGCCATGCACTTGCGGTATTTCTGTTATAGCAGCGCTAGATAACTAAGACAATTTGATACTGAGAAGTGAGGGTGCTGCTCTAACAAATACCTAAAATGTGGAAGCAGTTTTGGAATCGGGTAATGGGTAGAGGCTGGAAGAGTTTTAAGGTGCCTAATGGTAAAAGCTTAGATTGCCTTGAAGAAACTGTTGATAGAATTATGGCTATCTAAGGTGATTCTGAAGGGACCCTGGTGGTGCAATGGTTAAGCACTCGGCTGCTAACCAAAAGGTTGGTGGTTCAAACCCACCAGCAGCTCCCCAGGACAAAAACCTGGCAATCTGCTCCTGTAAAGATTACAGTGTAGGAAACCCGATGGGGCAGTTCTGCTTTGTCACATAGGGTCATTATGAGTCAGAATCAACTTGACAACACACAGAAACAACAAGGCAGTTTTGATGAGTGCTCGGAAGGAAGTGAGGAGAGCTATAGAGAAAGTCCCTATCATCTCAGAGAATGCATATGGCACCAGCAACAGAATGTTGCTAGACGTGTGAATGTTAAATGTGCTTCTGGTGAGGCCTTAAAAGAAAATGATGAACAAGTGATTGGACAGTGGAGGAAGGGTGGTACTTTTTATGCAGTGGCAAAGAAATTGAATTATGTTCAAATGTTTGGTGGAAGATATAGAACTTATAAATGATGAACTTGGGTATCTGGCTGAGGAAGTTTCTATGCAAGATCTTAAAGGGGCCGCATGCTTTCTCGTTGCTGCTTATAGTAAAACACGAAATGAAAGCGATGAACTGTACAAAAGGAAAACAAAACTTAAAGATTTGGAAAATTCTGTTGTACAAAGTAGGGACACATGTCCTAGAACGTTCACCAAAGATGTGACTACACAAACTTTTGTTGAAGAGATTAAGGCTGCCTATGACTGATGGATCTAACCAACTAGCACAGCAGAAAACCCATCAGCTTAGACTGATGGGGACAGAGAAAGAAGAAAAGGAAAGAATGCCTTCTGCCTCTTGGAATTCTTTAGGCAGGAAACAGGGCAAAGGAGCTATGTCTGTTGTCCTCCAAGTAAAGAAACGAGCTGTCCCTGGAGCAGCTCGGAGATCCCAGAACTGTTGGAAGGAGCACGGGAAGCAGGCCTTCTTAATTTGAAAGGGTGGAATCACAGCCTGCTGTGTTTCAAAGGGTTGGGGTCATGGATTCCTAGATTTCAAGGAGACAGATCTTGATCAGCTTGGTACTGGAGTGTGGGGCTGTGAGTGCCAGGGAGATGGGACCACTGCCTAAAGCTTAGGGGGCAGAGCTGCCATGCCCAAGGGGAAGAAGAATGGAGCCTGGTGGGACCAAGGGTGTGGGGTCACCACTCAAATGGACTAGGAGAATGGGGCCTCCCACAGCTAAGGGAGCAGAGCAGGGCTTCGAACTGGTTCTTCCTGGTTCAGACGTGGCTGAGGAGGTGACACCGAAACAGATTGGAATTTTTAGAATTTGAGTGAACCAGAATAGTAACTGGAAGGGAAAAATTACAGGTCGAAACTCTGCTAGAAACTTAATCTCCCCCTTAGACAACAAGGGCGGTGTATGTGTTGCATAGCATCCAAATCACTTGCCTATGTGATTTTGTGCAGTGGGAAACGGTGGTGCCCCGCTCAAAGGTGGTGACCTACACTGCTGCTTTGAATGTGCGTCACTCTCCACAGTCCTGGCAATAATCCAGTCACGCGCATCAGGTTCCTGAAAAGGTTCATCCTTCCGAGTTTCCCATTCCAGGGCTTTAACCTGTGATTTTTTCCATTCTAGTTACTGGTCTGATTCACCCAAATTGTAAATGTTATTGTCTGTTCCAGTTTTGCTTCTTTGCCATGACTGAACCAGTTTGAAGCCCTGGAGCAGATTTGCCATACCTGTGTGCCTGAAAGCCTGCTGTGAAGCATAGGGCCAGGGGCCTCCACTGAGAATCCAGAGGGTGTAGCCAACACCCATAATCTGGAGGGTAGGACCATTGTCCAAATGGTCTCAGAGAAGAGAGGATTATTTTCAAGCCTTGAGAGAGCTATTGTAATTTGTTCTGCTGGGTTTTGGACTTTTTTTTGTTTTTTTTGTACTTCAGGTGAAGGTTTACAGAATAGATAGTTTCTCATTAAACAGTAGTACACATATTGTTTTATGACATTGGTTAACAACCCCACTACATGTCAACCGTCTCCCTTCTCGACCTCTTTTTTTTTTTGGTGAAAATATACATAGCGAAAGATACACCATTTCAGAAATTTCTATGTGCGCAGTTCAGTGACATCTACTACACTCTTCTGATTGTGCTGCTATTCTCACTTTAGATGAAGGTTTACAGATCAAAAATAGTTTCTCATTAAACACTTAGTACACATGCTGCCCTATGACAATGGTTAACAACCTCACAACACATCAACACTGTGGTTTTGGACTTTCTTGGTCTTGTTTATCCCTTCTTTCCCTCCACTTCTCCCATTTGTATTGGAAATGTCTACCATGTGCATGTTCTACCATTGTACTTTGGAAACAGGTGATTTGTATTCTAGATTTCACAGGTGAAGAGGAATTTTGCCCCAGAATGGAATATGCCTGAAATCTCACGCATATTTGATTTAGATGCTTCAGAAGATAATATTTTGGACTTGTAGTTGATTTAATACTTCTGGGATAATGTGATGGGGTGAATGTGTTTTGCATGTGGCAAGGACATGAATTATGGGGGGCCAGAGAATAGAATTTATGGATTGAATTGTGTCCCCTAAAAATATGGGTCGTAAATTCTAACCTGTATGCCTGTGGCTATAATTCCATTTGGGAATGGGTTGTCTTTGTTACATTAGCAGGCAGATTAGTGTAGGATGTGTTTTGAGTCAATCTCTTTTGAGAAATTAAAGAGATTAAACAAGCAAGCAGAAAGAGATGGGGGTAGACACATGCCAAGGCACATGAAGATTGCCCAGGAGTAGAAGCCCAGAAGAGACAGGGTACTTCCTCCAGAGCTGACAAAGAGAGAAAGCCCTGCCCCTACAGCAGTGCCCTATGTTTGGACTTTTAGCCTCCTAAACTGAGAAAATAAATTTGTTTGTTAAAGCCATCCACTTGTGGTATTTCTGTTACAGCAGCAGTAGATGACTAAGACAGGCAGGTTCTGAGAAGTGGAATTGCTAGGTCCCAGGGTATTTAGTTGTTAAGTAGCTCTCTAAAGTGACTGTATAAATTGGTACTTCCAATCTGAGAATTAAGTAGTTTTTATATTTTTTTAAACGCTATAGCAAAATCGCATTTTATTACATTTTTCCTTAAATAAAATAATGTGACATAATGATACAGGTAGTTACTAATTAACCATGGGCTTCTGTTCCAGCGACACCATTGTTAAGTCAAATACCTTTCTTTTTTTAAGTTTTCATTATTATTTCCTTTTATTATCAGTATCTTTATAAATTTTTAAAGGTTTATAATATTTCTTAAAAAATTATACTGGTATATAGTGATAATGCCTCACTACTGATGTTTGAAAAGTAGAGATATTAAGATCACACACTTGCTTATTTGTATTTATACATACTAGGAGCCTCTAGTAGCTTAAATTTGTTTCTTAGGTTTCATCTGTTGCGTCTGAGTATATCTGTAATGTGTCTGTGTGTGTGTGTATTTTTTCCTCTAGGTTGATTGCCTTACAGTTTCAGGTTTTCTCTAATGACATACAGGCCAATTTCCATATTTGTTGAAACATGAGAAAATGAAAAGCCTGATAGATTTCTTTCCATGTTAATACATACAGATTTACTTCTAAAAGTTTTAAATTATTCTTTTTGTGTAGATGTACCATAGTTTAACTGTCCCATATTAATGAATATAGAGGATGTTTATTTAAGTACAGTTATAAGCAAAGACGCAGTGAATGTCTTGTATACACATCCTTGTACCTTGTCTTGATTCCCAGATAATTTTCCAGAAATGGAATTGCTTTATCAACAGATATATGCATTTTGAATGACAGATTTCTTCCTTGAAAGATTACACCACTCTTTACACTCTTACCAACACTGTGAGAGAAGTTTCCATTTCTTTACAGGCTGACCAGTACTGAGCATTCTGTTTTTCGCCAATTTGATAGGTGAAAAATGTTTGTTGTTTTAGTTTATTTACATTTGTGTGTTAGTGCAATTAAGTGCCTTCTCATGTTTGGCCATTTGTATTTTGTTTTTAAATCATTTGTGCATCCTTTACCCAGATTTATATATTTGTTTTTTAAAAGCTCAGTATCATCCTTATAACTGAAAAAAGACTGGGTTGGTGAGTTGGCCTAAGTAAGCAACACGAAGGGCTTCCTCATATTGAACTTGGAATTAGACAAACTTGTTCACCCAGTTTGGTGTTGCATAACTGTAATCCCTCTGCTACTTCTGTTGCGGTTCTGCCTCTGTGAAGTTGACAGTATGAAGAAGCAGACCAAAACGCTTCCTTTTTGTGGGCAATTAGCTCCCGAGGAGGAGCTCTGGTAGTGCAGTGGTTAAGTGCTCAGCTGGTAACCGAAAGGTTGCTGGTTCAAACCCAGCCAGCTCCTCTGTGGAGAAAGACCTGGCAATCTGCTCTGGTAAAGATTACTGGCTAGAAGACCCTATGGAGCAGTTCTGCTCTGTCACATAGAGTTGCTATGAGTTGAAATCGACTCAGTGGCACCCGATATCAACAACAACAGCAGCTCCCCCCAAAACGGGGAAAGGATGCTGGCTTTGCATTTCATTTCTTTTCCAAAACTCATTAATCAGGAAACTTACTCTGTTTCCATGGAGAGGCATTGATACAAAGGAAGAGGAGTGTTGAGGAAAATATTCCTCATGGCAAAGTGAATGAATTTTTAGGGTCACTTAGTAATCAGTGGTAAGGAATTACTTCATAATACATTTCATGTCTCATATTCTTCAGTCATATTGTCCAACATAGTTTTTCACGTATTCTGTGATGAGATTAAATTATGACATTGATAAAATTCATATAAACATTCCAGTTACAATGCATGCATAAAAGAGTCTGTTTATAAAATGACAATATCATAGATGCTCCAAAGTTAAATGTCAACTTTTCCCATTATACATCCTGGGGAGGAATTAAAGCTGACACATTCAGAAAAGTTCAGAAAAAAATCTAGACTAAACTGTTTTTAAGTTAAAGACCAAGAGCATTAAAGTCTGAAAAATCTCTTTTCCTTTTAAAGCCTGAAGAAATAAAGTTCAAGGGTTCTTCCTCCCTGAGTTCTACTCAGTTTTAGCTGGGAGTTATTCACAATGTCTAGGTAGAATGGGGCCATTTTGATTTTTTAATAAAAAGATTATTAACAGTCACATTGCAAACATTTTTTATTCAGTTTTTGTAGTTAAACTTCATTTTGTCATTTAGTATTGATGTTAAAATTTTATTAAAAAGTTTCTATGTAGTCAGAGTAGTTTTTTAATAATTAGTTTCTGACCTTGGTTTCATGATTATAAATGTCTCACGATTTGTAATAAAGCTAAATAAAACTTGCTTGTATTGCCTAGCCCTTAGTTTCTATTACATCACATAGTTTTTATAAAACTGTATTTTATAACTTCTAGGCATTAAATTTACTTGCCTACTCAGCCAGCAATATTTTGGAGCATGTTTTCCACTTTGTTGAGGGAAAAGTCCCACAAATATTCTATATTGTATAACTTTCATGAAGTATAGTATCTACAGAGTATATTTTAATCAAATACTAGATAATGTTCAGGCAAATACTGTTCTTTATTAGTAATTTAGACCTTTTCCTCCCCCATGGAGTTCAGTTTTTTTTTGTCCTACTTGCCTGTCTTTTTTTTTCAACTGCATTTAGTTTTTCTTAATGAAATATTTTATCCATATACACATAAACACACACATGTCTACCTAAAAGTATAACAACAAATAAAATGGATACCTGTGTACTCAGTATTTTGCTTTAGAAATAGAATACTATAATAGTGTTCAAGATCCCTGTATGCCCATTCCTAATCGCATCCTCATCTTTCACCCCTCTTCCTTTGATAAGAACTCTGTATTGGCATTTAAACCTGCTTCTGGATTTTAACTCAAAGATTGCTTTACTTTATTCTGTAGATTGGTCGTGGCCATGATTTATGAGATTCATATTTTGCTTGATTACTGTATTGTCTGCAGATGTAGATCTCAAGTTTATTCTGTTATTGAATATTTGCTTTAGGTCATGTTTAGCTAGACAGTCATGCTATCTGACCATCTTGCTAGATAATGAACCAAACTAAAAGGCAATGTAAGAACTTTTTCATTTGAGAACAGTATATTGGTTTTTATTGTTAACTGAGCTCTTACTCAAGATAGGGGCAGATAGTAATCCCATGATACTCTTGTACAAACTTTTACAGTGGCCAGTTACACTACTTTATGGCGTGAATCTAGGTGCAAACTATTATGGTTGCCAAACCTGTTTGTTTTCCAGGACAAATAGTTTGAAGTCTTCTGACTTACTTTCTGGGTGCTTCTTGGTGAATGTATTAATTGTGTAGAAAAATGTATCCCATTAGAGATTACTTGAGTCGCTAACTTTGTATTAAAACATGTTTTATTTCTAATTTTATCATGTAATAGTTCTCTTAATGAATAGATTGGTCTGTCAATTCAGTGTAAGTAAACTGTTAATGTATTTCTCACATATTGGTTTGGACACTGAAGACCAATTTGAATCAAAGTGTTGAATGTAGTTGATTTCTTGTTAGGAATTTGAGTTTCAAAACTTTGGGTTTTGTTGAGAGTAATGACTACGCTGATTGACTGAAATTGGTACAGTGTCATTTTGTTAAATATATTGAATGAAGTGGTTATAGAAACAATTCTGTGTGTTTGTTTTAGAGCTCAGTTCTCCCAAAATTATAAAAGCAGGAAAACTCAAGACAAAGAAGACCAATAAGGTATGTCTTTATAAGAAATAGTTCTTAAATATATTGAGTTTGAAAATTGTTATTGACTCCTCTTAGATTTGTATACGTGTATTTTTCTTCCAGTTGTATCATTGATGTTAGTTTGTTAGTATACTAGAGAATTGTAGTTTTTATCCAAAACCTTTTGTTGTCATGTGTACCTCGTTTTAGCTAGTTAAATTATGCTAGAAGTTTTATGATAAGCCCAGGCATTCTTATTTCAAAGTGTTCTGTTGTTCTGAGAGGCTTTTAGATTAATTTGGCAAATGGCCTACATATAATTGAATGTAGACTTTTTTAAAAAATTACTTTCACTTTTAGAAAATATTTTTCTTTTTTTTTTTTTATTGTAATTAGATGAAGTTTACATTTCAAGTTAGTCTCCCGTACAAAATTCTTTTTTTTTTTTAAACATACATTGTTATGAGACCCCAACCGCTCACCCCATTCTGCAACAGCACACTCCTCACCTCCACCCCTGATTCCCCATGAACATTCAACCAGCTCCTAACTCTCTCTGCCTTCCCATCTCACCTCTGGACAGAAGCTGTTGCTTTGGTCTCTTGTATCTACTTGACTAAGGCACATTCTTCACGAGTATCACTTTATGTCCCACAATCCAGTCCAATCCCTGTCTGAAGAGTTGGCCTCGGAAATTGTTTAGTTCTGGGGTGATAGAGAGTCCAGGGGCCACGCTCTCCGGGGCGCTTCCAGTCTCAGTCAGACCATTAAGTCTGGTCTTACTAGAATTTGAGTTCTGCATCCTATCATTCTACTGCTCCATCAGGGACCTTCTGTTGTGTTCCCTGTCAGGACGTTCATTGGTGGTAGCCGGGCATCATCTAGTTCTTCTGGTCTCAGGCTGATGAAGTCTAGAAAATATTTTTTCTATTTATAATTTTGAAAACTAATTCGTGAATGTAACACTTATTTTATTACTTCTTAGGCTAGTGATTTCGGCGACATGGCAAATTGGCCAACACCAAGCGAGTTAGTGAACACTGGAGTGAGTATAATTTTTTTTGTTGTTTTGTTTTCTTCTTTTTTTTTTTTTATTGTACTTCAGGTGAAGGCTTACAGAACAAATAGTTTCTCAGGAAACAGTATTACACATATTGTTTTATGACATTGGTTAACAACCCCACAACATGTCAATCCTCTCCCTTCTCGACTTTTTTTTTTGGTGAAAGTATACATAGCCGAAGATACACCATTTCAAAAATTTCTGCATGCACAGTTCAGTGACATCGACTGTGCTCTTCCAGTTATGTTGCTATTCTCACTTTAGATGAAGGCTTACAGAACAAAATAGTTTCTCATTTAACAGTTAGTACACATGTTGCCCTATGACAATGGTTAACAACCTGACAACACATCAACACTATCCTTACTCAACCTTGGGTTCCCTATCACCAGCTTCCTTGTCCCCTTCTGCCTTCTGGCCCTTGTCCCTGGACTGCTGTACCTCATTAGTCCCATTTGGTTTTATGGGGCTGTCCTGGAGTGACTATTATTTTAAGGCTTTTTTTTAATAAAAGGAAAATATTCTTATTTCATCATGCAGAATTTATTTTTCTTAAGATCTAGAAAATTGTAGCACTGTGGATAGATGTAAAGACTAGATTCTTCTAAAAGATTACTTTTTGTTAATTTGCATCATCTTTTTGCATTGCTAGTAGTATTAGTAATGAACTTAGTGTCTTAAGCTTTATTTATTGTAAGATTTACCTGTTATTTCTGTAATAATGATTATATGTTATAAATTATAAATCAAAATTTTATTTTTGTATAAAATTACACATTGATAAAGAGGTGCTGTAAGCTTGGCAACTACCTCTTTTATAGTTTTACCTATTTTCCAGATGCCTGATCTCATTCATCATATTTCCCCTTTCTGGTTGTATTCTCAGGAAGTAACCTTGAGTTTGGGGTACCTTGCTGTGGGCTTCACCTAATGCCTACAAATAATGTGATTTAATGTAATGCGCCTAAATGAAGGCCATTTTATATTTCTATGTATATGTATGTTTTTTTTGATTTACAATATTTTCAATATGTGTTGAAGTTGATGAATGTATGTATGTATATATATAGACATGCATATGTATTTCATATCAAGAAGTGTGCAGTGAATAGACTTTCAGTTTTATTTAACTATATCTGTAAAAGAAACTCTGAAAGTTGTCTCGAAAATATCCCATCAAGGACTTTGAAGAGGAATAGCGTATATGGTTATCTGATTACATGTCTTTGACACTGTACACTTTGATATTTGTAATTTGTGCAGTATTGTTGGTGTGTAGTTGTAAACATATCTATTTAAACAGCTTAATTGAGGTATAAATGACATACAATAAATAGCACATGTGTAAAATGTACAATTTGATAAAATTTGGCCTGTATGCACCTGTGATACCATCACCACAATCAAAACAATGAACTTATTCGTTACTCCCAAAAGTTTCCTCACACTCCTTTTTATATATCTACGTATATAAAATGTATACACACATACATACACACACGTGTATGATTTTTTTTTGGGTTCTAGCTTTTCCACAGCATAATTATTTTGAGATTTATTCATGTTGAGTTTCAGTAGTTTTTTCCTTTTTGTCGCTGAGGAATATTTCATTGTATGGATGGAACACAATTTATCCATTCACCTATCCTTGAACATTTAGATTGTTTCTAGTTTTTGCTGTTACAAATAAAGCTTCTATGAACATTTGTGTACACATTTTTAAATGGATACATGCCTTCATTTTTCTTGAGTAAGTGCCTAGGAGTAGAATGGCTAAGTCATATGGTAGGTTTTTATTTAGCTTTTAAGAAACTGCTAAACTTTACATTTCCACCAGCAGCGTATGAGAATTCCATTGACTCTACATCCTCACTAACACTTCGTATGTTCAGTTTTTTAACTTCAGTCATTTTAATAGATGTGCAATGATACTGCATTGTAGTTATTTGTAATTCTCTGACTAATGATGTCAAGCGTCTTTTCATATGCTTGTTTGCCATCAGCAACTTCTTTGAAGTGTGTGGTCAACTCTGATTTTAAAAAAATTGAGCTGTTTTATTACTGAGTTTGAGAGTCCATTATATATTCTGGATACAAGTCTCATATCAACTTTTTTCTTAACAGTGTCTTTTAAAAAGCAGTGTTTTTGGATGAAGGCTATTTTGTTACTTGTTATGCAATAAATAGGAAAGATGTATTTGTATATTAAAATAACACTGCAGTAAAAAATATTTACATATATAGCATCTTTATATATATAAATTTTTAGATATGTTAGTGAAAATGTTAATCAAAATAATTTCATTCAGAAAACCTTTTTGCAGTGTCAGAGTGTTATTAGCCAAGGAAATAAGAAGCCACAAAATAGAAAAGAAAGGGAAGAGAAAATTGAAAAGAGAAGCAACAATGAGAGCAAAGAAAACAGAGAAACAAAATTAGATGGTCCCAGTGAAAATGTCAGTGAAGATGAGGCTCAGTCAAGTAATCAACGAAAGAGAGGTCAGTTTATCATTTTGATTTTAACTTTTTGAAGAAAATTGTAGTAATGATCCTTGGTAGTCACCAATGTGTATTTTGGATTTTTGGTGATAAGACATCTATAATGGTAACTGATTTGCTTTTGTTACATTTCTTAACTACTAGACTTTCCTTTTTGCATTTGACTTACATATATAAGAAAATAGGATGGAGTTCTGCTTATAGGGACATTGTAAATATAGTTTTGGGAAGTTGTGTGATAACTATTGTTTTAAATCTGCATTGAAACTGCTTTCTGTTTTTCAGGGAGTTCTGGGAAAATTAAATCATTTTTTCTAAGTGAAAAATAAGAACAATTTTGGTCAGCTTTACTATTTTTCTCATAGCATTACCCTCCTTAAAATAACACTTTGCAGTAAAAAAAAAATTTACATATATATAGCATCTCTACATCCTTTTTTCCTGACCTTTCATGTGCCTAGGGATGGATTATGAATTGTCTGTTTCGTAAAAGCATGTTTTCATGCACTGTTCTGATCCTAGGCAAAAGTGTGTTCAAGGGCCTTGTTATGGATTGAATCGTGTCCCCCAAGAATGTATATCAACTTGGCTAGTATTCCCAGTATTGTGTGAATGTCCACCATTTTGTCATCTGATATGATTTTCCTCTGTGTTTAAATCCTACCTCTGTGATGTTAAATGAGGCAGGATTAGAGGTTGTTATATTAATGAGTCAGGACTCAAATCTATAACATTAGGTTGTATCTTGAGTCAATCTCTTTTGAGCTATAAAAGAGAGAAGTGAGCAGAGAGACAGGGAGACCTCATTAGCACCAAACAAGAAGAGCCAGGAGCACGTGTCCTTTGGACCTAGGGTCCCTGCACTGAAAAGCTCCTAGACCAGGGGAGGATTGATGACAAGGACCTTCCCCCAGAGCTGACAGAGAGAGAAAGCCTTCCCCTGGAGTTGGCACCCTGAATTCAGACTTCTAGCCTTCTAAAGTGTGGGAGATAAATTTCTGTTCGTTAAAGCCATCCACTTATGGTATTTCTTTTATAGCAGCATTAGATAACTAAGACAGGCCTATAGGCAGAAAGAACCTTAAACTGTAAGAAGGTCAGTGGCTGCACCATGGTGAACTTTGGGGAGAGTGGCAGGAGATGAGGTTGGCTAGGTGGGCAAGATCCACATTATGCAGGGCCTTGGTAACTTGGAACTTGGATTTTAAGTGCCATTGGAAACCATTGAAGCATTGAAGTAATGCGGCATGTGAGGGGACATTTAATGGTGCAGTAGTTGCCAGGCAACTTCTTTAATAATGGAAATAATAACGTATCATACATTGATCACTTACTTGAATAGATTAAAAAAATATATATATGTAAACCTTAGCTGCAGGGTAGGCATTAGGCTCACTTGATACTATGAGTCAAGGCTAATTATAAAGTGGTAGGTAGTAAATAGCACAGCAGTTGGTTGTTGGAAAAATTTGTCCCTAATTCTTTTAAAAAAATTTTTTTTTAAATTGTACTTTAGATGAAGGTTTACAGAACAAATTAGTTTCTCATTAAACAATTAATACACATACTGTTTTGTGACATTGGTTGCCAACCCCATGATATGTCAACACGCTCCCTTTGACTTTGGGTTCCCCATTACCAGCTTTCCTGTCCCCTCTTGCCTTCTTGTCCCTGCCGTTGGGCTAGTGTGCCCATTTAGTCTTGTTTTGTTTTGTATGCCTGTCTAATCTTTGGCTGAAGGGCAAACCTCAGGAGTGACTTCAGTACTGCGCTAAAAGGGTGTCTAAGGGCCATACTCTTGAAGATTTCTCCCTAATTCTTAATTGTTTTATTACTTACCTTCTCTTTCCTGCTTCCTAGAGGCATAAGTAGACTTTTGACTGTCTAGAATTCATACAGACAGACCTGTCATCCTTCTCTAAAATTTATCCTCTTTGCCAGTTGCCTCAGTTAAAAGTGACCACCCAGCACTAAAAGATCAGGTGTTTTGTAGTTAAAGTAACTCATAGTCAAGTCAGGAATTGACTCCCCTAGAGCATACTTTTTTTATCTTCAGAAGATATATGCCAGGGAATCTCATTGATAGAATTTATAGTAGAAGATTTTAAAAGTTTTTGAGATTCTTTCATATTCTCTTTTCCTCATCTGATCCATAGTTTGCAGGATTTATAGGATATCAGTACTATAGTTGCACACTAATAGTCCTTTTCCCTTAAACTTAGCTGGGTAGTTCTTCCTGTGCCTGAGAATCTTCTTCTTTTAGAAGAGAATATAGATTGGGCAGAAGACTGTTGAAAGTTTTGAAACTTTTTGACTATGCAGTCCATGGATAGGTAGTCTTTTTAAAATATCACTATAATACACTAATTATATTGTCATTTAGTCATCAAGAAAAGTTAAATTGTTTTTATCTTTTGTATTAAGAAAGTAGGAAAATGTGTAATAGCTGTAAAAAATTCTGTCAAATGCAGTTAAGCAAATTTTATACTTAAACTTATCCATGTAACATTTTTGAGAAACCTCATTCTTTAGTAATGATACTATATAAATGAGTATGTTAGTGATCTGAAACTACAATTTTGAGCCATAAACGTGTCTTTCCAAGTGTCTTCTTTAGCCAAAAAATCAAATATTACAAAGAGGTAGTATGTATACGTATTATTTTTGAATAGCTTATGCATCAGACTTAAACACAGAAGAGTGAATATTTCATTTAAGCAGAAGAAATCCAGTTATACCTCCATCGCTGACTTTTTTCGCTTGATTTTTTAAAACATTTGCACGAACAAGTTTATTAAGGATTTACATGAGCAGAAAAAAGATTCTCTTGGTACTCTAGAGATCCGTAACTTGTTTCAAGGGCAAATTAACAGTCTTTCACTTTTTTTTTTAATTTAAAACTGTTTAAATCAAAGTTTAAAGTGCTTTCTGAATTGCAAAACTTTAATGAAAAATGTACATTGTCATTAAAAGATTTTATTTTGTTTTCTTCAAGCTAATAAGCACAAGTGGGTACCACTCCACTTAGATGATGTAAGACCAGATGGTCAAGAAAGACCAGGATCCCGGAACAACTCAAGAAGTCAACTTGAAGCAAATAAAACAGCACATAACAATAGGCGAAATGATACACGAAGTAAGTTACATTTTAAGGAAAATGACTAAAGATCTTAATGCTTATTATTTTTTAAAATAGTTTATTTTATTTTTGTTGTAGCTGAGCATATACCCAGCAAAAACAATTCCAAGTTTCTGCATGTACAGTTCATTGATGTTGATTACATTCTTCGAGTTGTGCAACCATTCATAAACTCCTTTTCTGAGTTGTTCCTTCCCCATTAACGTAAACTCACTTCCCCCTAAGGTTCCTGTCTAATCTTTCAAATTGCTGTTGTCAATGTGATCCCATATAAATAGATCTTAAGAGAGCATAATGCTCAAGGCAGACATTAATTACTAGTTAAGCTAAATTATGGTTTTAAGAAGACTTCAGGAGGATATTTTTGGTTTAAGTTTTAAAGATTATCTCAGGGCAATAGTTTCAGGGTTTTATCTAGCCTCCATAGCTCCAGAAAGTCTGGAGTCCATGATAATTTGAAATTCTGTTCTGCATTTCCCCCTTTTGATCAGGATTCTTGTGTAGAATCTTTGATCAAAATATTCAGTAATGGTAGACATGCATCATCCAGTTTTCTGGTCTCATGGCAAAGGAGGCAGTTGTTCATGAGGCAATTAACTACACATTCCATTTTCTTTTCCTATTTCTGACTCCTTCCTCTGTTGCTTCTGGTGAATCAAGACCAATTGTTGTACCTTATATGGTCGCTTGCAAGCTTTTAAGACCCCAGGCAGTACACAGTGAACTAGGAGGTAGAGCAGAAGCACTAAACATGTTATTAGGCCAGTTAATTGAAATGCCCCATGAAACCATGACCGTAAACCTCCAAATGAAGGAACCAAATGTCATGAGGTGTTTGATTGTATTTAAGGAGCCTCTGCAGCTACTCTTTATTTTTTGTAGTTGCTGTAAATATATCTATCACATAACTTTTGACATTTCAGCTTTTTACAGGTGTACAACTTATTGACAGCAATTACATAAATGCTTTTTTTTTTTTTAGTAACCACATATAGCAGTAACCATTTTGAGTGTAAGTTACAGGTATCATGCCCCTTAAGTCTTAAATACCTTCAGTGTATATTTTGTAAGCACAGTAACCATAGCAGTTAATAATAGGGGACTTAACATTAATATAATGTGACCACCTGCAGTCAGATTTTCCTAATGATGTCCTTTATAGTTTTTTTTTTCCCCTTTCCCACGATCCCGTCTGAGATCACACATTGCTTTTAAGTTGTCTTTTCTCTTTTGTTTAAAAGAATCTGGAACAATTCTTCTGCCTTTGTCTTTCCTGCCATTGACATTTTTGAAGACCACTTGGAAACCCTGTGGGGCAGTTCTTCTCTGTCCTGTAGGGTTGCTAGGAGTCAGAATCCACTCGATGGCAACAGGTTTTTTGTTTTAAACAGGACAATTATGTGGTGGATATTCCTTACTTCAGGTTTTCTGGTAGTTCCCCATGATTAGATTTGGGTTAAGAATTTTTTGAGGAATTCTACAAAAGTTCTGTGTTTTTCTTCTAAGTGTACTACATGGGAATACACATGATCTTGGTCTCTCCCATTATATGTAATAATCACTAGGATTACTTGGTTAAGGTGGTACTCCAGGTTTCTTCATTCTAAAGGCACTCTTCCCTGGTAATTAATAAGTAATTTGTGGGCAGAGATTTTTAGACTATGGAAATTTTGTACACGTGTGTTAGCTTCCATTGTTGATTCTTGCCTGATTCATATATTACTCTGATGGTTGCTGCAAATGCAGATTTTTGTAACTCCATCGTTCCTTCTATATTTATTAGTTGGTATTCTATTATAAGGAACAGCTTATTATCATTGTGAGCTCATAGATTTTTAATTTATTTACTGGGTAATAGTTGGTTGTTGTTTAGTGTGATGCTCAGATTGTCCCAGATTTGGCTAGTGGGAGACTCTTTTTGGTGGTTTCTGAATCCTATTTTAAAAATCAACTTTACTGAGATGTAATTTATATGTATTAAAATGCACTCATATTACTATCTTCACCCCCAATCATTAATCTACTTTCTGTCACCATAGGTTAGATTTGACTTTTCTAGAATTTCACATAATGGAACTATACAATATACAATATGTACTCTTATGTCTTCTTGCTCAGCATGTTTTTGAGATTTGTCCATATTCCTTGTATCAGTAGTTTGTTTCCTGTCGAGTGAACATATTGTTGTTCTGTGCCATTGAGTAGATTTCAACTCATAGCAACCCTATAAGACAGAATAGAACTGCGCCATAGAGTTTCCAAGGCTGTCATCTTTACAGAAGCAGACTGCCACATCTTTCTCCCGTGGAACAGCTGGTAGGTTTGAATCAGTGACCTTGCAGTTAGCGCTGAGTGCTTAACTGACCACTGTGCCACCAGGTCTCCTTATTGAATCAGTATGCATATCCCTTATCCATTTCACCTGTTGGTGGATATTTATGTCCTATTTTTGGCTATTATGAATAACGAACGTACGTTTGGGCATATGTTTTATTTTCTCAGGTAAACACCTAGAAGTAGGTTACCATGGTGTAGATTATTAAGAGTAAGGATGTGGATTATTATGGTAAATTTATAGTTAACTGTATAAGAAACAGCCAAACTGTTTTCCAGGTTGGTTGTGTCACTTTACATTATCACCAAAACCAGAAAACCAAACCCGTTGCTGTTGAGTTGGTTCCAACTCATAATGACCCTGTAGGACAGAATAGAACTGCCCCATAGAGTTTCCAAGGAGTGACTGGTGGATTTGAACTGCCGACCTTTTGGTTAGCAGCCGTAGCTCTTAACACCACCAGGGTTTCCACATTATCACTAGCAATGTTTATTTCATTTGGCCACATATCTTTGCCAACAATTGGGTATTATCAGTCTTTTTAGTTTTAGCTTCTGTAATGAATAGTGGTAACTCATTGTTGTTTTAAACTTAATTTTAATCTACAGTTTCCTTTCCTCCTACCTCCCCTTTCTTTCAGTTGCTGATGGTTGGGTCACGTATGGAATTGCACATATTTTGGATTTGGCTGATTTCTTTGTCATGGTGTTATTTAATATCTTCTTTTCTGTATATAGCTGGTAATAAGAGCTACAGGTTTGATTGGATTCAGGTTCATTTTTTTGTGTATTTTGTAATGTATCACAACAGGAGGAAGAAAATGTCTGGTTGTCACTCTTTCAGATGTGTTAATGTTCAGCTGGCTTAGGTGGTGTTATCCTGATCCAGCCATCATGTTGAGTCACATCAATCTTTCACTTAATGGTTTTGCTTTCATTAAACAGTCATTCCCCAGATGCATTATTTCCAGAGAGTTTTCTCAGATTTCAGAAAGTAGAGGATAGGAGAATACGTGTAAACAGTAGGATGAACGTTTGCTTTTATAGTTTTCTTTTGAAATCTTTTAAGTCTGGTAATTTTTTTAGGCATGTTATCCTGTGCATGGATAAGAAAGACCAAGAAAATTTTGTAAACATGATATTATCATTTTAAAAATCCTAATTTTATTATGAAAAACGTTAAACATACAAAAAGTTGAAAGAATTGTATAGTGAGTACCTGTCTAGCGACCATCTAAATTTAGTAATTTTGCTATATTTAACTCATCCATTCATCTACTGAATCATTTGAAGTAACTTGCAGATATCATGACACCTCTACATTGCTGTCTTAAGAAAATGTATCATCTAAGGAATGCCCTAATCCTATCTAAAATCCAGTCAGTAAATTATAATTTTCTCAATTGACTGTAAGATGTGAATTTAAAATGATAAAACTTATCTAAAGACAAAGTAAGACAGTATTTGCCTTTTGTACCATTGTTTCTCAAATATATTAATTTTATTGTAAAAGTAGCTATTACTCAATTTTAAATTTTTTCTTTTAAATGTTAGGTATGGTAAAAAAAAAATTAAGGTTGTAAGGAACAGCAATATAATGAGCACACCTTGGAACTCACCACCTAGTTTAAGAAATGCATGCTACCATGACCTTTGAACTTCTACAATTTCATCCCATTGCTTTCTTTCTCTGAAAAAAAAGCTTGAGGTTTTTTTTTTTTTTTTTTTACATGCTTTTTGAGATTGTCACACAGTATGACTCCATTTATATACTCTTTGGCACTAATTTTTCACTTAGTCTTATTTTCTCAGATTTTATCCATGTTGGTTGTGTTGCTGTAATTCATTTTTTTTTCTCTTGCTAAAGAATATTTTTGTAGCCATGGTGGCATAGTGGTAAAGAGGTTCGCTGCCAACCAGAAGATCGGCAGTTTGAATCCACCAGCTGCTCCTTGTAAACCCTACGGGGCAGTTCTTCTCTGTCCTATAGGGTTGCTATGAGTTGGAATCAACTTCATGGCAACAGGTTAAAGAATATTTTACTGTTTTGTGAAGTCTGTTATACTGTTGGTGAATATTTGGATTGTTTCCAGTTTTTTTCCTATTAAATTGCTATCATGAACATTTTTGTGCATGTTTTCTAGTGCACAAGTGCAAGAGATTCTCTAGGATAATTTTTTCAGACCGAAGATTGTAACCAGTGAGTGGGTTATAAAACCAGTGTACTGCGTCATGTTTTTAAAAAGAGAAGAGGCAAGGGTGGGGGAGAATAGACCAGAGTGCCTTAAAAACCAACCAAACCCATTGCCATTGAGTTGATTCCGACTCATAGCGACCCTATAGGACAGAATGCTTCACGTAGTAAATATTTTTTCATGACACTTGTGTTTAAATTACATACAAATTTTTATGTATGTTCTGGGGTGTATGATATAAGGCTTGCAGTGGCTTGAGGTAGAAATGTATGAAAAAGACTGTTTTAAGATATACACTAAGTATAGAATTGCAGGGTCTAAGGCAGTAATTCTCAGTGGGGAGTGATTTTTGTCCCCCAGGGATCATTTGGCATTGTATGGAGATAACATTGACTCCCACAAAGGGTTAGGGGAAGCAGGCTACTGGCATCTAGCGTGTAGAGGCCATGGTTGATGCTAAACATCTTACAGTGTGCACAGGACAGCCCTCCACACCTGGCCCAAAATTTCAGTAGTACCAAGTATGAGAAACCCTGGTCTCTGGGATATGTGTACCTTCAAATTTATTAGATGGTTCCAAATTGGTTTTCAAAGTGTATGTGCCTGTTTCCACTTTCATTGAAAAAAAAAAAACCAAACCAAACCAATTGCTGTAGAGTGAATTCCAACTCGTTAGAGACCGTATAGGACAAACTAGAAGTGCTCCATAGGGTTTCGAAGGCTGTATGGAAGCAGATTGCCACATTCTTCTCCCATGGAGCGGCTGGTGGGTTTGAACCGCTGACCTTCCAGTAGACCTTCCGGATAGCAATCAAGCACTTCCCTTGGTGCCACCAGGACTCCTTTCTCTTTAATTAGCAGTGTATAAATTTGATGTTATCAAACCTTAAAATGTTTGCCCTACTGGGACAGGTGACATACTCTTTCACTGTTTTCCTTTCTGTTCCTTGCAGTCAATGAGCTGAACACCGTTTTCTGTATTAATTGGTCGTTTCTATAGCCTTGTTTGCCCTATCCATCTTTTACACGTTTTTTTCCATTGAGTCGCTTTGTGTGTGTGCACGTGTGTGTTTCCATGAGAGAGAAATACGATTTCTAGGTATTATTCCTGTATTGTATTACAATCATCCTCTCCCCATTTGTTTTGTCTTTTTTTTTTTTTTAAAGGAACTTCTGAAATAGAAACATCCTTTCCTTAAACATTTTGTGAAAATAAGTAAATTTCTAGGTGTTTTATGTAGTGAAAACTCTAGTCTTGGAACTTGTATTCTTCAGTCTTCAAAAGTACACTCTTAATAAAGGACCTCTTTGTTTTTCTAGTATTTTACTCATGAGAATGTCTTTATGTGTCAAGACTTTTTATGGGCCCTCTTTTATGCTAGAGGTGTTTTGACAAATTCCTGTGGGGTCTCTTAAGTTTATATATATCTGAAGAATGCCTTGTTGCTATCAACTAGTTACAAAGTAGAGGAGCATTGTTACCATATTTCCGTAAAGATAATCATGTCATTTATAATTGCAAATTAAAGCACATAAAATATTTTTTATTTTAAAAAGGTTGGAGGCGAGATAGAGAAAAGAGAGATGATCAAGATGAAGCTTCCAGTGTGAGAAGTGAGGGTGGTAACATCCGAGGTCCCTTCAGAGGACGGGGAAGAGGACGAGGACGGGGAAGAGGACGGGGACGGGGAAATCCTCGATGTACGGCATGATGTTTCGTTTTGTTAAATTAGATGGATTTTTTAACTGATATTTTTTATCTGATAATAAAGATGGTTTTATATTTGTTACCGCTTGAAGTACTTCAGTTTGGATTTTTCTTTGTGTAACAGTTTCTTCCTTTTTTCCTTTTCTTTATTCACATCAAGTGAACTTTGATTATTCATGTGGTTATCGAGAAGATGGTGAAAGGACGGATCGACCATTTCAAACAGAACTTAATACCAGTATGATGTATTACTATGATGATGGTACAGGCGTACAGGTGTATCCTGTGGAAGAGGCATTGCTTAAAGAGTATATTAAGCGCCAAATGTAAGTTGATATCAGACATAAGCAGGTGAGATAGTAGGGTCTGTTGCAGTATCAATCCTTAATGTCATTGACTAGCGAAAACCTTATAACACATTTTCTAAGCTATTAGTAAAAGTTGGAGAATGCTTACAGTATTTCATACTGTATTGTTTTTAGGAAATATGCTAGTAAAATAGGTATTTTACAAAAATATTTTTATTTGGTTCGTGTTATTTAATAAGTCTGTTGCTCTCTTCTGCTTAGGTCATTTCTCTGCTTAAAGGACATTTGTGAACATGTCATGGCATAATATGAGCAATTAAATATACGAATATAAAACTTCTGTATATATATTTGAAAATGGCTTATTTGCAATAAGTGTTTTTATTAAAATTTGTGTATAAACATAAGTAAAAAAGCGATGGTAGATATCTCTTGACTTCTTAGCAATTGACTTTTGAATTTTAAGTTTTTATCTTAAATTCTTTTTCTTTGTGACACATTAAAGGGAGGACTACTTAACATTTTTTAGTTTAGCCTTACACTAGTTCTCATAGTAGTTGCTTTCTGGCTACTGAAGTTGAAGTCAGGAGAGTATTAGTTTGCTCTGTTGTCTTTTTAAAAAATCCCTCTGCATATGAGAATGTTTTGCATATTTATGTAGTGGTAAGAAGTATGTTCCCAAGGTGATTCACATAACTAATTTGCTGAAATTTGAATTTTCCTTTTTATGTGTTTTTAGGGTGAAGGAAAAATAAATAATTAGGCTGTTTTTAAAAGGGCATAAACATTTTTCAAACAACTGTCTATTATCTGTCAGAAAATAATTTTAGCATCAGCCGGGCACTTTCCTGGGATGCCTTCATGGTGGATATAATTGGCTTACAATACGAAGCACTTGTTTATTTCGTTCTTGCTTCTTTTGTTACAGTTGACGCAAACACTGAAGAAAAGGGCCTTTTAATGGGCAGAAAGTGCCTGGCATGTGGCTATCAACTTCAAACCACTATTCCTGTCTTTTTTGTAACTCTTGCTGCCAGGTCCCTTCTGAGACCTGACAGCGGACATGCAAGTCCATGTCAGAATAATCGGCCTCCAGTGTGCTCATACAAGTGAGGGAGGAGCAGAGCTACTTCAGTGTTGACAAAATTTCTGATCATACAGTGTAGAATCCAGAGCTTCTAAGGTAGGACATGATCATGTCCCCTAGGACACTGAGCAAAATGTCAGACACAGCATTGGTCATGACTACTTTTTCGTTGTTATTGTTTTAGCAGTAGGGTTTTTGGCAAATGTTAGTAGAATACCAGGTTTAGGTTGGCACCTTAATGTTACCATTCTTTAGTTAGTGGAGATCTGGCTTTGAGGAGTCATGCTTTTGACTTGGTGTCCTTGAGACTTCTCATACATGAATTGGCTCATTGATTACGGTTTAGATTTTTTTTCTCTTTGAGAAGTCACTGAAAAAATTTTCTTTACATTTGTGGAAAAATGATGCTAAATGTATTTTAAAGTGGCTTACACTAAAAAAAATCCTAACCATTCTGAATAAGTTATCATTTTAAGGGAAAATTTATATTAGTTTTGTTATTTTTGATCTCAGAATATTAAAAATTTTAAATCTTGATTATGTCTAGCTAGAGAATCCTTGGCATTTGGATGTAGGGATTAATATGTTTGCATCCCATTAGAAGTTGTTAAAATATACTGTATTATGTGATAGGCAACAGGGTGATTTATGAATTTATCTGGATAGTTTGGTTTTCAGAAAGTAGTATATTAAACGGGGCAGCTTATTTTCAGAATTTTTCTATAAGAACACTTTTAACTTCTAACTGAGTCAAATGTCTTAATGTCTGAAAATTTCGAACAACACGTGTTATGTGCCTGGAGTCCAGATGGTGCAGATGAATGGTTAAGCACTGATCTACTAACCCAAAGATGGGCAGTTCAAACCCACCCAGAGGTGCCTCGGAAGAAAGACCTGGCTGTCTGCTTCCAAAGGATCACAGCCATGAAAACCCTATGGAGCACAGATCTGCTCTGATACACATAGGGTTGCCATAAATAGGAATTGATTTGACAGCAACTGGTTGGTTGGTTGCTTGTTATGTGTCTACCACATGCCAGGCACTGTGAAAAGGGCTTTTTGAGGTGTAACAAAAATCAGAAAATTCATCTTTCAAGATTAAGGATTTTTTTTTCCTTCAGTGTTTTAGGAAGAGTAGATGATTTACCAGTGTTAGTAAGATGTCAGCACTACTTTGCTGATGTGGAGCTTGGTGGTTAACATTATGTTGAAAAACAACATTTAAAGGCACTTTGCACTTTGATAGTTGGATGAGGATAAATACCCAACTGCAAAGAAACAACTTGGATATTTTAAGGGTTATGAGTTTACATTTTATCCACCCTCTAATGAATGGTAGCTCAAAACCACTTCTCAGTTGCCATGTTTTTTCAGAGTTAAAACTTGTTTTAAATACATGATGGGCAGGCATCTTTAGTCACCACATTTTATACTCTCAAATATCAGCTGGTGTGCTTTCTCATAACTTGCCCATCTTCGAAAATTTTGTTGTCCATGATATGGAAACAGTGTAGTATTATTAAACTGTATGCCGTATCATCAATAATGTTGTGCATTTCTTTTATAATTTTTTTCTTTTCTGCGTTCTTCTTTATTTATCTTGACCTGTATCTTTAGAATTTTCTATTTTTTTTTAACATGGAGCATAGTTTAAGCAAGTATTTCTCAAAGATTATTATTAAATGTATTCGTATTATCTTTGTGTATATTGGAATTTATAGTTGATCATACAGTTTGTCCCTTTACGTATCTCTTTTGGGAAAGGTTAAGTGGGGCTGTACTCTCCCAGACTAGATAAAGTGTCTAAGCTTTTTTTATAATTTTTTCTCCCTAATACCTTGTGGTGTTGTTAATGATATTCCTTGTTAGCTATATTCTGTTCACCCTTAATGTTTATTATAGTTGTGTCCTTCAAGGAAAAATGGGGAGAATTTGAATCACTCAAATATAAAATATGTATGTGTATGTGCACGTGCCCATGTGTTCACTAAGTGTTTGCTACACATTGTGTCGATTACTAGGGTTGAGAGGTATAAAACAATGTGAGTACTCTGTCAATTTAGAAAACCATTCTCTGCTATATGGATAATGTGAACTTGACAAACAATATTTCCAATATACTTTTCTTCTCATTGATGAGAAAAAGTTGAAGTCAATTTGTTGACGTGTTGAGCTTTGTTACTTAGTGTTTAATTGAAGCAAGTAGAACTGATTTTGTAGTGAAATTTCACTTAAATGACTCATTAAAAAAATTGATTATTGAACTATTTTAAAGTAAAATTACTTGGTTAATTTGTTATACTTAGGTAAAGCTGATCTAAATAAAAGTTAATAGTGTTTTGAGAAGATAATCAAGAAGATACTTTCTTTCCACTCTTATATAAGAGAAATTATTAATTTGGTAGGTTTTATTTTTTTATTTATTTATTTTTTTTATTGTCACCTCTTTATGTACGTTATATTATGTGATATCTATGTGTTATTAACCAAATTAAGATACTTTTATAGCATTTGATGTTGTAAGCAATCAGTATTTTCTTGTTGAATAAATTGATGAAACTTACATTTACTTTCTTATTTCTCTCTTTAGTGAATATTACTTCAGTATAGAAAATTTGGAGCGGGACTTCTTTCTTAGAAGAAAGATGGATGAACAAGGTTTCTTGCCTATTTCCTTGATTGCTGGTTTCCACCGTGTTCAGGCTCTCACTACAAACCTTAACCTCATTTTAGAGGTAATTATACATTTAATAACCAACTGTAGTTGCCTAAGGCTTAGGCTGCATTTTGTGGCTTTTATTCATTTTTTTAAAACTCAAATAAATATCTAACCTTGGAAAACCCTCAAAGAATTGCTAACGAGATTTCCATCTATTTTTTTTTTTAATTGTACTTTAGATGAAGGTTTACAGAACAAATAGTTTCTCATTAAAAAGCCAGTACACATATCGTTTTATGACATTGGTTAACAACCCCACAACATGTCAACACTCTACCTTCTCGAGCTTGGAGGACCTTTTTTTTTGGTGAAAGTATACATAGCCAAAGTTACAAGTGTCTACGTGTACAATTTAGTGACATCAATATCCTTTTCCAAATTATTCCATCACCATTCTCTTCATCTCACTGCACCCTAGGCTTCCCGTCAAACCTTTTGAGTTGCTGTTGTCAATTTGATCTCCCATAGATAATTTGGTGTTTTTTTTTTGTACCTTAGATGAAGGTTTGCAGAACAAATAGTTTCTCATTAAACAGTGCACACTGCCCTGTGACAATAGTTAACCCCATGACATGTCAACACTCCCTTCTCAACCTTGGGTTCCCTATCACCAGCTTTCCTGTCCCCTACTGCCTTCTAGTCCTTGTCCCTGGACTGCTGTGCCTCATTAGTCCCATTTTGTTTTATGAGGCTGTCCAATCACCGGCTAAACGGTAAACTTCGGGAGTGACTTCGCCACTGAGCTAAAAAGGTGTCCGGGAGCCATACTCTCATGGTATTTCCATCTGTTTTTAATCTGATCCTTCAAACGTAAACCTTCTTGGGTGTTCTTGGTCCTTTAGGCTTCTTCAGGTTCCTGTAAATTAGCATATATTCTCATTTATTAAAGTTTTGGGGATTTTTCATGTGCTATAGAAAGGCTAATTTAAAGCATTCTTTGTAATTGTGGTCTTACTGCTGTGATTAAATCTCTTCTGCTTCCCACATTTTTGGTTTGTTCTGTTTCCTATCCCCTGTATTACTGACAAGTCTCTTACAGCAGGTAGTCTCAAAAAGGAAGAGAAGGAAATTTTTTTTTGTGAGAAGGGAGGATGCAATGCGATACTTCCTGAAGGGACAGGAGCTTTTGTAACAGGGAACATGGCATTATTAACAGAATAAACTGTAATGTCTAGGTTGATATTACTTCCCCTACGTCTGCACCCTCTCCTCAAAAAAATAGGTGGAGGCTTATTGCAAAAATAAAGATAATGGTGAATGGGGAAAAGTAAGTCTTTAAGTGAGAGGATATGTTGTTGAACAAATGACAATGATACTTATTTGAGTAAACATGTCACAGTATGTATTATGGGCAAACAAATTATTACTGAAATGTTTATTTTGATTTTTGTAGCAGACTACTAATTGAGGCCTAGGTAAGTAACATTCTCCAAATTTTTTTTACCAGCAGTTTTTTAGTTTAATGCAACTTAAATCTGCAGATCATATCATTTCACATGAATATAATATCAGATGAGTTCTAATTCTCTAGTTTTGGGCATTTTCAGAGAACAGTGGGGTCTGAAGTTAATCATTTCTAAAACCTTTATGCTATGCATGAAAAATCATCTGCTATTCAAAAGTAGGAGCCCTGGTGGCACAGTGATTAAGAGCTCAGCTGCCAACCAAAAGGTTGGCACTTTGATTTTACCAGCTACTCCTTGGAAACCCTATGAGGCAGTTCTCTTTGTCCTGTAGGGTCACTATGAGTCATTCAACTTGACAGCAATGAAGTTTTTTGTTTTGGTATTCAAAAGTAAGCATATGATTCACTTCGTTTTAGGGATTAATTGGGCTGTTTATTTCTTACAGAATGTAATATTCAACACTATAGTTTTTTTGTTGTTTAATGTGTTATTTTCAGATTTGTGAACATTTTCATTTCCTTATTTTTCAGCCCCACCCACAATTTTACTTTTTAAAGTCAGGTTTATTGAGATATTATTTACATACAGTAATATGTACCTTTCTCATTGTATAGTTCTATGAGCTTTGACAAACTCACACCCTTGTGCCCCTTTGTGGCCAATCCTCCCCTGCCTCCACCCCACCGCAGCCTCTGACAACCAGCTGTCGAGGCAGTTCGGACTTGTAGTGACCGTGTGTACAACTGAACGAAACACTGCCCAGTCCTGCGCCATCCTCACAGTCGTTATTATGCTTGAGCCCATTGTTGCAGCCACTGTGTCAATCCGTCTCGTTGAGGGTTTTCTTCTTTTTCACTGACCCTCTGCTTTACCAAGCATGATGTCCTTCTCCAGGGACTAGTCCCTCATAATAATATGTCCAAAGTATTAGTTACTGATAAAACGTTTTTCCAAAATATTGAACCTGTTAAAACCACCACCATTGAGAGTTTGAATTGCTTCACATCCTACCAGCACAGTTGGCAGTTTTTTTTACAACTTCTAATTTATTTGGAAAGATTTCAAACCCATAGGAACGTTTCAGAGTTTATTTATTTTTAATTCAGGTATAAACAACATGCAGTAAATATGGAGATGTTAGGGTATTAAGTTTGATGAGTTTTGAAAATTGTATAAGCCTGTCCCAAATAAGATATAGAACATTTACATTATACCAAATACTTTTTTGTGGACTTTTCTTGACAATTTCACACACCCTCCCCATCTACTTTTCTGATTTCTTTTACCATCAGTTAGTATAGTCTGTTTTGGCTTTTGTGTAAACGTAATTCTTCTGTCTCTGACCCTTTGTTTTTGAGGCTCATTCATATTGTTGTTCCTTCCTGTTCTGATGAGTATCATTCCATTGTGTGGATATATTGCAATTTATTTATCTTTTCTCTTGTTAATGGTTCCTATGCTGGGTCATTATAACCTGTGAAATGGTGGTTTTTTAAAAAATATCCAGGATGTTGCTTGAATTACCTTTACAACAGTAACCCTCTCACCCCACCGACTTCTCTTTTTTAAAAAAAATGTTTTGTTTTATGTGAGTGTTTACACAGTAAATTAGGTTTCCATTTAACAATTTTTATACAGATTGTTCCGTGACAATGGTTATTACAGTTCTCACAATGTGTCAGCATTCTCATTACTTCCATTCTGTTTGTTCTGTTTCCATTGATCTAGCTTCCCTGCCTCTCCTTGCTTTCTCATCTTTGTGTCTGGTCTCATATAGTTGATTGTTTAAGGGATCACATTACTCTCAGATGATACTGTTTATTTGTAAGCCAATCTATTATTAGGCTGAAAGGTGACCACTAGGAGTGGCTTAAGTTCCAAGTTCAAAGGATATATTAGGGCGATATCCTTAGGGCGATATCCTTAGGGGTTCCTCTGGTCTCTGTTGGTCCAGTAAGTCTTGCTTTTTTTTTTTTTAGGAATTTGAGTTTTGGTCTACATTTTTTCCTCCTTCCATCCAGGAACTTGTAGTGTGTCCCTGGTCTGAACGGTCGGTTGTGGTAGCCAGACACCATCTAGTTTTTCTGGTCTCAGGCTAGATGAGGCTGTGGCTCATGTGGCCTATTAGTCCCGTGGACTAGTTTCTTCTTTGAGGCTTTGTTTCCTTCATTTTCTTTTGTTTCAGACAAGTAGAGACTAGTAGTTGTATCTTAGATCACCGTTCACAGGCTTTTAAGACCTCAGATGCTACTTGCCAAGCTAGGATGTAGAACATTATCTTTATGAACTGTGTTATGCCATTTAACTGAGTTGGCCCACAAAACTATAGTCCCAAGCCTTCAAACTGAGTAAACCAATCCTGGGAGGTGTTTGGTTCTGCTTCTCGTTTTCATTAACATTTTTGAAGAGTCCAGGCCAGTTTCTTAAAAAAAGATAGCCCATAATCTGGATTTGTCTTTTCCCTTTCCCCAGTCCTTCCCTCCCGCTTTTAAATTCAGTGTGCTGTAATCCTTTAGCATCATTGTTTTTGATGCTCGAATCCTAATTCGGTAGGTGGAGCCTCTCCTAGCCAGTGCCTGTATTTTGATTTGTTCCTCTGTTTTCTGTCACAAGATGTTCCAGCTGCACCTTGTACTGCACCCTTTCTGCAAGGAGCTCTTCTTTTTAGTGGGGAATGTTAGATAGCAAGATCTGGATGCTGGGTATATTCTTAGCTCCTGAGGTATCTTTGCTTACAGGTCCTTCAGTGGACAAAAATAGAAACTACATGTTAGGAGAAAAATATAGATATCATTGTTTCAAACCCAACAACATACTATTCTTCCTTATCTTCCTGCATTTTATTTTATACACCTCTTTCAGTGAAAATCCTGATTCCCATGAAAGGAGTTTGTTTTTACATAAATTTTAATCCTTATATCAAAGTAATGTCTTATTGTATAAAATTTAAGTTGAGAGTTAAGTACGATACTAATATTAACGGCATACAAATGTAAGGTTCTTAAAGTAATACACATAACATATTCTTGAATTAAAATAGTGGGTTTTAATTATTGTAAGTTAATAATTATGTAAAGTAAGGGTTTTTATATTATACATTCTTATTCTTAAAAGGTGAGTACCCTTGAATTTCAGTTAGAGTTCAGATAAATTAGGCTTTAGTTCTTATTTTGAAGAAATTCTAGTCTAGTTTTATTTTACCCTTAAATTATATCATTATTATTTGTGAGAGGTACTGTTGTTTAATGGCCAAGAGGTTAGTGGACAGATCATGATTTGAGTCCTGATGCTGCCTTGGATTAGGTCTGTGATCTTTGTCAAGTTATTTTTTTGAGCCTCAGTTTCTTCATTTAAGAATTAGAGGTAATACCTACCTTACAGTTATTGAGAGGAATGGGGTGTGTGTGTGTGTGGTTCTCATTTAATAGAAGGTACTGGCTGCTACAATAATAAAATGTCTAAATTTTATTTAGTGATATTATTTTAAGGGAAGAGAGAATGGAATATGAAAATGAAGAATAAAAATGACAGTAAAACTTGAGTTAAAGGCATTTTGTTTCTTGTGGGTACAATAATCCTTAAATGGCTATTGTAATTGTGAAAACCAAGTTATCTACTTCGATAGTCTCATGTTAAATCATGATATTTATACTTTACAGGGGCAAATGATTTTAAAATTTGTTCTGTTAGTTTTTTATTTTTAAATACTTACAATGCTTTTATGGGTATTTTTAGAAGCATAAATTGCAGTACAGTCTCTGCCAATTGTCATCAGATTTCTTTTTTTTTAAAGTTTATTAGAAGTATGGGACATTAGCAATGGAAGATTTTAAGTTTTTAATAGTTCAAAATTCCTATTTGCCAGGCATTGAAAGATAGCACCGAAGTGGAAATTGTGGACGAGAAGATGAGAAAAAAGGTAGAACCAGAAAAATGGCCAATTCCTGGCCCTCCTCCACGTAGTATGCCACAAACAGACTTCTCCCAACTGATTGATTGCCCAGAGTTTGTACCAGGCCAAGCCTTTGGCTCACATACAGGTAACAGCTTTTCTTCTAGAGCAGATAGAGTAACTTTTGGCAACACTATTTGGTCCATATTTACCTGTCCTTTTTTTAGTTTACTTGGATTCAGTAGGAAGAGTAAAGATAGCTAAATGACTTTGATGCTCTAAATTCTGTTCATATTGCGTCCCACACAGAGCTTATAAGTTAATAGGTATCTAAGAATTATAGGCGAAGCTCTGTTCTATTTATTCTTAAATTGTGTACTTTGTCAAGTATGAATTTTCTGTGAATTTCCTTTTAATTTTACTAAATAATAAGATATATTATGCCAATTTTCACCTTGTAAGATGAAATAGTCTAGATATTCATGCTTCAAAGAACAGTCTTATACTCAGGAGTAGGGTAGGTGTCCTTTAATTTTGTTACCAATGTATTTCAGCCTTGTTTTGAAAAGACAGGTTACCTACATTCTAAAGCAGAATTGGCGTTTTGTTATGAAATTATTGTAATTATAGATTCAAAAAATAGTTGTGTTTAGAATTTCCAAAAGCTGCTTTAATGTTAAGATTTTTTTTCCTGGATCATTTTTAAGACATTCCCTCCTGGGAAAAAATATGTGTGCTTAAACTTTTTTCAGTCAGGGTGATGATCTGCTGATGGTCTTGGATGTCATTTGATTGGAATATGCAGTGGAATAGGTGAATCGCTGAAATGTCAATATAAACGTTGGAACAACTTGTGCTGCAGAAATGAAAGCGACCAGAACTGTCTTCTGTTCAAGAATGTCTGCTTCAACTCTTTGTGAAGGAAGTCGGGCCAGCACTACAGTGGAGATGACCACCTTTGTTGATGATGAGAGACAGACAAGAGGACTGCTGTTGTTTTTATAGGAGCTGCCCATTTGTGTGTAATTGGCCTGGGCTGCATGGGCTACTTTTATTCACGGTGGGAAAGAAGATTCTGTCTTTTGCTTCCAGAGTTGTGTACATCAGTAATGCAAAAATAGATTTGAATGGCGTTTCCCAGATTTTCAGGTCCTTTGCTGTTTGATTTGTCCTTCAATATAGTGTACATTGCATATGCACATGTTGTCATGATACTTCACATGGACTATAAGATTTATTAATGTGGACATTAAGGGATAAGAAATTTAAGGAATGAACGAGGGTATATTTTTCTTTACTCTTCCAAATGTATTTTTGATATATCATTATAGAGATATAACCATCAATAAAGCATTGATGATGGATAGTTTCAAAGATTTTTTTTATCTCATTTTTCTTTGTAAATCCTCTCTGCTTCTAATCCCAGCAAGCAACGTGGGCACGTATTTTAAAAGTTGAAGAAAAGTAACATTGTTTCCATTGTTTTTTAATATGTAATGGCTGACTGTACAAGTTAGATTTATTTATTGTGTAAACTTGGGGCCCAGGATGACATTTTTGACCTGCTTATGAACAGGCACTGGATAAATTAGATAAAATGGAAAATTCCTTTTCCACAGGGTAGCTTAGGTCAGTCAAATTAGTGATGCCTGTCCATTAACCATTTATGCATTATTAATAAAATTATAAGAATAAAATCATAATGTCTTGTATACTTTTTTTTATATACACGCAGATGCACGCACATACATATTGCCTGAAATAAGTCAGTGTTTATTATGTTGTCATTTATTTTGGGTTCTTATAGATTGTACATTAGAAACCAAATCGATAATGAGGAAATATTGAAAGAGAAATGTTTTTGGAATTATTCTAATTCCTATTAGACCATAGGAATAAAAATAGCAACTTAATCTTTTCCCAAGAGTCCCCAAATTTCTGACCATAACAATCCCCTTCTGATAAGGAACCCTAGTGGACTAAATTCAGTGGAGAGTACTGCGTCACCAAAAATTTGAAATGTAAATAAGGTATAGGACACCTAGACTATCATTCTGTGTACCTGTGGGTGGAGAAAAGTAGTGAAACTTCTATCTGTATCCTTTTTATCTTATATTAGAAGAACTTTAAAATTTAAAAACAAACTCTTCCTGAGGGATTTATTTTTTTGATTCTCTTCATCAAAGAAATGCAGTGTTCTATTTTTTCCTGTACGGTAGTTGAATTGTCTAGCATGGGTTGACCTTTGTACTGAGCAGAGAAACCTTAATGTCTCAAAAAAAGATTGATGAGAGTGGATAGTAAGCTGTTATTTTTGAAATGAAGTTTTGTAGTGCTTTAAATACATACTGCAATATCAACCCTTAAATGATTTCATTCACAAAAATTGAGAATCAGATACCTGACAGTCTTTTTTTTTTTTTTTTTTTTTTTAATGTTTGGGAGGATCCCTGGGATTTCCTTTGAAAACTTGATACTCAGAAGTATTCTTGAAAGTGCCACAGATAACGTATATAATCCTTTTAAAGAGACCAAGAAACCTGTGTAATTACCCAGAGCTCTGATTCCCTAAAGGTGGATTAAAAAAAGTCGTACCAGATAGATGAAATGGAATATATATGACAATTTATCTTTGGGGAGTCAAATTACAATTTTCAGTGAATGAAAGCAATGAAGATAAATATTTCATGTTTTTACAAATTGTAACAAGCATTAAAGTATGTAATTTTTTTTGTCTGTAAATAATGTGACAATAATCCAAGCTGTCATATTCAAACTCATTTGGCCATGGAAAGTTAGAGGTTTACCATTACCCTTAAAAATGTTATTCACTGTGAAAGAAAATATAGATGCAGAAAACCAACCAGAACAGCATACATTGGCTTAAATATTTTAAGGTAAACTTTCTTTAGACATCTTATTCTAAAACTGTTCTAAATTTTCTTTGGCTATTTAATGTTAATGGATTTCTCACGTGTTTTGATGATTGTAAAATGACATCATGGCAGAAGCGTAATTCAAGCTTAAAAAGCATTTAGGGATGATTATGTAATAAGCTGCTAAATGGGTGTTGAAAGATTAAATTTCTGGTAGGGAAATCAGTAACTACTATTTTTAATATAGAAATTTAATGTGGCAGGTCTTCTAAGATTTCTACATGAACTATACATAGTAATTTGGAGTCCCTGAGTAGCACTAAGGATTTAGCCCTCGGCTGCTAACCTAGAAGTGTCTTGGAAGAAAAACCTGGTGATCTACTTACAGAAAGTCAGCCATTGAAACCCTGTGGAGAACAGTTTTGCTTTTGACACATATGGGGTCACCATGACTCTGAATTAACTCAGTGGCAACTGGTTATATATAGTGATTTAGTTAATTCTCAGTAGTATGAAGTAACTGTGTCCATCTCCAAACCCAGTTACTGTGGTGTGGTCCTTAATCACGCCTTAAAGGCCTAATTCACTGTATGAACATAGGAATAGGGTTCTCTGGGGTTAATGTTTTTCTCATTCCTGTGACTTCAACACTGACAGTCTAAACCCAGTATTTCAACTGGACTACTTTTGTGGACTAAATGGTGATATGTGTACTGTTAATTAAGAAAGTTCTAGTGCAGTAATGTCGAATATAAATATAATGTGAGAAACATAATGTAACATTCTAGTAGCCTTAAAAAATATAAAACATGAAGTTTATTTTAGTAATATTTTTAATTTAACTTAGTGTAAGCAAATATCATTTACAAGGTAATAATCATTTTAAAATTTTAAAAATAATTTCCATTTTTTTCTCATACCAAGTCATCGTAATTGGGTGTGTACTTTACACTTAGAGCAATTTCCTGACTAGCCACATTTCAATGGCTCAGTAGCCACATATGGCTATTGTGTCAGGCAGCACACTTCTAGAGCTTTGTTATGAAACAATATACCTCTTTTTAAAGTGATATAGTAAATTTTTGGACCCAAATCTGTTGAGTTCTGAAACTGATTCTGAGTCCATGGGGAAGATCCATCTTATTCTAGAATATAGCAGATGAAAGTAAAATCTTGGCGTTAAGCCCAAACTCCTGCACTGTCTTTTCATTTTCATTTAGGAAAAGAAAGATTCCTGCTGCTAATTTATTTTAGCTTTCTGTATGTGACATTCATCTTTGCAGTAGTTTCAGGGAATTGACTTTGAGGAGAAAATAATGTTTAGAATCTTGTAGTATAAATTTGTTTTTAAAACTTTTTTGTCCAAAGTAACTCCATGTTGCATCTTCAGGCTTGAAGATGAACATAACATTTAAAACACTTCTGGACAAAATATTCTTTGCCTTTTGAAAAAACATAATTATGAAGAAAACTATTTGGATTCTATTTATACAATGTATAAAGATTTTGATTAAAAGAAAACAAATAGAAGTGATAGTCTGGAGAGAGGCCGTTTTAAATTCCAACAGAGTTTATAAAGTTATTGCCAGGTCTGTGTTCTTTAATGATGTCACATTCTATTCCTCACAGTATTCAGTGTGAGGCAAGATAGGGAGTAGACACACTACGTTTATTGCATTTATGGGAAACTTTGTTAAGCAAAGAAAATATGAAAAGTGGGAGTAATGCTGCCTTAGTTTATATCCTAGTGGAACAACGGGGGACTAATTTTACCTTGAATAAAAATATGCATTTAACATATGACTTAATGGCATTTGAGATTCCATAATTTCATTATAATTCATAAACTTTAATCCAAGATTTCAAAGAGAACTTTACTCCAGAATAGATGTACTGTCATAATTAGTAACTGACCCATTTTAATGTTATTGAGAAGCCAGAGTGAATGTGATCTGCATAAAGATTGGTGATACTCCTTTTAATAACTCAGTGGCTTCACCTCCATATAAGTCTTGTAAGCTCTTCAGGTTTTAAAATCACTGGAAAGGTTATAATTGACATATATTGATTTTGTCATGTTTTTGTGACCCAAAAAAATTGTCAAGCCAGGTTAAGAAAAGAATGTAATGTATTTTATAAGAAAAATCAGTATTTAACTGTAGAACTAATTTAAAATTTTAGAGTCTGCCCCAAACTCTCCGAGAATTGGAAGTCCACTGGGTCTAAGGAAAAGTACTGAAACAAGTAATCTTCAAGCAATGTCTAGAGGTTTGTCTACCAGTTTGCCTGACTTGGACTCAGAGCCTTGGATAGAAGTTAAAAAGAGACATCGTCCTTCACCAGTGAAATTGAAGGTAAGTTGTTAATAGACCTGGTAAAATGTGCTGTACCCTGGGTGCAGTGTAAGTTCAGTGTATTTTTTATTTGTAAGGTGCATATGTAAAATTTGGGAAAGTAAAAACTGGAATCCTTATTCTCAATAAGAACTTGAGGTTTATACTCTAGTAGTGAGTTATATTTTATCAGTTTTTAAAGTTTATGTTTTATTTCTGACCATAATTTAAAAATATTTTGACTTAGCCTTTTTGTGACTAAACTTGGAGTTCCTGGGTGGAGCAAGGGATTAATGCACTCAGCTGCTAACCTTTGTTTAATATTTCTGTTTTTAATAAAAAAAAATTTTAGAAAATGTGCCTAAATCTTGAAGTTATAACCTTGTTAAGTAGTTGCAAGGTTCTTGAGGGTGCATGTCAGGTTTATATATGTTCTGGTGATTTAATATGCAATAGAAAAGAGGAAGAATTGGTTTCTGTGTGGGCCATATGAGGATGTAAGAAGATTATAAAAGGACATGTGGTTATAAAAGGCTAATAGGTGGGATCCTTACAGTGGGGAAACTGCTCTGTATTTCCGCTGTTGTGGCAGCAGATACACAAACCTATGTATATGATAAAATGCATTGATCTAAACACATGCAGATACACCTGAATATAAATAAAATTGGAGAAATCTGAGTGAGATTTCTGGATCGTATCAGTGTCAACATCCTGTTTGTGATACACTATTTTGCAAGATGCTACCATAGAGGGAAACCGGGTAACCAGATGAAACCTGTTGCCAGGTTTTATAATTTTATTTGTATTTATAAATAGATATATTTTGTTTATATTTATAATTTTATTTAAAATGTCAATATTTATAATATGCTGGAAATTATGCAACTATTTAAACTTATGAAAATTTTAGATGTTAACTTATAAATTTGTGAGGGATATATAATTTATCAAAATTTAAAATAATTAAAAATTATTTTTCAAGCAAAAAAGTTTGAAGACTGATGGGTAGTTGTCATGGTTTGAATTATGTCCCCCCAAAAATGTGTGTATCAATTTGGCTGGGCCATGATTCCCAAAATTGTGTGGTTGGCCCCCATTTTGTGATTGTAATTTTATGTTAAAGAGGATTAGGGTGGGATTGTAACACCACCTTTACCCAGGTCACATCCCTGATCCAATGTAAAGGCAGTTTCCCTGGGGTGTGGCCTGCACCACCTTTTATCTCTCAAGAGATGAAAGGGAAGCAAGCAGAGAATTGGGGACCTCATATCATCAAGAAAGCAGTGCTGGGAGCAGAGCGTGTCCTTTGGACCGGGGTCCCTTCACAGAGAAGCTCCTAGTTCTGGGGAACACCCAAGAGAAGAAGGCCGACAGAGAGAAAAAGCCTTCCCCTGGAACTGATGCCCTGAATTTGGACTTTTAGCCTACTTTGACTGTGAGGAAATAAACTTCTCTTCATTAAAACCATCCACTTGTGGTATTTCTGTTACAGCAGCACTAGATGACTAAGACAGTAGTGGAAATAGTGCAGACTTTGAAGTTAAATAGCCTTGAATCCAAATTCTGGTTCTGCTGCATGACTGGGCAAGTTAAGTAACCCATTGACCTTTATTCGGCTCCAGGGTTTAAATGAGAATACATGTCAAGTGCTTACTATCTGGCATTGACCTGCTCTTGCTATTAAAAGTCTTCTCAATCCAAAATCCAAACCCATTGCCGTTGAGTCAATTCTGACTCATAGCAACCGTGTAGGACAGAGTCGAACTGCTCCATATGGTTTCCAAGGAGTGGCTGGAGGATTCGAACTTCCAACCTTTTGATTAGTAGCCGAGCACTTAACCATTGCACCACCAGGTCTCCAAAGGGTACGTAAGCCAAAACAAAACAAAACAAAAAAAAAACCCAACCAAACCTGTTGCCGTTGAGTTGATTCCAACTCATAGCAACCCTATAGGACAGGGTAGAACTGCCCCATTGAGTTTCCAGGGAACACCTGGTGGGTTTGAACTGCTGATCTTTTTTTTCAGTTAGCAGCCATATCTCTTAACCACTATGCCACCAGGGTTTCCAAAGGGTATATAGGATCTCTATTATTTCTTTCATTGTGTGTGAAACACAGAAAAAATTACAATGCCAATTAGTTTCTCATTAAAAAACAATTTATACACAAATTGTTTTGTGACATTGGTTGCAATCCCAATGATGTGTCAGCGCTCTCCCCTTTTCCCTTCCCACCCTAGGTTCTCCGGGTTCATTTGTCCGGTTTTCCTGCCCTTTCCTGCCTTCTTGTCTTTGCTTTTGGACAGATGTTGCCCATTTGA
Organism: Dugong dugon; assembly: GCA_030035585.1. Taxonomy (NCBI): domain Eukaryota; kingdom Metazoa; phylum Chordata; class Mammalia; order Sirenia; family Dugongidae; genus Dugong; species Dugong dugon. The sequence goes on along the minus strand of CM057463.1, from coordinate 175,752,479 downwards.
TCTCGTATGATTGATTGAACTAAGAAGCACGTTCCTTAAATTTGTTATTGTTTGTTTTATAGGCCTGTCTAATATTTGGCTGAAAGGTGAACTCTGGGAGTGGCTTCAGTTCTGAGTTAACAGAGTGTCCAGGGGCCATAGTCTTGAGGTTCCACCAGTCTCTGTCAGACCAGTAAGTCTGGTCTTTTTTCGTGAATTTGAATTTTGTTCTACACTTTTCTCCCTTTGTGTCCAGGACCCTGTATTTGGATCACTGTCAGAGTGGTTGGTGGTGAGAGCCAGGCACCGTCTAGTTGTTCTGTGCTCAGGCTTGTGGAGGCTGTGGTTCATGTGGTCCATTAGTCCTTTGGACTAATAGTTACTTGTGTTTTCAGTTTTCTTCATTCTCTTTTGCTTCAAACACGATGAGACCAATGGATGTATCTTAGCTGGCTGCTCGCAAACTTTTAAGACCCTAGACACTGCTCACCAAAGCAGGATGTAGAACATTATCTTTATAAACTATGTTATGCCAATTGGCCAGGATGTCCTCCAAGACCATGGTCCCCTATTATTTCTTACAACTGCATGTGAATGTACAATTATTTCAAAATAATTTGAATAGCACTCTCAAAATAAAAATTCTAATTAAGAAACTTGGAGAGAGCGCCATTCAAATGATTTAAATAATGAAATTTAACTCTGTAACGGAAAGGTGAATGAAAATATTTGGGCCTAGATGTTGAAAGGATGAAGAAGGCTATCACACTGAAGATTATAGCGAACAGAGCTCTTTTATCACTGAGATCAAAGCATAAAGGAAGCACAAAATATTTAAGATAGTGGTTCTCTACCAGAGGTGGGGACGTATTCAGATCTTGCCTCCTCAGGGAACATTTGGCAATGTCTGGTAACATTTTTTAGTGCTTACAACTGTGAGAGTACTACTGCATCCTAGTAAGTAAAGAATTACTTGATATAAAATGTCAATAGAATAGAGATTGAGAAACATTGATCAACAAAACTTCTTTTTTTTTAAATTGTGCTTTAAATGAAAATTTACAGTTCCAGTTAGTTTGTCGTACAAAAATTTATACACACACTGCTATGTGACCCTAGTTGCTCTCTCCATACAGTGACAGCACACACTCTTCCTGACCACCCTGAATTTCCCATGTCCATTCAACCAGCTCCTGTCCCTTTCTGCCTTCTCATCTCGCCCCCGGACAGGAGCTGCCTATTTAGACTTATGTATCTACTGGAGCTGAGAAGCACACTCTTTACAAGTATCATTTTATGTCCTGTAGTCCAGTCTAATCTTTGTCTGTAGAGATGACTTCAGAAGTGGTTTTAATATTGGGCTAACAGTCCAGGGGCTGTGCCTTCGAGGGTCCCTCCAGTCTCAGACCATTAAGTCTGGTCTTTTTACTAGAATTTGAGTTCTGCACCCCACTTTTCTGCTCTGTCAGAGACTCTCTGTTGTGTTCTCTGTCAGGGCAGTCATTGGTTGTAGGGTAGCTGGGCACCATCTAGTTCTTCTGGTCTCAGGCTGATGGAGTCTCTGGTTTATGTGGCCCTTTTGTCTCTTGGGCTCATATATTCCTTGTGTCTTTGGTGTTCTTCATTTTCCTTTGCTTCACGTGGGCTGGGACAAATTGATGCATTTAGATGGCCACTTGCAACCTTTTAAGACTTCAGACGCCACTCACCAAAGTGGGATGCAGAGCATTTTCTTAATAAACTTTATTATGCCAGTTGACCTAGATGTCCCCTGAAAGCATGGTACCCAGACCCCTGCCCCTGCTACTCTGTCCCTCGAGTATAAGTGTTGGGTTACATTCAGGAAACTTCTTAGCTTTTGGTTTAGTTGTTTAATCCAGTTGTGCTGACTTCCCCTGTAGTATAGGTTGTCCTTCACTTCACCTAAGATAATTCTTGTCTACTATCTAGTTAGTCAATACCCCTCTGCCTCCCTCGCCACCCTCATAACCATCAAAGAATGTTTTCTTCTGTGTTTAAACCTTTTCTTGAGTTCTTATAATAGTGGTCTCATACAATATTTGTCCTTCTGTGACTAACTGATTTCACTCAGCATAATGCCCTCCAGCCTCCTTCATGTTATGTTTCATGGCTTCATCGTTGTTAGTTATTGTTGCATAGTATTCTATTGTGTGGTGTCTTAGTTATCTAGTGCTGCTATAACAGAAATATCACAAATGGATGGTTTTAACAAGGAGAAGTTTATTTCCTCACCGTCAGAGTAGGCTAAAAGTCCAAATTCAGGGCGCCACCTCCAGGGGAAGGCTTTTTCTCTCTGTCAGCCTTCTCCTCTTCGGTGTTCCCCTGAACTAGGAGCTTCTCTGCGCAGGCACCCAGGTCCAAAGGACGCGCTCTGCTCCCAGCACTGCTTTCTTGATGGTATGAAGTCCCCAACTCTCTGCTTGCTTCCCTTTACTTTTATCTCTTGAGAGATAAAAGGTGGTGCAGGCCACATCCCAGGGAAACTCCCTTTACATTGGATGTGACCTGGGTAAAGGTGGTGTTACAATCCCACCCTAATCCTCTTTAACATAAAATTACAATCACAAAATGGAGGCCAACCACACAATTTTGGGAATCATGGCCCAGCCAAATTGATACACACATTTTTTGAGGGACATAATTCAAACCATGACGTGGTTATACCATAATTTGTTTATCCATTCGTCTGTTGATGGGCACCTAGGTTGTTTGCATCTTTTTGCTATTGTGAACAGTGCTGCGATGAACACAGGTGTGCATATATCTATTCGTGTGATGGCTCTTATTTCTCTAGGATATATTCCAAGGAGCGGGATACCTGGATCATACGGTACATCTATTTCTACCTTTTTAAGGAAGTGCCAAATCGATTTCCAAAGTGGTTGTACCATTTTACATTCCCACCAGGAGTGTATAAGTGTTCCAGTCTCTCCACAGCTCTCCAGCATTTATTATTTTGTGTTTTTTGGATTAATGCTAGCCTTGCTGGGGTGAAATGATATCTAATTGTAGTTTTGATTTGCATTTCTCTAATGGCTAATGATCGTGAGCATTTCTTCATGTGTCTGTTAGCAGCCTGAATTACTTCTTTGTCGAAGTGTCTGTTCATATCCTTTGCCCATTTTTTAATTGGGTTATTTGTCTTTTTGTTGTTGAGGTTTTGCAGTGTCTTATAGATTTTAGACATTAGATGCTGATAGGATTTGTCATAGCCAAAAATTTTTTCCCAGTCTGTAGGTTGTCTTTTTACTCTTTTGGTGAAGTCTTTTGATGAGCATGTGTTTGATTTTTAGGAGCTCCCAATTATCTAGTCTCTCTTCTTATGCTGGTGCATTGTTACTTATGGTTCGTATTGTGTTTATGCTATGTATTAGAGCTCCTAGCATTGTCCCTATTTTTTCTTCCATGATCTTTATCGTTTTTGATTTTATATTTAAGTCTTTGATCCATTTTAAGTTAGTTTTTGTGCATGGTGTGAGGTGTTGGTCTTGTTTCAGTTTTTTGCAGATGGATATCCAGTTATGCCAGCACCATTTGTTAAAAGAGACTGTCTTTTCCCCAATTAACGGACTTTGGGCCTTTATCAAATATCAGCTGCTCCTAGGTGGATGAATTTACATCTGGATTCTCAATTCTGTTTCATTGGTCTATGTATCTGTTGTAGTACAAGTCCCAGGCTGTTTTGACTACCATGGCAGTATAAAAGGTTCTAAAATCAGGTAGTGTGAGGCCTCCCACTTTGTTCTTCTTCTTGAGTAATGCTTTACTTATTTGGGGCCTCTTCCTTTTCCATATGAAATTGGTGATTTGTTTCTTCATCTCATTAAAAAATGCCATTGGAATTTGGATCAGGATTGCATTATATCTGTGGATCGCTTTGGGTGGAACTGACATTTTCACAATGTTGAGTCTACCTATCCATGAGCAAGGTATGTTTTTCCACTTATGCAGGTCTCTTGGTTTTTTTGGTGAGTAGTGTCTTGTAGTTTTCATTGTATAGGTCTTCTATGTCTCTGGTTAGATTTATCCCTAAGTATTTTATCTTCTTGGGGGCTATTGTACATGGTATTGATTTGGTGATTTCCTCTTCGAGGTTGTCTTTGTTGGTGTAAAGGAATCCCACTGATTTTTTTTTTTTATATATTTACCTTGTATCCTGAAACTTTGCTGAAATCTTCTATTAGTTCCACCAGTTTTCCTGTGGATTCTTTGGGGTTTCCTGTGTATAAGATCATATCATCTGCAAATAGAGATACTTTTACTTCTTCCCTACCAATCTGGATGCCTTTTATTTCCTTTTCTAGCCTAATTGCTCTGGATAGGACCTCCAGCACAATGTTGAGTAACAGTGGTGATAAAGGGCATCCTTGTCTGGTTTCTGTTCTCAAGGGGAATGCTTTCAAAGTCTCTATTTAGGATTGTGTTGGCTGTTGGCTTTGTATAAATGCCCTTAATTATATTGAGGAATTTTCCTTTCTATTCCTATTTTGTTGAGTTTTTATCATGAATGGGTGTTGGACTTTGTCAAATGCCTTTTCTGTATCGATAAGATCATGTGTTTCTTGTCTTTTGTTTTATTAATGTGATGGATTACATTGATTGTATTTCTAATGTCGAACCATCCCTGCACACCTGGTATAAATCCCACTTGATCATGGTGAATTTTTTTTTTTTTTTTTTTGATATGTTGCTGATTTCTGTTGGCTAGAATTTTGTTGAGGATTTTTGCGTCAATGTTCGTGAGGGATATTGGCCTGTAATTTTCTTTTTTTGTGGTGTCTTTACCTGGTTTTGATATAAAGGTTGTGCTGGCTTCATAGAATGAGGTTGGGAGTATTCCATCCTTTTCTATGCTCTGAAATACCTTTAGTATTAGTGGTGTTAACTCTTCTCTGAAAGTTTGTTAGAATTCTCCAGTGAAGCCATCCAGGCAAGGGCTTTTTTTGTTGGGAGTTTTTAAATTACTTTTTCAATCTCTTCTCTTGTTATGGGTTTATTTAGTTGTTCTACCTCTGTTGTGTTAGTTTAGGTAGGTAGTGAGTTTCTAGAAATTTGTCTATTTTGTCTAGGTTTCCAAATATGTTAGAGTACAGTTTTTTATAGTATTGTTATGGTTCTTTTAATTTCAGTTGGGTCTGTTGTGGTATCACCCATCTCATTTCTTATACGGGTTATCTGCTTCCTCTCCTGTTTTTCTTTTGTCAGTTTGGGCAGTGGTTTATCAACTTTGTTGATCTTTTCAAAGAGTCAGCTTTTGGTCTTGTTAACTCTTTGGATTGTTTTTCTATTCTCTGTTTCATTTAATTTTGCTCTAATTCTTATTATTTCCTTTCTTCTGGTGCCTGAGGGCTTCTTTTGCTGCTCTCTTTCTACTTGTTCAGGTTGTAGGGTTAATGTTTTGATTATGGCCCTTTCTTCTTTTTGGATGTGTGCATTTATTGCTATAAACTGACCTCTGAGCACTGCTGTTGCTGTGTCCCAAAGGTTCTGGTAGGATGTGTTTTCATTCTGGTTTGATTCTATGAATTTCTTTATTCCATCCTTAATTTCTTCTATAACCCAGTAGTTTTTGAGCAAGGTGTTGTTCAGTTTCCATGTGTTTGATTTTTTTTCCTTGCCTTTTCTGTTGTTGATTTCTACTTTAATGGCTTTATGGTCAGAAAAGATGCTTTGTAATATTTCTATGCTTTTGATTTTGTTAAGGCTTGCTTTATGGCCTAATATGTGGTCTTTTCTGGAGAATGTTCCATGTGCATTGGAAAAGAAAGTATACTTGGCTGCTGTTGGGTGGAGTGTTTTCTATATGTCTATGAGATCAAGTTGGTTGATTGTAGCATTTAGTTCTTCCATGTCTTTGTTGAGCTGCTTTTTGGATGTTCTGTCCTTCTTGCCTGCATAGTTTCTGCTGAGTAGTCCAAGCTTAATCTCATTGACTCTCTTCTGTAGATGACTTTTCGTTTATCCCTATTTGCTCCTAAAATTCTCTCTTTATCTTTGATTTTGGCAAGTTTGACTATGATATGTGTTGATGACTTTCTTTTGGATCTACCTTGTGTGGGGTTCAGTAAGCATCTTGGATAGGTATCTTATCTTTCACAATATAAGGGAAGCTTTCTGCCAATGAATCTTCCACAATTCTCTCTGTATTTTCTGTTATCCCCTCTGCCCCGTTCTGGTACTCCAATCACTTGTAGGTTGTTCCTCTTGATAGAGTCCCTCATAATTCTTACAGTTTCTTCATTTTTCTTAATTCTTTTATCTGATTTTTCCTCAGATAAGTTGGTGTCTACTGCTTTATCTTCAATCTCACTAATTCTGACTTCCATCGCTTCTCTTCTTCTCCTATGACTTTCTACTGAGTTGTCTAATTCTGAAATTTTATTGTTAGTCTCCTGGATTTCTGTTTGCTGTCTCTCTGTGGATTCTTGCAGCCTGTTGAATTTGTCATTATGCTCCTCCATAATCTTCTTAAGTTCCTGTATTACTTTGTTTGTGTGTTCCTTGTATTGTTCTGCTTTTTGCATGATTTCCTTCCTGATCTCTTGAAAAATTCTGTATGTTAATCTTTTGTATTCTACTTCCAGTAATTCCAAGAAGTTTTCTTCCTCCAGAAGATTTCTTGCTTCTTTGTTTTGGGAGCTTACTGAAGCCATCATGGTCTGCCTCTTTATGTGATTCAATGTTGACTGTTGTCTCTGACCCATCAATAAGTTATTATATATTTTTTGTTTGCTTACTATGTGCTAGCTTCTTGGTTTGTTTTGTTTTGATATGCCTAAATATGCTGCTCATATGAGCTAGGTTGATTATTGGTGCCTTTGAAGATCTAACATCCTGTCACCAGATGGTTAGATCTCTTACTAGGTATGTGAGTCCAGGAGTCTGTTTGTTTTTCTTGTATGGATTCAGCTCAAGTGTCCAGGTAGTTGGTCATCAAGTATGTGGTTTAGGCTGTCACCTACAGTCCTACATGGGAGGGATGATTGGTGTAGGCACAGTTATCTGGCTGCAGTAGGGGGTCATACACCGAGCAAAGCACGGAGCTGACAGCTGTCCCTGAATGTCTGGGAGGAAAGTGTTTCCCTGTTCCATATAGCGTGCATTTCGGTGGGTTTTGCAGCCAGACTATGAGCGCCTAATTGGTGTTGGCTGTAAGGACTGGGCGGCAGCACTTATCCTTGTACCCCTGTCGTGGGTGGGTAGGCAGCGTGGGCAGAGCTACCAGTCCAGAGGCCCCTGATAGAGGTAGGTGAGGACCCTGCTTAATGGGCAGAGTGGTATCAAGTGTCACGAACCTGCCATTCCACCATATAACTGATACAGGTGAAGTTAGGCTTCAGGTGTATACCCTGTTTTACTGTCGTCATGAGGGCTTATCCTGTTGAAATGGGCCCACACAGGTCTATGCAGGGGTCAAAGGCATTCAGAGTCTGTGAACCCTTTATGCCTGTGGCTAGGCAAAGGAACTATGCTTACCTTAAGTTCTCAGCTTAGAGGAGCTGGCAGATTATTTATTCCTGTTTGTTAATTTGTTCCCTCTCTAAGTCCAGGAGAATGCCTCAGGGTGTGCGACAGGTCCTTACTTCTGGCCCAGGGCATGCTGCAATGGCTGAAGCCAGCTCAGAACCCAGTGCAGAGTGGGGAAGGGGCAGTAAATGGGAGAGAGGTTTTTCACAAAGGGGGTGTTTTTTGATCCGTGCGGTAGGATAGACACATGTACTTACCTTTTGCCAGTTGAGCACCACTTTTCACTAATTCTGGAGGCTTGAGTAGACTCTCCGCCACTCGGTCTCTCCAGATGTGGAAAATGTGTTCCTGAGCGCCACTGCTTCCTTCACTGCGTGCACAAGATGCAGGGTACTGGTTACTGCCAGGTGAGGTCTGGGAGCTCCTCGCTACTTCTGAACCCTCTCTCCTTCCCCCTGCTGCTCAGTCTGATTCCTCAACTTTGCCTTTGATGTTCAAGCTCCTAGATTGTCATATGTAATCGATTCACCTGTTTTTTTGGGTCTTTGTTATAAGAGGGACCACAGGAAGTGTCTGACTACTCCACCATCTGGGCCCTGCCTCCAAATATAACTTCTTAATTAACAATGGTATTTAAACATACCATATCAACTGTTACCGAAAGAGCATTTTCCACCCATCAGGATAACATTTTAAAAACAAAGCAGGTTTTTCCAGAACAAGAATTTCTAAGGATGCTGAATCATTTCCTTTAAATGGGTCTAGGTTGCTATTTACTCTCCTCTGGTTTATGTATCAATACCATCCTGTTTGTTTTCTGCTTTTCAGAAAGTCATCAAAATTTCTGATCTTCTGATAGTAATATTTTTTTTTCAGTATTGACGTGAATTTATTAGTCTATATCATTATTGTAGAGAGGCAAATACACATTCACATTCAGCCATCTTTAATCCAGAATCCACTGTCTTTTTCTCACAAATTAGAAAAAAAAAAAGTATATGCTTGAAAAAAAATTAAAGTAAAAAGTGAAAGGTTCTGTCCATGGTTTACCTTTATTAACAGATTGGTGTTTATTCTCAGACTTCATGTTCCTGCAAATGTGAATTACAAAGTATATAGTTTTTTAAATAAATATATTCACATACTGTTTTACAACTTTATTTTTAGTAAAAAACATCATGGATAGCCCTCCATTTATTAGAATGTTGGTTCCATCTAGGTAGAGTCTTTTGTTTTATTGATTGTTCCATACGCCTGCCTAGAGACATGCCCAGCTCAGAGTAAGCACCCAGATTGACTGATTGATTGAATATAGATCTACATGAATAGGAATTCTGAAAGAGAAGAATTATTCTGGGCATAGGAGAGTTAGGATGAGCTGAAGGATTAAGCTAGGATTGAGCAAGGCATGTGAAGGTAACATAAATGATACATTTTTTTGCCGTTTTGTTGGGATTTTGGAAAATCTAGACTAGGATAGATTTTAGAGGATCTAACAAGTCCAAAACTATTTTAAGTTCTTTAAGAGGCAGTATTAAGGTAAGTTTTACAAAAAATGTGGGCCAAGTAGAATGGGGGGTGAACTTGGGGCAAAGAGGTTAGCTAGTAAACTATGGCATTAATGTAATTGTCGGGTGAAAAGTGTTCAGACTAGGGAAGACTGTTGAATCTGGAAGTCAGAAGACTTTGATTCTAGTCCTAATTCTGTAACCATAGGCCAATAAAATTGTCACAGCTCTGGGCCTCAGTCTCTTGCCTGTAAAATGAGTAAGTTTGATGTAATGAATGATTTAAGGACCCTTCCAACTTTAAAAGAGTCCATCTTTTACTCAACTTTGTGTTTTTTATTCTTAAAATAAAATTTGGTCTTTAGCAATCACCTTATTGGGGCTGAGTAATATTGGCTTGATATTCTTTTAAATTTTAACTGCTAAACTAGTCATTGAGCTTATATAAGTTTGTTCTTACTTGTAAAACTTATGGCATTTGTTTTAAAAGTGATAGAAAAGTTTTTATTTATTTATTCCTTCAGGAATCAATGTCTATACCTGATGAGGCATCGAATCAACTACATCCTTCAGAAGAACAAGAACAAGAAGAACTTGATTTTTTATTTGATGAAGAGATAGAACAAATAGAAGGTCGAAAACACCCATTTACTGCTTGGTCTGATAATGATTCAGATTATGAAATTGATGACCAGGATTTAAACAAGATTTTGATTGTAACGCAGACACCACCTTACATGAGAAAACATCCTGGAGGAGATGGAACAGGCAACTACAGGTCTCAGGCAGAAATTACATCTGAACTTGCTAAAGTTATCAATGATGGCTTATATTATTATGAACAGGATTTATGGATGGAAGAGGATGAAAACAAACACACAGCCATAAAGGTAATTGTTTCTGGCCAACGTATGTCTGCTGTTGTGCTGTTTTGTGTGTATATTGCTGTTTATATTTTCCTGAACTTGAGGCTTTAGTTTATGAAATTTTGAAAAATTCCCTGAAATGTATCTGATAGTCACACCCTGAGAGGTAATAGCAGTGTAATGAAGAGTTTAATTACAAAAAGAATTAGCACTTATTGACTAAAACCTTACTTTTTTAGGTGAAATTTTGTAAACTCTTCAAAATAAGAAGGCCCTTTCTCATAAAATGGAATAAAAATTGAAGTTATTATAGACAGGCTTACTTTATATGCTCATTCCTTACCTGGCAATAATCACCCCCGCTATAGGAACCAGTGGCTTTAGAAGAGAGTTATTTTTGTTGCCTCCTTTTGTCCTTTGTATGTTAGTCTATGGTAGTGGACAAAGTTTAAAAGATTAAAGTGGCCAATTGTCCTTCCTTTTCTGATAATTACGATGGTGCTGGGGATGCTGTTTGAAAGCTAGTTTCAATTTTTTATCTTCTTTTCACCCCAGATCCTGGCCCATATCCCAGTTGTTAAGATAAAATAGGGGAGCGCCAGAGTAGTCTCCTGCATTCCTTTGATATAAATTATAATGGTGCAAGTAGGGATAAGAGTGGATCACTTCCTACCATTTCCTCATCTTGTTAAGAATTAAATTTATCAATAAACCCTCCAAAGTTAAAATTTGTTTTTGAAAGAGAATTATAAGGGAAGAATTATATAACTGTAATATGTCAAGTAGGAAAGAGATCTTAGAAGTGGTTAGTTGGACAACGATAGTTAGTTGTGCAATAGTTGTATAGTTCGAGGCCAGCCAGTGGTCGAATAGCAGGAACTGCTTGTCTGTGGGGGCTCATATCCTCAGTAAGAAGTGTCCTTTCCTTCTTGGCTTCTCAGTTATTCCTGGAATTTCCATCGCTGCTTTTGACCTTTTATGTTCTCTAGTCACCATGTTTTTGGAGACTCTGCCCCAGTCTGTGATAGCTTGTCAGTGACTTAAAGCCTGAGCAGTTGTCCTACTGCTTAGAGAAGGAAGTCTGTTTTTATGATGTTTCTCAGTTGAAAGTCTTCCCTTGTATTATTTTATTTGTGGTACTTAGGTCTGTAAGTAATATCTACCTTAACTCCTTTTTGGAATAGTAAGAGATAAAAAGAAATTCTAATGGACTAAAATTGCACTCACCCCATTTCCTTTCCCTTTACCATGCTCTGTGCATCAGTATAGCATATGCCACCATCTACCATTCTAAACATTTCACTTTTCTTTTTGATCACATGGATGTAAGATCCATGAGAATAGCGATTTTTGTCTTTTGTTTAATATTGTATCCCCATTGCTAGAACTGTTCCTGGCACAAAGTAGTGCTCAAGTCATACTTGTTAAAAGGCATAAAAGAATTATGGATTAAGCATTATGAACTAACCAATGGAAACTAACCACTGTGTATAATCCAGTTTCTGTGGGAAAATATCCTCAGAGTTCCAAATAATGAATTTATAAGCTATTTGTACATATTTATTAACTTAAATGTAGAGAGAGATAATTAACAGCCACGTGTTGAGTTGAGACAGATGTTAACCTTAACATTAAATAATAATCAGGGAAAGTACTTCTTGGCTATATGGATTTAAGCGTTATGCGTCAATTTGTACATATGTCTTATTTTAGCCTGATCTCTAGGAATATTCCCATCATCTAACTGATCTCCTTTGCTTTTAATTCTATCTTCAATATGTAATATTTGATTAGGATTATACTTTTCCTGTAGGTCTGCTTAAAGTGAGAGAAATCAATCATTTAACATGTTTATTGAATTTCTACTTTGTGCCAGACACTGTGTTAGTTCTTGGACATAGAGTGAGAAGATAGTAAGGTCTCTACATTCCCGGCACTTAACAGACATTAACAAACCCACAATAAATATTTAATCACAAATTATGATAAATATCCTCAAGGAAAAGAACAAGATACTGTTGGCTTGGGTGGTCAGGGGAGGCCTCTGAGAAAGTAACAGTTTTGTTGAGATATGAAGTAAGAGTAGGAGTTACCATGCAAAGAGTAGTGAAATAATATTCCAGAATGAGGGAACAGCAAGTATCAAGGATCTGAGGTCAGAAAGAATTTGGCATATTTGAGGTACTAAAAAAAAGTTCGATTTGCCTATAGTATTATATAAAAAGAAAATTATGGTAAATAGGCAGAAGTCAGATCATGTAAGATTTTGTGGGCCATGTTAAATAGTTTGGAATTTGTCTCAAGTTAAAATGCAGTACTTAAAGAGTTTTACACAGGCAAAGTGACATAATCTAATTTTCATTTTTAACAGATCACTGGTTGCTGTGAGGGAGAATGGATTGGATGGGGACAAGAGCGGGCAGAAGAAATCGAATTAAGAGGTTATTGAAGTAGACTAGGAAATAGGACATTGCTAGCTTAAGGTAAACTGGTGGCAGAGAAATATAGAAATGAGAAGACCCAGATCTGAGCCCTGAGGAATGACCACTTAGGGGTTGTATAGGAAACTGTAGTGTTGTGGAATCTAAAATCTGATTTTAAGTGGGGAGGGAATAAATCAGCTATGTCAGAAATTGTGGAGATGTTGAGTTGACAGGAATAAAAAGTATGCCAAATTGGTAGGCATTTTGGTGATCTTTTCTGACCTCTGCAAAAGGAGTTTTAGTGAATCCAGGAGTTATGTAGAAGTAGACCCAAGTGTGAGTGACTTTCTGTGTCTGGCATGTCTTCACTGCTGAAAACAAATAATATGGCCGGTTAATAGATAAGAAAACATCTATTTAAAGCCTTGAAGATCTGCAATGCGTGGAATTATCAGAATAAAACCTAAAAATGCTAAGAACATAGAAAAGTGAAATATTGAAACCAGTTTTACCCCAAGACAGTTGGGGAATTTGGAGAGCTTGAAGCACTTAACATTGCAAAAGCTACCCAAAATTAGTGGTAAAAGACACAAGCCCAGGGATGAGCCAAAGGTGGAAAGTCTAGTAGGTATTCTTTTCTCATTAAATTGGTTCCCAAAGGGGAAACACCCTTAGTGAAGGAGAACTTAACTTGCTTTCCCACCCACTCCGCCAGAGAACTAAAATACTTTCTTGGTGATGCTGAGCATAACAGGGAGAAAAAATATTGGCCCAGAAGTTGTAATCATGCACTTGTACCCGTACCCTGAGTAATTTGGATATTGGAATTATTAAAAGAGCATTTGAAGTAACTACAGGTGGTCCCTAGCCTATGACATATTCATATTATGATGAACTGTACTTATGACTGTCTTTTTTTTGTACATTTATCGTTAATAATATGTACTACATATAGTGTTGCAGCGCATAATTTGCTACTGTTGTCATTCTCATGCCAACCCCCAAAGACAAATAAAGATTGGATTTATAAAGATATTGATAATAAAAGGCAAAAATAATGAAAACTAAAAACAAAGAAAAAAGAGGTATTCAACTTATGTCAGAACCGACCTATGGCATATCATTAGAATGGAACCCTGTATTAATGCGGAGACTACCTGTGTACTTACTATGTTTAAATAAATGAAAATATGTCCAGGGACAAATTCTTAAAAATAACCATATTTGAAAAATAACTTCATAGAACCTCTGGTAGTTAAAAAAAATTATGATTGAAATTAAGAAATTAGTCAACTGACTGTATTATCAGCAGATTAGACAGAATTAGAGAATTTAGTGAATTGGATTATAGTTCACAAGAAGTTATTCAGTAGTCAGCACAAAGAGGCAAAAAGATAGAACGTATGAAAGAAGATACAGCATGATTTTTTTTAATTTATTTTTTATTGTACTTTAGATGAAGGTTTACAGAACAAACTAGCTTCTCATTAAACAGTACACATATTGTTTTATAACATTGGTTAGCAACCCCATGACATGTCAACATTCTCCCTCCTCGAACTTCAGTTCCCTATCACCAGCTTTCCTGTACCCTCCTGCCTTCTGGTCCTTGCCACTGGGCTGGTATGCCGCTTTAGTCTCATTTTGTTTTATGGGCCTGTCTAATCTTTGGCTGAAGGGTGAACCTCAGGAGTGACTTCATTACTGAGCTAAAAGGGTGCCTGGAGGCCAAACTCTTGGGGTTTCCCCAGTCTCTGTCAGGCCAGTAAGTCTAGTCTTTTTTGTGAGTTGGAATTTTGGTCTACGTTTTTCTCTATCTATGTCCGGGACCCTCTATTGCAATCCTTATCAGAGCAGTCAGTGGTGGTAGTCAGGCACCATCTAGTTGTACTGGACTCAGTCTGGTGAAGGCTGTGGTAGTTGTGGTCCATTACTCCTTTGGACTGCTGATCTTTCTGTTGTGTCCTTAGTTTTCTTCATTCTCCCTTGCTACAGGATGATTTCTTTAGACAGTCTGCAAAAATGGCACAACATCAGACTTTGTCTAACTTCAGGGGGAGGAGAGAGAATTGCCATTAGCATCAGCTCAACGCTGACTTCTATTCTATTCTATTCTTCTTTTCTAACACCAGCCATCCCTCCCATGACACTCTACTTCTTTGCTGGGTTTGATAATTCATTGCAATGGCCACACAGAACTCACAGACCATACTCACAATTATGGAGTTTATTAGGGAAGTTACAGGTTACAATTCAGAATCAGGATCAACGTGGAAGTAACTGGAATGACTCAGAATATAGTTCTTCGATCAGGATAGCTTCTTGGCTGTGCCCATAGGCAGGCCTCTTTCAACCCCTTGCCCTCAGCCCTTGAGCCTCGCTGTTGGCTCTCTTGTTCTTGGCCCTTGACCTTCAGTCCTTGGCTCTTGGCCTGGCCTCTGCCCTGCTTGGGCAAGTGGACAGAGCTCTTTAGCTCGCTGGTAAGTGCTCAGAGGTACCCTACTCCACCAGGAAGCCTCCTGCCCGAAGGCAGTCAGCTCTCTCACTCCATGTGTTGGCGAGCCTAGCCTGTCAATCCCTTGCCACTGCTGTCTCATGCTGTCTTCAATGATACAACTCTATCTGTCTTCTAGGTCTAGGAGGTTCTTAGCGTAGGGTCCAAAGGACATTCTTGACTACCAGCTCTTCTTATTGATGGTAGTGAGGTCCCCAGCAACCTCTGGAATTGGCTCCCTTTAAGCCTAGTGAATGGCAAAACTGACCAATCCCTTACAAGGTTTCCATGTACCTTATTTGCATTAGAGAACTAGCCAATCCCCTTGGTGGGCCACAAGCACCCTATTTGCGTAGTCCTACCCAATCATTTTGTGGAAGTTAGAAGACCGTGGCTAGAAGGGCCATATAATAGTAATTTACTGCACTGCATAGTCTTTCTTATTGTTTGGTAAATTTCAAATCAACTTATATATTATGTAAAAAATTGTATAATAAAGCTTTTTTTTTTTCCCTTGGGGGAAAAAGGGTTTAAAAAGCAAGCAAGGAAGAAACTTGGAATATAGAGTGCTAGAGTGAGAAGTTTTTAAAATACATTTAATCAGAGTTTCCAGAAAGAAATGAAAAGAGAAAGAATAGGGCAGAGTCAATATTTTGAGAGATAATAACTAAGACTTTTTCAGAACTGAGGAAGGATACTAGAGGAGAGCAGCCAGAGAAAAAGACTAGGAAAAACACCAGACAAAGGAGAGATACTGGATAGCTAATTGACAGATGACTTTCTAACAGTGATACAACAGTTAGACAATGGAGTGATAACTTTGTTGTGCCAAGGGAAAATAACTGTCAACCTATAATTGTATGCCTTGCCAAGTATCTTTCAAGTAGGAGGGTGAAATATAATGAGAGAAATCACCACAGCAGGGCCTCATGAAAGAAAATTCCAAAGGTCGAATAAAAGTGATTCCAGTTGACAGAGACGGAGACAGAACTGCAGAGCAGTGTAAAGATAAATATGTAGATAAGTCTAAATAAATATGGCACAGTAGTTAAAGCACTTTGACTAAATCAAAAGGTTGGCAGTTGAAAGCCACCAGCCGCTCCGTGGGAGAAAGATGTGGCAGTCTGCATCTGTAACGATTTGCAGCCTTGGAAACCCTATGGGGCAGTTCCGCTCTGTCCTATAGGGTCGCTATGAGTTGGAATCGACCCAATGGAAGTGGGTGTTTTTTTGCTTTCGTATAAAAAATTGTCTTAACAGGGTTAAAGTATATAAATATATAGAATTAAAATATAACATTAACACAAACTGGGTGAGACCAAAAACCAAACAAGTTGCCATTGAGTTGATTCTGACTCATGGTGAGCCCATGTGTGTGAGAGCAGAACTGCATTCCATAGGGTTTTCAATGGCTGTGAACTTTTGGGAGTAGATCATCAGGCCTTTCTTCTGAGGTTCCCTGGGGTGGATTTGAATGACCAATCTTCAGTTAGTAGCTGAGTGCTTAACTGTTGGTGCCACCCAAGGACTCCTTTAACTTGGGAGGGAGCAATAAATAAATCTATATTTAAAGGTAACTTTGCTGTCTGGAAAGAGGATATTGATGTTTTTAAGTTTTCGTTTAGCAATTTGAAGAATAGCTACTTAAAAAATAGAATTAGAGGGCATACTCTTGAGAAACAGAAATGTTGAGTGGGAAAAGGCAAGAAAGAAAGGAAAGAAGAACAAAAATAAGTTGGTAGAAGTAAACCCAAATATTTTAGTGGGTAAAGTGAACAAAAATTGTCACACTGGATGTTAGTGCAATCAGTAATTTACAAGAGACACCTGCAAAAGATAAGAAGCAAAAAGGAAGGAAAAGAAGGGAAAAATATATACCATAAACTAGTAACTCAAATTAATCTGTAGACCCAGTGCAACTCCTATCAAAATTCTAGCTAACTTCTTTGCAGAAATTGACAAGTTGATCTAAAATTCTTTTGGAAATTTGAGGTACCCAGAATATTCAAAACTATTGAAAACAAAGAAGAAAGTTGAAGAATTAATACTTCCTGATTTCAAAACTTACTACGAAGCTACACTGATGATGACTGTGTGGTACTGGTATGAGGATATACACACAGATCAGTGGAATAGTATTGTGAGTCCAGAAATAACATAAAATAACATAAAATAATGTATGATCTAGTGATTTTTGACAAAGGTGCCAAGACCATTAAATGGGGAAGGAATGGAGTTGGACCCCTACCTCACATCATATAAAAAATTAACTAAAAATGGATCAAAGACCTAAATATAAGAGCGTAGAACTAAAACTTGTAGAAGAAGAAAACATAGAAGTATGTTAGATTAGGCAATTGTTTCTTGTTATCAAAAGGCATAAGCAGCAAAAGGAAAAGTAGGTAAATTAGACATCTGAATTTAAACTTTCGTACTTCAAAGGACACAAAAAGGACAACCCATAGAATGGGAGGAAATATTTGCAAATCATATATCTGACAAGAGACTTGTATCTAGACTATATAAAGAACTCTTACAACTCAATAATAAAAAGACAACCCAATTTAAAAAATGGTCAAAGAATCTGAATGGACATTTCTTCCCAAAACATATACAAATGGCCAATAGCAATGAAAAGATGCTTAACATAATTAGCCATCATGGAAATGCAAATCAAAACCACAGTGACATACCATTTCATGCCCACTAGAATAGGTATTATCAAAAAATGGAAAATAACAAATATTGACTGATATGGAAAAATTAGAACCCTCATACACTACTGGTGAGAATGTAAAGTGATGCAGCTGCTTTGGAAAACTGGCTGGCACTTCCTCAAAAGGTTAAACACTGAATTACGATATGACCTAGCAATTCTGTTCCTAGATATGTACCTGTCTTACTTATCTAGTGCTGCTATAACAGAAATACCACAAGTGGATGGCTTTAACAGAGAGAAATTTATTTTCTCTCAGGCTAGTAGGCTAGCAAGACATCAGTTCCAGGGGAAGGCTTTCTCTCTGTGTCGGTTCTGGAGGAAGGTCCTTGTCATCAATCTTCCCCTGGACTAGGAGTTTCTCAGTGCAGGAACCCCGGGTACAAAGGATGTGCTCTGCTCCCAGCCCTGCTTTCTTGGTGGTATGAGATCCCCTGCTCTGTTCGCTTCCCTTTCCTTTTATCTCTTGTAAGATAAAAGGTGGTACAGGTCACACTCCAGTGAAATTCCCTTTACATTGGATCAGGGATATGACCTTAGTAAGTGTGTTATAATCCCACCCTAATCCTCTCTAACATAAAAGTACAATGACACAATGGAGGACAACCACACAATACTGGGAATTCTGGCCTATCCAAGTTGACATATACTTTTGGGGGTCACAGTTCAATACATGACAGTACCCAAGAGAGATGAAAACACATGTCCACATGAAAACTTGTGTGCGGATGTTCTTTGCAGCATTATTAAAGTGGAACAAACTCAAATCTTCATCAATTGATAGATGGATAAATGCAATTTGCCCATACAGTAGAATATTATTCGGTAATAAAAAGAAGTGAAGTACTAATACATGCTACAACATGGATGAACCTTGAAAACAAGCTAACTGAAAGAAGCCAATCACAATAGAATACATATTATATGACTGCATTTATATGAAATGTCCAGAATAAGCAAATTATAGAGACAGAAAGTAGATTCATAATGATTTCTTAAGGATGAGGATGTTGGGAGGAAATGGGGTATGGTTACTAATGAGTACTGGGTTTCTTTTTGGGAATATGAAAATGTTCTGAAGTTAATTATGACGGTGTTTACACATCTGTGAATATACTAAAAATCATTGAGTTGTGTACTTTCAATAGGTGAATTGTATATGTCAATTATATCTTCATAAAGCTGTAATTAAAAAAGGCAGCTGCCTAGAAATTAAAAAAAAAGTAACCAAAAGAAAGCTGTTATAGGTATAATACTATCAGCCAGAATAGACTTACAAAGTAGACTTGAAGACAGTAAGCATTATTAGTGCTAAAGAGTGTCCTGTTGTAATGATAAGAGGTGAAATTTATCAGGAAAATGTAACTTTTAAGTTTAATGTATTTAACGTCAGAACCTCAAATATATGGAGCAAAAATCGATAGGACAGTTCCAAAATCATAATGATTGATTTAACTTACCCCATCAAGTAAATAAGGTATATGCAGACCAAAAAAAAGGAGATAGGTAATTTGGAAAACGTGATTATACTCGACAAAAGGACATGTATAGAACACTGTGCTTAACAACTGCAGAGCACGTGTTCTGTTTGAGCATTTCAATAACACTTATAAAACTTGACTATATACTAGATTATAATGCAAGTTTCAAGGGATAAACTTTGAAGCACATCACACACTTACTAGAACATAAATGAGAAGTTATAGTCCAGTCTGACTCAATCTAGGTACAAAAATTCTAAACAAACTGTTAGCAAACCTAATTTAGCAGTTAAAAAAAAAAAAGCATAACCATGTTAGATTCTTCCCAATAATGCAAGTTGATTTTACATTAGAAAAATTAATCAATGCAGTTCACATTAACAGATTAAAGCAAGATAGTGATCACTTCAATAAATGCAGAAAATGCATTTAATAAAACTCAAGATGCTTACATGAGAAATTTTTTAGCAACATAGGAAGAGTAGGCAATTTCTTTAACCTTATAAAGGGTTTCTGCAAAATCTCACAAAGAAACTACCATATTTTTATGCAAATAATGCTCAAGTTATATGTTTTTTGCCAACCACTCAAACCGCCGTGCGTTATTTTTGTAAGCATGCCATGCCATTTTTTTGTTTTGTTTTTTACATGTCACTGACTTCAATTTATGTGGAAGCTTCATTTAAGGTAGGTATTGATTTTATATTACACATGAGCAGGAGATTGTAAAGAAAATGAACAGAACATTATGATCTACTTGTGATAGGGGCGGGATGTGTGAATAAGGCCAAAGTTCACTTCGGAAAGTCATGAGACATGCACAGTATATGCATGGGTGCACTATACCAGCACTGTTTTACTTAATTTCATCATTTCCACATGTTATATGTGTGGCTGTGTTATTTTACGTTGGCACATTATTTGCGAAGAAATATGGTAACTTAGATCACTCTGAATGCTGAAGTGTTGAAGCTAATCTCTTGGATCAGAAAGAAGAAAAAGATACTGTCAAACCTATCAAATCTATTGGATGTCATCTATTGGATTAGTAAGGCAAGAAAAAACAAATGAGTGGAAAGGAAGAAATAAATTTAAGATTGCATAAATAGAAAATCCAAAGAATCTTACAGGTGAGTGATTAGAATTAATGAGTTTAATAAGTTTTTGAGATCATTTTAAAAAAAATCCAGTTCCTAATAGCAGCAGTTGGAAGTAGTAACTTTTAAAATTCAAAATTTAGCATAAAACAATCATGAAGAACCTAGGAATATGTATTTTCTGTGGCCATAGTAAAAAATTACCATAAATTTGGTGGTTTAAAACAACAAAAATTTATTGTCTTGTAGTTCTGTAGGTCAGAATTCTGGGTGGGTGAGGCTGAATTCTCTGCTTTGATCAAAGTGTTGGCCAGCTTAGGCCCTTATCTGAAGTATCTATGGGACAGTCTACCTCCAAGCTCATTTGGCTTCTTAGCAGAATTTAGTTCCTTGTAGCTGTAGGACTGAGGTCCCCGTTTACCCCCTAGCTGCCAGGCAAGAGCCTCTCCCAGCTCCTCATGGCCACTGTGTTCCTTGTGAAATTGCATTCTCTGTCTTCAAACCAGCAACAGCTCATTGGGTCTGCCAGCTTTGAAACTTTCTAACTTTTTCTTCTGCCTCATCTGTTATTTTCTGGATAATCTCTAAATTAACATCGCTGACAAGTAAGCTTAATTACAGATACAAAGTCATTTTTGTCAAGTAAGGCAACATTCACACATTACAGGGATTAGAGTAAGGACATCTTTTGGAAGGCCATTCTGCTAGGATAAATCTTACAGAGAATGCACCGGGCCTTTAAGGCAAGGTATTTCAAAACTTAATTGAAATATGTTAGTGAAGACATAAATAGGGAGAAAACCAAAACCAAACCCATTGCCGTCCATCTGATTCCGACTCAGTGATGCTATAGAGTAGAACTGCCCCATAGGATTTCCAAGGAGAGGCTAGTGGATTCGAACTGCTGACCTTTTGGTTAGCAGCTGAACGTTTAACCAGTGCACTACCGGGGCTTCTACATAGGGAGAGAGGTACCAAGGTTCATGTTTTGAAAGACTCAGTGTGGTAAATAAAGATGGTAATTATACCCAAATTGATTGAATCGCAATAAGTTTTTAATTTTTATTTTTTTTAAGGAACTTGACAATCTGATTGTAAAACTTACATGGAAGTGTAAGGTGCAAGAAACTCAAAATATATTTAAGAAAAAGACAGGGCAACTTGTTTTAGAGATTAAAGGTTTAAGATGCACCAAAAGAGTGGAATAGAAAGTCCGAAAACAGTTGCTTATATGTATACACACTTGATCAATGACAGGTAGGATTGCAGATCAATGAGGACAAAATCTAATTTTTAATAAAATGATGCTGGAAAAATCTTTGACTGAAGGGTGAACCTCTGGAGTGACTTCAGTATGGAGTTAAAAGGTTATCCGGGGGCCGTATCCTTGGAATTTCTCCAGTCTCTTTGTCAGACCAGTAAGTCTAGTCTTTTTTGTGAGTTAGAATTGTGTTCTACATTTTTCTCCAGCTCTGTCCGGGACCCTCTATTGTATTCCCTGTCAGAGCAGCTGGTGGTCGTAGCCAGGCACCATCTAGTTGTGCTGAACTCAGTCTGGTAGAGGCTGTGGTAGTTGTGGTCCATTAGTCCTTTGGACTAATCTTTCCCTTTTGTCTTTGGTTTTCTTCATTCTCCCTTGCACTAGATGGGGTGGGACCAGTGTAGTATCTTAGATGGCCACTCACAAGCTTTTAAGACTCCAGACGCTACTCACCAAAGTAGGATGTAGAACATTTTCTTTATAAACTATGTTATGCCAGTTGAGCTAGATGTCCCCTGAGACCATGGTCCCCAGCCCTCAGCCCAGTAATTTGGTCCCTCAGGGAGTTTGGATGTGTCTATGAAGCTTCAATGACTTTGCCTTGGCCTAGTTGTGCTGGCTTCCCCAGTATTGTGTACTGTGTTACACTTCACCAGAGTTACCACTTACCTATTGTCTATTTAGTGTTTTTCCCTCCCCACCCTTCCCCTCCCTCGTTACCATCAAAGATTGTTTCTTTTTGTGTGTAAACCTTTTCATGAGTTTTTATGATAGTGGTCTCATACAATATTTATCCTTTTGTGATTGACTTATTTCACTCAGCATAATGCCCTCCAGATTCATACATGTTGTGAGATGTTTTGCAGATTCATCATTGTTCTTTATCATTGCATAGTATTCCATTGTGTGTATGTACCATAGTCTGTTTATCTGTTCATCTGTTAGCAGGCACTTAGGTTATTTCCATCTTTCTGCTATTGTGAATAATGCTGCAATGAACATGGCTGTGCATATGTCAATTCGTGTGATGGCTCTTATTTCTCTAGCTTATATTCCTAGGAGTGGGTTTGCAGGATTATATGGTATTTTAGCACCCTTTTTTAAAAAACAATTGACCCAACATATACAGATTCATTTCTGGACCCTTAATTCTATTGTACTGGTCTATATTTGTTTATCATTATACCAATACCAGGCTCTCTTGATTAATTTTGCTTTCTAACATGTTTTGAGGTTGATAAATGTGAAATCCTCCTACTTTATTCTTCTCTTCAAAGATTGCTTTGACTATTTTGTATTTGTGCAGAGAAGACCGTTAGAATTTTGATGGGGATTACGTTGAATTTATAGGTTGTTTGAAGTAGTAGCGACATCTTAATATTAAGTCTTCTGATCCATTAACACTGAATATCCTTCCATTTATTTAGGTCTTCTTTAATTTCTTTCAGTAATGTTTTGTAGTTTTCAGTGTACAGGTCTTTCACTTACTTGGTTACATTTATTCTTAGGTTTTTAAAATTTCTTTTGATGCTCTTGTAAATGGAATTGTTTTCTTAATTTCCTTTTCAGATTGCTCATTGCTAATGTGTAAAAACTGAACTGATTTTTGTGTGTTAACCTTGTATCTTACCACTTTGCTAAATTCATTTATTAGCTTTAGTAGCTTTCTTGTGGATTCTTTGGGGTCTTCTATGTATAGGATCATATCATCTATGAAAAGGTAACCAAATTGGGAAGATTTGGTTACCTTTTATATTTTTTTCTTGTCTAATTGCTCTTGCTAGAAATTCTAGTACAATATTGAATATCAGTGCTGAGAATGGAAATCCTTGCCTTGTTCCTGATCTTAAGGAGAAAGCTCTCAGTCTGTCTTCATTGACTATGATGTTAGCTGTGGGTTTTGCATAAATGGCCATTATCAGATTGAAGATTTTCCCTTCTGTTCCTAGGTTGTGGATAGATGCACTGCTGTTGAGTTTCTCCATTCAGTTATTGTTTCTTTC
The DNA here is from genome assembly GCA_030035585.1 of Dugong dugon. NCBI lineage: Eukaryota > Metazoa > Chordata > Mammalia > Sirenia > Dugongidae > Dugong > Dugong dugon. Next base: position 175,729,163 of record CM057463.1, on the reverse strand, counting down.
AGTTCCAGTATTTATTTCATTTGTTTTTATACTGGCTGTTATTTGAAGTCTTGTTTTGTTCATACATAAGTTTTCTGATTTCTTTTAGTTCTTAGTCTGTGTTTTCTTTTAGTTCTTTGAGGTTGTTTAATATTGTGTTATTGTCTTTCATTGTGTTCATTTTCAGGCTTCCATAAATATGATTTTTTTTCTCCCTTTGTCTTGTGCACTTGGACGGACCATCATCCAATATCCTTATGTACCTTGTGTTTTTTGTTGTAACCAGGACATTAGAATTTCACAAAGTGTTATTTTTCTCAATTCTTCTGAGTATTCAATGTTTTCAATAGCACTACTTGCTACCAGAAACTCTTAGGTGGACAGAGGCTGCAGAATTTACTTATCCCTACCTCTCCCTCACTTTGATAGCTCCATTTCAGTCTAGGTCAAGATTTTCCACTCGATCAAGATTTTCTGTCCTTCAGTAGCTTCTGAACAGAGCGGAGTTCACAAACTAGTCAATCTGTCCTCCATGGGTTCAACTTTCAGTTTTTGTTTATTGCTCCTTCCCCTGCTCTGAGTGCTGTGTTTCCATTCAGAACAAGTTTTCAGTCCTTTAGCAGCTCACCAGCTAGTTGAAAGCCCACATGGAATTAACCACCTTCTGGCAGGTGCAGTCCTCAGTCCTTGGTTGCCCTTCTCTGCCTCACTCTTTGAGAGCCCACTTAATCTCTGCTCCAGTAATCAGGGCCTGCCCTTGTTCTCAGGTGGTCTATGGGTCAGTTGGAATTATGGCAGTCATCTGTCCACTGTACTGGAAGGGGAAAGGGCATGCACACCCTGAACACAAGCACCAGAGAGACCCACTCTATTTATTTTGGAGCCAGAGCTCAGGGCCCTTCTTCATCTCAGGCAAAATAGGTATTGGCTGGGCAAGCTGGCTCTACTGCAGCTGTCCACCAGTACCAGTCTGCTGTGCTGGGAGGGGGAGTGGCAAGGCAGTGGAAGAAGTGCTTTTCTCACCTCATGAGACTCATTGTTGACTTGCTTCTGGCTGTAGCTCCTTGTTACTGTCCTCTGTGCATCCACTCAGAATCCCAAAGGGCTGAGCACAGATTCTTGTTGTGCTTCTTAATATGTGTGTGGGAGGGTTGGGAAGCTAGACCTGTTGACTCGCCCATCCTCCTAGAATTATTCTGTTAAATATTTTTTTCTCTGTGTTGTTTAGATTGGATTATGTCTATCAATTTGCCTTCAAGATCACTAATTTTTTCTACGATGTTCCTCAGCTTGTAAGCCCATCTAAGTAAAAACATATCGGTTCTAGAATTTCCTTTTTTTAAATTTTTTTTCTATTTGCTCATTAAGACCATATTTTCTTTGAGTTCTTCAAACATATTTATAATAGCTTCTTCAACATCTTTATACTGAAATTCAATACCTGAGACATCTTGGAGACAGTTTCCATTGACTGCTTTTTTTTTCTTGATTACAGGTTGCATGTTTCTTTTATATCTTTTAATTTTAAAAATTATGTACTGGAGATTGTAGGTGTTATACTGTAGAGGTTAAAGATTATGTCATCTTCTTTGGAATAATGTTGTTGTTTTTTTTTTTTTGCGGGGTCGGGGGTTCCTATTGGTGGGCCACCTTAGAACTGTGTAGAACTGGTTTTACTCGTTGTTAGGGCAGATCTGTGGAATGCCTCTCTAACTTATAGGACGTAATCCCCAAACTCTGTCTTCATTCTAACTTGTCAGGTGTTGAGTTAGGCTTTGCTAGGGAGAATAGAATCTAGAGGAAGACGTAACTCTAGGGTGTGGGTCTTATTCCACAGCATGGCCTTTACTCCTAAGGTGTGATTTTTGTGGTGTCTTAGCTGAATGCCTAGGGTGTTAATGAGTGACTAACAGGGTTCCAGTCTTAACAGGGCCTGTACACCACCATCCCCAAGCACTGTTTAATCTTTAGTATATTTGTTTAGCTCAATCCCATAGCATCTGCTTTTGCGTATGTCTCACATGTCTTGTCCTACTCAGCTTTTAGGCAAGGACTCACAGGGGTATGACCCTAACACAAACTTACTGCCTCCTCCTTCACTGCATAGCCCCCACTTCTCCAGTGTTCTGCTTCACAGATTCCACTGCTTCAGCTGCCCTGAACTGTAAGCCCTACCTTCTCACCTCATTGGGACAGTTGTGCTTTGCTTTGGCTGGAGCTTGCTGTGCCATGGTTGGGGAATTGTACCCAGGAAGAGAACTGAGGTGATTGTGGAGCTTACCCGGTGAGTTTCTCTTCTCTTAAAGATCACAGTCTTGCATTGCTTTTAGTCTAATGCTGAAAAATTGTTTCTTCATTTATTTTTTTTCCAGTTTTATGATTATTTTCATTGGGAGGCCTAGGCTAGTGTCAGTTACTACATTATATCCAGAAGCAGAAGATCATACCTGTTACATCATAAAATTTAAAATTCTGACAGTATTAAGCTGTGGTAAAGGATTCCCTGAGTGGCGCAAATGGTTAAGCGCTATACTACCAACCAAAAGGTTGGCAGTTCAAATCTACCCAGAGGTGCTTTGGAAGTAAGGCCTGGCAGTCTGCTTCCAAAAGGTCACAGCATTTAAAACCCTATGGAGTGCAGTTCTACTCTGCACGTTTGGGGTCACCATAAGTGGACTCGAGGGCACCTGTCAACAACAACAAAGTAGTAGTATGATGGTAACTCTCTTACTACTGTTAGTGGTGGGTTAAATTGTTACAGCCACCTTTGAGAACAGTTTAGTATTACTTATTAAACTTGACCATTTATCCATCCTAAGAAGCATCAGTTCCATTTCCACACATATGTGTATACACACACATACCTAAGAGGTATCAATTCCATTCCTGGTGGATGTGTGTGTGTGTTACCTGTATATATACTAGAGAAACTTTTGAATATGTGTACTATGAGACATATATATAAACTGTTATAGATTAATAGCCCTATGTCATAGCGAGCCCTGGTGGTGCCAGTGGTTAAGCGCCCAACTACAAACTGAAAGATGGGCAGTTCAAACTCACCAGCGACTCCACGGGAGAAGAGACCTGGTCATCTGCTCCTGTAAAGATTACAGTCTAGGAAACCCTCTGAGGCAGTTCAGCTGTGTCATATAGGGTTGCTAAGAGTCAGAATCAACCTGACAGCACACAACAGCATCATGTCCTTAACAGTGTAATGGATAAATTGTGGAGATTTGTACAGTGGTATAGTATTTAACAGTGAAATAAAGTAATGGTGAATGTAGAAATGTGGATAGTTTTTATTTTAAATGCCCATATAGATAAATAAGAGAATGTTAAAATGGTGATAATTGCTGAAACTAGGTGATAGGCAAATAGGGCTTCATCATACTATTCTACTTTGTGTGTGTTAGAAAAATTCCAAAATAAAAAACTAAACTAAAAAAAGTTTGGTGAATGTTAGACACAGAATATATTCAGTATGATTTAATTTATTTAAAGTTCAAAAAACAGAAGAAGTGAAATATATTTTTTTGGGATACTTTCAAAGGTGGTTAACAAAAGAACAGTTAGGAAATGATGTTTGCTAAAGTCAATATAATAGTGCCTCTGGAGAGAGGTACACATATGTTTTATACACTTCTGTATGTAAGATATTTTACAATAAAACAAAGTTATTTGAAAATAACTGAATGGAAGAATTTTGCGAGTTTGGGGTTGTTACAGCCACGGGAAGCATTCTAGAGTAGGGTAGGTCTTGAACTATGCCTAAATAATAACTTTTCTGTATCACAGATAGCAATACATCTGATCTAGGACCTACTGCTCTTTACTCCTGTCCCCTCCCCCCCAAAAAAGGAGGCAGAGGATAACTTCCCATGGAACACATTCTTCATGACTATAGTTGCCATCCCATTTGTTCATTCATTCATTTAACAGATATTTTAGTACCATTTAGATTTCAGGCATAGCGGTTGGCACTTAATGTAAGTGGTGAGGAAAATAAAAAGCTTGTGTTCTCATGGAGTTTACAGGCACAGGATCCTTTATGTCTCCCCTCTCTATTGAGCGGGACTAGGGATGGCTTTTGTATATTTAGTTTAAGGTGTGGCCTAGTCATCCCTAAACAACTGGTCCTTTCTTCCCTTTTCCTGGGACTTTGCCTGGTTTCTGTGGCAAAGGTCACTTCTTTACCACTGCTAAGACAGTGGTTAAAACATTTGCCCCCTTATACCTTCTTTAAAAGTTCTACCCCTTGATGGCATGCAAGATCTTTGCCTTGGGCTTTAGGCAATATTTGGAAACATACACATAATCAAAACAGAGTAGAAATAGTCCATCTAGGGAATGTGACCGGTGAACTTGGTTGATAAAGGGGACAATGGAGAAAAGAGAGGACAGGAAGCAGCCTGTGTGCTGTTACTGTGTGGACTATCTCTTAAATAAAACTTAAAGCCCTGAGGTGATTATTGCTAAGAAAAGTGGCGTGGTTGGCAAACGAACGTAGAAGGCGCATGTTACTTGCATAAAAAATAACGCATTACATTGAGTTTTTTTTTTTTTCCTAACGTTAAACTGCCCTTGCAAACCTGGAATAAATTCCATTGGGTCATGGTGCATAATCACTTTAAGATGGTGTTAGATTCAGTTTTTGAAGTATTTTGTTGAGGATTTTTGCATCTCTATTCATAAAGAATATTGGTCTGTAGCTTTCTTTTTGTGGTGTCTTTGTCTGGCTTTGGTATCAGGGCAATGCGTGTCTCATAGAATGTATTAGGAAGTGTTCCTCTTTTCGTTTTTGGAGTTTAGCAAGGATTGGTGTAATTCTACTTTAAATGTATGGCAGAATTCTCCAGTGAAGCTTCTAGTTCAAGACCGTTTTTGTTGGGTGATTTTTGATTACTGATTCAATCTCTTTATTTGTTACGGATCTGTTGAGATTTTCTATTTCTTCTTGAGTCAATTTAAGTAGTTTATGTGTTTCTAGGAATTTGTCAGTTTCATCAAAGTTATCTAATTTGTTGATGTATAATTGCTCATAGTATTCTTGCATCCTGTAGAATCAGTTATAATGTCCTCACTTTCACCTCTGATTTGAGTTGTTTTCTTTTTTTCTTTGTCAGTCTAGCTAAAGGTTTCTCAATTTTATTGACCTTTTCAAAGAACCAGCTTCTGGTTTCACTGGTTCTCTCTGCTGTTTTTCTATTCTCTATTTCTGCTCTGATTTTGCTAACTTTGGACTTGGTTTTCTCTTCTTTGTCTGGTTTCTTAAGTTGTATAGTTAGGTTATTGATTTGAGATGTCTTCTTTTTTAGTGTAAGCATTTACTGCTATAAATATTTCTCTGATCATTGCCTTTGCTGCATCTCCTAAGTTTTGGTATGTTGTGTTTTCATCTTCATTTGACTCATAAGTATTTTCTGATTTCCCTCCTCATTTGTTCTTTGATCCATTGGTTGTTTAAAAGTATGTTGTTTAATTTCTACATATTTGTGAGTTTCCAGTTTTCCTTCTTTTATTGATTTCCAGTTTTATTCTGTTGTGATTAGAAAAGGTATTTTTTATGATTTCAATCTTTAAATTTATTAAGATTTGTTTTGTGGTCTAATATATGGTCTCTTCTAAAGAATGTTCTGTGTGCACCTAAGAAGAATGTGTATTGTGCTGTTGTTGTATGGAATGTTATTTATATGTCTGTTAAGTCTAATTGGTTTATAGTGTTTTTCATTTTTTTATTAACCTGTCTGGTTACTCTATCCATTATTGAAAATGAAGTTTTGAATCTCTAACTATTATTGTGGAACTGTCTATTTGTCCCTTTCATTCTGTCAATTTTTACCTCATATATTTTGGGGCTCTGGTGTTAGGTGCATACATGTTTATAATTATTATATCTTCTTGCTGCATGGAAACTTTTATTAATATATAATGTGCTTCTTGGCTTAGTGGTTAAATGCTTGGCTGCTAATCGAAAGGTCAGCAATTCAAACTCACCAGCCTTTCCTTGGGAGAAAGATACAGCAGTTTGCTTCCGTAAAGATTACAGCCTTGGAAACCCTATAAAGCAGTTCTGCACTGTCCTGTACGGTCGCTATGAGTCAGAATTGACTCGACAGCAACAGGTTTTTTTTTTTTTGCCTCTTGTTACCTGTTTCAATTTAAAGTCTGTTTTTGTCTGATGATGATAATATAGCTGTTCCAGCTCTCTTTTGCTTAAAGTTTGCATGATATGTCTTTTTTCATCCTTTTACTTTTAACCTTTTGTGTCCTTGTAATTAAAGTATCTTGTATACAGCATATAGATGGATTATGATTTTTATCCAGTCTTTGACTTTTAATAGGAGAGTTCAGTCTATTTACATTTAAAGTTATTACTGATAAGCCAGTATTTATTTTGGTTTGTTTTCTGTATGTATTATATATGTTTTGGTTTTTAGTTTCTTCATTACTCTTTTTTTAATTTTTTGCCATTTCAGTCATTTATTTTTATTTTGGTAAATTTATATGTAACAAAGCATTTGCCATTTCAGCAATCTTCACGTGTACAGTTCACATTATTCACTTTTTTTGTGTTTAGTTGAATTTTTGTAATGTACCATTTTGGTTCTCTTTTTTACTTTTCTGTACATATTTTTTATTTTCTTATTGGTTACTTTAGGGGTTAGAATTAACATCTTAAATGTGTAATAACCTACATTAAATAATACCAACTTAGTTACAATGGTATATATACACTATGCCCTATACATCTCTGTCCCTCCCTCTTTATATTGTTGTCACTGATTACATTTTTGTACATTGTTTGCCCATTAACATAGGTTTATAATTGTTGTTTTATGCACTTGGTTTTAAGTCATATGTAAAAAAAGAGAGGAGTTACAAATCAAAAGTACGATAATATTGACATTTATATTTACCTGTGTAGTTTCCTTCCTCAGTGTTCTTTATTTCTTATTATGGCTTTGAGTTATTATCTGGTGTCTTTTCACTTCAGTTTGAGGGACTCCCTTTAGCATTTCTTGTAGCGAAGGTCTACTGATAATGAACTCCATCAGCTTTTGTTTATCTGGGAATGTCTTAATTTCTCCCTCATTCTTGAAGGATAGTTTTGCCAGATAGAGAATTCTTGGTTGATTTTTTTTTTTTTTGGTTTGTTTGTTTTTCTTTCAGCACTTTAAATGTGTCACCTCACTGTGTTCTAGCCCCTTGGTTTCTGATGAGATATCAGCTGTTAATTTTATTGAGGTTCCTTTGGATGTGACAATTCACTTCTTTCTTGCTGCTTTTAATATTCTCTGTCTTTGTTTTTTGACAATCTCATCATAATGTGTCTTAGTGTAGATCTCTGAGTTTATTCTTCTTGGACTTTGTTGAACCTCTTGATTATGTATGTCCATTTCTTTAATCAGATTTAGGAAGTTGTTGGCCATTATTACTTCCAGTATTTTTTTCTGCCCCTGTCTGTCTCTCTCTCCCCTATGCTTAATGGTGTCCCATAGGTCCCTCAGACTGTTTATTTTTCTTTATTCTTTTAATTTGTGCTTCTCAGACTCAATAATTTCATTGTCTCACCTTCAAGTTCACTGCTGCTTTCTCTGTCTGCTTTAATCTCCTGTTGAACCCCTATAGTGAAATTTCCATTTCAGTTATTGTACCTTTGAGCTCCAGAATTTCTATTTGGTTTTTTTATAATTTCTATCTCTTTGTTGATACTCTAATTTTGTTCATGTATTATTTTCCTGATTTCCTTTAGCTCTTTGTACATGGTTTCCTTTAGCTCAGTGAGCATATTTAAGACAAATGATTTAATGTGTTTGACTAGTACTACAATGTTTGGACTTCCTCAGTGATGGTTTCTGTCAAATACTTTTTTTCCTGTGAATGGGCCATACTTTCTTGTTACTTTGTATGTTTTGTAAATTTTTGTTGAGAACTGGACATTCTGGGTATTTTAATGTGGTAGCTCTGAAAATCTGATTCTGTCACTCCTCAGGAATTGATGCTGTTACGAAGGCTGCAGTCATTTGTTTAGTGACTTTTCCTAACTATTTTTGCATAGTATGTATTACAGTTGTGTGTGGTCACTGAAGTTTCTGTTTCATTATCTTTGCAGTCAGCCAGTGATCTGACAGATTTCACCAAAATAAATAAGTAAAAATAATGGCATACTGGTTATTTACGCTGCTGCCACTCCTGGAGAAGCCACTGCTGCCGAGAGGGCTGAAACTGCAGCAATCACCTGGACCAGTCTCTTAGGATACCACTAGATGAACTCAAATGTACAACCTTAAATCTTTGGAGGACAAGTTCTCCACCTCTTGTCCTGGTATCAGCCAGCCACTTTAGGAATGAGGGCCAGTGTCCCTACCACCACAACCATGCTGAGAAATGGAGGATGGTAGCTGGTTGGCACATGTGGCTCACCTACAAAAGATCAGCAACTTCTTCCTTCATCAGGCAAGCCATTAGTTGTTGTTAAGTGTCTGATTAGGTTCCAGAGTTTCAAAATACTTGCTTTCAATTGCTCTTTTCAGTTCAGTTGTTACTTTGGTGGAGTGACCGATCCATAGAAATTTCTACTCCACCATTTTGTGCCTCACGGATTTTTTATTATTAACTATATGCTGATGACTCCCTAGTAGTCTTTGTGGGACTTTAGAACTATATAACCAGTGGCCTATTAGCTTTTCCATTCGCCTGTCTGATATTGCATAGGTATCTCATTTATACTGTGTTTCCCCTGTAAAATAAACTAAAAGGAAATCTACCCCAAACCTGTTTCCTATATTTCTTATCTTGGTTGGATGCCTTGGGAATCCCCATTAACTTTTTCTAACTTATAGCATGCATTTTGTCACTAGGACTTAGATCATTTTTTTTCCTGTCCATTTCTGTTGCAATGCAATAGTTCTGGTTTGCGTAATTTCTCAATGGGATTTGTACAATAGGTTCTTGGCTCTAGTTCATTCTCTTTCTGGTTTTCCTCTCCTCAGAGTAATCTTTCCTCCTTCTTCCCTCCTATTTCTAGCAATTAAGGGAATTTATTACTAGAAATCCATGAAGCAGCGCTTACTTTCTGTCAAGACTTCGTCTAAGACTTTAGAGGATGATTTTGCCTTATTCTGCTGCTATCTTTGGGAGTACTTATCTCTGTGTTAGCTTCATTTTCAGTCAGGTTTTCTCCATCTGGCAGCAGTGATGGCCACTGCAGTTTCAGTCTTACACTATTTTCAAAATATAAGGGATCCCAAGGAAAAGAACACCAATTTCTCATCTTTCAAAAATATAAATCTGACCATCTTCCTATTCTTCTTAATGATATTTAGTAAAATTCCTTGGCAAACAAGAATTCATGATTTGGTTCTTATGTATCTGTCTACCTTCAATGTGCCACTGCTCTAAGCTTTAAAATTCATGCTCTATAAATATCAAGTTATTGATTTATGCTTTCAGGTTGCACATGCTGTTTCCTCTCCTGCAGTATCTTTCTACATTGTTTACTTGCCAAACTCCTTTCTGTCTTTCAGACTGCAAAGCCCAGTTAAGATGCTATTTTCTGGCAATACTTTTTTTAATGTGTAGCTTTTCTAGCCCTCTACTCCAGAAAACCCTTCTGTTCTACCTCTGTACCTCATACATACCTATTTTTATCTCTCATACTAAATTGTTACTGATTTCTTTACAAGTCTCTTTTGTTCACTAGATTATTAAGTCTCGTCAGTTCCTTTTAGAACAGTACAAAGTATAGGTTAAAAAAAAAAAAAAAGACTTTAGTTGTACATCCAGTAATGGTAGACTAGGTAATTTAGAGCACCCTTCTTGCTGAGAACAACTAGAAAAGTAGGCAAGTAAAAAAGACTGTGTTAAAGCCCATTGTAGCTAACGAGACAGTAAAGTATTATGTGGTCAACATCTGGAAGAAAAAGGAAACCTAGAGAAATAAGATTGGCATTTGGGCCTGTATTTCCCCTAGAGGTATCTGCTAGTTTCAGAAAAAGTAGCTGAGAAGCTAGAGAGCTTTAAAAAAACTCATAGGTCTAGGGGGATTAAAACTGGAGTTCAGGATTCAAACAGAGGGGCCTTCAGTAAAACTTCCAGGTTTTGATGTGGAACTCTGTAGATCTAGATCCTAGAAATTAGTGCCAAGTGGAAAACACCTGCTCTCAGTAGGTACTAATGCCAAGCTTTTAATTATTTTCATCTCTAATTGGATGAACATGCTACTGCCTCTAGCCACTTGCCTGAAGCAAAGACAAATCTTTTCTGGTGGAAAATAACATCCTAGTCCTCAAATTTTTGGTAATAGTATCTGGCCCTCAAAAACTAATGAGGCATACAAGAAGACAAGATGATGTGACAGAAAAAGACAAAGAAACAACAAAGTAGAAACAGAGCCACAGGAATTCAGATAGTAATCAAACAGACTTTAAAGTAACTATAATAGTGTGTTAAAAAGAAAAACAAAACGTAAGATAGAGAATTTCAGCAGAGAACTAGAAGCTATTACAAAGAATCAAATTGAAATTCTAGAACTGAAAAATACAATAATTTTGTGCAGTGGATGGGCTGACTAGCAGTTAGCACAGCTGAATAGAGAATTACTGAACTGGAAGCTGGAGCAAAAGAAAAATCCAGAGTGAGTCATGGCTATACAAAAAGATGGAAAATACAGAAAAGAGTGTAGGAAACATAGGAGATACCGTCGAAAGGTCTAACATACATGTAACTGGAGTCTCAGAAAGGGGAGGAGAGAGAGAATAAGGCAGAATTGATATTTGAAGAAATTGTGGCTGAGAATTTACCAAAACTGATGAAAGACTAAAAGGGACAAATTCAAGAATCCCTAAGAACTCCAAAGAAGATAAATATAAAGAAAACCACATCAAAACTATTATTGAAAAACTGCTAAAAACAGGTAACAAAAGCCAGAGAAGAGGAACAGATTACTTTTAAAGGCTCACTAGTAAGAATCTCAACTAACTTCTCAGCAGAAACAGTGGCGGTCAGGAGACAATAAAATTACATCATCATGATACATTACTGAGAAAAAGGGAAAACAGCCTTTAGGAATAAAGGTAAACAAATCATTGAAATGTACACTTAAAATAGGTGAATTTTAAGGTATGTAAATTATATCTTAAGTAAAGCTATTAAAAAAATGAAGGTAAAATAAAGATATTTTCAGACAAAAACATAGAAAAATTATTTTCAGCAGATTCTCTTTAAAGAAAATGCTAAAGGGAGTTGTTCATGCAGAGGAAAATGATTACAGAAAGAAGATGGAGATACAAGAATGAATGGAGAGTAATGGAAAGGGTAAATACATGTGTAAATTTGAATGAATATTGACACTAAATACAACAAAGCTCATGTAACTCTGCTGATAGATAAAGTAGATTTTTAAGGGAAAAAGAATTATCCAAGATATAAAAGAGGAACATTTCATAAACATAAAAGATTTAGTTGCCTCAGAAGATATAATGGTTCTAAATTTGTATTCATCTAATAACTATATCCTCAAAATATGTAAGGGAAAAATTGACAGAGAAAAAGGTAAATTCATAATCATAGTGGGAGATTTTGGCATAATTTTATTATCATCTGATGGACTAAGCAGACCCAAAAATCAGTAAGGATATGGAAAATGTGAACAACAAAATTGAGAAACTTGACCTAACTGACATAAGTGAAACAGTACATTCCACAACTGCAGAATGTGGATTCTTTTTAAGTGTACATAGACCCTTACACTGTATGCAACACAATCAGTTGCAGATGGATTGTAGATCTAAATATGAAAGGCAAAATAATGAAACTTCTAGATGAGAACATAAAATGCCAATGATATTTGAGTAGGGAAATATTTATTAAACACAATAAAGGAAATGATTGATAAATTACATTCTATTCAATGAAGAACTTCTTTGTATCTAAAAACACCATTAAGAGAGTGAAAAGGCAAGTTTTACAGAATAGAAGAAAATATATATAACATTTTATAAAGAACTCTTACAAATCAACAAGAGAAAGAGAAGCCTATAGAAAAATGAGCAATAGAATTGAAAAGCACCTCACAAAAGAAGCTATCCAAATCAGCAAATATAGGAAAGATTTTCAGTCTTATTAGCATTCACAGAGGTAGAATTGAAAATCACAATGAGAGAGCACATACATGTACCAGAATGGTTAATTTAAAAAAAAAAATTTTTTTTTAAAATAATTATAGATTAACAGAAGTTGTAAAAATAGTACAGAGGTCCTAGATACTCTTTACACAGTTGCCTCCAAAGATTACATCTTAACATAACTATAATATTAAAACCGGAAAACTGACATTTCTTATTACAAATATGTTCTTATATAGTTCTATGTCATTGTATTACAACTTTAGATTTGTGTAACTACCACCACAATCAAGACAGAGAACTCTTCTTTTACCACAAAGCTCTCCCTAGTGCTATCCCACTTGCCCCCCTCCATTGTCTCCAACCCCTCTAATCTGTTCTCCAGGTGTAGAATTTTGTCGTTTTGAGAATGTTATATAAATGAGATCATACAGTAGGTGACCTTTTGAGATTAATATTTTTCATTCAGCGTAATGCCTTTGAGATCATCCCAGTTGTGTGTATCCATAGTTTGGTTCTTTTTGGAAGGGCTAAATTTTAAAAGACTGATAATGCCAAGTATTGGTGAGGATGTAGAGCAAAGTTAATTTTAATATACTGCTCGTGGAAATGTAAATAAGTTCAACCACTGTGGAAAACGTAGTTGAATAGAAGCGTACCACATGACTTAGCAATTTCTAGGTAAATACTCAACAAAAATATGTGTCTCTGTGCACCAAAAGTGTTTTGTAAGAAAAAATACTGATAGAAGCATTACTGGTAATTGTTCCAATCTGGAGAGGATCCAAATGTACACCAACAACAGAAAGGATTTTTAAAATTGTGGCTCCTTTGTAAAGGGCTAAGTAGTAAATATTTTAAGCTTTGTGGGCCACACATTCTCTGTTGTATCTGCAGTCATGCATTGCGTAACATCCACAATAAGTTCTGTGAAATAGGACACTTTGTAATTTAGATGTTGTGCAAACACCATGTTACAGGCAGTACCGATGTTATGAACATCAGACTTACGGACACCTCATACTTAAGAACAGACTGCCATAAAGCCTTCTGTATTAAAAATTTGAGTTAAATACACTGGCAGCACAATCCGTCTGTATACAAGAGACATGAGACAAACCTGTTACATGCAGGAAGCTGTTGCACTATGTCGAGTTAAGGCCCCTATGTCGATGCCCTGTCCTCGGATCAGGATTTCTGAACTCTATTACAACATTATGGGACCACATACGTATATGCAGGATGGACTTTGCCTGAACAGACATCATGCAGCAAATGACTGTAGTCTACAGGGAAGCAGGCATTGGCAATATGTAAACAAATGGGTGTCGCTGTATTCCAGTAAAACTATTTACAAAAATAGGGTTTGGTCTTTGGGGGCTGTAGTTTGCTGATTTTGCTATAGAGCCATAAACTACAGTTACACACAACTACATGGATGTACCTCACAAACATAATTTTGCAGGAAAGAAGCTATCCATTATGATTCCATTTTTTAAATGAGGTTCAAAAACAGAAATCAGTCTATGGTGTTGAAGTCAGCATAGTGGTTATCTTTGGGGAGAAGAGAGGAGGTAGTGATGGGAATGGGCATGAGGAGGCCTTTTGAGGAGCTAGTAATATGCTCTCTACCTGAATGGTGGTTGCTTAGGTATGTTCTGTTTTAATTACTCATGTGATGTATAGTTATAATTTGTGAGCGTCTCTAGTGTACATTGTTATATTTCAGTGAATAAGTTTTTTTTTTTTTTTTTTTGGTTGTGCTTTAAGTGAAAGTTTACAATTCAAGTTAGTCTCTCATGCAAAAATTTATACTTACATTGTTTTGTGATCCTAGTTGCTCTCCCTGTACTGTGACAGCACATTCCTCCTTTCCACCTGATTTCCCACATCCATTCAACCAGCTCCTGACCCTCTCTGCCTTCTCATCTCACCTCTGGACAGGAGCTGCCCATTTAGTCTCATGTATCTACTGGAGCTAAGAAGCACACTCTTCACCAGTGTCATTTTATGTCCCACAATGAATAAGTTTTAATAATTAAAAACAAAAAGTTTACTCTTTGTGTTTCCTTGAGGGTAAAACTGTGTTATTAGTCTCTGACATGTGGTAGTACAATAAATGTTACTGAATTGAAGTGGGAGTTGTTAATAGCAAGCTCTGTAGAAAGGTAACTCATAGTGAGGAGTGAGTACCGACTCTGATTTAGCTTGAGGAGCATTTAGAAGACTTGAGGAAACAATAAAAAAAAATTTTTTTTTATTGTACTGTAGGTGAGGGTTTACAGAGCAAACTAGTTTCTCATTAAACAGTTAATACACATATTGTTTGCCACACATTGGTTGCCAACCCCATGATATGTCAACACTCTCCCCTTCTCAACCTTGGGTTCCCTGTTACCAGCTTTCCTATCCCCTCCTGCCTTCTCATCCTTGCCGCTGGGCTGGTGTGCCCATTTAGTCCTGTTTTGTTTTATGGGCCTGTCTAATCTGTGGCTGAAGGGTGAACCTCAGGAGTGCCTTAAGTATTGAGCTAAAAGTGTGTCGTGGGGCCATACTCTCGGGTTTCTGCAGTCTCTATCAGACCAGTAAGTCTGGTCTTTTTTTTTTCTGAGTTAGAATTTTGTTCTACGTTTTTCTCCAGCTCTGTCCAAGGAAACAATTTTGGTATAAAGGCAGAGGCTGGAATAATCATTTTAAGTATTGTCATTAAAAGAATATAGATCATATTTTAAAAAGGCTAATCAGATCGTTTAATGGTCTGGGCTGACGAATAATTATTCATGTTTGAAGACCAAAGGAGATTCTTTGGTTAGGGAGCTATTGAAAGCAAGGTATAACTAGTTTGTAATGATGAAGTTAATTTGGTTCCATCTGACAAATACTTTTATTATGTTTTACCTGCTTAAACACTCTTTGGTGTTGTTCTTTCAAGGGTCATGGGCACCTTAGCACCATGTGGTGTGATAGAGGGTTTATTGGGGGAAAACTTACAATAAGTAGTAGAGTGCAAGCAATCCCTTGAACCTTTTTTTTTAATCCTGTGGTTTAGCCCAGGCATAGATGATCTTCAGGCACCATGGCCATCAACCTTCCGGTGGAGAGTAGCCTCCACCTCTGTAATGCTCAACGTATTTGTAGGTTACAGCAGAGAACATCTAAGTAATTGTGTAACAGTAGTTGGGAAGGGGGAACCTCCAGAGCCCCAGGAGGCAGGAGTGGGTCTACTCTTCTTTTGAGCTAACAACTCTGAGCTGTTGAGCCTCCTTGCTGCTAGCCGCCAGGACCATCTAGATTTATCTTTCATCAGGTGAATCCTATTACTAGAAAATAGTGTAAAAGGTTCTTGGCTTGGTATTAAATGGTCTCCTAGTTGTTTTCTCCAACTTATTTATCAGGCCTTTTGCCACTGGTTCTACACAAAATTTTTCTTTCACTGAATTACTTGTAATAAACACATTGTTTATTTCAAGGTTCTCATCTTTGCTCACATTACCTGCTTTTCCCTTTCTTTAAATTCTCATCCTTCAAAAGCTGCTTTTGTCCCGTCTTCTGTGATACCTCCTGATGACCTGAATTCTTATGCCAAATATTACCACTTTTCATGTACTGCCTAATATTATTAGTGTTTATGTATGTATCTCTTTCTACCTAACTTGTAAATTAGGGCAAGAAAGATTTTTAGACTATTTTGTAATCTCTATAGTACCCTAACAGTCTTGAGTATAAATGCTCAACAAGAAATAATTAGTTTGTATGTATGCTATTAAAATGTGTTTGAATTATGAAATATTCACAATATTTTAGGGTCAACAGGTATTTTTGGTTTATGCCTCTTTTAGACTCTGGATGTTAATTGTTATAGTATAATGCTAGATTCTTAATTACAACTTTTTTTTAATCTACTGAGTTAATCCCAGTTTTAAAAACTCATTTTTGAGGTTGGTATCAAATTATTGTCTGTTGGTTACTCTATTAGCCAGTTTAGTAATTAGATTCCTCCATTCTACTTCAGCAAGAAGTTGAGAACTTTAAGAAGCTAAATGTCATTAGTAAAGAGCAATTTGAAAACCTAACACCTGACCTTCCTTTTGAGCCAAACCAAGAAGTTCCTGTAGCACCTTCACAGTCCCAACAAGGTATGTAAATCTGCTTTTATGTAAATGTCTGAATAATATTAAAGCAGTTCTAAATTAACTTTTTAATGTTTGCTCCTTTTTTCTTTATTTGGGGAAAATATTTAGGTATCTGGTAAGATACTAGAATTTTAAAACTCAAAACTTCAGAAAATTTTAGAGACTTATAAATACAGATCATAAATTTGGTGAGACAGCCTTGCTGTAACAGGACAAAATGTGAATCCCATCTTACTTTTGATGATTAGGGAGATAATTACAAAAGTGCTGTAGAAAATCACTATTGTAACATTAGATCGTGCTCAAAATCAGCCTTTTCCTTAAAAAATAGGCAGAATTAATGCCCTTTATGTATCTGGTGTGATTTTTAAATTTCTGTGAATGTTTCTCTTCTCAGAAATTCTCCAACACTTGCTGATTCCTTAAAATACACAACTGGACTCATTCTTTTTTTAAGGCTTTAGCTCTGTGTGAAAACGTAAATATGTACTTAGGAGATTCATAAATCGAACCTGACATTTTCAGACAAGTATGACTGATTTTCTCATAGTCTTTCCTGAAAGCAAGGGGAAAAGAAAACACTTTTATTTTGACCTAGAGAGAATTGTATAATGAAACCCCCATGTGCCCATTACTTACCTTTAACACTTAAATCAATTTTTGTTTTGTCTAGATTCCATTCGCTCCCTCTACCTCTCACTGAATTTTTTTTGAAGCAAACTCCCAAGCATATTATTCCTATTATTTCATCCCTAAATATATTTGTGTCTTTAAAAAGATAAGGACTATCTTCTTTTTAACACATAACACAATACAGTTATCACATCTAAAATTAAGAATAAGTCATTAATATAAAAAATCTAGTGTTCAGATTTCCTCATTTATCACTTTTTAAATTTTTTTTAAGTTTCTTAAAGCAGGATCCAGTAAGGTCCAAACACTGCAGTAGGTTGATATCTCTTAGTTTGTAGGTTAAGCCTATTTATTAAAAAAAGAATTTTTCCTTGCAGTTTATTTGTTGAAAAAACTGGATTGTTTGTCCTGTAAAGTTTCTCACATTCTGGATTGTGCCGATGGCATCCTTATGAGTTCATTAAACATGTTTTCCAGTCCTGGATTTTCAAAAACTGTTAGTTCGATAAAGAGGCTTGATCAAATTGAGGCTCAAATTTTTCCAAGAATATGTCGTGTAGTATTGATTACTTGCACCAAGAGACACGTAATACCTGGTCAGCTCTCTTTTTGTGATGTTAGCAACTGCTGATGATCATTGTTTAGAGCTTTTATTTTACTAGGGGTTGCAAAATGGTGATAATTCTACTTTTGTCCTTTGCTTCTTTGTTTAGTAGCTAGAATACTTACATAAAGGGAAACTTCCCTTACTTGACTGTGTATCCTGCGATAGAGTTCTTACAGGAAAGGGCGAATACATGGTTTAATTCTTTCACCTTATTTGCTAGTTTTTAGTTATCAGCTGGTTCCCTAGCATCCTTCATTAGTAACCAATGAGGTTTTTTTTTATTGTTTGTTTTTATGTTATCATTAAGAACTCATAAGCATATTAGATGGGTTTCACTCTGTTATAGTCATGATTCTGTGCCATTTATCAGTTTATTGACTTTCATCCCGTTTCATTGCCTTGCTCTGTGATGATGCAACTGAACTTGGTAAACTTTCTTGTTTGCCAGTGGGTCACATTTGTGAAGTTTGTCAGTACTCGGATTGCTACTGAGTGAGTTGGTCACTGGTACTAGGCCTTTTCAGCTGAAGGAGCTAGGAAACTTTTTAAAGAGAAAAATACGTTATGAGTTCATGTTGATATTTTCTGTTCAAATTGAGGATTACAGATTTTAATTTTAACTTCTTTGATTTTTATATTTGTATCATTTTTTGCTTACATGAAAAAAATCTTTGTTCTTTAACACATTAACAGGGTTGAGTGCTCTGCTGCTAACTGAAAGGTGGGTGGTTTGAACCCATGGGAGAAAGAGGTAGCAATTAGCTCCTGTAAAGACTACAGCCTTAGAAACCCTGTGGAGCCGTTCTACTCTGTCCTGTAGGGTTGCTATGAGTCAGAATCGACTCATCAGCAATGGGTTTTGTTTTGGATGATGTAATAGTTTCAGAGTAACAATAATATTAAATAATGTTATTATTTTGAATACTTAAAGAGATTACTTCTTTTAAAGTTCTTTATGCCCT
Source organism: Dugong dugon (assembly GCA_030035585.1). Lineage (NCBI taxonomy): Eukaryota > Metazoa > Chordata > Mammalia > Sirenia > Dugongidae > Dugong > Dugong dugon. The sequence continues at coordinate 175,710,721 of CM057463.1, read as the reverse complement.
TCCCATTAGAATGTTCAGTCAGATTACTGAGTTTTTATTTTGTTAAGTTTGAGAATTTCTGCTCCTTAGCATATCACAGAGAAAATGCAAGTCACAAATAAGGAGATAAATTTTGCATTGCATGAAATTAACAAAGAATTAGTATCACAGAAATCTAAAACCTTAATCAATGTGATAAAAGACAAACATTGGTAGAAAAATTAGTAAACAAAGCATAAACAGGAACTTGACAGAGAAGAATTAAATGACCAATAAATATGCAAAGATGCTATCCTCATTACTTTGCTGATATTTGCCAATTAAAACCACAATGATATACCACATTAAAATCTAACAGTTTCACTTCAGGGGACACTCTTGCAAATGTTTACTAGGAGACAAGTGCAAGAACATTTATAGCAACCTTCTTCATAATAGAAAAAAGTAAATGAAAACTACACGTAGAAATTTTTGAATTGGTATATGTTTGTTGTGTATATTTTCACCACAATAAAAAAGTAAATGGAAACTAAAAAATGTCCATATACAGTAGAACATATTATAAAATATATATTCATACATAGGAAGAATATACAACAGTGAAAACTACATGTGACAAAATGGATTAATCTCAAAAATTAGAATGAATAAACAATAAACTAGTCACAAAAGAGTTCATTCAATGTAATACCATCATATAAAGTATAAAATTCATGGATACATGCATAGCTCATAGAAAAGGAGTTCATTCAATATAATACTGTCATATAAAGTATAAAATTCATGGATACTTGCATAGCGCACAGAAACCGTGAAAAGTGGAGCAAGAAGAATTATTAATTAAAAAATTCAATATAGTGGTTTACTCCTAGCAAAAGGGGGGATCCTATTGCTTCTTGTTGTTAGTTGTCATCGAGTTGGCTCCAACTCATGGTGACCTAATGTGCAACAGAAGGAAACATTGCCTGATCCTGTGCCATCTTCATAATTGCTAATATATTTGAGCCCATTATTGTAGCTATTGTGTTAATCCATGTTGTAGAAGATTTCTCTCGTTTTCACTGACCCTGTGCTTTACCAAACATGATGTCTTTTTTTAGCAATTGGTCTTTGCTGATGACAGGTCCAAAGTAAGCAAGATGAAGTCTCTCATCATTTTCACTTCTAAGGAGCATTCTGGATGTACTTCCAGATAGGTTTGCTAGTATCTGAATTTATGTATTGGTCTAGTTGGTGGGTATATGAGTATCAACTCTTATCAATTCAGTCTAACAGGAAACGTTTAATAGATTAACTCAGATTAAAACATTTTCTGATTGGATTTTTAAAAAAATTCAGCTCTATGATGTTTACATGTCATAAGTATACAGAAAGATTCAAAGGTAAAGAATGGAAAATGGAATAAAAGAATGATACTGATAAAATATTCTATTACTAGGTACTAATAAAAATTCTATTACAAAACAGAAGTTAAAGCATACAGAAGGTGCTTAGTCTCACTGTCTTCAATATCTGTCTTCCTATTTATCCTCCATACCCATTCCAAACAGGCCTCTGTTCCCCATACTCCAGATCAGCTTTTGATAGTGTCACCAGAGATCTCCATATTTAATCTGTGGGTCAAATCAATCCTAATTTACCTGACATCGTCATTAGATCAAATCAGTTACTCTGTCTTGAGACACATCCTTCTTCTAGAAACCATTCACTTAGTTCTCCTCCCGCTTCATGCTAGTCTCATAATCAGTTCTTCCCCATTGCCCCAACCTCTAAAGTTTGGGTGCTTTAAGACTCAGACCTCAAATTTCTTATGTTTCTTATTCTCAGTAACTCCTCAGGTAGTAGCATCTAGTTTTCATGGTTTTAAATAACATTATTAGATTAGTGAGGGCTGTTTGTATGTACAGACCAAACCCCTACCCTGCATTCCAAATATCCAACTGTGTAGTCGATAGCTGCACTTGGATATTTTATAGTAATGTCAAACTTCATTTGTCTAAAACCCAAGTTCTAAATCCCTACCCCTACCCAAGGACTTCTCCCACAGACTTCCATATCTCTATAAATGATAACCTCATCCTCCCAGTTGCACAGGTCAAACAACCTTGGTGTCACCACTGACCTCTTTATTTTTCAACCTCCATATCTAATCAATGGCAGATTCTATCTATTTCACTTTAAAATATATCCAGAACCTTACTACTTCTCACTCTTTCCACTCTGACCATCCTATAAAAACCACCATCATTTTTTCCATTGGTCAGACTAATGATGTTGAGCACCTTCTCTTGTGTTTATTTGCTATCAGTATATCCTTGATGCAGCATTTGCTCCAGTCTTTTTCAGTTCCTTTTATTGGGTTTGTTTTCTTATTCTGGATTATTGTTGTTAGCTGCTATCGAGTTGGCTCCCAACTCATGGCAACCCCGTACACAACAGAACAAGACACTGCCCCGTCCTGTGCCGTCCTCAAGATGTGGAACATACCATTGTCATCCGTAGGATTTTTATTGGCTGATTTTCAGAAGTAGATCGCCAGCCTGTCTTGCTAGTTGTCTTAGTCTGGAAGCCCCACTGATGGATGATGGCTCTGTATGAGGTGCATTGGCAGAAATCGAACTCGAGTCTGCTACGTGGAAGGCGAGAGTTCTACAACTGAACTACCAATGCTCACATTATTCTGGATACACGTTCTTTACTAAGTATTAGATAATTTGCACATATATTCTCTAAATCTGTGGCTTGTCCTTTCATTTTCTTAACAGTGTTTTTTGAAGAGAAGAATTTCTTAATTTTAATGAAGTACTATTTGAATTTTTTCTTTTATGCATCGTGCTTTTGGTGTCTAAGCAATCTTTGTGTAACCCAAAGTTTCAGAGATTTTCCCTAAGTTTTCTATTAGCTTCATATATTTAGTTTTTATATCATTTGGATCTTTAATCAATTTTATTATTATTATTATTTTAATATATAAGGATGGATGTGGATGCCGGTGATTCCAGCACCATTTGTTAAAATGTTTATTCTTTCTCCATTGATTACCTTTTCACAGACCCATACATATAGTCAATTGATTTTCGACTATATATTTGGGTCTGTTTTGGACTCTATATTCTGTTCAACTGATCTTTATGTTTATCCCTCCGCCACAGTACACTGTCTTGATGATTACAGTCTTACTATCAGGTAGTATGAGTCCTCCAACTTTTTCTTCTTTTTCACAATTGTTTCGGCTATTCTAGTTTCGTTGCCTTTTCATGTAAATTATATAAACAGCTTATTGATTTTTGCAAAAAATTCTGCTGGTATTTTGATTGGAATTACATTGAATCTACAGATTAGTTTGAGGGGAAGTGACATCTTAATAGTATTGAATTTTCCAATCAAGGAACATGATATACTTTTACATTTAGGTGCTTTTTTTAGTTATTTCTTCAGTGTTTTATAGTTTTCAGTGTATTTTGCACATATTTTCTTAGATATGTGCCTAAGTAGTTTATGTTTGGGGGGTTATTGTAAATGGTACTTAAACATTTTAAAATTTCCAATTGTTTATTGCTATTATATAGAAATACAATTGACATTGTATCCTGTAATCTTGCTAAACTCACTTAATTTTAGTAGCTTTTTTGTAGATTCTTTGATATTTTCTGTATAAACAGGCATGTTATCTATTAATAGAGGTAGTTCTATTTTTTACTTTTCTAACTATATGCCTTTTCTTCTTTTCCTTGCCTTATTTCACTAGTTACCAATTGCCTTTGAGTTGATTCTAACTCTTGGAGACCACATGTGTGTCAGAGTGGGACTGTGCTCTCTAGGGTTTTGAATGGCTGATTTTTTTTGGAAGCAAATAGTAGACCTTTCTTCCAAGGTACTTCTGGGTGGAGTTGAACCCCCAACCTTTCAGTTAGCAGCTGAGCGCATTAACTGTTTCCTGGGGACTCCACTGCACTGGCTAGGACCTCCAATATGATGTTGAATAGGATTGGTAAGAGTGGACATCCTTGCCCTGTTCCTCATGTTAGGGGGAAAGCATTCAGTCTTTCACCATTAAGTATGATATTAGTTGTTAGTTTTTCATAGATACCCTTTATCAGGTTGGGGAAGTTCTTTTTTTATTCCTTGTTTGCTGAGAGTTTTTAATCATCAATGGATATTTTTTCTTTTTTCTGGATCTTTTGAAATCATATGGTTTGTCTTATTAGTCTGTTGATGTTGTAAATTACATTGATTGGTTTGCAAATGTTGAACTAGTCTTGCATTCCCGGGATAAACCTCAATTGGTCACAATATATGATCCTTTTTATATGTTGTTAGATTTGGTTTGCTGGTTTTTTGTTTTTGAGGATTTTTCACTATACTTATGAGGAATATTGGTCTGTAGTGTTCTCTTTTGGGGAAGGTTTCTTTGGTTTTTGTAGTGGGCTCATGCTGACCTCATGAAATGAATTTTGAAGTGATCACTCATCTTCTGTATTTCAGAAAAGTTTGTATAGGATTGGTATGATTTATTCCTTACAGGGTTGGTAGAATTCACCAATGAAGCCATCTGGATGTAGAATTATTGGAAAATTTTTTAATTACAAATTTAACTTTTTAAATAGATATAGGACTGTTTAGGTAATCTATTTTTTCCTGAGTGAGCTTTGGTATTTGTGTCTAAGAAACTTGTTTGTAATACTCCCTTTTTGCTGTTTTAATCTTTACAGAGATATCTTCTCTTTCTTTCCTGCGTTTGTAATTTGGGTCTTTTTTCCTTCATTTTCTCCCTTGGTGAGTCTGGCTAGAGGTTTATCAGTTTATCAATTTGATTTTCATTGATTTACTTTATTATTTCTCTTGTGCTCTTTATTATCCCCTTTTCTCTGCTTGATGGGTTTATTTTGCTCTTCTTTTTCTAGTTTCTTAAGGTGGAAACTTAAATATTTGATTTGAGACCTTTCTTCTTTTCTATTATATTCATTTAGTGCTATAAATTTCTCTCTAAGTACTATTTTAGGTCCATCTCACAAATTTTCATATGTTGTGTTTTTGTTTTCATTCAATTCCAAATATTTTCTAACTTTGTGTATGTACTTTTTTCTTTGACCCATCAGTTATTTAGAAATGTTTTATTGTTTTATCACAGACAACTTCCATGAAATGTTCATTCCTTAGACACAAACTACTAAAGCACACTCAGGAAAAATTTTATTTTATGATCCATGATTTGGACTGTCTTGGTGAATGCTCTAGTGCATTTAAGAAAAATGTGTATTCTGCTGTTTTAGGGTGGAACGTTCTATAAATATCTGTTAGATTCAACTGGTAATGGTGTCGTGGAGTTCTATAACCTTTCTGGTTTTTTTTTTTTTTTTTTCTACTAGTTACTGAGAGGAGTGTTGAAGTCTCCTACTATAATTGCAGATTTGTCTATTTCTCCTTTCAGTTCTGCCAACTTTTGCTTTGTGTGTTTTCAAGCTCATTTGATAGGTTTATTGTGTTTAGATTTGGGTTATATTAGCATAGGTTAGTGAATTGATCCTTTTATCAATATATATTGATCCTCATTATCCTTGGTAATTTTTGTTGCTCTGAAATGTAGTTTGATATTAATATAGCCATTCAGCATTCTCTTGATTACTGTTTGCATGGAATGTGATACATTTTTTTCTGTCCTTTTACTTGCAGCCTACCTTAGCATTGTATTTGAATTGAGTTTCTTATAGGCAGCATATAATTTGGTCATGTTTTTTTCCCCAATCTGATAATCTGTCTTTTAATTGGTATGTTTAGACCATTTATATTTAATATAATTATATGTCTGGATTTAAGTCTACCATTTTCTTATTTGTTTTGTTTATTCACTATTTTGTTTGTTTGATTTCTCTGTTTCCTTTTCCTGCTCTTTTTTGGGTTATTTGTACATTTTCTTTGTATTCCATTTTAATTTATCGTGAGTTTGACACATATACTTCTTTGTATACTTTTTTTAGTGGTTGCTGTAGGGATTGAAAAATACGTACTTACCTTTTCACAGCCTATTTAGAATCATTACTACAATAGGTATGTAGAAACCTTATCACCATATAGGTGTCTTTATGCTATAGTTGTCTTGTATCTACATACATTGAAAAACCCATCAGACAATGTAATATTTTTTTTGCTTTTTACCATCAAACATGTTTTAAAGAACATAGAAGGAGAATATCTATTATATTTATCCAGATTTTTACCATTCTGTTGCTCCTTTTCCATTCATGATGTTCCGTGTTTCTCTCTGGTATCATCTCCCTTCTGTCAGAAACACTTTCTGTAGTAATTCTTTTAGAGAAGGTCTGCTGGCTGTGAGTTATCTTAGTTTTCTTTCACTGAGAATGAGTGATATTTTCCCAAAGGGTATTTTCAATGGATATAGAATTCTGGGTTGATAGTTCTTTTCTTTCAGCACTTTTAAAATGTGCTACTTCCTTCTGCCTTTCATGGTTTCTGATTAAAAAAATAGTCGTTCAAATTGTTTTCTCTATAGGTAATGTATTCTTTTTCTCTGGTTATTTTCAAGATTTTTTACGTGTCTTAAATTTTCAGCAGTTAGAGTGTGATGTGTTTGGGCATGAATTCTCTTGGGTTTATCTCGGTTTCTTGAATCTGTAGATTTATGTCTTTTGCCAAATTTGAGAAGCTTTCAGCTATTATTTCTTCAAAATTTTTAGTTCTGTACTGTTTCTCCTCTCCTAGACCTTTCATTGTTGTTCCATAGGCTCCTAAGGCTTTGTTATTTTTTTTTTTAATTGTATTTTTTTGTTGTTCAGATTGGAGAATTTCTGTTAATTCTGGCTGGTTTTAGGTTTTAGTGTTTTTTCTTTATCTCTAGTTGTAAGCAATTTAATTGTGACTGCCTTGGTATAGTTTTCTTCATGTTTCTTATGCTTGGGCTCACTGAGTTTCTTCGCTATATACATGTATATACACACATATATACACATATATGTATGTATAAATAAATAAAATATATATACACACCCACATACATATGTACAAAGGAGCCCTCATGGCACAGTGGTTAAGCTCTCAGCTACTAACTGAAAGGTCGATATCTCTAGTTGTAAGCGATTTAATTATGACTGCCTTGGTGTAGTTTTCTTCATGTTTCTTATGCTTGGGCTCTTAGAGTTTCTTGGGTATATACATACATATACACATACACATACACATTTATGTATCTTTGTGTGCATAAATAAAAATATACATATACACATAGACACACATATGTACAAAGGAGCCCTGGTGGCACAGTGGTTAAGTGCTCAGCTAGTAACCGAAAGGTTGGCAGTTTGAACCCACTAGCCAGTCTGCAGGAGAGAAATGTGATAATCTGCTTCTGTAAAAATTAAAACAGAAAACAAAAAGCCATTGCCATTGAGTTGATTCTGACTCATAGCAGCCCTGTACGGACAAAGTAGAACTGCCTGATAGGGTTTCCAAGGCTATAAATCCTTACAGAAGCAGACTGCCACATCTTTCCCCATGGAGTGGCTAGTGGGTTCAAACTGCCGACCTTTCGGTTAACAGCTGAATGCTTTAACCGCTGCACAACCAAGGCTACTTCCATAAAGATTGTAGCCTTGGAAACCCTATGGGGCAGTTCTACTCTGTCCTATAGGGTTGCTGTGAGTTGAATTGACTCAATGGCATGCAACGACATACATATATGTACCTACACACATACACGTTGTGTTAGTCATCTAGTGCTGCTATAACAGAAATACCACAGGTGGATGACTTTAACAAAGAGAAGTTTATTCTCTCACAGTCCAGTAGGCTAGAAGTCCGAATTTAGGGCACTGGCTCCAGGGGAAGGCTTTCTGTCTCTGTTGGCTCTGGAGAAAGGTCCTTGTGATGCATCAGTCTTCCCTTGGTCTGGGAGCATCGCAGTGCAGGAACCTCAGGTCCAAAGGATGTGCTCTGCTCTCGGCACTGCTTTCTTGGTGGTATGAGGTCCCCCGTCTCTCTGCTTGCTTTTTGCTTTTATATCCCCAAAAAGATTGGCTTAAGACACTATCTAATCTTGCAGATTTCATCAATATAACTGCCGCTAATCCATCTTATTACATCCTAGTGATAGGATTTACAACACATAGGGAAATCACCTCAAGTTACAAAATGGTAGATAATCATACAGTACTGGGAATCATGACCTAGCCAAGTCGACAGATATTTTTAGGGGACACAATTCAATCCATGACATTCCATCTTCTGGCCCCCCAAAATTTATGTCTTTGCCACATGTAAAACATATTGACCCCATCATATCATAGCAAAAGTCTTAAACCAACTCCAAGTCCAAAATCCAAAAATTCCTCTTCATCTGTGAAATCTAGAGTACAAGTTATCTGTTTACAAAGGTACAATGTCAGAACAGGCACAAGCTAGAAATTTCCAGTACAAATGGGAGAAACTGGAGGAAAAGAAGGGATAACAGGCACCAAGCAAGTGAGCAGAGCACATTACATTAGCCCTCAAGGCTTTGAAAATAATCCTCTGTTCTCTGAGACAATTTACACAATGGCCCTGCCCTCCAGACTCTAGGTATTGGCCACACTCTCCAGATTCTGAGTGGAGGCCCCTTGGCCCTGGGCAGATCCACATTCCAGGCCCACTGGGACAGCAACTCTGCTCCCTCGACTTTAGGCGCACCATTCTCCTAGTCTATCTGAGTGGCGACTCTACCCTTAGAAACACCGGAGGCCATGACTTCTCCCTTTGAAACCCCAGAGATCCTGGCCATACTGTTTAAGACTGAGGCAGCTTGGCTTCCTGTGTTTCTTTTGTCTTCAGCTTCTACTTCCTGGTTTCTTGGCCTCTTGGCTCCTCAGGCCTCACACCTGCATCTGCCCTGCTGGGGCAAGTGTTCTAAAGCTCTGTAGCTCCACTGATAAGTGTCTTGAGGCACCCCGCTCTGCCAGGAAGCCTCCTGCACACAGGTACTCAACTCTCTCGCTTCATGGGTCAGCTCCAGTGCTGTCTGGTGTTGGTCTCCTGGTTCTGCTGCTGCAGGTTCTCTGCTGCTGCCAGTTCTCTGCTGCTGCTGGTCCTCTCCCTCTGCTGCTCCTCTATCCATTCACAATTTCAAAACCACTTCCATATTTTAGGTATCTGTTAGAGCAGCACCCCACTCCTGCTACCAAATTCTGTCTTAGTCATCTAGTGCTGCTATAACAGAAATACTACAAGTAGATGGCTTTAACAAAGAGAAGTTTATTCTCTCACAGTCCAGTAGGCTAGAAGTCTGAATTCAGGGCACCAGCTCCAGGGCAAGGCTTTCTCTCTTTTTTGGCTCTGGAGGAAGGTCCTTGTTATGCATCTGTCTTCCCGTAGTCTGGGAGCATCTCAGTGCAGGAACCTCAGATCCAAAGGATGCCCTCTGCTCCTGGCACTGCTTTCTTGGTGGTATGAGGTCCCCTGTCTCTCCACTTGCTTCTCTCTTTTATATCTCAGAAGAGATTGGTTTAAGACACTATCTAATCTTGTAATTTCATCAGTATAACTGCCGCTAATCCATCGGAAACCCTGGTGACATAGTGGTTAAGTTCTGTGGCTGCTAACCAAAAGGTCAACAGTTTGAATCCACCGGGTGCTTCTTGGAAACTCCATGGGGCAGTCCTACTCTGTCCTATAGGGTCACTCACTGTGAGTTGGAATCGAATTGACCCCAACAGGTTGTTTTTTTTTCCTTTAATCCATCTTATTACATCATAGTGATAGGATTTACAACACAGGGAATTCACCTCAGATTACAAAATGGTAGACAATCATACAATACTGGGAATCATGACCTAGCCAAGTTGACAGATATTTTGGAGGGACACAATTCAGTCCGTGACACACATATACACTAGATATATATGTATTTTTAAAATCAAATCCAGAAAATTTTTAGTCTTTATTTTAAATTAAAAATTCTCTCTTCTGTCGTGTACTCCAAATACTAGTACACTCCAAGCATACTAGGCCGTAACTCACTAATGTTCTTTTGTTCCCCTGACCCCCCTTATCCTCCTGTTTTTTGTTTTTTTTTTTTTTCTCTGTGTTTTGTTTTGGATAGTTTCTGTTCCTTGTCTTCTAGCTCATTAGTCTTTTCTTCTGTATTGTCTAACCTATTGTTAACCCTATCCAGTGTAGTTTCGATTTCAGTTATTGTTTTTCTTCTCTAAAAGTTTGGGATATTTTGTATATTGTCTATATATCTCTTTTTAACATGCTGATGTTTTCCTCTACCTTACTGAATATGTGAGATATAAGAACATTTTTTGTAAGCAAAATGCAAATGCAGTATTGGGATCCATATCTGTCTGACTGTTCTTGTTCAGTTTTCAGCAGACTGTGGCCTATGGGCCCAAATCAGCCCGCTCTGGGTAAATCTGGCCACACTCTTTATTTACATGGCCATTTCTGTGCTATAAAGGCAGAGTTGAATAGTTCAGCAGAGATCTTATGATTTGAAAAGCCAAAAAATATTTACTATCTGACCCTTTACAGAGAAAATTTCCCAATCCCTGCTCTAGTGGCGTTTTTATTTATAAAAAACTAAAGTGCCAGTCCTCATGTGGCATTTTTTATTATAATACTTAAGTGAACAGCAAGAGTATAATATTAAGTTTTATTTCTATAAAAACAATTCTTATCTATAAAGAGAATAGCAACTATGGACAAGGTTCATATGGTCCAAGTATATAGCTCAGCAATGATTTAGTAGAGATAAAATTTGGAAAATCTTAATTAGTAGAATACTTAGCACACACCTTAGTCCAGTTAGCAAATATCAGAATCACCTGGAAAGTTTGTTAAAAGAGATTAAAGGACTCCACACCCAGAGTTTCTGATTCTGTAAGCTGAAGTGGGACCTGAGAATATGCATTTCTAAAATGTTTCCATGTGATGTTACTGCAGTTGGTTCCAGGACCACACTTTGAAAATCACTGCCTTAAGGCTGTTCCTCTTTCAGTATTCTCTGATAAGCTTGTAGCAGAAACTGTATGGTAGACAATCATAGTTGAGGTGTCCTGAAGAGCAGATGGCCTATTTTGTTGTTCTTTTACAGCTTTATTGAGATATAATTTGTATACTATAATATTCATACATTTTAAGTATACAGTTTAATGACTTTTAGTAAATTATACTTACGTAGTTGTTCACTAGCACAATCCAGTTTTAGAATAATATCTTCATTCTAAAAAGTTCTTTCATGACAATTTGTAGTCAATTCCCATTCCCACCTTCAGCCTGAGACTAATCTGCTTTCTGTCTCAATGATTTTGTATTTCCTAGAAATTTCATATAAATTGAATCATAGGATACATAGTTATATGTCCCGCTTTTTTCATTTAGCATAATGTTTTGAGGTTCATCCATGTTATTGTATGTATCAGTACTTTGCTCCTTTTTCTTGCTAAGTAGTATTCCATAGTATGGGTAAACCACGTTTTGTTTATCCATTCAAGAATTTATGGATATTTGAATTGTTTTCAGTTTTGGCAATTATGAATAATACTGTTATCAATATTCATGTGGAAGAGATGATCTGTGATTTTGATACAAAGATATTTTTATAATATCTAGAACTTTAATATATTCTTATCCTTAGTTTATATTTCTAATAGCAATATTTTTATATTTTCTATATTTTAAGTGCTTGTAATATGTCTTAATTAATTTTTGATAATTTTATGTCAAATGCTATAAATTGGTATATGAAATGCTGTAAAAATTTTGTAAAATATTTCTTTTGGGATAGTAAAAGTGTTCTATAGGTCTTAGTCTTCACAGAATTGATATATTTCCTCTTATTAATGGGTAAAATTCACACTGAAATAAACATAGAATAAAATAAAAATAAAACTTACCTTTTTATTATGGAAATGTTCAGATGTAAACAGAAGTTGAGAGCGTTGTTTAATGAACCTCCATGTACCCATCTCACGTAGCATCAACAATTGTTAATAGTTTGACTTTCTTTTTTCTCATTTGTACCTTGCCTCCCTATCTCTTTCGATAGTTTATGTTGAGTCTCAAACATTGTATTATTTCTTCTGTAAATTCTCCATTACATATTGCAAACTGATACTTACAAATATATGTATATATATATATAAATATTCACAATACCATTATTTCTCATAACAAAATATATAGTAATTCCTTAATATTATCCACTACCCAGTTTATGTTTCGTTGTCCTTGTTTGTCTAAAATGTATCTTTTTCACATTGGTTGTATGAATCAGGACTAAACAAGGTCCACAGATTGCATTTGATTGGTAAGACCATCAAGTTTCTCTTAATCTATAATCATTTCTCTTTCCCTTTTTTCCCCATGCCAAAGATTTGTTGAAGTTACGTAGTTAATTTGCCTTAGAATTTCTTATGTTCTAGGTTTACCTGACTGTATCTCCTTTCATATCATTTAATATGTTCTTCTATCCCCGCTGAATGTTTTTTTCCTTTTTTTTATTGTTGTGCTTTAAGTGAAAGTTTACGATTCAAGTTAGTCTCTCATACAAAAATTTATACATACATTGTTATGTGACCCTAGTTTCTCTTCCTATACTGTGACAGCACATTCCTCCTTTCCACCCTGGATTTCCCGTGTCCATTCAACCAGCTCCTGACCCTCTCTGCCTTCTCATCTCGCCTCTGGACAGAAGCTACCCATTTAGTCTCATGTATCTACTTGAGCTAAGAAGCACACTCTTCACAAGTATCATTTTATGTCCCGTAGTCCAGTCTCATCTTTGTCTGAAGAGTTGACCTCGGGAATAGTTTTAGTTTTGGGCTAACAGAGAATCCAGGGGCCATGTTTTCCGGGGTTCCTCCAGTCTCAATCAAACCATTAAGTGTCTGGTCTTTTTACTAGAATTTGAGTTCTACACCCTACTTTTCTCTTGCTCCGTTGGGGATTCTCTGTTGTGTTCCCTGTCAGAGCAGTCGTTGGTGGTAGCTGGGCACCATCTGGTTCTTCTGGTCTCAGGCTGATGAAGTCTCTGGTTTATGTGGCCCTTCCTGTCTCTTGCCCTCTGTATTTTTTTTATGAACTAATATTTATATATAGAAAATTGATTGTATTTAGGCTCATTTCCCACTCCCACTGGTGGCAAGAATATTTCTTATATCACCTAACCTCTGTTAGTCTCACTTTTACTGATGTTATGTTGATCATTGTGTTCAGGTGTTGTCGGCCTGATCCATTCATTATAAAGTTTCCCTTCAACTTTTTACCATATACTTTTAGCAGCCATCGATGAATATTCCCTAAATCTTTCAGTAGGGTTGCAAAATAGTGATCTTCTAATTTTATTACCCCTTCTGCATTTCCTAGCTAGAAATCTTCTATAAAGAAATTCAGTTTGTCCAGGAAAGGAAGGATGAATGCTTGCTTCTTTCCTTTTATTCAGTTTATCAATTGAGTTGGTGCCCTAGCAGTCTCCAACGGTGATTGAGTTTGTTTGTCTTTTCATTATGAAATCATGGTTCTTATTTATTATATCCAGTTCAGTCATTATTTTTAGTGGTCAGATTCCTTTATTTTTGCTTGGTGGGTCCTTAAAGTTTGCTCTTGTGTCCTTATGACCTGATGCTAGTTTTTTTGTGTTTAGTTCATTGTTTTCTGGCTCACAAGATTTCCCAGGCCCATATTACGTATGTTTTTTCTGCTCCAGACTTTATTTCATTGAGGAAACGTGTTAGTGGGAAATGGAATTTAGAGATCATAATCTGGGTGCTAGGGACGCTTATTGTTTATGGGTTGTTATTGCTCCTAAGTCTTTGAATATTTTTTTACAAAGGCACTGAATTTAACATATTTTTCAGTGTATGATCATATTTTTATACTTAATATTATATATCTTTTTGGTACAAGGAAAAACAGCATAACAAAATTTAGTTAAGCTTAACATTCATTTGGTGGGGATATACTTTTTCCTAGGCAGTATTGTGACACTTGGAGCTCTTGTGGTGCAGTGGTTAAGAGCTCGGCTGGTGACCAAAAGTTCGGCAGTTTGAATCCACCGGCCGCTCCTTGGAAACCCTTCGGGGCAGTTCCACTCTTTCCTGTGGGGTCACTGTTAGTCTGAATCGGCTTGATAGCAGTGGGTTTGGTTTTTTGGTTTTTATTGTGGCACTAGTATACAAATATAAGATGTAGCCCTTGCTCTAGGGGAAGTTCTCAGGAACTTGCTTTTAACATCTAATGAGATGATATATAAAAAAAAAAGAAAATAGTTGTTTTAATTTAGTTAATGAAACAATGAATAAAATACAGAAGTGGCACAAAAAAGAATTACCTCTATTGGCAGGATGTGTTCAAGGATGCCTAACATTCCCAGGAAAATAACATCTATGCTGGATATTAAAGGAAGGGTATATAAGTTCAAGTGGGTGTACCAAAGATGAGGGAAGGGGAGTTGCAGAAAGGAAAAAGCATATAAAAAGATATGGAGCCAGGAAATAGGAACAAGTAGTTGCTATTTGGGGCATCAGGACTGAAGCAGGGAATGACACTAGATGAGTCAAAGTCAAGAAAGTCTTACATAACATGATAAAGAGCCTCTTTTTCTAGAGGCAAAGGGGAACCACTAAAGGATTTAAAGTAGAAGTATGAAATGATCTAATTGCTTTTCACAATAATCGTTCTGGCAACAGTGAGGAGGGGAAATGACAAAGCAGGGAGACTAACAGAGTGGGAGAAGTTCACCTTTGACCTTACAAACTAGTACCTGTTTTGCTTGGCATATAGTAGGCACTCAATAATATTTGTTGAATGAATGAATGTTGTAGTTGTTAGTTGCCTTCGAGTTGATTCTGACTCATGCTGACCCCATGTGTGCAGAGTAGAACTGCTCCTTAGGATTTTCAAGGCTGTGACCTTTCAGAAGCAGATTGCCAGGCCTATCTTCCAAGGCACATCTCGATGGGTTTGAACTGCAAACCTTTAGGCTAGTTGTCAAGTGCTTAACCGTTTGTGCCACCCAGGGACTCCGTTGAATGAATGAGCAAAAGGTTATTGTATAGATCAAAAGAAATTGATAAGTCTGAAGAAAAGCCATATGGAATAGAACCTATATATTTGACACTACTACTTGATTCATCTGATGGCCTTACTTAGTATCTTACAGTAAGATTTTCATGAACAAATCAGTAACCCAATAGAAAAACAGTTAAAGGATATGAATGGCACTCACAAAAGAGGAAATCCAAATGGTGACTAACGTATGAAAATACCCTCAACTTCATTAGTAATTAAGGAAAATGCAAATACCATTTAACTCCCATAAGGTGTAAAATACCTACTCTTGGCTGGGATGTGAAATAACTGAAACTGTCACGTGCTGATGGAAGGAGTATAGATAACAGTTTGGCGATCCGTTTTCAGTAAGTCAGAAAATGCATGTATCCTTTGACTCCGCATTTCCACTTCAGATATAAACCCTAGAGAAACATTCATACCTGTATAAAAAGACATGCTCAGCAATGTTCATTGCAGCCTTGTTGATGATAGCCAAAATTTGAAAATAATATAAATGTTCATCTGCAAGAGAATGAATAAATTGATATATTTATATAACAGCATATTATTCAGCAGTGAAAATGAACAAACCTGAGCTATATGAATGGAACATGAGTAAAAGTCATAAACAAAATGTTGACTGAAGAATAGCTTACAAAATGATATGTAGTATGATATCACATATATAGTTTTTAAATATCGTAAAACAGTGTTACTATACATATATGTAGTGATAGCTAGAAATACCAAATTTTAAGAGCCTGGTTGTCTCTGAGGAGGAAATGCAGGAGGGAAGTGGGATTAGGGAAGGCTACACAGTGAGCTTCAGAAACAAATATAGCATCATCAAAATTTAGTAAAACTAGATGAGGGTAAACAGGTGTTTATTTATGTATATATGTTACTAATGGAAAAATCATTTGAGCTTAGAGAATTTTAGAATTATCCTTGCTCTCAGAGTAAAATATTTTGCTGGCATCTAAACTAATTTTAACAACTTTCTATTTTGCAGATTTGACTGAAGAATTAGCTCAGAAGCTCTTTGATATTTCAGAAGTATCTTCAGCAGTAATGGCCTGTTCATTGCCCACAGCAGTTCCAGAATCACCTAGAGTTCATCCTGCAAGGACACCCAAAACACCTCGAACACCTAGATTACAAGATCCTAACAAAACACCAAGATTTTATCCTGTTGTTAAAGAACCAAAAGCCATTGATGTAAAGGTACACAAAACAAGCAGGAATAGAAAGCCTGCATCTTGTATCTCTTGTTTTACATAACAGAACGAGACTTTTTTGGTTTCTGTCACTTTAAAATATATATTTTTTAGATTGTAAGAATTCATTAAAAAATGCTATCTTACCATAGTGATGTTTTGTCAGGGTAACAAATAACTTCACAGTTATTTGTTAATAACTTTACTGTTCCATAGTGTAATTAAAGATGATCAGGAGGTGTAATGAAGACTCACACTAAGTTGCATTTCCTTTAATCCTTGTGTTACACACCTGGTAAGAGACTTGTTTGTTAAGTTTTGTAACTTGTATGTAAGATGTTTGAGTTTTGTGACTTCATATGATTTCATAATGTGTCATCCACAGTATGAAGTTGTTTGAGTTGGTTTACAGTCAGAGGGTTTTAATTGACTTGTGAAGTTCACATTGCTGGAAGTAATTGCAATGTTTGACTTCTATTTTTTTAGAGTCCAAGAAAAAGAAAAACACGACATAGCATAAATCCCCCTCTAGAGTGTCATGTTGGTTGGGTAATGGATTCCAGAGATCACGGGCCAAGAACATCCTCTGTCAGGTACCTCATTTGTTAAGTTGTTTTGTTCTTAATTTGCAATTTGTTGGAAACAGTTATTAATTAGATATTTGGGAATATTTTTAAAAGCCAGTATGTTAGCAATTACTGAAAATTGAACAAAATTTTAAAAAGGGAAACAAGAGAGAGGGTTTTACAGTAAGTAAGTACATTAACGGAATAATTTAGTAGGACAGATATTTTTTATTTTTTCCATTTAAACTGGTTTCCACAAATGTATACTCTTGGATTTATAAACTGTTTAGGTCTATGAAAGTTATTATCTTTGGAAAGACTCCAGTACCTTGTTCTCACTGGCATTGAATAGGTTTTTAATAGATATTTATTGAATGAATTAATATGCTAAACAATCTACTCAAACTATATAAAGGTTATAGAATTAAAACACATTATTATTTTGGATATTTTCCTTTTTTGGGAAACAATCAATTTAGATTTACTGATTATTAGCAGTAAGTTTTCTTTTAGCTTTTAAAAAAGACTATTTATTTACCTCAGAAAAGATGACTGGGCAAACCTTTTAGAGTGCCAGTTGGGTCCAAAGCAGTATGGTATGTTTTGTCCTGTAGAGGGGATACAGAGATGATTTACTGCTGATTGTTTTATGTTTCTCTAAAGCCTGTCTTGTGTTTAAACCAACCTTGTGTTTCTACTAGATGTTTTCAGAATAATTATTTGGTAACTTTTCCATTTGAAAACTTAGCTTTGGGAAAGAATGTTTTTTGACTGGTTACTAGAAGGGGAAGGATTAGTTAGTTTCATTAAAAGAAAAGCTAGGTAGTTTATCATGATTTGAAAAATCTATAAATACATCTTCGAGTGATACACATTTGGTACTTTACATTCAATCCTTAGGTGTATTGTCCCTAAAAGGCAAAATTGTATATATTCTTCTGTACGCTTATGGCATATTGATAGTTATTTTTGAGTTCTAAGTGATTTGAGAGTTTGTCCCCAGAGTATTTTTTATGGGAGCAGTATATTTAGAAATCAACAGATAATGGTGAAAAATGTCTTACTTTTTAGTTAGTAAAAAGCAAATAATCTGATTAGTTCATAGTTCTTGCATTTAGTTAAGAAAATATTTCTTAAGATTCATATTTTTGTTGTTAAATTTATATAGCAATTTGTTCATTCCTAGCCACCACTCCATCATGACCCACAACAAAAATATATCAGGAATACAGAGACTTACAATGTGTTAGGCACTTTTCTAGCAACTGAGGATATGGCAGGGAGCAAGATAAATGCAGTCCCTATCTTTCTGGAGCTTAATTCAGGGATGGCAGGCAAGTAGTTATAATAATGAGTGATGAATTTCATGGCAGGAAGACAAGAGTAGTGTGACGCTCTTATAGCAAGAATCTAAGTTAGTCAAGGGAATCAGTGAAGGTCTGTCTTAAGGAAATGTGCAGTATTAGCCAAGAGTTAGGGATTACCTTAATTTTCTAGCTTGAGGACTTGGTGGTGCCATTAATCGTTGGAGTAGTTGCTAGAGAAGAGAGTATGTTTGGAAGTGGAGATTATGAATTCAGTTTTAAACCGTTTGAGTATTTGAGGCATGTGTGAAAGATCCAGATGAAGGTATCCAGAATGCAATTGTATATATATGGATCAGCAGCTCAGAAGTGGGTGATGTCTAGCCTAGAAATAAGAGTTTTGCAATAGATAACTACTAGGGAGAGCTTGTAGAATGAGAAGAGCAGAAGTTCTAGTTCTAGGAAAAAGCTTTGAGAAGCACCAGTCTTGAAGAGAGAGGTAAAAGGAGGAGGAGCGCCTGTAAAGGAAATGAAAAAGATATTTTGAAAGTGGTAAGCCAGCTGTGTGGATGGTAGGTGCCTCAGTTCTAAAGCAACTAGATTAAAATTACTGCATGCTCTAGGAAAAACTACAGGTTAAATATTTTTGAAGTGTAGACTCAATTCAAAAGATTTTCTGATTTCCCTTATAATTTCTTCTTTAACTCATGAGTTATTTTTGAAGTATGTTATTTAATTGTCAAATATTTGGGGATTTTCCAGATACTTTTCAATTACTGGTTTCTCTTATTGTCCGAGAACATGCTTTGTATAATTTCGGTTCTCTTATTATTGTTGAGACTTGGTTTATTGCCCAGAATATGATCTATCTTGGTGAATGTTCCACGTGCACTTGAAAAAAAATGTGTGTTCGTGGGTTGTTAAGTAGACTGTCCTATAATTGCTATTTAGGTCTGTCTTAGTTATCTAGTGCTGCTATAACAGGAATACCACAAGTTGGTGGCTTTAACAAACAGAAATTTGTTTTCTCAGTTTAGGAGGCTAGGAGTCCGAATTCAGGGTGCTGGCTCTAGGGGAAGACTTTCTCTCTCTGCTGGCTCTGGAGAAAGGTCTTTGTCTCTTTCGAGCTTCTGCTCTGGGGCAATCATCATGTGGCTTGGTGTCTCTCTTCTCCCATCTCTGCTCTGCTCACCTGTTTAATAATTAATATCTTGTGTATCTCAAAAGAGATTGACTCAAGATCCTGCCTCATTAACATAACAAAGACAACGCATTCCCAAATGGGATTATAACCACAGGCACAGAGGTTAGGATTTACAACACATGTTTTTGGTGGACATAATTCAATCCATAACGAGGTCCAAGATGGCTGATAGTATTGTTCAGGTCTTCTGTATCCTTACTGATTTTCTGTATACTTGTTCTCAATTATTCAGAGAGGAATGTTGACATCTCTATAATTATAGATCTGCTATTCTTTCATTTCTATCATTTTTTATTATAGGTGTTTTAAAGGTGTTGTTGCATCCATACACATTTAGATTATTATGTTTTAATGTCATAGTAATGTTTCTTTTCATCCTTGGTATTATCCTTGTTTTGATGTCTACCTTATCTGATATTAATATAGTTGCCCTAACTTTCTTTTGATTAGTGTTTCCCATGGTATATTCTTTTACTTTTTTTTTAATAATATTTTACTGTGTTTCTGGTGAGGATTTACACAGCAGTTTAGGTTCTCATTCAACAATTTCTACACAACTTGTTTAGTGACATTCTTCACATACATTCTTCACAATGTGGGAACATTCTCATTATTTCCATTCTGGTTGTTTTGTTTCCTAAATCTAGTTTCCCTGCCCTGTTACATTCTCATCTTTGTTTGAAAGTAATTGTTGGGTGATTTTTTTAAAGGAGCACTGTACTTACGGGTGATATTCATTGTTTTTTGAGCCAGTTTGTTATTTAGCTACAAGGTGACCTCAAGGTTAGTTTGGTTCAAGGTTTGAAGAGTATCTCAGGGCAGTAGTTTCGGGGAGTCCTCCAGTCTCATCCAGTTAAGTAGCTCTGTTTTTTGTTTTTTTTTTTAAGGAATTTGAGCTTCTATTCCACATTTTTTCTCCCATTCCAGCTGGGCACCATATAGTTTTTAAGGTCTCAGGGTAGATGAAGCCATGGTTTGTGTAGACTATTTGTCCTGTAGGCTAGTTTCTTCTTTGAGTCTTTGGTTTCCTTCTTTCTCTTATACTCTGGATGAGTAGAGACCAATAGTTGTATCTTAGATGGCCGCTTGCAAGCTCTTAAGACCCTAGACACTGCTCACCAAACTAGGATGTAGAACATAACTTTATAAACTATATTATACCAGTTGGCCAAGATGTCTCATATTCTTTTACTTTTAACCAATCTATATTTTTATATTTAAAGTGGGTTTCACATGGACAGTGTGCTTGGGTCTTGCCTTGCTTTTTATTAACCATTCTGACAATTTCTATCTTTTAATAGACATGTGTAGACTATTTACAGTTAACAAAACTATTAATGTGATTGGATTTAAATCTGTCATCTTGTTTACTTTCTATTTATCCCATCTATTCTTTGTTCTTTTTCTCTCTCTTTTCCTGTATTTTTCAAATTAATTATTTATAATTATTCTATTTTATCTCTACTATGAATTAATTAGTTATACCTTTTACTTTTTACTGGTTCTGTAGAATTGATGTATACATTTCTAACCTATAACAGTATATTTTTAAATAATATTATACCACTTCATATATTGTATAAGAACTTTATAACAGTATACCTCTGTTTCTTCCCTCTCATCCCTTGTGCTATCCTTTGCTGGTTGTTCTTTCAAGTAAAAGCAGTGTTCTTTGAAGACAGTAGCTAGTTCAGCTCATGACTTAATCACACCAGTAGTTTTCCTTAAGCTAGCCATTCTACTTTGATATGCTGCAGAAGTGCTTTATGCTCACCTCCCATTTTTGTCACAGACAAAAAGACATGTGCTTTTGAGATTTCATAAAGTCAATTTCTCTGCTTCATCAAGGATGTTCCTAGGTTGAAGTTGGCTTTTTTTCAATTGCAAATGTGTAGCGGTGAAGAACACAATGACTAGTGAATACAGTTTGGTGCCACTGCCTTGACTCACGTCAGCGGTTTTACTCACCATTGCTTTTGTTTCATCAGTTGAAATGTCAACACCGTGAAAAGGGCAAATATCTTAGTATTAGCATGAAAGCGGTTTTAATCTTGCAGACTTCCTGAAAGGTTCTTGGGAACCCTCTAGGGTTCACATACCACATTTTGAAAACCACTGATTTACATCAATGACAGGAAGATCTCTTTGGTGACAGGATAGAGGAGGGAGATTGGTAAAACAAGGAGCCGAATTATTTCAAGTGAAAGAGGAGAAAGGCCTAGATTTGAATAATGGCAGGCAGATGAAAAGGAAAAGACAGATTCAGGAAGCATTTCGGAAGTGGAATTGATTTAGAGAACTAGAATTGCATGTATGTCTTTCAGAGAATGAGATCATTGCCTTTATCTTTGTGCCAGACTTTATCCCTCATTTCTACTTATTCTATTTACATCATTAGCCTAATTACTCAAAGTAAGAAAATTAAAAATTTTCCCAGTACTATAATTAAACAACAAGCAAACCACAAACGAATCTCAACTAAATTAGGAAAGCATCTGGAAGAAGAATAAGGTATTTAGTCACCTGCTTTTACTTATTGTTTTAGCTTGAGAATTTATGACCATGCTTTTTATCAGCTTCTGATTTACCTACGTATTGAACATAAATAGCACTTTACATGTGGATCTGTGTACGATTAATTTAGGAAAGTTTTAGGGACTTTCCATTGCTCAGACTCCCTGTGATTAAAAAAAATAGTACAAATTGGTTGAAGCACTTGGTTCTTGGTATTTCAGTTTGAAGGCTTTTTCTCCCTCCTCAAACAGGAGTTCAAATACTTCACCTTCAGAAGGTATACCACTAGTAGGAAGTTATGGATGTACTCCTCATTCATTCCCAAAGTTCCAGCATCCTTCGCATGAACTTTTGAAGGAAAATGGCTTCACCCAACAAGTGTACCACAAGTATCGTCGAAGATGCCTGAGTGGTAAGATGCCTGTTATTTACTTAGCTATATTTAAAATTAAAATATAATTCTAAAAAATTCAAGTCCTCACTTAATCTTAACATAAGATATTCTTTTATTTTCTTATAATTACCTTAGGTAAATATGTTCATATATATTCTTTCTTCATGTATTTTTGTATCCTAGACATATCCTATACATATTAATAAAATTAGTTCTTCATGTTACTGGTGACAAATGTTTACAATTTAATTTTCTCTCTAAAATAAGCTTTTTGCCCTAAAATTTGACCAATGAGTCAGAAAATAGATTAACATTTGTCTTTTGCTTAGAAGAAACCTATATATATTTCGAGGATTAATGTGTTTCAGCTTTCTTCATTTAAAATGTCTGTTGTCTTGATTTTAAAAAGTATGCTTAACACAAAAAAAATGTTTTATTATTTTAACTTTCTCCAGAGAGAAAATGTTTGGGAATTGGCCAGTCCCAAGAAATGAATACCCTCTTTCGTTTCTGGTCCTTTTTCCTCAGAGATCACTTCAATAAAAAAATGTATGAGGAATTTAGACAACTTGCTTGGGAAGATGCAAAAGAAAATTACAGGTCAAATATTTTGTAATATTTTATTCTTGGAGGGAATTTAAAAATAATAATAATGATAACCTAGTAATGAAATATCCTGATTTTGAACTGTGAAAGTAGCACAAGATAATTGGAGGGAGGGCTGTATTAGGGCTATTGCTGCATAGAAAATTACTTTAAAATTTAGCCACTTAAAACAAACTTTTATTAGTT
Source organism: Dugong dugon (assembly GCA_030035585.1). Lineage (NCBI taxonomy): Eukaryota > Metazoa > Chordata > Mammalia > Sirenia > Dugongidae > Dugong > Dugong dugon. The sequence continues at coordinate 175,687,709 of CM057463.1, read as the reverse complement.
CACACGATTTCTAAGGATTTCTGGCTCAGAGTTTCTTGTGAAGTTGCAGTCAAGGTATTGGACAGGGCTGCAGTCTCTGAAGACTTGGCTCAGGCTGAAGGATCTTCCTTTCAAGCTCTCTCACATAGCTTTTGGCAGGAGGCTTCAGTTCCTCCCACATGGGCCCCTCCCCAGGGCAGCTCACAACATGGCTTTACTCAGAGCAAGTGAGTTAGGAAAGAGAGAAACTGTTCTCATGACTCATGAACTTTTGAAGGAAAATGGCTTTATCCAGCAGGTATCATCTTTTAGTTGAGTCAGCTAGACATGGTCCTTTTTATGCTGTCTTAATGTCCTTATCCACTCATAGGTTCTGCTTACTGCCGTTAGTTGAAGGTAGAGTCCATGTAGTTCACTGACCAACTGTCCACAGCTTGTCTCAGGTTCTCTAGGTAGTTATAGGAGAAAACAAGGAAATTTGCTTTCTGATTTATCTAGTGATTACAACTCTTTTAGCAAAATATCTGCTAGTAATCATACCTTACACAAAAGCAAGGGAGTCTCTTAAGAGTATTTAATTAGGCTTGTCCTATTATAGCTGAATGGACCAACCACACCTAGGATCCAGGGCAAAAGAGTATATGGTCTTTATCTAGAGAGAAAATTATGCTCAAGAGTATTTAATACCATGCACAAACACCATTATAAACCTTGGTTTGGGAAAGATCTAAAATACTCCTAATTTGTTACTCAGTCTTTTGACCAATTCTTTAGAAATAGCAAGGAGAGATACTCTGTCCTTCCAAAGAAGCCATATTCTAACTGTCCAAAGCCTACCTCTCATTTCGCAGGTTCACTATACAGTCATGCACCACATAACGTCCGTTTGGACAATGTCTAACTGCGTATACATCCCTGATCATATAAGGTTATAACGTTGTTGTCAGGTGCTATCGAGTTGTTCCGACTTATAGCAACCCTATAGGACAGAGTAGAACTGCCCCATAGGGTTTCCAAGGAGCAGCTGGTGGATTTGAACTGCCAACCTTTTGGTTAGCAGCCGAGCTCTTAACCTAATGGAGTTCAGAAATCCCAGTGGAACAATGGGATGTAGCAGACAGAACACTTAAGAAACACTTCAAGCCACACAGTGTTTTCGTGAGCATCACAGAGTAGTGCGAGTGTTCATTATTACAAATCATCGTATGTATTTAACTCAAATTTTTAATATAATAGGCTTTATCGCAGTTCGTTCTCAAGTATGAGTTATCTGTAAGTCAAATATTCATAACCTGGGGACTGCTTGTATATTATATGGTGTTCACACAACATCCAAATCACATAACACCCTGAACTTCAGTGAATGTATTGAATGTATTGTGGACATTAAGCAATACACGACTGTACTTTCATGAGGGCCTATGGCTGAGTCAACAAAAACAGCAAAGCCAACTATGGATTACTAAGTACCACCTCAGCTAGAAAATCTGCATATTAAAAATTACATACATTTAAAAAATTATTTTTTGGGATTATTTGTACCATGCATGCTTGTATCGATTGTGCTAAATATGAGATATTGCATTATCATTACAAAACTTTGATTATAAATCTTTTATTTACTTTCCATAGGTATGGATTAGAATGTCTGTTCAGGTTTTATAGTTATGGACTGGAAAAAAAATTCAGACAAGAAATTTTTAAGGATTTCCAAGAAGAAACCAAAAAAGACTACGAATCTGGTAAAAACAAAAATAAAAACACTTATTCTCTTTGGGAATGGTAAGCCTAAGTCTATCAGTGAGTAGGGAGGGAATTCGTAGCTTTTTTCTTCTGAGAAGACCATGTAAGACCTTCAGGCCACTGTTACGGTTCTTGATGAATATAGTAAGAAGGCCCTTTCTGTGAGGTGCTAGAAAATCACTGCTCCCAAGTGTTTCCTTTATGGAGATGTATTTTTGTCACTCCCACTGAGAAATATGGCTACTCACTGATGTTCTAGTAAAAATGAAAATGCTATGTAGCGTCAGCAAGGATGCTGGGAAAGGCGGAACAGCCCAGGGATTAAGAGTGCAGCCTGGGCAGGCTCCTAGATCAGCAGCCCATTTCTACTGCAGGAAAACCTGCTTTGAACCTGCGTAAGGTGGAAACCTGTCAGAAAAGGAAAACGCAAATATTTTCTGCTACTAGAGAGTGCTAGAAAGTGGTGAGACTACACCCTGTCAAAGGCAGAAAACTTGTGAGATCTGGAAAAACAAGGCAGTCCCGTCGAGTTCCAGCTCTCACTGTACTTAATAGTTGTGTGACCTTGGGCAAGTTCCTTAACCTTGCTAGCTTCAGTTTCTGCATCCATAATATACACAACAACACCTGCCTTACAGAGTTGTATATGTTCAATTCAGTTAAATATGTAATAAAGCACTTAGAACAATGCCTGTTACATAACAGATGCTCGATAAAAATGTTAAAATGTTAGCTGCCGTTTTGTTAATTCATGATATGTCTTATTCTCAAGATGTAGATAAAGTGTATATTGGAAGATAAAAGGTTTATGCCCAAATCGCAGGTAGGATCATGTTCAACGTGAATTTTTTTTTTTTAAATTATATATAATTTATAGTGTATATTCTTCTTTGTTATTAGGTCAGCTGTATGGACTAGAAAAGTTTTGGGCTTATCTAAAGTATTCTCAGTCTAAGACGCAGTCTGTTGACCCAAAACTTCAGGAATACCTCTGTAATTTTAAGAGGTTAGAGGACTTCCGCGTTGATGTAAGTTTTAAGTCCTTTCTTCTGTATTCTTTTTATTACCCTTACATTTTGATCTCTTATCAGTGCCTTTTTTAACTTTAGTTTTAAAATTTTTATGTTTTTAACTTTTTGCTCAGCATTTATATCAAACTTTAAAACCATACAAAAATAGTATGCTTTGTGACCCAGATCCCCCAGATGTTAACATCTTACATAAACATAGTGCAATTGTCAGTTCAATTTTGATATGCCCCTATCATTAAACATTTTATAGATTTAATAACCTTTACGTGCATATGTTACTAATTTCTCATTAGCAGTTTAAAGATTTCTCAGTTTTTAATGTACTTTTAGCCACATAAAGTTTTTGTAACATGATGGATTTAGGGTGCCCTCATAATATATTAGGGCAACAATATTATGTTTGTATGTGCAGGCAGGGTGGTAGGCTTTAAGCAATTTGATTTCAAGAGGAAGACGAATGCTTTAGAAGAAGAATGGGATGAACAAAAGAAGATAAAGGGAAAAAGGGAAGAAGAGAAACTAAGAAATGAAAAAGAAGAAAAATCAAAAAGAACAGAATAGAGTGAGCTGGAAGGAAAGCCAGGTCCATCTCTGTTTACTGCTGAATTCATTTGTCTTGCAGTTTTGTGTAAATGGGTTGGATGGCCCAGAGGTTGAGTTAATAGAGGTGCCTGAGTCGCTGGAACTAAGAGCTACTTTTCTAGGGTGATCTAGCCAGTTCTGTCACAAAGATGTTCCTGCTCTATAATAGTGACTTATTATAGTGACTCTTACCCTGTTTGAACAGAAGCTAAGAATTCAGACTTCCTTTTTTAAATACAGTGGAAGATTGGAAAAGGAAGTTAGTGTGTTAACTTGCCTCCAGAGAAAATATTAGTCAAGGAGCCCTGGTGATGCAGTGGTTATTACTTGGCTACTACTAACCAAAAGGTTGGCGGTTCAAACCCACCAGTGTGCTCCTCGGGAGAAAAATGTGGCAGTCTGCTTCTGTAAAGATTTACAGCCTTGGAAATGCTGTGGGACAGTTCTCCTCGGTCCTGTAGGGTTACTATGAGTTGAAATTGAATCGATGGCAATGGGGTAGTGTTAAATGGTTCTGGTTCTTAAATCTCTGGTACTGGAAAGGCCTACAAAGCTGGCTTTTTTTGAATGTAGGGTATCTTTTCACTGCCCACGTTTATCCCCTTGCAGTTTGAAGGAGCTTGGGAGCTTTATGGATATTTATGTTTGAAAGATGTTTAATACTATCAATAATACTCTCTTTATCCTGGGAATCCTAGATAAACCTTTAAACTTGGTAAAGGTTATTTGACTTGGCATCTCTTTCTTTTCACCTGCTGTTTTCATTTATCTGTTAGTTAAACATTATCACACTCAAACATACTTAGGATAGGAATTTAGGGTTGAGGAAGGGACTGGAGTTCTAAATACTTTGCGTGTAACAGAGGTTGAGTAAGAAGGAAAATGCTATCTCTGAAACGTTTGTTTGGAAACAAGGACCATACCTCACAGCCTTGTGCTTATGCCCTACTATGTGTCTGAGGCTCTAAAGCATAAAAGAATTTTAATAAAAATGAGTTGAGTGAAAGAATGAGCAAATGCTAGGGGGCAGATTTAATGGGGGGGGGGGGGAGTTTATGCTTAATACCTTAAATTTCTCTTAAGCTTCTGTTATACTAATAAATTCTACAGAAGTGCCAGTGTAGTTCCCCTGTTTGTTGGGACAGCCTGGCCTTAGATTTTGAAGGGAGAAAAAACAGTGAAATTGTCAACTGTGTTATGTTTCATAATTTGCAGCCCCCTATTAGTGAAGAATTTGGAAGAAAAAGACATTCATCTACTTCTGGTGAGGAGAGTAGTTGTCACAGACTTCCATCTGATTCCTCTACAAAGCCATCAAATGCTGCTAAGCCTCCATCTGCCAGTCAGCTTCAGGTCCCAGTAAACTCTCCCAGAAGGAATACTTCACAGGAGTCCAATGTCAGTTTACACCCCGACAGTGCTGCCTCGGTTTCAACAAATGGTGAAATGCTTGAGAAACAGACTCTTACAAAAGTCGTTTGCCCTTGAAATCAACATTTACATCAGTATTTATTTGGGAAAAATCTTCTGATGCTAATTGTGAGAATCAGAAAAAAGAAAAAGGAAGAGAAGTGGTAGTATTTTTTCTAGCAAGATAAATTCTAAAAACGTTTTCCCTGATTTCGCGAAGGATCGTTTTGGGGACCTTTTATAGAGATCCTCTAGTAATGTATTTTGGTCTCATTATTTCTTTTTCAAAGCCATTGTTTATAAGAACAGCATTCCTTAGATATATACAAAAACAGCACAAGGAATGCCTGACATTTCAGCTCATACTTCTTAAAGAAGATATAGTATGTTGTATTCATCTCTTCTGTAGAGCTTTCTTAAAGAATCCAAATTACCCCAGTATCAACTCATACTTGAACTTATCAAATATAAAGGAAGATTACGTATATATTTTTTAAATTCAAAAGAATATGAAATGATAAGTTTCCTTTTAGACATACAGTTTAAAGGAAATCTTCCCCCACACCCATCCCCAAAAGTAAAAAATACATAGCAAGATTGCAGTTACATTGAAGTATGTGCACTTTGGATGCTGGGTTTTGCTTTTTTCCTACCCCTAGTCATACCTCATTGTTTCTGTAGTTACTGTGTTGCTGTGAAGCTTTCTGAATAGGAGAGATTTACTTTTGTGATTCTATGTAAACTTGCACAAGTAATTGAAAACTTTGTTGGGATTGGTTGGAATATTGTCCTAAATTAATTAAATCTTGCACTGTTTTGAATGTATCTGCTGTTTGTACATCTGTAGGTGGGTATGTCACAAGCAGTCAGATTATCTTCTATTTAAAAGGAGTACTTAGTTTTTCCCTTCTGTTTCTTTTAAATTTGTTTTATGCTCATAAAGTGTTTTCAAAAGTTAATAGCAAATTTATTTCTAATTTTTATTGCCATTGCAACTAATGTAAATGATAGTTTTTGTTTTTGTGGAAATTTTTAAAAAATAAAGCACTTATTGTGAATTATCTGAGTTTATTTTTAATTTTTTTTGTTTAGAATATAGTTGAAAAGCTGTATATTTAAATTCTGCTAATAGAAGACCATTATATTTTGTAAATGAAGTTTCAGTCACAAACATATCTATTTTTATTTAGCACAACATGATTCACATATATTGTCATGTAACAGAAACAGCTAGTTTCAATACACTAAATTTCTTTTCTTTGTGAGTGGAGGGAGTGGATGTCTTGTTCTTAAAAATGACATTCAAATACATACAATCTTTTTTGGACGAATGGGCTATTCATCAGTAAATAAGAGATTTCATTAGGTTGTCTACCATGCCTAAATGATAATATACTGTTTTATAATTTAAATATTTGGGGTATCATTTTGATGCTTTAATTCTAGGAAGTAGTCAAATTTAAATGTTAGAAAATTTTAATTAGAGATGTTGGAAAGGGGATGCAAAACAACTAATGGATTAGAATAATTTTTAATATGTTTTCTCAAGTAGATACGTAGTTCTTGCTTTTCAGTGAGAAATTTCTAAACTATGCTTATTAGCTTTAAGTGGTCTCTTGAAATTATCTGGAAATTTTTCTCAATACCCTTTTTGTGTCAAACACATACCTGAAACTTGTATTTAACCCAAAATTATTTCTACTCATCTATATATACAAATGTAAATTTAATTGGAAAATTGTATATATTATATGAATCAAGAATTTTGTAGTATGTATTAATTAGTAATTTTATCATATTATTTTGATTTACAAATATAATACATGTACATTGAGAAGTTTAGAAAAGCATAAAGAAGAAAATAAAGCACCTTTTTTAAAAAGAAAAAAACAAAACTGGTATCATGGTATACATACAGTGTTGGAACCTACTTTTTTTTTTTTTCACTTAATAGAGGTAAACATTTTCTGATGTCATTAATATTTCTGATGTTGTTGGTTGCCATTGAGTCTATTCCGACTTATGGCAACCTACAACATGACTTTTAATATCTACATAATATTCCAGGATATGGATACACTGTAATTTATTAGCTAATCACCTATTATTAGAGTTTAGTTTGTGGCCAGGTTTTGGCTGTTGTGGACAACAATTTGATTAATAATAATATTCTTATAGATTAATCTTGGTATATAAACTTGGAGTTATTTTGTAGGATAAATGCCTAGAGGTTGAAATTCTAAGTAAAAGCATACCCCCATTTAAGCCTTCTAGAAGGGCTGTGTAGTTTATACTCTCACCGATAGCATCTGCTTCACTGCATCCTCTCCAACACAGTTATTACAAGTATTTCTTTCTGTTAGGTTGCAAAGCAAAAAATATTATTTTTTCTCTTATTAATGTCAATATTATAATCAGATTACTGATAAGTGATAATTTTTAATGTTTATTAACTATATTATTGGTAGATTGCTTGATCATATCCTTTATGTTTTCCTTTTGGAGTGATCCTCTTTTTCTGATTGGTTTATGGAGGTTTTTTACTGTCAAGAACACTAACCCTTTGCTTTCTAATTTTCTTTATGTATGTTTGACATTGTATGTACATTTTTGGGGCACATTTTATATGCCCCTTAAATTCCAAATGCGAAAGTCAAGCAAATAAAAACTGTTCTTCAGTGAAAGAAAAAAAGCCACTGACTATAAATCTAAATGGCCCTACCCAAAATTTATGTAAGTCTCTAGAGACGTTAAGGAGCCCTGGTGGCACAGTGGTTAAAGCACTCAGCTGCTAACCAAAGATCAGCTGTTTGAACCCATCAGCTGCTCTGTGGGAGAAAGATATGGCAGTCTGCTTCCGTAAATATTTACAGCCTTGGAAACCCTATGGGGCAGTTCTACTCCATCCTCTAGGGTCTCTATAAGTCAGAATCAACTCGATCTCTAGAAGGAAATCATCCTTCCATATGATTTTGCATAGTTTTCAATTTTATTAAATAAAAAAGACAACTTTAAAAAAATGTTTAAATCCAAACTCCTTGTTCTTTTCAGGAAGTAATTGAAGCCATCTTTGGAAGTATATAATAATCTTTTATATTGAAAGGGATTAAGGAAGGGAAGAAGAAAATTATATATTAAAATACATATGATTTTAGTTTTAAAACACATTTTGTTTTTTAAACTTGTTTTGCCAATTTGGGGCTCACTCTGACATTCTCCCATGCCTCTCCTTGCATTATACTAAGTCATATTACCATTTTCCTTTCTGTGATTAATCCTTTAACTCATTTAGCTCTTATGAAACTTTGTTTTTATTCTTGCCTAGGAGACTGATCCAAGAGAATAGTATCTACTTAAATTGCCACTAGATGGCAGAATGGAATAAGTCAGATCCATAGACTTTTGAAAGAAGAGGGATGCGTGTGTGTGTGTGTGTGTGTGTGTGTGTGTGTGTGTGTGTGTGTGTGTGTGTGTGTGTGTGTGTGTGTCTGTGTGTCTGTGTGTCTGTGTGTCTGTGTGTGTGTGTTTTAGAGAACTCTTACTGCACCTTATGGTGATACCATATAATTACATCAATTAGTGTCGCATTCCTAATAGTCATGTGTCTCAACAATTCATGATAACCTTGTTAGGGCACTGCCAAGCTATGCTTAGTTATTAGTAAATAAATACTGTAATAACATTAAGCTATGTGTAGGGTTAAATATGAAAATCCGCCATCTGTCAGTTTGTCGTACTGTGGTGGCTTCATGTTGCTATGACTCTGGAGGCTATGCCACTGATATTTCAAATCCAGCAGTATCACTCATGGTGGACACATTTCGGTGGAGCTTCCAGACTAAGACAGACTAGGAAGAAAAAGTTGGTGATCTACTTCCGAAAATTAGCCAGTGAAAATCTTAGGATCACAACAGAATCTTGTCAGGTATTATGCTGGAAGATGAGTCCCCTAGGTAGGAAGGCAACAGTAGACTCATGCATGCTGACGATCATGCAGATGGCATAGGAATGGACATGGGGGAGCCATGAGTTGGAGTCAACTCGACAATAACAGCAACAACAAATGACAGAAATACTATTTTTTTAATGATTTATTTTTGTTGTTGTGGAGAATATACACAGTGATTCAACATGTAAAATTTAGTGACATTGATTACATTGTTTGAGTTGTGCAACCATTCTTGCATTCCTTTTCTGAGTTGTTCCTCCCCCATTAATATAAACTCACTTTCCCCTAAGTTTCCTATCTACTCTTTCGAGTTGCTGTTGTTAATTTGATCCCATATAGATAGATCTTAAAAGAGATCTTAATGCTCAAGGCAGACATTCTTTACTAGTTAAGCTAAACTATGGTTTTAAGAAGACTTCAGGAGATATTTTTGGTTTAAGGTTTAAAGATTATTTCAGGGCAATAATTTCAGGGGTTCATCCAGCCTTCATAGCTCCAGAAATTTTGGTGTCCATGATAATTTTAAATTCTGTTCTGCATCTTCCCCCTTTTGATCAGGAGTCTGCTATAGAATCTTTCATCAAAATGTTCAGTAATGGTAGCCAGGCACCATCCAGTTCTTCTGGTCTCATGGCAAAGGAGATAGTTGTTCATGGGGTGATTGTCCGCACATCTATTTCCTCCTCCTATTCCCAACTCTTCTTCTGTTGCTCCAGGTGAATAGAGACCAATTTTTGTGAATTGGATGGTTGCTCGTAAGCTCTTACGACCCCAGACACTATGCAACAAACTAGGAGGTAAAACTGAAGCACTAAACACCTTGTTAGGCCAGTTAACTTAGATGTCCCGTGAAACCATGACCCCAAACCTCCAAACCAAGGAACAAAATCCTATGAGGTGTTTGGTTGTACATAAGCAGCCTCAGCTGGTATTTTTTTTTTTTTTAAATCATTGTAAATATACCTATCACACAACTTTTGCCAGTTCAACTTTTTGCAGGTATACAACTTATTGACAGCAATTACAATAATTGGCTGTGTAACCCTACCCTTCATGCAAGTTTTCCACCACCATAAACTGAAACTAAGTACTCCATAAGCAATAATGTCCTCACCTCTCCCTCCTGCCCCTGGTAACTACTAATAAATTTTGGTCTCTATACATTTGCCTTTTCTTGTCTTTTTTGTGTAAGTGAAGTCATTTAATATTTGTTGTTTTGTGAATGACTTATTTCACTCAGCATAATGTCTTCAAGCTCTGTCCATATCATGTCCATAGCATGTATCAAGACTTTATTTCTCCTACTGGCTGAGTAGTATTCCATTGTATGTATGTACCACATCTTGCTTATGCGTTCATCTGTCGATAGGCATTTAGGTTGTTTCCACCTTTTGGCTGTTGTGAATAGTGCTGCAATAAATGTTGGCGTACAAGTCTCTGTTTGAGTCTCTGCTTTCAAGTCTTTTGGGTATATACATAGGAATGAAATTGCTAAGGCATATGATAGTTCCATTTTTAGTTTTTTGAGGAACTGCCAGACTGTACCATTTTGCATTCCCACCCACAATGGATAAGGGTTCCAATTTTCCCACATCTTCATCAACATTTGTTATTCTCTGGGTTTTTTTATTTTGTTTTTTTAATATCTTAACCATCCTAGTGGGAGTGAAAGATGAAAATACTATTGTCTATGGAAAATGATATGGCGCTTCCTTAAAAAGCAAAAAATAGAAATACCATCCAATCCAGCAACTCCACTCGTAGGAATACATCCTAGAGAAATAAGAGCTGTCACACAAATAGATATATGCACACCCATGTTCACTGCAGCATTATTCACAATAGCAAAAAGATGGAAACAATGTAGGTGCCCATCAACAGACAAATGGATAAACAAACTATGGTACATCCACACAATGGAGTACTACACAACAATAAAGGACGATGATGAATCTGCAAAACATCTTACAACATGGATGAACCTGGAGGGCATTATGCTGAGTGAAATAAGTCAATCACAAAGGGGCAAATGTTATATGAGACCACTATTATAAAAACTCAAGAAAAGGTTTACACACAGAAAAAAGCAATCTTTGATGGTTACGAGGGTGGCGAGGAGAAATCACTAGATGGTAGGCAAATGTCAACTTTGGTGAAGGGAAAGACAGCACACAGCATAGGGGAAGTCAGCACAACTTGACCAAGGCAAAGTCATGGAAGTTTCCTACACACAACCAAACACCTTGAGGAACCGAATTTCTGGGCCTGAGGGCTGGGGACCATAGTCTTGGGGGGCATCTAGGTCAACTGGCATAACTTAGTTCATAGAAGAAAATGTTCTACGTCCTACCTTGGTGAGTAGTATCTGGGGTCTTTTTTTTTAAATATTGTACTTCAGGTGAAAGTTTACAGCTTAGGAACATCTAGCTCAATTGGCATGACACTACTTATAAAGATAATGCTCTACATTCTACCTTGGTGAGTAGTGTCTGGGGTCTTAAAAGCCTATGAGCGGCCATCTAAGATACTCCACTGATCTCATCCCTTCGGGAACAAGGGAGAACGAAGAGAACAGGATACAAGGAAAAGATTAGTCCGAAGGACTAATGGTCCACAGCTACCAAGGCCCCCACGGGACTGAGCCCAGTACAGCTGGATGGTGCCCGGCTACCACCAATGAATCCTCTGACCAGGATCACAACAGAGGGTTCTGGGCAGAGCTGGAGTAGGATGTAGAGCATAATTTTAACTCCCCAAAAAAAAAAAAAAAAAAAAAAAGAAGACCAGATATACTGGCCTAAAGAATACTAGAGAAACCTCGAGAGTGTTGTGGCCCCCAGACACCCTTTCAGCTCAGAGGTAAAGTTACCTTCAAGGTTCGATGTTAAGCCTGGGAATGGACACCCCAGTAAAACTAAATGGGGCTAACGATGTACAGGAGTCTGGTGACAAGGGCCAGAAGGCAGAGGGAGAGTAGGAAACTGATGATAAGGAACACAAATTGAATAAGGACACTGTCGATGTATTGTGAGATTGTTGACCACTGCTATAGGGCAACATTTGTAGTAACTATTAAATGGGAGGCTGTTTTGTCCCGTAAGCCTTCATCTTGGGCGAGAATGGCAGCACAATTGGAAGAGCATAGTCAATATCACTTAAATGTGTAAGTAAAAAGTTTTGAAATGGTGTTTAAATAAAATAAAAATAAATGAATAAACAAAAAAAAAAGAAAGTTTACAGCTTAAGCTAATTTCTCATCCAAAAATTTATGCACATATTGTTTTGTGACATTGGTTGCAGTCCCCACAATGTGACAGCACCCTTCCCCTTTCCACCCTGGTTTTCCTGTGTCCATTAGTCCTGTTCCTGTCCCTTCCCGCCTTCTCATCCTGCTTTTGGACAGGAGCTGCTCATTTGGTCTCGTATATCTGACTGAACTCAGAAGCACGTTCCTCGTGTATTATTTTTGATTTTACAGTCCTGTCTATGTCTGAAGAGTAGGCTTTGGGAATGGTTTCAGTCCTGGGTTAACAGCATCCAGGGGCCATAGTTTCGGGGGTTCCTCCAGTCTCTGTCAGACCATTGAGTCTGGTTTTTTACATGAAGTTGAATTCTTGTTCTACATTTTTCTCCTGCTGTGTCCAGAACTCTGTTGTGTTCCCTGTCAGGGCGGTTGTTGCTGGTAGCTGGGTACCATCTAGGTCTTCAGGTCTCAGGCTGGTGAAGTCTGTGGTTCATTTAATTTTCTTCATTCTGCTTTGCTCCAAGTGGGATGGGACCAATAGATGTATCTTAGATGGCTGCTCACAAGCTTTTAAGACCCCAGATGTGAGTGGTCCCATTCCGTCTGGAGCAAAGGAGAGTGAAGACAACCAAAGACACAAGGAAAATAGCCCAAAGGACTAAAGGACCACATGAACCACAGCTTTCACCAGACTGAGCCCAGAAGAACTAGATGGTGCCCGGCTACTGCCACTGACTGCTCTGACAGGGATCACAATAGAGAGTCCTGGACAGAGCAGGAGAAAAATGTAGAACAAAATTCAAATTCACAAAAAAAGACCAGACATACTGGTCTGACAGATACTGATGAACCTCTGAGACTATGGCCCCCAGACACCCTGCTAACTCAAAACTGAAGCCACTCCCAAAGACCACCTTTTAGCCAAAGATTAGACAGGCTTATAAAACAATAACACACCTGAGAACTGTGGTTTTTAGTTCAATCAAATATACGAGACCAAATGGGCAACTCCTGCCCAAAAGCAAGATGAGAAGGCTGGAAGGGGTAGGGAACCTGGGTGAATGGACACAAGGAACCCGGGGTGGGAAGGGGAAGAGTGCTGTTACATTGCGGGGATTGCAACTGATGTCACAAAACAATGTGCATATTAATTTATGAATGAGAAATTAACTTGAGCTGTAAACTTTCACCTAAAGCACAATAAAATTTAAAAAATATATAGCTTTGGTTTTTTGTCCTTTTACTTAAAAGTGTGAAACTCTTCATTAGCATTATTTGTGATTAACTTCTGACGTGAAAAAGGGAAGCAAATGGTAAGATACATCTTTTTAAATGTCTGGCTAACTTAAGGTGTGTAGTTAGATCACACAGCAAGTTAGTGAATGGGTTCTGCCTGACACATGGAAAACCTAAAACTAGATGTTGCTCTCAAAACTAGAATAAATCAGTGTCACACAGCTAACTGTTGAATGAATTCAGGTAGTCTGTCTCCAGAGTCCAGGCTCTTTATCTTAACCAGTTTTTTTCCTATCAGCTTAATATATTGGGCCATATGAATGCTGACTTTAAGACTCAACTACAGTGATTCTTCTTATAATATCAAGATTAGATTCTTGTGGTTAAGACTATAAATTTTTTGTGTGATGGGCATCCTCTAAAGTGGATGGCCTAGTGGAATATTTAAATATATTCTTTGAGTACTAGATGGTAAACCCTCTTCTGGGGGGAAATCATGATTTGGGAACAGTATCAGTCATGTATTAAATGTACTATTCAGAATCTGCTTAGAAAGTTTGCATTGCTTTAGGGTTATTATTGTCAACTGAAGATACTGGACTACTCAGGAATAATGGTGTTCTAGTCTTAAAAGGCTTGAAGGTAATATGCCACAAGGTTAATTAATAGGGATTACCTCTGGCTTTATATTATTTGCCAATTAACTGAATTCTTTACAATGTGCTTGTTTTTTCCTTGGCCAGTTAAAAAAACGGATTGGTTGATAGAATGCTTTCTACCAGTATACTGTATATCTCAGCTTGAGTAAATTCAAAAACCCAAAACGTACTGTTTGTTATTTTTTTCCATAGTACTCCAAGTCTACAAAATTGAGTACCTTTTTCAGGGTGTTTTAGCATACATTAGACCTTCACTACAAGATGAACATGATCTCAGTACTGTAATATCTGATGTTAAGAGTTTTTGGTTTCCCCCTGTGGGGCAGTTCTACTCTGTCCTATAGGGTTGCTAGAGTCAGAATCAATTTGACAGTGTGAGGTTGTATGTCAGCTTGGCTGGGCCATGATTCTCAGTGGTTTGGCAGTTATGATGTAGTTTGGCAGTCATACAATGTGATCACCTCCAAAATGGGATCTGCTGTGGGTAGCCAATCAGTTGAAAGGGAGTTTCCTTGGGGGTTTGGCCTGCATCCAGTATAGGTGGACTTTCTGGCAAGGCTTGTGGGCTTTTTGCTAGCCCTGGATCCTGCAGCCAGCTCCTGTTCCTCTGACCTCCAGTTCTTGGGGAGTGAGCTACCTGCTTATCTGCCGTCTTGCTTGCCAATCTTGGGATTCATTGGTTCCGCAGCCTGTGAGCCAGAGCCCTGCTGTCCAACCTGCTGATCTTGGGTTCGCCTGCCCCTGCAGCTACATGAGTCAGGAGAATCCTCCAGCCTGACCCATGGACTTGGGACTTTCCAGCCTCTACAACAGCATGAGCCATTTCCTTGATACAAATCTCTAATTTAAAAAAAAAAAAAAAGTTTCCAGTTTCGAGTTGAATGCCCTTGAATATAATCTGAGACTTTTAATGAGTCAATGGATGGACTTCAAGGGGAATGGTCTGTGAAACCCTAAAATTTAGTATGTAGAATTTTATATACTGTGGGTTCTTTTGGGGGAGAGAATCCATAGCTTTTATCAGATTCCCAACGGGATTTATGGGCAAAAGCCCAAATAAGTATAAATAAGTATAATACTCATGACTTTAGAGACAGCTGAGCTTATTAGAAACATGGACTCTGTAGTCAAACAAATTGAACCCTGGCTCCTCTCACTGAGTTACAGTCCTTCGTGTATAAAATTGCACTTACAGTGTTGTGGGGATTAAATGTGAAACATACAGCACAATGCCTGGAATATAATAAGCACTTAGTATATATTAGCTATTATTATGACTAAGCACTGGACAAGTTATCTCCAGATATCAAAAGGTGTTTTCCCCAATAGGCTATGAATATCATTTTAAATCTTCATATGAAATAAATCTATTTGAAGTGTTTTTTTTTTTTTTTAATCAAGAAAACTCAGACTCCTTTTAATTATTTTGTTATCCTAGAATAATAAAGTTAGGAACACTTTTCTGCTCCTGTGGTTCACCTACTACATGTGAAAAGCAGTGGAGTTGCTCAGATGCTGTTATTTCTACCGACTTGAACAACTGACAAAGGGTGTGAGCTCCATGAAGCAGTTGCCAGGTCATGAATCTGAATCCTCTTATTGGCCCTTTTATTTCCTTCCTTATTTATTCAGTTAACAGTTTTGCTTATTGCGTTTTCTTGGTCACTACGTTTTCTCAGTGTCACTCTATGTATGGTAATTGGCCTCATCTGTCCAGCCTCTGAAGCAGGATATGAAACTCTGCCTTCCCAATGGCCTCTCCCTGAAACCCTGGTGGTGTAGTGGTTAAGTATTCAGCTGCTAACCAAAAGGTCAGCAGTTTGAATCCACGAGGGTCTCCTTGGAAACTATGGGGCAGTTCTGCTCTGTACTGTAGGGTCACTATGCGTTGGAATTGACTCAATGGCAATGGGTTTGGTTTTTTTTTTTTTTTTTGTATGGACTCTCCTAGGCTCACTGACACCCCTACCCACCACTGCCACTCCCAAGTTGGACTTCAGTCCTGCATTTCAGAAACCATATTTCTGTTCTTCTTTGAAATTCTGTCCTGGGAAAGACAATTTTAACACCAATTTATCTCCCACCAAAGGTAGTTGTCTTTTACATGCTTTAAATCAGCTTTATTACAGGTAAATTTGCACTAGCTTTTTGTCTGTGTTTATGCTGATACCTGCCTCCCACAGATATCCTGATTGAGCTTGTGTAAATAGCGAGTAACATTGGTATCTGCCCCTCCTTGAAGGCAATAAAGCTGGCTTGGCCAGGCCACAGACAAAGCTTGTAGGGAAGGAAGTAACTTCTCAGATCACCAAAGTTCTCCTGATCTCCAGCCTGCTTTCTTGTTCTGCACTTAAATAGGAGTCCCTCTGTGGGGCAAAAAGTTAACGTGCTTGGCTGCTAACCCAAATGTTTGAGGTTCAAACCCATCCAGAGGTACTTGGGAAGAAAGGCTTGGTAACCTGCTTCCAAAAAACAAGCCATTGAAAACCCCATGGGGCACAGTTCTACTCTGGCACACAGGGGTGCGCCATGAATCAGAATCTACTCATTGGCAACTGTTGGTAAGATGGACAGAAAGCAGAATGTATCTAGAAATCCGTTTAGTCAGCATCTAGGACTGAAACTACAGTAAAACCTGCAAAAGCTGGAAACTGTAAGGCAGAAATGTATCAGAGAAGGAAAACTCAAATATTTTCCATCAAAAGGAGTGATAGAAAAGCGGTAAGACTGCACCCCGTCAAAGGCAGAAAACCTATGAGACCTGGAAAAACAAGACAGTCCCACTGAGTTCCAGCTTTCACAGGTTTCATTGTACAGTAAGTCCTCCATTAAGAATGTTCGACTTACGGACAACTGGTACTAAAGATCAGGCAGCCATAAAGCCTATCATATTAAAAATTTGAGTTAAATTCAATGGTTTGTAATAATGAACGCACTACTTTGTGACACTCGTGAAAACGTTGGGCAGCTTCAGGGGTTCCTTGGCTCAAGGAAAGAGAATGCCATTCGCCATTTTAAGTTGGATCACGTTGTGGTTAACACTGTGTTGAGTGTATAAACTTTGTATTTGGCTTAAATTTTCCTTTTATTTAACCTTGTAACCACGCCACCAATGTGTAAATTTGATGCAAGTGCTGGTGATACATCAAATAAAAGGAAAATGATCACGACTGAAAATAAAGTGGGAACAATAAAGCAATTGGAAAAAAGTGAAATGCCATAGGTCATTGGTAAAGTGATGGAATGCCCTCCTAAAGACACAATAACGGCGCCAGCTAGGTGGCAATACCTTGCAGGGTTGGGGCAATGTTCTCCAGGAGGGTGTAATGCTCTAAACCAGCATCCAGTGTATGGTGATGTTTCTCCAATAGCCAGGATTCATGGGTCCAGGAATCAAGGGGTGGAAATGGGAGTGGCATCACTCACTATTACCCCTAGTGACCCACTTGCAAAATTTTTGCTTCCTGTCCCGCAACTTGCAGGTCTAGAGGTCTTAGTTCCACCAGGAGACACCTGACTAATTCTGTTGAACTGGAAGCTAAGAATACCACACGGCCACTTTGGGCTCCTCATGCTTCTGGATCAACAGGCAAAGAAGAGAGTTACTGTATGGGCTGATGTGATTGGTCCTGATTACCAAGAGGAAATTGGATTGATATTACATGATGGAGGTAAAGAAGAGTATGTCTGGAATAAAGAGATCCCTTAGGATGTTTCTTAGTACTACTGTGCCCTGTGATTAAAGTCAATGGAATACTAAGCAACCCAATTCTGACATGAGTACTAATGGCCCAGACCCTTTAGGAATGAAGGTTTGGGTTACCCCACCAGGCAAAGAACCATGACCAGCTGAGGTGCTTGCTGAGGGTAAAGAGAATACAGAATGAATGGTAGAAGAAGGTAGTTCTAAATACCAGCTATGACCACAGGACCAGTTGCAGAAACAAGGACTGTAATTATTATGAATATTTCTTCCTTGCATGTGTGCATCAAATATTTTTGTTTTCTTCACTTGTAAAATATAAGATGTAAACAGGGCTAGTGTGTTGTTTGTTATACATGTGTTAGGTGCAAGTATGACTTTATAATTGTCTTTATTTAGAGATTGTGTGTCTGGTTGCCAAGTTGACAAGGGGTGGACTGTGATGGTTAATTTTGTGTGTCAACTTAGCTGGCCATGATTCTCAATGGTTTGGCAGTTATGATGCAGTTTGGCAGCTATGTAATGATGTAATCACCTCCATAATGAGATCTGATAAAAAATCACCTCCATGATGAGGTCTGCTATGAGCAGCCAATCAGTTGGAAGGAATGATAGGGAGTTTCCTTGAGGGTATGGCCTGTATACAATATATTTGGACTTTCTGGCAAAGCTCACCGGCTTTTTCTCACTCTGGATCCTGCATCTGATCTCTGATTCTTGGGACTTGAGCTAGCAGCTTACCGCTGATCCTGGGATTCCTCAGCCTTTGAAAGAGTACAATGCTCAAGGCAAACATTATTAATTGAGCTAAACTATTGTTTGGTTTAAAAATAACTTCATGGGATAGTATCAGTTCAAGGTTTAAAAATTTGTTTCCAGGCTATAGATTCAGGGGCTCACCTAGTCTCAAGGATCCAGTAAGTCTGGTTTCCATGAGAATTTGAAGTTCTTTTTCACATTTCTTCTCCTTTTGATCAGTATCCATCTGTTGGTAATGGTAGCTAAGCACCATCCACTTCTTCTGGTCTAAACATAACTGGATTTCACTGGATTCATCTAAAAAGTGATATATTTATAATTTTATTTAAAATTTCAAATTTAAAATGTCAATATTTATAATATGCTGAAAATTATGCCCTTTGCAACTATTTAAATTTATGAAGAAAAATTTTAGATGTCGACTTATAAGTTTGTGAGGAATACATAATTTATCAAAGTTTAAAATAATTTAAAATTATTTTTCAAGCAAAAAAGGTTGAAGACTGATGGGTGGTGGAAATAGTGCAGACTTTGAAGTTAAACAGCCTTGCATCCAAATTCTGGTTCTGCTGCATGACTGGGCAAGTTAATAACCCATTGGTCCTTATTTGGCTCCAGGGTTTAAATGAGAATACATGTCAAGTGCTTACTACCTGTCATTGACCTGCTCTTGCTATGAAAAGTCTTCTAAATCAAAAACCCAAATGCATTGCCGGCAAGTCAATTCCAACTGAAAGCGACCTTATAGGACAGAGTAGAACTGCCTCATAGGGTTTCCAAGAAGCAGTTGGTGGAGTCATACTGCCGACCTTTTGATTAACAGGTGAGCTCTTAACCACTGTGCCACCAGGGTTCCATTAAAAGTCTTCTAGGAGGAAAAAATTAGCCACACAGGTGGGAATTCATCAGATTCCATTTTTCTGAGAGTAAATGAAAAATTAGGTACAGAGGAGAAAGAATTTAATTTGAGAGAAGAGGGATAATTTTAGAACATGTGGCGTAAGCCAAGGCAAGAAGCTCTGTTAAACATGGCAAAATGATCCTAGAAGAGTCCCAGTTTGGGAAGACACTAGGAAAGCTGGCAATGCTGTATGTAAAGGAAAAGTGAGAAGAAAACAAATGTGCTTTAACTTGTCTTGGTTCATTGTTACCACACAATTAAAATTGCTCTTAAAATTTAAAGTTATTCAAAAGATTGCTTTTAAGTTGGTGTAGTTATTTTGTATGTACGTTTTGAATCTCCTTCCTTGTGTTCCACATGTCTCCTATTTTAAGTAGGTCCAAAGTGATATGAGTGTTGGCTAGGTTAACTGCCAACTGTGTTTGTTTCCTTTATAATTCTTTATGTCCCTGAGAGAATTCAAGTAAGCTTCTTTACTTACTGCCTGTGATTGCAGTGTGTACCTAGTGAAACAGCAGATGAATGCTAGTGGCTACAGCTGGACAGAAGTTGGGTAAGGCTCTGGAACTGCAAAGTTCATGCCTGCTAACAGGGCAGATATAGTTAGCACAATACCTGATGTTACCTGACCTCTTTCCATTACTTCAGCAATCACCTTAAGATTCAGATTTACCACTAGAATTCTTGCATTTAGGAAGGGATCAGAGAAAGTCAAAAGAGAACCATATTGTGAAAAACAACAGCCAATGTTGGTGGGAGTATTAAATTGTCACAAAACCTAAAAAAAAGTTATCAATAGTGACAACACAGATGAACCTGGAGGGCATTATGCTGAGTGAAATAAGTCAATCACAAAAGGACAAATACTGTATGAGACCACTACTATAAAAACCCATGAAAAGGTTTACACACAGAAAGAAATGATCTTTGATGTTTACGAGGAAGGGGAGGGTTGGGGATGCGGAATCATTAACTAGATAGTAGAACTTTGATGAAGGGAAAGACAGTGCACAATATAGGGGAAGTCAGCACAACTGGATCAAGGCAAAGTCATAGAAGCTTAGACACATCTGAACACCCTTAGGGACTGAGTTACTAGGGCTGAGGCCTGGGGACCATGGTCGCAGAGGTCATCTAGGTAAATTGGCATAAGAAAGTTCATAAAGAAAATGTTCTACATCCAACTTTGGTGAGTAGCATCTGGGGTCTTAAAAGCTTGCGAGTGGCCATCTAAGATACATCTGCTGGTCCCATCCCTTCCTGAGCAAAGAAAAATGAAGAAAACCAAAGACACAAGGGAAACATTAGTCCAAAGGACTAACGGACCACAAGTACCACAGCCCCCAACAATCTGAGCCCAGAAGAACTAGATGGTGCCTGGCTACCACTACCAACTGCTCTGACAGGAATCACAATAGAAGGTCCTGGACAGAGCGGGAGAAAAATGTAGATCAAAATTCATATTCACACACACACACACAAAAAGACCAGACTTACTGGTCTGACAGCCTGAAGAACCCCCGAGACTATGGCCCCCAGATATCCTTTTAACTCAGACTTGAAACCACTCCCAAAGTTCACCCCTCAGCCAAAGATTAGACGGGTCTATAAAAGAAACAATAACACACATGAGGAAGGTGCTTCTTTGTTCAGTCATGTATCTGAGACCCAAAGGGCAACATATGCCCAAAAGCAATGACAAGAAGGCTGGAAGGGACTGGAATAATGGACGAACAGAAACGGGGAATTGGGGTGCAGAAGGGGAGAGTGTTGACACATTGCAGGGACTGCAACCAATATCACAAAACAATTTATGTCTAAATGGTTGAATGAGAAATTAATTTGCTCTGTAAAGTTTCACCTAAAGCACAATTAAAAAATTAATCAATAGCTTTCAAAGTTTTAACAGTTTTTACCATTTGACCTAGTAATTTCACTTCTAGGAATTTACCTTACAAGCATAAACTTTACACGTGTGTGCAAAGATGTACATGCTAGTATAGTCATTGAACACATTATTTTTAATAGCATGATATTGGAGACAACTTGAATATCCATCAGCAAGAGACTGATTGATATAGTATGGCCATATAATGTCTTTTTTTCAGATTGTCTTTTTTCAATGGCGCTATACTCATACTTTTGGTTTACATGGAGGAATGGTAAAAGAAACTACAGACAGAACCCACTGTTTGGTTTAGTGAGGAATGTCCACATGTCATTCGATGCCCCACGTGAAAACCCACACAGCTGTCTTACAGAACTAAAGGACAAGAGAAGTTTCTTTCCTCCTAAAAAATGGAATTGTTACTGTTTTAATAAAACGTGAAATTTTAACCATGTTTCTCTTTTTACTTTAGTTTGAAAAGAAGTTTGTAGCCTGATTTTTTGTGTTTTTTTTTTTTTTTTTGGTGCTTTAGGTGAAGGTTTACAGAGCTAATTAGTTTCTCATTGAACAATTAATATACATACTGTTTTGTGACATTGGTTGCCAACCCTGCGATGTGTCAACACTCTCCCCTTCTTGACTTTGGGTTCCCCGTTTCCATTTGTCCAGCTTTCCTGTCCCCTCCTGCCTTCTCGTCCTTGCCCTGGGCTGGTGTGCCCATTTAGTCTTGTAGAAATGGGTGAGCTACATGTTTTATTGTTTGTTTTATGAGCCTGTCTAATCTTTGGCTGAAGGGTGAAACTCAGGAGTGACTTCAGTACTGGGGGTCCATACTCTCGGGGTTTCTCCAGTCTCTGTCACACCAGTAAGTCTGGTCTTTTTTTGTGAGTTAGGGATTTTCTACATTTATCTCCAGCTCTGTCCAGGACCCTTTACTGTGATCCCTGTTAGAGCAGTTGGTGGTGGTAGCTGGTTTTCTTCATCTCCCTTGCTCCAGACGGGGTGGGTGCAGCCCGATTTTAACAACGATATACCATTTTATGACCTATAAATCTGCATGCTGTCCTAGCTTTAACTCTTTTTTCCCTTATATTTTTATTTAGGATAACGTTAAAATTCTTATAAATCACCTCAATTCCTTTATGGAATGAAGTAAAGTAATATAGATAAGGAATAGAAAATATTGATATTTTGGGGGGTCCTTGAACTAGAGTGTAATCTTCATATGATGCATCCGTATCATCTCCCAAACTAGCGAGTTACATCTGACATAATTTTCCCTCCATTTAGTGCATTTCTATTTTCAGGACAGGAATGTTATCCACAAAAGTGGCACTATTTGACCAGTCTAGGGCTCTCTAGAGGCTATCAATTGGGTGAACAACAGGTTCCTAAACATCAGGCATTTCTTACAACCTCCCTTTACCGTTTGGTCAGGGGTAACCTGAGGGGCAACTGGGAAGAAGTCCCTCCCTATCTTGAGTGGATGCCAGAACTTTCTTAGTCTTAATTATGGATCAGATCATTTTGATAGCCGCTTCTCTCAAAGGAAATGGGATTTGTCAAATCTAGTCAGATAAGTCAAACTGAAATTAATCATAGACAGTCACTACATGGTGTTAGAATGGACTATAAAGGCTTATAGAGTCTTTTTATGTTTTCTTTTTAAGTAAGTGTGAAGGAGAGGTCGCTGCCACGCTTAGTAATCAAAAACCCTCAGGAGCATTTTGGTGTCTCCTGACTTCCTGGGCCTGAAATACAGAAACTA
Source organism: Dugong dugon (assembly GCA_030035585.1). Taxonomy (NCBI): domain Eukaryota; kingdom Metazoa; phylum Chordata; class Mammalia; order Sirenia; family Dugongidae; genus Dugong; species Dugong dugon. Next base: position 175,664,857 of record CM057463.1, on the reverse strand, counting down.
GTTCCCCCCCCCCACCCCCGCACTTCTTTTTTTAATTAATCAAATCCCAAAATGTATGCTTCCTGGATAAATTCTTGATATTAATAGATTTAGAGGGAAGAAGGAGAGCGCTATAAGCAGAAAGAACAGCAAAGGCAGGTTTAGAGATTTGGGGTGATCCCATGGGAAAAACTGAGTGATGTGGGAGAATTGGGAGAAGGAAGAGGGAATGAAGAACCATGTGACTATAATGTCTACTCTAAAAATTACATTTTTTTAAAGTATATTAAAATGCCAGTTTGGAAGTCCTAAATGGTAAGGAGTTAAGGTTATTTTCTTTTAGTAACATTGAGTGAACATGATTGAATGGTATTTAAGAAAGGAGAGTACGGCATCAGTACAGTGTACAGGAGGCTGGGAGGGAATAGAAGCTTTTCTATACACTTTGAAAACAGACGCTAAACTTTTATTCATAGGCCTGGCAAGTGGCTTGCACCTGGTAGGCTTTGATAAAATATTCGTTGCTACTGTGGTTATTGCTGGTGTGGCTAATGATAACGTTGATGATGGTGAGGGCGTGAGGGCAATGGTAGCATGTGTTATGGTAGGGATTCAGAAGGTTTTGGAGTCATCCACACAGAGACGATGTTTAATACTTGCCCTGCTAACTCCTCTAAATCCTGTCTTCCCTTTTGACAACCACTGTTTAGCTCAGAGTGCTTATCTGGTTCCTGATTTTCATTTCTTTCTCATCCAAAGGATCCTTTACACAGTGACATCACTCATCTTCTCCAAGTTTCCATCTTCTTCACAGGATTCCACAATGAATCCCAAAGGCTGCTCAAATTAAAATGCTCACCAGCTGTTTTCCCTGCCTGAACTTTTTCTCCTTTATAGAATACAATATGGCAGCCCTGACACCCCCTCCAGCAGGGAACCTGTCTGAACTTCAACTCCTTCCTCATCCTTTCTGCCACACTTTTCATCTCAAAGCTCTGCTCAAGCAGCACCTTCAACAAACCTGTATTTGGTATCACAGACCTTTTTAGTTCCTTCCAAAAATAATGAATAAGATAGAGTCTTTGCCATTGAGAAATTCACAAATGGTGGAAAAGGAAGATAATCTTTAGTAAACAGTCTACTGTGGTACGAATTGCTGTATCCTCAGAGCAATCAAAGCACGATACAAAAGACTTACGTGTATTAGTATTTTCCAATTCCAAAAATGGTTTCTTATTTGACCCTCAAACAACCCCTTGTGGTGGATATTGTTATTCCAGTTCTTAACCAAGGAACTTGAGATTAAGCAAAATAAGAGTATAAGTTTTGGAGGTGACACACAGGGGTTTAGAAGGAGTCCTGGTGGGGCAGTGGTTAAGTGCTTGGCTGCTAACCAAAAGGTCAGCGGTTTGAACCCACCAGCCACTCAGCGGGAGAAAGATGTGGCAGTCTGCTTCCTTAAAGATTTACAGCCTTGGAAACCCTGTGGGGAAGTTCTACTCTGTCCTATAGGGTTGCTCTGAGTCAGAATTGACTCAGTGGCAACGAGTATGATACGGGCCGGGTAGACGGAGGTTTGAATTCTGGCCCTGCCAATCACTGGGTAAATCTTCGAGCAAGTTACTTAATTACTCTCATCAAGATTCAGTTTCCTCAAACAAGAAAATTAGGCTATCAACAGTACCCACCCACACAGGATAGCTGTGAAGACAAAATGAAAACGGTATATAAAATCTTTCTCCATGGAATCTGGTAAATAAGTACTCAATATTCTTTATCCTCTTCTTAAACCACAGCCTTCACAAAGCTGTGTCCCACTGACCCTCTTGATTTCAGCCACTTGAGGCTTTCTCACTCTGTCCAACCAGCTTTTTGATTATTTTCTGAGCAGTTATGAGTGTCTGCTTCTCTGTCTCTGTAAAGTACCTCGACTATCATTTTATGCTTATTTTATCTTAAAAATTCATACTTTCTCCTAGTTTTCCACGTCTGGCAAGAGTCCAGTCAGTGTCTGTTTGGTCATATTGGTCCAGCCTGCACTCCCAGAGGTATCATGCAGCTTATGGGCACATTACACAAGAGTGAACATGACATATGGTACTGTTTCCATATGGACATATAGAAACCTCAGGATGCTATATTGGAAGGAGCATTGCATAAGGAGACCAGGATCAAGGTTCTAGTCCCAACTCTGCCCTTAAAGGCAGTAGGCCTTAACAAGTCTCTTACCTCTGTAGAGCTGTTTTCTTTTTCTTTTATTTTCATACATTGTTGCTGTTAGGTGCGGTTGAGTTGCTTCTGACTCAAAGTGACCCTAAACACAACAGAATGAAACGCTGCCTAGACTTGTGCCATCCATACTTGTTGCTATGTTGGAGCTCATTGTTGCAACATTGTGTCAATCCATTTCATTGAGGATCTTCCTCTTTTTTGTTGACCCTCTACTTTATCCAGCATGATGTTCTCCTCCAGGGACTGGTCTCTCCTGATAATATGTCCAAAGTACATGAGACGAAGTCTTGCCATCCTTGCTTCTAAGGAATATTCTGGCTGTACTTCTTCTAAGACAGATTTTTTGTTCCTCTGGAAGTCCATGATATATTCAATATTCTTCACTAACACCATAATTCAAAGGCATCAATTATTCGGTCTTCCTTATTCATTGTCCAGCTTTCACATGCATGTGGGGTGATTGAAAATACCATGGGTTGGGTCAGGCACACCTTGGTCCTCAAAGTGACATCTTTGCTTTTCAGCACTTTCAAGGAGGTTTTTGCAGCAAATTTGCCCAATGCAATACATCATTTGATTTCATGACTGCTGCTTCCATGGGTGTTGATTGTGGATCCAAGTAAAATGAAATCTTTGACAACTTCAATATTTTCTCTGTTTATCATGATGTTTATTATTGGTCCAGTTGTGAGGATTTTTGTTTTCTTTATGTTGAGGTATAATCCGTACTGAAGGCTGTGGTCTTTGATCTTCATCAGTAAATGCTTCCAGTCCTCTTCACTTTCAGCAAGCAAGGTTGTGTCATTTGCATATCGCAGGTTGTTAATGCGTTTTCCTCCGATCCTGATGCCGAGTTCTTCTTCATATAGTCCAGTTTCTCAGATTATTTGCTCAGCATACAGATTGAATCAGTATGGTGAAAGAATACAACCCTGACGCACACCTTTCTTGACTTTAAACCACGCAATATCCTCTTGTTCTGTTCGAACAACTGCCTCTTGGTCTATGTACAGGTTCCACATGAGCTCAGTTAAGTGTTCTGGAATTCATAATCTTCACAATATTATCCATAATTTGTTATGATCCACACAATCGAATGCCTTTGCATAATCAGTAAAACACAGGTAAACATCTTTCTGGTATTCTCTGCTTTCAGCCAGGATCCATCTGACATCAGCAATAGTATCCCTCGTCGTCTTCTGAATCCGACTTGAATTTTTGGCAGTTCCCTGTTGATGTACTGCTGTAACAGTCTTTGAATTATCTTTGGCAAAATTTTACTTGTGTGTGATATTAATGATATTGTTCTATAATTCTGTTGGATCGCCATTCTTTGGAATGGGCACAGTTGATTGGTCAGGTAGCATGGGCTAGTGAGCGCTTCTAGCATTGCATCTGCTGTTGAAACATCTCATTTGGTATTTGGTCGATTCCTGGAGGCTTGTTTTTTGCCAATGCCTTCAGTGCAGCGTGGACTTCTTCCTTCAGTACCATCGGTTCCTGATCATTTGCTACCTCCTGAAATGGTTGGATGTCGACCAATTCTTTTTGGTGTAGGGATTCTGTGTATTCCTTCCATCTTCTTTGGATGCTCCCCGCATCATTCAATATTTTGCTTATAAAATCCTTCAACATTGCAACTCAAGGCTTGAATTTTTTTCTTCAGTTCTTTCAGCTTGAGAAATGCCAAGCATGTTCTTCCCTTTTGGTTTTCTAACTCCAGGTCTTTGTACACTTCATTATAGTACTGTACTTTGTCTTCTTGAGCTACTCTTTGAAATCTTCTATTCAGCTCTTTTACCTCATCATTTCTTCCTTTTGCTTTAGCGACTCTACGCTGAAGAGCAAGTTTCAGTCTCTTCTGACATCCATTTTGGTCTTTCTTTTTCTTTCCTGTCTTTTTAATGACCTCTTGATTCCTTCATGTATGCTGTCCTCCCACAACTTGTCTGGTGTTTGGTCATTTGTGTTCAATGCACCAAATCTATTCTTGAGAGTCTCTAAATTCAGCTGGGATATGCTCAAAGTCATACTTCGGCTGTCGGGGACTTGTTCTAATTTTCTTCAGCTTCAACTTGAACTTGCATAGGATTAACTGATGATCTGTTCCACAGTTGGCCCCTGGCCTTGTTCTGACTGATGATATTGGGCTTCTCCATCGCCTGTTTCCAGAGACATAGTAGATTTGATTCCTGTGTATTCCACCTGGTGAGGTCCACATGTAGAAATGCCGTTTATGTTGTTGAAAAAAGGTATTTGCAATGAAGAAGTTGTTGATCTTGCAAAACTCTATCACGTGACCTCCGGGGTTTGTATCACTGAGGTCATATTTTCCAACTGCCCATCCTTCTCTGTTTCCAGCTTTCCCATTCCAATCACCAGTAATTATCAATGCATCTTGATTGCATGTTTGATCAATTTCAGACTGCAGAAGTTGGTAAAAATCTTCAGTTTCTTCATCTTTGGCATTAATGGTTTATACGTAAATTTGAATAATAGTCATATTAACTGGTCTTTGATCTTTGTCAGTAAGTGCTTTAAGTCCACTTCACTTTCAGCAGGTAAGGTTGTGTCATCTGCATATCGAAGATTGTTAATGAGTCGTCCTTCAATCTCCAATCCTGATGCTTTGTTCTTCTTCGTATAGTTCAGCTTCTCAGATTATCTACTCTGCATACAGATTGAATAAGTATGGTGAAAGGATACAACGAGTTAGTTTCATTTAATCTGTAAAATGGGGGTTATATACTTGCCCTGGCATCCCTGGGTGACGCAAATGGTTAAGAGCTCAACTGCTAACTAAAATAGATTGGAATCTCAAGTCTACCCAGAGGCACCTCACAAGAAATTCCTGACAATCCACTTCCGAAAAAATTAGCCATTGAAAAGGCCTATGAAGCACAGTTCTATTCTGACACACATGGGTTCACCATGAATTGGAATTGATTCGACAGCAACTAGTTTTTTTTAAACTTGCCCTGCCTATCTCACAGGTATATAATGAGGCTCAAGTGGCATAGTATGTAACAGAGCTTGGTATGCTATGAAATACTCTAACATGGAAACTGTTGTCACTCGCATGACTATTGGTTATCCACATCACCTGAGCTATTAAGCTCACCATTTGTTCAGACTCTTGATAACTGTTGTAGGATTTTCTGATCAGAAAAGTTGACAGATACTCCAAGGTTCTTCTTTAGGCTTTGTCTGGTTTGAGTTCACAGCGTCTTAACCAATCACTTCATGTCAACAACCAAGAGGAAGCAGTGCTCTGTAATAGACTGCTTTAGTCCATCTATTTCATGCCTCCAAGTGTGAGGACTCTGCAAGAAAATTGGAAGCCTGCCTGTAGGGGATGAGACTCACAAGCATCTGGGAAAATCTCTCATCCTATCTGTCGAATCTAAAAGAAAATATATTGTTGTTGACTCATTTATGTGATTGCCTTCGGCTGGTGACATAACAAGGGCTAGTCACAACAGGAGGCCTTTTTAAAAAGACAAAGCAAGTGAAAATAACAAAGGCTCTCCCTATTAGCTGCTGGTTTCACTTATAAGCAATTGCCAGGACTCAGGCAGCAAGTCGTTTTGGGGCCCCCTTGACAGGATTCACACACCATCCACAGAAGGTAAAAGAAATCTCCTCAACTCTGCATGTTAATTAAGGGGGACAGATGGCCCTGTGATTATTCAACCATATGTAGGTCAAGACTAAATGAATTAATAAGCAACTTAATTCTCAGCCGCCTCCAAGAGCTTATGGGCATCTATGAACAAACAATTGCCATAGTATCCTGAGAAACAGGAGATGGGGGCGGGGAAAGAGATTACATTCCCTCATTGCACACTAAATTCCATAGCCTAGGAAGGGACATCACGGCCCCTCCACCACACGTTGTCTTCTCTATAGTATTTGCGATGTTCAAATGAGCCAACAGCAGTAAGCCCTAGTTTCCCAGGTAGAAAGTGCGTAACTGCCACCCAAAAGGTCTCCTTTTTGAAAAGTTAAGCTTTCCCTAATTGACTTCCTTAAGATTAAAAAGCACAGGACGTAGAACCTAGAGACATAAAGAGAAGTGTAACGAGACAGGCAACACATGCCTAGGCCCACAGGAGGGTGAGAGAACCAGTTCTAAGAGAGCTCTGAGGAGCGTGAGGCCAGGTGCTGGGACTGCCTGAGCAGGGATTGACCGGGACCTTAAAAGGCAAATGGGCACCAATTGGGGTGCAAAAGCTGGGACAGAGCTAGGCATGCAAGGAGCAGTCATCATACCAATATGGTCAGTGCAGACAGATGATGCAGAGGAATTATCAGGAGTGAGCTGGTTCTGGGGATTAACAGCAGATAGAGCAGCAATGCTGGACAACCAACACTGGCTTATATGGGGAGCCAGGCTTTCGTCTTCCTAGCACTCCTGCCAGAACCCACAGAGCTGAAGTAAAAACCCTCCAGGCATTTGTATTGGGAAAACCTGTTTCCTCCCACCTCTCTGAGCCTCACTCTTTCCCACGTGTGAATGACTGGTGAGGCTCACAGAAGGAACTCAGCTGCCTTGCTCAGCCTTCTCTTTCTCCTACTCGGGTGGAACTCCCTACAGAAGATGACTCTTTCTCCTCTTCCTCTTCTAAGTGATGAACCTCTCTGCCTTTGTCCAGCTGTCTCTGATTGGATGGGCAAGTTTAATTCTCTAAGCAAGTGGTGGGTATTAAACCTGCTTGTCAAATCCAGCACAAACTAGTAGTAATGGATATTTTGCTCCACTTCTGTCTAACTCCTGGGTATATCTGAGTTGATCTGTAGCATTGAAGGGGAAGAAAAGGAGCATATTTATCTCCTGCTTAAAATCCCAACACCCAAAAGTCCAGAAGAGATATATACATTGAGATGCTGTACTATTTGTTTTTATGGAGACTGAATTTACTCCATCACATGTTATCTTCTATTGGCATTTGGGGAATTAAAATGATACAATAATAATAAATCCTCATTCTCCAGTCTCGTGAAGTTTAGAAACTTAAAAAAAAAAGTTCTTTAAAAAAAAAATACATATATAGTACAAAATTCAAAGGGTAAAAAGTCAGTCTCCCTCCCACGTAATCCCCCAGTTACCCAGTTCTCTTCTCTATAGGTATTATCACTTTCTTGTTTATCCTTCTAGGAATATTCTATTCATATACAAGCATATATGTGTAATTATTTTTAACCAAAAGGTGGAATCTTAGACACACCTCTGTGGGTCTTGCTTTTATTATTTAACACATCTTGGAGACAAGAAGACAAGACTGTCGTAGTTATCTAGTGCTACTATAATAGAAATATCACACGTGGGTGGCTCCAATAAACAAATTTATTTTCTCACAGTTTAGGAGGCTAGAAGTCTGAATTCAGAGTGCTGGCTCTAGGGGAGGCTTTTCTTTCTCTGTCGGCTCTGGAGGAAGCTCTTTGCCTCTTTTGAGCTTCTGTTCCTCTATTGGTGTTCCTTTGTGATCTTCATGTGGCTTGGCACCTACCTTCCCCCATCTCTACTTACTTCTCTATGCCTGATCTGCTCTGTTATATCTCAGAAGAGGCTGATTTAAGACATACCCTACACTAATACTCTCTAATCATCGTAACAGAGAAAACTCATTCCCAAATAAGATTGTAACTGTGGGTATAGGGGTTAGGATTTACAACACATAGTTTTGGGATACACAATTCAATCCATAATACAAGACAATTGATTCCATGTGCAACTCTCTGACAATCCAGTAATAAAAGTGAGATATCTAGAGAGAGAGAGTAACTGCAAGTTCTTCAAGATATCTTCCTTGTATATGTCTTTCAACAGGACTTCTGACAAAAGTGGAGCAGAAGAAAATGTAACATATATTCTTTGTATTAAGAATGGGCCTGGCATTCAGATATTCTCTGTAGTTGAATAAGAGAAGATCCATAAACTTTAGAATCAACCAAGAGTGGTAGGTATGAAAACTTTTATGAAAACGGAGGGCCCTGTATCATGACGATGCTTTAGACTGTAACTTCCAGAAAGCTCAACTCAAAATCATTTAAACAGGGACCTGAATTATTTAATATTTCTTTTTTCCTGAAAATTTATTTAAAGCTATAAATTTCCTTCTAAATACTGTATAGGTGTATCTCATAGGTTCTGGCATGCAGTATTTCCATTATCATTTAAGACCCTTATATTTAATAATATTATTCAGTTTCCAAGCATATAAGATTTTTAAAAGATATTCTTTGGTTGTTAACATTGAATTTTATTACATCATGGTAAGATAACTGAGTCTGCATGGTATCAATCCTTCAGAATAATTTAGACTTCCATTATGACCTGACATATGAACTATTTTTGTAAATTTTTCATGTGCGCTTGAAAAGAAAGTGTATTCTCTGTCGGATGTTGAGTTTTCTAGATCTCTAATAGCATGAGCTTAATAAATGGGCTTTTATATTGTTACCTCTTTTTCATCTGCTCAATTTATCAGTTTCTGAGATGGAATTATTAAAATTTCCCACTCTAATCGATGATTTATCTATTTATAAATTTACACTACTTACAGTAGCAATAAAACTATAAAGTTAACAAGAATTAATTAAACCAAGAATAACATATTTCTATGAAGTAAATGTTAAGGTGCTAGTGAAAGACAGAAGAGAGGGTCTGGTTAAATGGAGAGATATTTATCCTCTTGGATGAATTACTATTATAAAAATGTCAATTCTCCTCGAGCTAATATATAAAAGTAAAAATTCCAATGGAATTTGTTTTTGGAGACTTGGTAAAAATTTCCTTTCAAATTAATTCATATTAAAATTAATAAAAGTCCAAGCATAATTATCAACCTTAAAAAATAAGAACAAAGGGCCCAGTACTTATACTATCAGACAGTAATACATATTACTAAGCTATAATAATAAAACCAGAGTCATTCTGGTGCAACGATAGACAGAAAGACAAATGGAACAAAATGAAGCCCTTAGAGATGAATCCAGGTATGGTGTCTTAGTCATCTAGTTCTTCTATAACAGAAATACCACAAGTGGATGGCTTTGACAAAGAGAAGTTTATTCTCTCACAGTCTAGTAGGCTACAAGTCCAAATTTAGGGCACCAGCTCCAGAGAAACACTTTTTCTGTCAACTCTGGAGGAAGGTCCGTGTCATCAGTCTTGGTCTGGGAGCTTCTCTGCGCAGCAACCTCAGGTCCAAAAGATGCGCCCTGCTCTTGGCACTGCTTTCTTGGTGGTATGAAGTTCCCACGTCTCTCTGCTTGCTTCTCTCTTTTATATCTCAAAAGAGATTGGCTGAAGACAGTATCTAATCTTGTAGATCTCATCAATATAACTGCCGCTAATCCATCTTATTACACCATAGTGATATTGTTTACAACACACAGGGAAATCAAATCAGATGATAAAATGGTAAATAATCATACAATATTGGGAATCATGACCTAGCCAAAATGACAGATATTTTTAGGGGACAAAATTCAATCCATGACATATGGGAACACATCAGATAATGAAGGTAGTACCACAGACAAATAAACACAGGATAGGGTCTTTAGCCCCCATGGATCTGTCAGTTGTTGCACTGTGGGGGTTTGCGAGTTGCTGTGATGCTGGAAGCTACGTCACCAGTATTCAAATACCAGCAGAGTCACTCATGGCAGACAAGCTTCAGCTGAGCTTCCAGACTAAGACAGACTAGGAAGAAGGGCCCTGCAGTCTACTTCTGAAAAGAATTAGCCAGTGAAAACCTTATGAATAGCAGCAGAACGCTGTCTGATATAGTGCCAGAAGATGAGCCCCCCAGGTTGGAAGGCACTCTTCTGAGGAAGAGCTGCCTCCTCAATGTAGAGTCAACCTTAATAAGATGAATGGAGTCAAAGCTTTCAGGACCTCCATTTGCTGATGTGGCATGACTCAAAATGAGAAGAAACAGCTGCAAACATCCATTAATAATCAGAAAGTGGAATGTACAAAGTATGAATCTAGGAAAATTGGAAATCATCAAAAATGAAATGGAGTGCATAAATGTCGATATCTTAGGCATTAGTGAGCTGAAATGGACTGGTATTGGCCATTTTGAATCAGACAACCATATAGTCTACTATGCAGGGAATGACAAATTGAAAAGGAATGGTGTTGCATTCATCATCAAAAAGAACATTTCAAGATCTATCCCAAAGTATAACACTGTCAGTGATAGGATAATATCCATACACCTACAAGGAAGACTAGTTAATATGACATTATTCAAATTTATGCACCAACCGCTAAGGTCAAAGACTAAGAAATTGAAGATTTTTACCAACTTCTGCAGTCTGAAATTGATCAAACATGCAATCAAGATGCATTGATAGTTACTGGTGATTGGAATGTGAAAGTTGGAAACAAATAAGGATTGGTAGTTGGAAAATTTGGCCTTGGTGATAGAAACGATGCTGGAGATCGCATGATAGAGTTTTGCAAGACCAACGACTTCTTCATTGCAAATACCTTTTTCACCAACATAAATGGCGACTATACACATGGACCTCGCCAGGCGGAATACACAGGAATCAAATCGACTACATCTGCGGAAAGAGATGATGGAAAAGCTTAATATCATCAGTCAGAACAAGGGCAGGGGCTGACTGCTGAACAGATCATCAATTGTTCATATGCAAGTTTAAGCTGAAACTGAAGAAAATTAAAACAAGTCCAGGAGAGCCAAAGTACAACCTTGAGTATATCCCACCTGAATTTAGACGCCATCTCAAGAATAGATTTGACACGTTGAACACTAATGATGGAAGACCAGACGAGTTGTGGAATGACATCAAGGACTTCATACAGGAAGAAAGCAAGAGGTCATTAAAAAGACAGGAAAGAAAGAAAAGACCAAAATGGATGTCAGAAGAGACTCTGAAAGGTGCTCTTGAACATCGAGTAGCTAAAAGTGACCAGAAGAAATGACAAAGTAAAAGAGCTGAATAAAAGATTTCAAAGGGCAGCTCGAGAAGACAAAGTAAAGTATTATAATGACATGTGCAAAGACCTGGAGGTAGAAAATCAAAAGAGAAGAACACGCTCGGCATTTCTCAAGCTGAAAGAACTGAAGAAAATATTCAAGCCTCGAATTTCAATACTGAAGGATTCTACGGGGAAAATATTAAACGGTGCAGGAAGCATCAAAAGAAGATAGAAGGAGTACACAGAGTCACTATACCAAAAAGAATTGGTCAATGTTCAACCGTTTCAGGAGGTAGCATATGATCAGGAGCTGATGGTACTGAAGGAAGAAGTCCAAGCTGCAATGAAGGCATTCGCGAAAAACAAGGCTCCAGGAATTGAGGGAATACCAACTGAGATGTTTCAACAAATGGATGCAGTGCTGGAAGTGCTCACTCGTCTATGCTAGGAAATCTGAAAGACAGCTACCTGCCAACCAACTGGAAGAGATCCATATTTGTTTCTATTCCCAAGAGAGGTGATTCAACCGAATGCGGAAATTATAGAACAATATCATTAATATCACATGTAAGTAAAATTTTGCTGACTATCATTCAAAAGTGGCTGCAGCAGTGTAACGAGACGGAACCATTAGAAATTCAAGCTGGATTCAGAAGAGGATGTGGACCCAGGGATATCACTGCTGATGTCTGATGGATCCTGGCTGAAAGCAGAGAATACCAGAAAGATGTTTACTTTTGTTTTATTGATTATGCAAAGGCATTCTATTGTGTGGATCATAACAAATTGTGGGTGACATTGCGAACAATGGGAATTCCAGAACACTGAATTGTGCTCATGAGGAACTTGTACATAGATCAAGAGGCAGTCATTTGAACAGAACAAGGAGATACTCCACAGTTTAAAGTCAGGAAAGGTGTGCGTCAGGGTTCTATCCTTTCACTATACTTATTCAATCTGTATGCTGAATAATAATCTGAGAAGCTGGACTATATGAAGATGAATGCGGCATCAGGATCGGAGGAAGATTCATTAACAACTTGCAATATGCAGATGACACAACCTTGCTTGCTGAAAGTGAAGAGGACTTGAAGCACTTACTGGTGAAGATCACAGACTACAGCCTTCAGTATGGATTACACCTCAACGAAAACAAAAATCCTCACAACTGGACCAATAATCAACATCATGATAAACAGAGAAAAGATTGAGTTGTCAAGGATTTCATTTTACTTGGATCCACAATCAACACCCATGGAAGCAGCAGTCAAGAAATCAAAAGACACATTGCGTTGGGCAAATCCGCTGCAAAAGACCTCTTTAAAGTGTTAAAAAGCAAAGATGTCACCTTGAAGACGAAGGTGCACCTGACTCAAAGCCATGGTATTTTCAGTTGCATTATATGCATGGACAATGAATAAGGAAGCTGGACAATAAGCTGGATAACGAATAAGGAAGACCAAAGAAGAATTGATGCGTTTGAATTGTAGTGCCGGCAAAGAATATTGAATATACTGTGGACTGTTCGAAGAATGAAAATATCTGTCTTGGAAGAAGTACAACCAGAATGCTCCTTAGAAGCAAGGATGGTGGTACCTCTCACATACTTTGGGCATGTTATCAGGAGGGATCAGTCCCTGGAAAAGGACATCATGCTTGGCAAAGTAGAGGCAGCAAAAAAGAGGAAGACCCTCAACAAGATGGATTGACCCAGTGGCTGTAACAATGGGCTCAAGCAAAACAACTATTGTGAGGATGGTGCAGAACCGGGCAGTGTTTCGTTCTGTTGTACGTAGGGTCTCTATCAGTTGGAAATAAGTCGACAGCACCCAACAACAACCTAACAACAGGGTTTCTAGAACATGCAGTTGGGAAAATGTACTCATTTTATGGGGAAAAATAAAACTAGATCTCTGCGTAGGGTCACACACAAGGGTGAACTCTAGACGGATGAAAGGCCTAAATTCAAAAGGTCAAATTATGATGTTAATGGAAGAAAATGTAGGAGAATTATTTGTGAGCTAGGAGTAGGGAAATATTTCTTAAATAAATATTCAAAGGTACAAACCAGAAAATTAAAAAAAAAAAGTTGGTTACTTCAAAATTAAAGCTTTTCAGTGAAGGACATCATAGACAGTTACTACATAGTGACAGGTTGGAAGGTATTTGGAGTGATTAAAACTGATAAGGGATTACCATCTAGAATTTACAAGAACTTCTTGCAGATCAGCATGAGAAGGAAGAAACCCAATTGGACAATAGGCAAATGACATGAACAGGCAATTTACTGAAGAGGAGATCCTCTAAAACTAATTGACACCTGAAGAAATGCTCAAAGTCATTATCAAAGAAATGCAAATGAAAAAGACCATAAAATGTCACTTTATACCTATTAGCCAGGTAAAAAACAGCACTGGACAGTACGAAGGTTTGCTGCCAATGTGGGGATATGGGAACCCTCATACATTGCTGGTGGGAATGTGGACTGGTACAGCCATTCTGGACAGCAAAGTGGCATCACATATGTAAATTCCTTATATGTATGCCTTCTACCTCAGGAATTCCACACTTTGGTAGATAATCCAAAGAAATTCTCACACAGGTCCACAAGGGACCTGTATAAGGATGTTCACTGCAGTGTTATCTGGTGGAAGAAAGCTGGAAGCAATGAGTGTATATTACTTGCAGAGAAGTTAGGGAAAATGTGAACATTGAACAAGTATTATGCAGCAATCAAAAGCAAGAGATTAGCTATACACACAGTAACACAGAAAGACAGTGCTTAGCAAAAACCATTAAGAAGCAGAATGAGATATGTAACAATGCCATTTACATAATGATTCATGCACACTAAACAATAATGTTGTTGTTGTTGTTAGGCACCATCGAGTTGGTTCGTACTCATAGCAACCCTACGTACAACAGAACTAAACGCTGCCTGGTCCTGTGCCATCCTCACAACGGACTATGTCGAGCCCATTGTTGCAGCCACTATGTTAATCCATCTCGTTGAGGGTCTTCCTCTTTTTCACTGCCCCTCTATTTTACCAAGCATGATGTCCTTCTCCGGAGACTGGTCCCTCCTGATAACATGACTAAACTACTTTAGATGCAGTCTCACTATCCTTGCTTCTAAGGAGCATTCTGGTTATGCTGTTTCCAAGATAGATTTGCTCATTCTTCTGACAGTCCATGCTATAGTCTTCGCCAACACCATAATTCAAATGCCTCGATCTTTCAGTCTTCTTTATTCATTATCCAGCTTTCACATGCATATGAGGTGATTGAAAATACCAAGGCTTGGGTCAGGCACAGCTTAGTTCTCAAAATGACTTCTTTACTTTTTAACACTTTAAAGAGTTATCTGCAGTAGATTTGCTCAATGCAATACATTGTTTGATTTCTTGACTGCTGCTTACATGGGTGTTGATCGTGGATCCAAGTAAAATGAAATCCTTGACAACTTCAAAACAACAATACACATAAGATTGGGGCAGGAAATATATAAAATAAACCTGGAGCATCTTATAGAGCCAGAAAACAAGGAAGTGCTAAACAAAGGAAAAAACGAAACAAACAAAATCAACCCCACGTTGATGGGGCTATGTCACAGGGATAGGGAAGCCAGTGTATCCCAGTGTATCCCTGGCTCCCGAGGCTCCCAGTGTATCCCTTTTCCCAAGTAGAGCTCCTGGTGACCAAAGTTGGAACAATATGAGCTAAATAAATAAATGAAGTAGTTTATTTATCATATTTGGGTTATGATCATAACTCAAAGCATAAAACTTGAGTCCATACTCATGTAAATAAATGACTGAACAAATAAATAAATGGAGGAAAAAAGACAAATCTCCTGTGCAAAAGAATTCTAAATAACTTATGTAGGAACTTTACCTTCAGGTAGAAGGAGCATAAATCTCCACTCCTTAAGGGTGGACTATGCATAGTGACTTCCTTCCAAAGAGTACAGTATGAAAAGAAGGAAAATAGTAACTTTACAATGGAGAAACCTGACAAACACTACCGCAGCCAGGTGATTAAGGTCAAGATCAATAGTGACAAATTGAATTGATAGTATGTACACATTACAGGATATAATAAAAATGGCACTTTACCCTTGTGGTTGTCCTCCTGAAAACCCACAACCCTGGTCTAATCATGAGAAAAATTTCAAGAGCGGTATCCTACAAAATGCCTGACCAGTATCTGCAAAACTGTAAGAAAATGGGGACAAAGACTACTATCCATTTTATGAGGTGAGCCCCAATGTTTCAAGACAAAAGCATTACAAGGAAAGAAAGCTACAGACCAATAATCCCCCATGAACACAGTTAAAAGTGCTTTAAAAAAATTAGCAAATCTAGCAACATATGAAAAGGATAATGTATCATTAACAAATGAGTCATGAAGTTTACCTTAGGAATGCAAGAGTTGTTTAATATCAATTTACTTTTTCACATTAACATATATTAATACATTAAGGAACAAACCCATATGATCTTCTCCATAGATGCAGAAACAGTGTATGACAAAATTGAACACGCGTTCATGATAAAAACTCCCAGCAAATCAGAAATAAAAGAGAACTTCCTCAACTTGATAAAGGGGATCTAGAAAAACCTGCAGCTGCATTGTACTTAATGGTGAAAAGTTGTAGTGTTTTTGTTGTAAGGTTGGGAGTAAGGCAAGGATGTCTGCTCTCCTTACTTGAATTGAGCATTGTATAGAAGGTCCTACTCAGTGCAATAAGGCAAGAAAAATAAACAAAAATAATCCAGAGTGGAAAGGAAGAAGCAAAACTGTCTTTATTTGCAGATGGCATGTTTCTTTACATAGAAAATCCTAAGGAATCTATAAAAACTACAACAAGAACTACTACCACTAGAATAAAGGAGTTCACCAAGGTCTCACTATACAAGGTCAATATATAAAAATCAGTTATATTTCTATACCCTAGCAAAGGAGCCCTGGTGGTGCAATGGTTAAGTGCTTGGCTGCTAACCAAAATGTTGGCGGTTTGAACCTACCCAGCGGCTCCATGGGAGAAAGACCTGTCCAATCTGCTTCCATAAAAATTACAGCCAAGAAAACCTTATGGGGAAATTCTACTCTGTCACATGGGGCCACTATGAGTTGGAATCGACTTGACAGCACCCAACAACAACAGAAATGAACAACTGGAAAATAAAATGAAAAATGTATATACTTTACAATGGCATAAAAAAAACAAAAAATATTTAGGAATACATTTAACAAAATACAGGACTTGAACAATAAAAACTACAAAATGTTGCTGAGAAAAATTAGTGAAGATCTAAATAAATGTTGAAGCATACCATGTGATGGATTAAAAGACTCAATATTGTTAAGATATCAATTCTTTTCAAATTGATCTGTGGATTAAACTCAATCCCAAACGAACTTGTAGCCGCCTTTTTTTGAAAAAGCGACATGATGATCATAAAATTTATATAGAAATTCAATAGACCTAGCATAGCCAGGACAATTTTGAAAAATAACAAAGTTTGAAGGTTTACGTTTTCTGATTTTAAGAGTTATTGTAAAGCTATAGTAATCATGACAGAGTGGTATGAGCATAAGGAAAGATGCAGAAATTAATGGAACAGACTAGAGAGTGCAGAAACAGATTCATTCGTATATGGTCAATTCATTTTTGATGAAGTTGCCAAGGTATTTCAATGGGGGAAAGAATAGTCTTTTCAACAAATGGTACTGGCACAACTGGACAGTCATATGAGAAAACAACAACAAACAAACAAAAACCTGACCCTGATCTTACACTAAACACAAAAATAACTCAAAACACATCATACCTAAACGTAAAACTATGTAACTTCTGAAAAAGAACATCGGAGAAAATCTTAATAATCTTGGGAGCAGGCAAAGATTTCTTAGATAGGGAACAAAAAGCATGAACCATAAAAGAAAACAATTTATAAATTGGAATTTACAGTGTTATAAAATTCTACTCTTTGGAAGATACCACTAAGATAATACAAAGACAAGCCACAGACTGGGAAAAGATATTTGCAATACATATACCTGACAAAGGACTTTTATTTAGCGCGTATAAGACATATCTTAGTAATAAAAAGTCAGACAACCCAATTAAATATAGGCAAAAGATTTTATCAGATATTTTACAAAAGAAGATAGATATGTACAGCCAATACATACATGAAAGGACGCTCAAACTTATTATTCATCGGGGAAATGCAATGAGCTATTACTACATACGTCCCTATTAGAATTGCTAAAACTGAGAAGACCGACAATATCAAGTGTTAGCCAAGATGTGGAGAAACTAGAATTCACATATATTGTTGGTGAGAATGTAATGGTGCAACTGCTTTGGAAAAGCAATTTGGCAGTTTCTTACTAAGTTAAACACACACTTACCATTCAACTCAGCAATGCCATTCCTAGGTGTTTACCTAAGAAAGGTGAAAACCTATGTCCACGCAAAGACTCGTTCACAGTGGTTTTATTAATAATAGGCCTAAACAAGAAACCACACAAACAGATGAAAGAATAAACAAGTTTTGGCATATCTGTACAATGGAATACCATTCAACAATGGCAAGGAATAAACTATTGATGCATACAATTAAATGGATGAGTCACAAAAACACTATATTAAGCAAAAACAGACGTAGAAGCTTAGAGATACATATATATAAAATTTGAGAAAAGGCAAATTAGATGAGAAAGCAAATCTTTGGTTGCTTCATTCCAGACAATGTAGGCATGAGGAAATTTCTGAGGGTGATAAAAATATTCTCTAGATTGTTGTCATGGTTTTGTGAATGAATATATTTGTTAAACCTGACTGAAATATATCTTTAAAATGGATGCATTTGTTGTGTAAATTATATCTCAAAAAGTTGATTTAAAGATAACAAGTTTTGAAATTCAAGGCACAGGCAGCAGACTTGAGAAAAAGGATTTTTGAGTTGTAAGAATCTGGATCTTTTGAGTACTAAGAGCTGAAGTCCTGATCTAAAAGATAGGCATAGAACAATAGGTTAAGTCTGAAGAGTACTTTTTTTTATCCCTAACCAGCCCAACTTTATCCAAAAACCTGCCGGGGTAGGGAATGCAGAGGAGAGAAAGATAGTGAACTATTAGTTGGGATTCCAAATAAAGGGGCGTACCCATCCCACTTGCTCCTTTTTCTTCTAGACTAGCCAGATCAGTTTATAAATATGAGAATAGAGAGATTCAGCTGCCTTGAGAGGTAGCAAGTCTTACAGGGCATTCCTGATGCCATCATGGCGGGGAAGATCGGATGGGACTATGGCAACCTCAGGGATGTCCTGTATGCTCATTATGCTTGGAAACAACCAAGAATGGTCAAGAGTGGCTAGTCAGACCCTGAGAAACAGAAGACCTGGAGAGGATCCTACTTAGGATGAGAGGATATTGTCAATGGAAGCAGTGTAGGTTGAATGGCTGGGGATACCAGTATAGAGGAAGCAACAATGGAGGTCCAAACAAGAATTTATGTTGTCAGATGTCAACATGACAGTTTGATGACAGAGCACCAGATACTACTCGTTGATGCCATGATTCTACAGGAACTCTCCGCAACTTAGATGCCACTTCAGGAAGAAGGCAGTGGCTGAGGAAATTCTGAATTGATTAAATTTAAACTAAATTCAATTTCCTGGTCTTGACTAAGATTATGTTTTCAATCACCATAGGTGTATAAGTTATCTACTGCTCCATAACAAATTACCCCAAAAGTTATTGGCTGAAAACAACAATTCTTTTGCTCATACTTTTTATGGGTTGGCAATTTGGCTAGGGCTTAGCTGGAGCGGCTCTTCTGCTGGTCTTGCCTGGGGTTACTCATGCAGCTAGAGTCATCTGGGGGCTTCACTGGGGCTGAATAAGCCAAGATGGCCACACTGACATGTCTGCCTCAGCCAGGATGGCTGGGCCTCTCTGTCCACAAGTCTTTCATCCTGGACTTCTTCACACAATGAGGATAAGAGCAGAAGCTGTGAGGACTCTTGATGCCAAGACTTAGAACTTACATGGCATTTCCACCACATTCTATTGGTTAAAGCAAGTCACAGGGCCATCGCAGATTCAAAGGGTGAGGAAATAGATTTCATCTTTTGATGGGAGGAGCTGCAGAGAATTTGGGGCCATTTTTAATCCATTACAAGAGGAAATGAAAGTTCAAAATAGAGGTTTAGTTGAGTTATAGGAAAGGGAAGAAAATTTGACATACTGTATTCCTGAGTATGTGGTTTGAATTTGTACCTGCTCCATATGGTTGCAAAGTGGCTGTGTTGAACAACGTTTTCGATGCCCTTATGAGGCATGGCTCCAAGAGGACCTAGAGCTTCCAGAGATGGACAGTGTCTGCCTGACTCTTTCCAGGGAGTTGTTTCCTGGCTGCTTCAACATCCTAGTGGATACCCAAGTAAGAAACCCATTTTAGAGCCCCATAAACTTAGACCCTGCTTTGTATGAGGTGACAAAGAGTAGGGCTTTTGAATAGGTTAGGGACATAATCAATCTAAGGCCTCAGTGTGTAAGACCTTTGTGAAAAGCTTTGTAACAACCCCTGAATAGTCTAAGCTTGGAGTTTACAGCTTGGTTCTTGTGATCCAAATGGGAAAGTAAAAGTCTGTGCTCCTAGGAATGAAGGCAGGGCAAGAAACTTTCATTTGAAAAATGCTGTTTTGGCCTCTTTCCTCTCTTGAAGGTGCCTCACTTTCTGCTCTGCTGCTAGAGCAGAGCAGGCTTGTCCTCCTCAGGACTTTCTGGGAACTCTGAGATCTTGTAGCGGGTGGATTTGGATCCCCTGATCTGCTGTTGGCCTCCCTTCTGCCAACCGAGTTAGACCAATGTGAGCACTGCAAGGAGTGGTAAGCAAGGGAAGCAATCATTTGATAGTATATCATTTTAACTTTCAACCTGACTCTTAACTGACACATTTTACGGTACCACTTATAAAAAATGAAAAGGTCAATATTCTTGCTGAACCCAATGGAACTTTCCATCCTGTTACTTTACTCACTACATTTGGATGAAGAAATACATCATTCATTTAGCCTTGTGACCCATTTGAAAACTCTCACCAGGACTCAGATTTCTGCTCTTATTTCTTATAGGGCATGGTATATGTTTGCCATCCTCTGAATTCCTGGGAGAGTGTGCTGAGTATGATGTTCTTTCAAAGTGCAGTGTTTTCTGCCTGACCACAGGCTCGTGCTTGCTCTGTCTCCCACGGTGGCCTGTCAGGCAAGCTGTGTGTACGTTTCTTGAGTTACTGATTGTTGTTAAAACCTTTGCCACATAAACAGAAGCAAGGCTTTGGCTCTTTCAGATACTATTGCCAGCAACTTTTCTCTTATAACCTCTGGAACATAATTCCAGCAGCTCAGACATGTGACTGGAAGGAAATATTAGTCCAAAGACCATCTGGTTAAGGATGAGGAGTACTTTCCAACTTGGTGGATGGAAAAATGCCAAAATGCTCTAGGAGGATCTTCCCTGGTCCCCAATTCCTAGAAGATTCACAAGCTGGCTTAGTTTTGACCCAGACTCACAAAGGTGGGTTTGCCCTGGAAAAATATGGAGTGATTCTCACCTCAGGCAGTATGCCTTTTGGAGCACCGCGAGGGACTTTTATGTTTCTAGGGTTAATCTAAGGATTAAAAACAAAACAAACAAACAAAAAACAACCCACTGCTGTTGAGTTGATTCCGACTCATAGGGACCCTATAGGACAGAGTGTTTGGAACCCACAGGGTTTCCAAGGCTGTAATCTTTATGGAAGCAGACTGCCACATCTTTCTCCCACGGAACACGCTGGTGGGTTTGAACTGCTGACTTTCTAGCTAGCAGCCGAGCATTTTAGCTATTGTGCCACCAGGGCTCCTTAATCTAAGGATTAAGTGTTGCGTTAGGACAGACCTAATTCAGCTAAACTCATTCATTCATTTATTAATATTTATGAGCAGATTCTGTACTAGGCCACCACCTGTCTGTCAGTTTGTTGTACGGTGGAAGCTTGCATGTTGTTGAAATGCTGGAAGCTATGCCACCACTATTTCAAATACCAGTCACCCATGGTGGACAGGTTTTAGTGGAGCTCCCAGACTAAGACTAGGAAGAAAAGCCTGGTGTTCTACTTCTGAAAATTAGTCAGTGAAAACTCTATGGATCACAAAAGAATATCGTCTGATACAGTGCTGGAAGATGCGCCCCCTAGGTTGGAAGTCACTTAAAATACACAGTGACTGCAACAATGGACATGCGCATACCAATGACAGGAAATGGCACAGGACTGGGCAATCTTTTGTTCCGTTTGTACACGGGGTCGCCATGAGTTGGAGCTGACTCGATGGCAACTAACAACAGCAACTGTACTAGGCACCAGAAATAGATAATTAAGACCCAATTTCTGCTCCTAAGTGCTCATGCTATGGGCTGAGTGAGCCTAAGAGAGGAGAGAAAAAGGAGACACAGACAGATGCTGATAATGCAGTGTGGTCATGCTCTGACAGGGGTAGGCATGGATGCCAAGGGAACACAGAGGAAGCCTAGCTCACCCAGAAGGGCTGGCAGGAGTGGTGTCAGTAAAGGTTTCCTGGAGAGAAGAGTACTTGGACTCAGTCTTGAAGGAAAAATAAGATTTAGCTAGGAGAAGGGGAAGAGAATTCCAAGAAGATGGAATGAGATGGACAAAAGCAGAAGCAAGAGACAGCATAGGCGGCTGTACTGACTGGAGCACGTGGTAGATTAGGTGAGGAAGGCAGCAGGGGCCAAATTATGAAGGGGCTTGATCATATGCTAACAGAGTGCATTTTGTCTCTGAGGAAGGGGAATCATTGAAAGGAAAATCATTTTGTCAATGGGGAGATCTGGTCAAACATGTATTTTAAGAGAACATAAAGAACTGTGAAGCTAGAGGAAACCAGACCCCTGGCAGTGAGTGGGAGGTTGAGAATTGGAGAGACATCCTAGAATTATGAAGAGTTATATCTGGCAGGGCTGGGTGTGGACTGTGCATGGAAGAGAGAGCAGGGGCCAAGGAAGATGCTGGGCTTCTGGCTTGAGTGACAGAGGGCAACACAGTTGACCACTGGAAAAGGTGGGAGGAGGAACGGGCTTAGCAGGGAAGCTGATGCATTCTCTGGACACGCTGAATTGGAGGTGCCTGGGGGATACCCAAGAGAAGGTGCTTGGTGGACAATGACCTTGACAGGTCTGTACTCAGGGGGTGCCATTAGTACAAAGATGATGGCTAGAGCCAAGTGTATGTTGTTGTTAGGTGCTGTCGAGTCATAGAAACCCTATAGGACGGAGTAGAACTGCCCCATAGGGTTTCCAAGGAGTGGCTGGTGAATATGAACTGTCAGCCTTTTGGTTAGCAGTCAAGCTCTTAACCACTATGCCACCAGGGCTCCAGAGCCAAGTGTGTAGGAATGAGGAAAGAAGAGGCCTGAGAACGCTGTTTTCTGGGGTGCAGCCATTCTTAAGGGTTGGCTGGAGAGGAAGCCATGAGGACTGAGGAGGGGAAGCCAGAGACATAGGTGGAAACCCAGGGGAGAGTGGTGCTGAGAAAGTCCAGGAGGGAGAACCTTACTCGTGAGATTGAAGTGTCAGTGGTGTGAGGTAAAACAAGAGTGGACAAGTTTTTCTGACAATGAATCTACAAAAGGAAACCGTTCCTGGAGCCTGGCCTGGATGGGAACAGGGACCTTCTTTCCGCAGCCTCCCAGGCTCACTGCTCCCTGCCCTTCAGGAACCAGACCTCCATGGATGGATTTCTATCACAAGCACCAAAACAAACAGCTGCTGGAAGTGAGCCATGGCTTTTCAGGTTGGTAAAGTGCCCATCAGCAAATCATTATCCTTTGCAGATTTTTTTGTTCCTTCTAGTATGCCACTTTACCACTACATTTAAAAAGAAAAAAAAAATTTTTTCTCACACGATTATCTTACTCTTAGTTGTTTTTTTCCTTTTAAACAACATCTATTTTGCTAGCAGAGTCCCTGGGTGGTACAAATGGTTAAGTGCTCAGCTCCTACCCAAAACACTGGTGGCTTGAGTCCACGCAGAGGTACCCATGAAGAAAGGCCATTGAAGACTCTATGGATCACAGTTCTATTCTGACACACATGGCATCCCCATGTGTGGGAATCACCTTGATGGCAACTGGTTGGTTATTTTGCTAATAGAACCCCTCCTCCCATCTTTTTAAAAGTGAAATATGCTTTCTCCTGCTACGGCAAGTAAAGGTTTAATCTATTCATTTATTTAATCAGCAAACATTTACTGAATGTCTGCTTTGTCCCAGGCCCTGTGTTTACAAAGGAGTCGACTTAAAAGCAGCCTGACAGCCATGTTGGAAAGACAGAAGCTCCCTCCCTGCCTCGCTCCTCGGCCCTCCCTCCCGGAGCAGCCTCTTGTCTTGTCCTCTGCTGTCTCACAAGGCTCTCAAGGTGTGGTGGGCCCAAGCTGCCTGGGCAGTCTCCAGCCCCTTCCAGCTCAGCAGGGGTATGGATGCCAACAGCGTGAGCTGAGGCAGCAGCTCTCAAAAAGGAAGCTCACAAGGAAGCAGATCTGAATGTAAACACCTTCAATCGTTTTGCTAATCATTCATCTCCCCTTGCCTTTCTTCAAGGAACATATCTGGCTTTACTCAAGGCAGTGAGGAGTTGCTGGAGGAGGGAGAAATAGGAAAGCCAGAGTTGGGTAGCTTGCCAATGACTGCTATGTATCTCTGGTGAGTCCATGTCCTTAGGAGATGCAAGCAAGACTCAAGGCTGAATGGGCTGCTGACGGTGGCAACGGGCATGTCCCAGGTGATGGCAGGGTCTTCTCTCCTCCCCACTCTGAGGCCCCTTGAGGACATTCCATATAAATAACATTTGCATAATGCTTTTTAGCTTACCAGGCACTTTTCCCAGATACTTTAGATCATTAATCATAGAAAAAGGGATAAACTTATTTGGGTAAATGTAGATATTTCTTCTAAGTACTAAGGACCTATTTGAGACCATTCTATAGAAAATGAGATTTGCAGCAGTTAAAAACAGGCAGATTTTATCTGTAAAACTATGGAAATATTTCCAAAATACAGTAGTGAGTTAAACAAACACGTATGAAAAATGAGATGCCAAAAAAAACCAAACCCGTTGCCATTGAGTTGATTCCGACTCATAGCGACCCTATAGGACAGAGCAGAACTGCCCCATAGGATTTCCAAGGAGTGCCTGGTGGATTCAAACTGCCAACCTTTTGGTTAGCAGACGTAGCTCTTAACCACTATGCCACCAGGGTTTCCAAAATGAAATACAGTAGGATGCTATTTATGTTTAAAAAAAAAAAAAAGAGGGGGAGGCGAAAATGATAATAGCTAACACTTTATAGTGTTTACTGTGTGTCAGATTTACATAGATTAACTCATTTAATCAAAACAGTTGCGTCAATGGGGTACGATCATCGTCTCCATTTTACAGATTTGGAAACTAGGCATAGAGAGATTAAGCGTCTTGTCTAAAGTCACACAGTGGCGGGGGGTGGGCGAGGTCAGGATTTGTACCCAGGCAGTTAGTCTACAGATTATGGATCTTAAGCTTTGAAATATTTCCACAGATACATGTAAATGCTTAGGAGAAGGGCTAGAAAGATATACACTAAACAAAACCGTGGTCATCGTTAGAGAGGAACCAGAATTTGAGGTAGGGCAGGTCAATTCAAAAATTCCATTGTCTGCAATATTTGAGGGTTTTTCCACCTCCAACGGAATAATTTCATGCTATTTCTGCAGTTAAATTTCTTTATAAATAAATAATTTCTAAAAATGTTAAAAGAAAAAAAAACAACAACAAAACACCACCACCTTGAGATCAGTGCAAGCCATTCTAAATGAAATTACTAGATAGACCCTTCAACCTAAATTCCCCATTGACTTTGGTGTCATTGAGGGCCCAAGCCCACTGCCGTTGAGTCGATTCCAACTCATAGTGACCCTATAGGACAGAGTAGAACTGCCCCATAGTGTTTCCTAGGAGCAGCTAGTGGATTCGAATTGCCAGCCTTTTGGTTAGCAGCTGTAGCTCTTAATTCTGGGCCACCAGGAGTCCTTACTGAGCGCAGAGGGATTAATTATGTTCATCTTTCCTCTTGCTCAGTCTCATGACATCTGATGAAGTCTTACTTCAGAGATCAAGTGAAAAGTTTGTTCAGATTTAATCTGGAATGATATTGGTAAGTGCATTACATTTCAGGGCTGAAATATCTTTCAGAGTTCAGAAACTGAAGCCCTGGAGGCCAGATCAGATCAAGTACTGAACTAAGTCAGGAAGGGATTTGTTATTTAATCACAAAAATGTAGTAGCACTTTTACATTCTCATAAAGTACACATAATGAGGAAATAGTCGATTCTAATTTGAACTAAATTCTAGCTGCTCAAGAATGTATGTTAGAGATATGTGAGTCTAGTGGTTTTTCATTTAGGATGACTGAAGTTTTAATTTGCTGTAAGAGACTCAGTTAATCAGTCATTTGAGGAAAACCTCTGCACAATATATTTGTGCTTTTCTAAGCTACTCTAATCACTAATTTTGCTTAACAGTGTCAAGTTGGGTTGTGAGGTGATTTTGAATTATTTTGTGGCAGTTGAAAAAAGGCCAGTTGAAACAGTGTAAACACATCTGTGACACTAACACACTGGTGACCTCACTGCTGTCACCTGGCATTTTCAATTCTGCTCCTAGCTGAAGACCGTTAACTTACGCACAATGCGTTTACTGTTCTATAGTGAATATGGTCAGTGCAGGAATGAAGTGTTCTCACAATTCAGTAAAATCGCTCGGATCTGTTCCTGACAGCCCACCTGTAGATGTATCCGGTTATGCAGATGATTCTAGGATAACCTTTTCCCCCAAGAGTCCAGATTCCAAATATTTATGAGTCGGGCATGTTAGATTATTAATAAATGTGGAAACTGGTTCCTGGCATTATCTCTTAGCTTTAATATTTCAGTGATGCTCTGTGTTACTAAATGCTCAATACTGATAAACTGTGGGGAAAGCTAGTGAACACTTTTCCTATTTAGGGCTATCAGTTTAATTAACAAAAGGTTATTCAGATTGTTGCTTTAAATAAGAAAACTGCATACCACCTAAAAAGATACTTAAAATGCTTTTCTGGCATTGCAAAGCAGAGTAACAAAGGAATAGATGTTAAGTGTGTAATATATGCCATGAAGCTGCAGCCTTTACCTTCTCACCTGTGAGATAGGTTTTATCTATGAGTCCGAATTGATGGCAGTGAGTTTGGAGTTTTGGTTCTACAAATGAGGAACATTAGCTCAGAGAAATTAAGAAACTTGCTCAAGATCATCAGAAAGCAACAGATCCACTTCAAGGCTTAAGCTCTTTCCATTAGACACAGAAGGAATTAAAATGCTTGCTCCTGCATTTCTTGGGAGTCCTGGAGTCCCTTGGTGGTGTGAACAGTTAACGTGTTTGGCTGCTAATGGAAAGATTGGAGGCTTGAGTCTACCATAGGTGTCTGAGAAGAAAGGCTTGGGGATCTACCTTTTAAAAATCAGCCAGTGAAAACCTTATGGAGTACAGTTCTACTCTGACATTTACAGGGTCACCATGAGTAGGAGTGGACTCAATGACACTTGAGTGGCTTTTATTTCTAAATGTGATTTATTCCTATCTTGTCTTGCTTTTGCCTCCTTTCTCATCTTTAGCACTGTGGTTAAGGACGAAGGCCTCTTTCTACAAAGAAGCCATTCCTCCCCAGAAAAGCGTATCAGGTTGCAATGTTTTCAACCTGATACCCGATGTTTTCATTACAAGCGTATTATATTACAGTTTATCTTTGGGAAGATGAAATTTAAATTTGCTTCCCACTTCAACTTGTCTTTTTCTAAATTACCACTGCTGTCGAGTCGGTTCCGACTCACAGTGACCCCATAGGGTTTCCAAGGCTCTAAGCAGACTGCCACATCTTTCTCCTATGGAGCGGCTGGTGGGTTTGAACTGCTGACCTTTTTGGTTAGTAGCTGAGCGCTTGTACTATGGCACCAAAAAGCAATAAACTCTGTGATGGGGGTATAAAGGGAGAGAGTAAAGGACTCTTTAGGTGGAATTTCAAAAGGATTGATGAGTGTTTTTAGTTAGAAGAGGAAAATAAATTGGGAGTCTTCCTCCCTCCATTTCCCTTGGTTCTCTTTAACCCTTTGATGAAGACTTTAACCTGTAGTTGCTGCAAAACAATTTTGGTACATATGCACTCGGTCAGCTAGGAAGGCAGTTAGTTTAGGAAGGCGTGAAGTGTATAATCCAGACTAGAGATTAGAGTGAAGTATCTAGGGGTGTATTCTGGAAGCTACAAGTAGTTGTATGTAGCAGACAGTAAAGTGGGGACTGGTGAAAAGGCAGGCATGGGAGGGCCTACACTTTGTGTTGATTCTTTAGGGGATAGGGAGCCACTGAAGGACTTTAGGCAGGAAAGCAGCAAGGTACAATTTGTGCTTTAGATCGTCAACAGGGACGATGAATTTGCTGAGACCAGAGGTAGGAAGACCAATTAGGAGACTACAGCAGTAGCTCTCTAACAGGCTGTAACAACAGGATCAGGTCTAGGAAAAACGATGCTTTCATTTTGAGGTTTCACCAAGTCAGGTGCTGTTCAGCAGGACTGGATGGATCTACTGAGTCTGAAGTTTTAGATAAGAGACTACACTGTGATGCCATACACACAGAAAGGGGCTGGACAGAGATTCAGGAAAAGATTAACTGTGCTTAACTGATTTTTGGTCAATTCTTATTTTCTTTATACTTTTTCTCTGCAATGAGCATGTATTACTTTTGTAACCAGGCAAAAGCATAATTATCTTAGTTTTCAAATTTTGTTATCTTCTAAATTTGCTGTCCTTTTTCTTTTTTAACCAAATTTGGGCCATATCAGATATACAGTATCCTGCATTTTTGCTACAAATTGTATTTGAGACAATAGTATTGTCCCAATCATTAGAATTATGCTTTTAAACAGTATTTAAAGGCATGTGCAGATATTAGTCTTCTTCAATCAAACCTCATGATTTAGCTTAGTTGGGTCTTATGGGGATACAGTAAAATAGAAAACCCCCTTGAGAATAAACAAGAATGTTTACAGCATGCCAAGTGGTCTCTTGCATGGAGCAGTCACAGGCAGCCCAAACGTTCTCTTGACTCGCTGGTGGTGGCAGGGCAACTGCAAAGCTGATGTCCAGCCCAGGGTGTCCCCACAGTCTGACTCGCAGGAGTGTGCTAAGGAGGCAGAGGCTTTTCTGACATTGCCTAGAAAAGAGGCTTTCTTGCCTAAGGAGACTCAAGAAAAGTTGGGCAGTTTTCATTTCAACTTACTTGTCACACCCCAACAAACAGATCATAAACTCTGTGATTAATATCATCTACCAAATTGAAAGCTGACATTTATGGACCATAAATACTTAAAAGCTATCTTTTAAGCAGTTACTACTTTAAATTTATTAAGAGGGAAAGAATCATCACTATAATACTCAATGACTGTTTGTTTCCAATATGCTCAAAGCAACTTACAGAAACAAGAAATTCTTTATTGCCAGCTTATTCTGAGCTATTGAAGTTCTGTCAGGTTATACAATTTGTGTTAACATGCCAATGGCGTATGTTTCTAGTAATCTGTTGCATTTTTAGTTGTCAATAGAGGTAAATGGAATACTTGGATACACGAAACCAAACCAAACCTGTTGCCGTCGAGTCGATTCCAACTCACAGCGACCGTGGAGGGCAGAGCAGAACGGCCCCACAGGGTTTCCAAGGCTGTGATATTTACAGAAGCAGACCGCCACAGCTTTCTCCCGTGGAGTGGCTGGTGGGTCGAAATCACCGACCTTTTGGTTAGCAGTCGAGTGGTCAACTACGGTGCCACTAGGGCTCCTATACTTGGATAAGGGGAGTCTAATTTATTATCAAGTTTTCCAGAGAACAAATTTTCTCTAGATTTTGGGTAGAGTTGTAGTGTAGAATTCTGCAAATCTCAGAGAGTCAGTTAGGATACTGTCAGGAAACATAAACATCTTTAGCACCATAGTTAAGCTTTTAAAAACTTGGTCTGTATCTGAATGGGTTCATTTCCTGATGGAAAGACACTTGCCAGTACACACAGGATAGATTTGGGAGACGTGTCAACTTAGAGATGCTATCAAAAGACAAAAATCTAAAGAAAATGTAAATTAGTTATTTTGGAAGACACATATTAGATTTTTTTTTTTTTTTAAATGTGAAATCTTCCGATTTTTAAGTATTTGCAACAAATCCAGACTGGGACTCAGAAATCCAAAGGAAATTTAGGGAATGATACAAGACCAAACACAGGGAATCAGATCAACATTATCTATCAGTCAAGTTCTATCTCAAGCGAATGACAAAGACAGTGTAACCGGAAAAGGTAAGCGCAATGTTTCTCACACGTGCCTGACCCTAAGCCTGAACCAAAGACTCCTTACAAACAAGATTCGGAGGCCCATTCTCTTTAGATTCGGGATCAGTCAGTGATAGGTTTGCAGTGGGGCCCAAGAATCAAGTGGTTCGAATGATCAGGTAAACCTGGCTACGGGGGAAACAACAGTTGGAAACACCACCACAACTCCCATCCCCTTCCCTCAAGGGCTGCCCATCAAACTAGCTGAGAATGAGAAACACTTAGCTGGAATCGAGGAATTATCTATAGAACACTGTTTATTTCAAGTCCAAAACACAAAATTACCCATTTTTCTCAACAGACCGCATAATTTTTACTGCATGAATGTTTAGGGCTTCTATATTCACAAGTGTAGATTTATTATTGAACTTCAGGCTCAAATGATTCATATATCAATTTACTACAGTGGACATATACTTTTAACAAATTTTTGCTTAGAAAATATTTTACGTAAAAACACACAAAGCATTTACTAATACTCTTCAATTTCCACAACCAGTCTTCAGCAAAGATTTGGCTGAAGTGCATCATTTTCTACAAAATGTTCCAAGACCAGATATAATCGAATATAGTATTTTACATACTTTCACTCAATTATTATTGCAGTTAAAAGTTCCCATTTCTTTGATGGCTTCTGCATATATAATGCCCATAAGGCAGGCGAAATCTTCAACTGGTGACAGGTGTCTAACCTGTCCCCAAAGAAGATACTAAACAGCCATAATGAAAACAAATAATTGACAGATACAGGGCTTTTAATAGGACTTTCAATCTAATAATGGAAGAATTTAATATCTATCAGTATGATAACTTTTACTGTTTTGTGTTCAATAACTACTGCCTGGGGTGCGATTACTTCTAGTATAGTCAGTTGGCATCAAACATAAAGTCAAAATATGTACATTTTTATAAATCAATTCTTACCTGAATAATCTCAGATCTCTTGAGTGTTCCACAAAGTGGAATTTCTTCCTAAAGTTACAGTGACTGTGGTACAATGTGTACAACTTAGTTAACCAGTGCCTCTTTTCATGTCCAAGATTTTTCCTTATCTTAAATCAAATGCACAGTCTTGACTGTCATATCCTAATGCACTGGCTTCAGGTTTGTATATAAAGTCCAACTCAAGCTTATTTTGGTTTATTGTACATGCTTTATTAAAATGGTACTTGTATTTACAGTATCTGCAGAAAGAGTCCCTTCCATGGTGCTCTCACACACACTCAGCCACAACTATACAGACATCCATAGCATGTCCCTATGGATTCACATCATTGAGATGTGAGGATCAGACCCTACAATTAGGCAGTTGTTGGGGGATAGAGCTGTTGATTTGTTTTTCAATTTTTTTTGAAAAGAAAAAAGCATGGGGGGAATGCATTTGGCCACTGCAATGCTAATTAAGTTTGTGTATATTAACATATATGGCAGTAACACTGAATATCCCTTTTACATTCTATATACACAGAATGATATCAAGGTTTTGCAGTCAACAAAATATTCCAACTTCAGTCTCAATGCTGCTTGTAGTGACTTCTGAATTCATATAGGGGCTTTCCCTAAAAGTAATTCAAGTCTATGTAAGTGAAATAAGGCACAATTAATATTGATTTGATCTCGGGTAAAGGAAGGGATAAAAACTGCTTCAAATGATCTTACTATTGGAGAATTAGCTTTGAGTTACATCTACTTGAAATCCCTTCTCTTAATTTCCAAAGATTTCTTAGAAATAAAGAGTTTTTCTTTTCCCTGACAAAGCCCAAAGAGAAAAGTTTGGGAATTCACATTTTAACGTGTTTTGGTAGCCTAAGCTACTCAAATTGATGTGCAACCCCCATTCCCCTGCCCTGGTCTCCTCCATCCTCAGGGCTAAAACAAAAAACACAGCATGTGAAGTTAAGAGTCCTTTGCTGTTTTTTGAGGAGATTTGTACACTTGAAGAGTAGCAAATACATATCTGGTTGTCTTCGATAAAAAATAATAATAATAACAACAGAGAGAAAGAAAAGAAAAAAGTACAAGTAACCTTGTGACTTTCTTGGTCTTTAAAAAAATCCCTGTCTCTCTCTCTTTTTTTTTTCCCAGAATGATGAAGTCCCAACAGACATTATAAATAACTGCGACAAATGAGTTTGGCAGCATAAATAACGTCTAGTATTCAGATCTTCACAGTGAGACTCGTTTATCTTGTACACAATCTGTTGAATGTTTTTCGCAGCAGGTGAACCATACCCAAAGATGCTGGACGTTCTGTGAAAGGGAGTTTAAGAACTGCAGTTCTGAAGGCCCCTGACTTTGGTTGTTTACAAAGTTCAGTCCTGTTTACTGTGATCCTTGGTATCTTCTTCATCTGTATATTCTGATGGTTCTTCTCCTGGTTTTAGGAGTCTGCCTACATAATCATATTTTTCTGAAAGATACATCAAGAGAAAATCAGTAGCCATCAATTTTGTTGGCCTCTTTAATTATATAGAAACAGCAAAGTTCTTCCTATTGTTTACTATGGTGGTCTTTGTGCACATGTAAGGCTTTAACAAAAGAAACAGGATTAGCGAACTTATTAAGGCTTAGGAATTCTTTGCAGGAAAGTGATTAAGTGCTTCTTAATCAAGCATACTGCATCAGAATCACTCGGAGATCTTTAATGTGACATATGATGTAGTCCTCAAGAAAATAAACTAAATGAAGAGATGGAAATTTATTTGGCGCTTGTTACCTTGTGTTCTTTGAGGTCTCAGTATATCGCCCTTGCCCCACTACTATTCTGCCTCCTATCAATCTCTCTTCTTCTTAGATCTGTTACTTTGCTTGTTTTTGTTACCAAGGTATTTAATGTAGAATATTGTATGTCCAAGGTGATTCACATTTAGTTGTTTCTTGGTCAGGAATTTGAGTCTAGATTCAGTGAATTAACTGATAAACCAGAAGGATTAGATAAGAGAACTACTTCATATACTTGAACAAGCACAAACACCAAGAAGCCAGAGTAGTTGTTCCAAGGGATCCAGGGGTCAGATAAATAGCTGCCCAAAGCGTCAAGGAGGGTGTAATAACTGATGTTAAGTTACAAGGGTATAATAAAGGAGAATGACACTTTTTCTTTACAGTTCAAGGATAATACCAATAAAATCATTTCAGAATATAATTATAGTACCAACACTAGTTATCAGTTCAGTTTTAAAAATAAACCAATCTACATAACGTCAATAAGAAGCTTTATAAAACTAAAGGTGTCACAATTTTTTTAGAAGTCCCTTATAGCTTGTAACAAGTTAATTTTTAAATACAGATTTTCAAAATAATAATTACATGTAAAAATTATATTGGTATTTAGCTATGTTTAAAATATCATCAAATTATGATGGCAATGAAACCAGATGACATCCTAAGGCTCTTAAATAATGTGAAATAGTATACACTTTGCTTGACCATATACTTAACATTTCCAAAAAACAATAAAATGAAGGTACCTTTAAACTGCATTTCCCATTCTCGAACACTCTCCATTTGTACAGCATTCAAATCTGACAGATCATCATATTCATCTCTAAGTGCATCTTTATCTAGGCAAAATGTTGCCAGTCCTCTGGAGGCATCTCTACCAGCAAATATTCCATATGGACCCGCTGAAAAAAGAAATTATTTAGATTACCTAACAATATTTTACAAAGAGCTCTGGTAGCACAGAGGTTAAGCACTTGGCTAATAACTGAAAGGGCAGTCGGTCAAACCCACCAGCTGCTCTGCAGGAGAGAGATGTGGCAATCACAGTATTTCAGAATGTCTCAAAGGAAAATGTCAAATAAAAGAAACCTCACCATGACTCATACTTGGTACATAGTCTTAATATCAAAACACGCACAGACACTAGATGGGATAATGAGAAGAAATTTCTTAGAAATCTGTCTTTTGACCAAGCAAAGCTTTTCACACAAATCTTAAATTTCAATTGCTTTAGATATCTGAAAACTTGTATTTAAAGATGAAGACTGTGAAATAGTTAAAGAGAAGAGGAAACTTAAAAAGCTAGGTTTGGAAGCCAGCTTAAGAGTAAATGATGCTAATTAGTAGTTACACCTAAAAATAATTAATCAACAGAACATCCACTGGATATGTACTATGCAAAGACTTGTGGACCTAAATTATTTTTCTTTCTTCTACCCTATCTAGGCTGCAACCTATGAGAGCAGAATGTATCCTCTTTGTACACCCAGTGACTAGTTCAGTGCCCAGCACATGTTGATGTTCAACAAATATTTGCGAAATAAATGCTTTGATTAGAAATATGACCATTTTCAAAAATAAATCTAACTACCATAATATATTTACAATTACACTATATAAACTAAGAAAAGTCATTAAGGAAAACAATGGTTTTCATTTGTCATGGTTTTTGGGAAACAGTAGGACTGGTTATAGGGAATACTGTGCTCTTCTACACTGAAATATTGAATGATGATCTGCATTCTGTCCAAGGAATTAAGTACTACCATCTCTGGGGAAGAATGACATGATTTATATGCTGACAGAACTGAACAATTCCCGAAGTCTGTCCTTGAGAGCAGCAAGTGTCTTGTTCATCTCTGTACCTTCAATGTTAGCACAGTGTCTGGCATGAAGTAGAAACAATAAATTTCTTCCAAACGAATTAGCTGCATTTCCAAGTAAGACAGACTCCAGATTCTGACCCTTTACTTTTTAAAAAATGTTTTATGTTTTAGGTGAAAGTTTATAGCACAAATTAGTTTTTCATTCAAAAATTTATATACAAATTGTTTTGTGACACTGGTTGTAACCCCTGCAATGTATCAGCACTCTCACCCTTTCCATCCTGGGTCATCCGTGGGCATTCATCCAGTTTTCCTGTCCCTTCCTACCTTCTTGTCTTCGCTCTTGGGCAGCTGTTGCCCATTTGGTCTCGTATACTTGATTGAACTAAGGGCATGTTCTAGGCATGAACTAACCAAAACTAAACCCGTTACTGTCGAGTATATTCCAACTCACAGCAGCCCTATATAGGACAGAGTAGAACTGCCCCATAAAGTTTCCAAGGAGCGCCTGGTGGATTTGATCTGTCAACCTTTTGGTTAGCAGCCATAGCTCTTAACCACTGCACCACCAGGGCATGAACTAAGACCCGTGTTGTTGTTTTATAGCTCTGTCTAATCTTTGGCTGAAAGGTGTACTCTGGGAGTGGCTTCAGTTCTGAGTTAGCAGGGTGTCCAGGGGCCATAGTCTCGGGGGCTCCTCCAGTCTCTTGTCAGACCAGAGTAAGTATGGTCTTTGTGAATTTGAATTTTGTTCTGTATTTTTCTCCTGTTCTGTCTAGGACTCTCTACTGTGATCCCTGTCAGTCAGTGGTGGTAGCTGGGCACCATCTAGTTCTTCTGGGCTCAGGATGGTGGAGGCTGTGGTTCATGTGGTCCATTAGTCCTCTGAACTAATATTTCCCTTGTCTCTTTGGTTTTCTTAGATGGCTTTTAAGACCCCAGACGCTATTCACGAAAGTAGGATGTAGAACATTTTCTTTATGAACTTTCTTATGCCAATCAACCTAGACATCCCCCATGACTCTTTACTTTTAACAGATTCATTCATGGTAAGCACGATCTTTTCCCCAAATACATGATAAGAAAGATATTTCAGTTGTTTAAAACAGGTAATTATATCAACAAAATAGAAATAACTTGATTTTCTATATTAAGAACTTGGTTAACATCAACTGGTCCCAACCTACCTGGAACAAAGGAGAATGAATAAATAACAGAGACACAAGGAAAGTATTAGCCCAAGAGACAGAAAGGGCCACATAAACCAGAGACTTCATCAGCCTGAGACCAGAAGAAATAGATGGTGCTGGGCTACCACCAATGACCGCTCTGACAGGGAACACAACAGAGTCCCTGATAGAGCAGGAGAAAAGTGGGGTACAGAACTCAAATTCTAGTAAAAACACCATAGTTAATGGCTTGATTGAGACTGGACAGACCCCAGAAGACATGGCCCCCGGGCTCTCTGTTAGCCCAAAACTAAAACCATTCCTGAAGCCAACTCTTCAGTTAAAGATTGGACTGGACTGGGGGACATAAAATGATACTTGTGAAGAGTGTGCTTCTTAGCTCAAGTAGATACATGAGACTAAATGGGCAGCTCCTGTCCAGAGCTGAGATGAAAAGACAGAGAGGGCCAGGAGCTGGTTGAATGGACACAGGAACTCTGGAGTGGAAAGAAGGATTGTGGTGTCACAGTATAGGGAGAGCAACTAGGGTCATATAACAATGTATGTATAAATTTTTGTATGAGAGACTAACTTTAACTGTAAAATTTCACTTAAAGCACAACAATAAAAAAAAAAAGAACTTTAATGGAATACTACATAGCTATCAAAAAGAATAAGGTAATTCTGTATGTACACTCCTAGAAAGTCCATGATACACTAACTGAAAAATGAAATTCAGAAGAGTACATAGTATGATTTGCTTTGAATTAAAAAAAAAAAAAAATACATGTATATTTTATATGTTTGTATATACATGAAAAACACCAGGAAGAATACAGACTAAACTATTAACAGTGGCAACATTTCTGGGGAATGAAAGGAAAATTTTACTTGATGTAATTGATAGGGTCTGGCTGTTTTGAATGATTTTTATAATAAAAACCTTATAAGAGTTAAAAGCCTAACTCACTCCACTAATTGTTGGGTAATTTTTAGCTTGTCTGGGTCTGAAAGTTGTTTCTTCCACAAAAGAAGGAAAATAATACCTCCGATTGTCTTCAACTTAGGCTGCAGAGAGGACCAGGTAGATTTTCCTCTTAAAAAGCTTAAGCATTAAATGCTAAAAAATATCCAAAATACATTATTTTACAAAAGAAAAAAAATTGTTTCTGGAGTCTATAAATAATCTATATCTGGCAAAGATTAGAGAAAATAATTTTTAAAACCAGAATCATTGGCTTAACTACCATCAATTACCAACAGAGTGGTCCATAACAGAGCTTAATATCCAGTTAATAAAGTAGTTTCTAATGAGAGGGAAATAAGCAGGAAAAAACCTGTAATCGAGTTCCTTGATTTACAAATGTACAGAATAATGGCTGTATCCATATTCATATTTGAAAGCATTTATGAAATTGAAATTATGTGTTAGGAAAGTTTCTGTACTTTTTGAGAGTAGAATTCAAAGTTTTATTTAAACAGACAAAAATCCAAAATTTATCAACCATAATTTGGATCACAGAAAGCAGTGTACCATAAACATCAGCAGTAAAAAAATTCCTGTGAAAACACTTTACTGCATGGAACTAGAAGTGGCATTAATGGTAATTTTAAAAGTAGCATAACTAGGTATTGATCCATTAGCATGAAAATAAAGGCAATACTTCCAGAAAAGTACTTTTTTATTTAACCTGCTTTTCCCATTAAGCATTTTCCATACCGACAGTTGATATGCGACTATTGCAATCATCATTTAATGGTTATATATTTTTCCATTAAATGGATACATCCATAATTTATTTAATCATTCTTCTGTTAATGTAAACTTAGGCTATCATTTAATACTTTTAATTTGTTTTCTTTTTTAAGAAAATAGTGCACTATTTACCACTGGTCAACATTTATAACTTTCAAACTTTGCTCATTATCACAACTGACATTCAAAAGGGTATTAAGCATTTAAGAGAAAAGAAATTCAACAGTCTCTTTTACAGCATAAAATCCAAAGTGGATTACAGTCAACTGAAGTTAATTATTTTAGGGAAAATGTTAACTTCTAAAATTAAGCAAGAATGATCTCTGGGAAAAAGAAAAGAAGCCCACTCTAAAGAAGTTATATATATATATACATATATATTTTTTTTTTTTCTGTAAAACTCTACCTGCTTTGTGCCAATTTGTGGCAATGGCTGCTCTGAGGGGACTGAAGCAATATAAAAAGGAACTAATGAGATTTTTTTGTTTCTTGATAACAACAAAAACCCTGCAAACATAGAGACTTTCAATACTTCCTGGACCAATGTATTTTCCTTTTGTGAAGCATACAAAGGAAAAATAAAATTGATCAGGGCTGTAACAATCTACAAATGTAAAAACAATCTACAATCATTTGACTTTTTGAAGAATTTTCCAGCAACCTCAATGTCCTCTCTCACACTTCCAAAAGAAGAAGGGATCGTTTTTGGCCCTCCCCACTTGGCAGGTGAAAAACACGGGA
This sequence comes from Dugong dugon, assembly GCA_030035585.1. Lineage (NCBI taxonomy): Eukaryota > Metazoa > Chordata > Mammalia > Sirenia > Dugongidae > Dugong > Dugong dugon. Next base: position 175,626,950 of record CM057463.1, on the reverse strand, counting down.
GTAGAAGTGTTCAGTGACTTGCCTAAAGTTACTGACAGAACTGGAAGTACTATTTCCACTTTCTAACCCAATCGGTGCACCTTGAGAAAACATACAGATAACCACAAATCCAGACTTGGAAAGACATCTCTGAAAATCCAAGCATTTTACGAATTACAAAATCTTAGGGGAATGGAATTTTAGAATACCTGCTTTATCAGCATTGAAGAGAATTAACAAAAAAAAAAGCTCTAGACACCAATAGCTTTTCCTAGCATTCTAATATGAACCTTCCTGCCCTGCAAAGAACGAAACAAATCTGTCTTGAAAGAAGCACAGCCAGAATGCTCCTTAGAAACCAGGATGACAAGACTTCATCTCAGGTACTTTGAACATGTTATTACGAGGGACCAGTGCCTGGAGGGCATCACGCTTGGTAAAGTAGAGAGTCAGTGAAAAAGAGGAAGACCCTCAACGAGATGGACTGACACAGTGGCTGCAACACTGAGCTCAAACACAGCAACGACTATGAGGATGGTGCACGACCTGGCAGCGTTTTGTTCTGTTGTACACAGACAGAGTCACTATGAGTTGGAACTGACTTGATGGCACCTGACAACAGCCCTGCAAAAGTCATCTACTTAACTGTACCTCAGAGTATAAATCATAAAACACATTAAATGATACAAAGAACAGAAGAAATGATGACCATTATAAAAACAGCAATCAGAAAATCCTCCATCTTTGAGTATATTACTAGATACCAGTATGTTCTCTAATAAAATGATCTGCCAATTTCCCCAAGGAATACTCAACATTGAATGAATGTAAAAACAACAAAACTTCGCAAAACATGCTTTTTGTTTTGTTTTGTTTTGAATGGTAACTTAGAGTGAACGTGAATCAACAGTTAATAATCAAAGCCAAATTCTAGACCAAATGTTTTGTTAACTCTTGAATACAATGAATGATTCAGTGATTAATGTATTCCCCCACTTCCTAAACTATATTTAGCTGTCTTCTCCACATGTTGAGAAACTCCTTCAGGAAGTGTTTAATTTCTGAATAGTCTTTTCAGTAACAATTTACTTTGTCCTGTAAGACTATAAAGACTGTAACATTAAAGTAATAACCAGAGTTGGAATTGGACGGGTTGCTCTGAGAAAGGTGGAGGCTTTGAGGTCTAATAAAAGGAACATTTCCCTGCATTAATAATATGGCCAGAAGCATATCTGAGAAGTCAGCAATATACCTCCCTATTCAACTACCCCCTTGCCTGGTGCTGTTTGTTGTTAGCTGTCATTGAGTCGATTCCGACTCATGGAAACCCCACGTGTGCAGAGTGGACCTGCTCCATAGGGTTTTCCAAGCTGTCATCTTTTCAGGAGCAGATTGTCTTCCCAGGTGCCTCTGCATGGGTTTGAACTGCCAGCCTTTCAGCTAGGAGTTGAGTACTTAACCATTTGTGCTACCCAGGGAATCCCCCATTATATAACAAACCCAAATGTTACCAAGCTACTCTTAGCTAATATACTAAATAATAAATAACAGGAAAGCAACTATTTTGTGGTATTAGGTCTTTAGGTATGGTATGATTTACAAACAAACAAAAAAAAGGCTTGCTTATGTAAACTAATATGGTTATTTTGACTATTAAGGTTCATGTAGACACTAGTAGTTGGGTAGAATCTAAGATAATTAAATTCTGTTGTTTTATCAAAGACTAAAATATAATGTAAATACATCAAAATGACATTGTACTAGTTAGAGTTCAGACTTCACTGTTAAGCTACATTGGTATTTCTGAAGAAGAGATATTTCATGACAAACAATTTCAGTTATTTCTGTGGTATACAAACCATAGCCCTGAGACAATTTTTTTAATTCATGAAAAGTTTATAATAGCCCAGTTTCCTCACCTATTTTGACAGTCTTTTGTGATTATTAAGTTTTTTGAAAATCTAATAATACTTCTGTATTGAATAATTTATTCCAAATAAAATTATAATGAGCCAAGAATAAGACAATATGTAACAGTGCTTAATGAAATCCAACTAATAAATATTATTTTTCATGGTTAAGTCCATGAAGTTATAAGACTTTGAGAGAGAAGGCAGCAGAGTAAACTGAAACACTACAAGAAGTCAAGATACCTGGGTTCTAGAGGCTCCGATTCTACCTGCATGTGACACTGGGTAGGGCTCCATTTCCACAGTCCTCAGAAAAATCTCCTATAAAGTGGGTACATTAGTTTACCTGACTAAAATTGGAGGCCAAACTAGATAATATCTTGAATGCCTGAAAACTCAACCTTGCTTCTGAAATTCAAACTAGAAGGTTCTAGCAACACTGTGGATTGAGCTCATGGGCTTGTCCTCCAGGGCTCATGGACAGGGTGGGGAAGGGAAAGTTTTGAAAAATTAAAACCCTAGGCCTGTACCACAAGTAGTGGGGTCTGAGTTTACCCAACCCATGTGGAACGAGAATTCTAAAGTTAAAAATAATAGCATGGACTCACATATCTATTGGAATTGAGTAAACAGCAAAGGTAATACTTCAAGCTAGTTTGAAAAAAAGGATTAGTCTATAAATAGTGATGGAACAATGGGGTAGCCTTCTGTTAAAAAAAAAAAAAAAGATTCTTACTTTACATCTTAAAACAAAATAAATTCTAAATGGAACTAAAAAAAAATCATAAAAGTACTAAAGAAACTACAGAGGATTGTAAAAACAATCTTTAAGTGCAAAAGGCTTTTAAATAAAACAAATCTCAGCAGCCATAAAAGAAAAGATAAATTTGAACACATAAAACTAGATACTTCTGTGTTTTATAAATAAAAGACTAACAGCTCGTATCATAGACTAAAGGCTGATTTACTTTATACAGAACCCCTAAAATCTATAAGACAAATATCATTGTTGAAAAATTGTGGCAAGGGATATATAAACAGAAAATTCACAGAAAAGGAAACAGGAAGACTCAGAACTTTGAAGATATACAACCTAAGAAAAAGAGAAATGCAAATAAAAATACTGAGATACCATTTTAATCTATCAGATTGACAAAGACAAAGAAGTTTAATACACCTATTCCTTGCTTATTGGCTATCTCATTATCTGGCATTTTGCATTTATGACAATAATAAAAAATCTACTATCTGACTATTTTGCGCATTAATGACATGCATTTGGCAGCAATGAAAGCTGAGGAGTGAGGCAGGAGTAACGCTGGATGAGATGGTAAAGGTTATGTGTCAACTTGGGTGGGCCATGATTTTCAGTGGTTTGGCAGTTATGTAAGGATGTAGTCATCCTCTACTTTGTGATCTGACATGGTCATCCTCCATTTTCACATAACAACTATTCTGCATAACAACCTGGTCTTTGGAATCTAACCATGTTGATAAGTAAGGAGAGGGTGTATCACACTTTTGGCAAGGTGATGGGAAAGGGGCATTTCCAACTTCTCTGGAGGGTAATTCAGAAATAAGTACCCAAATTTAAAATGTCCATACTTTGACTCTAAAATTTTATTCACATGTATAAAATGACATGTCCACAAATATTTACTGCAACACCGTTAATAACGAGACATTGGAAACAAATGTTTGCTAACAGTGAACTGTTAAATTATGATATATACATGCAATAGAATACTCCACATATATTCAAAAGCACAAGATGGCTCTCTTTATATTGATATAAAAGCCTCTCAAGATATTAAAATATTATCAAAGGTATATATAGTGTGGGGGGAAAGTACATATCCACATGCTTGTACATGCACAAAATAGCTATGGAACGTATCAGATTATTTCTCGCCTTTAGGGAGGGGAACATCTTGAATGGGAGGTAGGTGTGGGAAGGAGACTTATTTTTTACTGCATCCTTTTGAATTTTCTATCTTGAGCATGTATTACTTTTTTTTTTTTAATTTATGTCAGGCCCTATTTTGAAACATACCCGAGACCCCTCTACAGGAATATTTCCACATCTCAAGGCTCATGGAACATTATGGAAAACACCCTAAGAAACAAATAGTAGCTGCTGAAGATAAACCACATGAAGAAACAAACTGCCACGGAGGAGTGAGCACATACAACAAACAGAACTGGCAACCCATAAATAAAATGACAGAAACAGAGTAAGCCTGCTTAAAATTACTAAGCAACTAAGATAAAGAACTTAAGAAGGAAAGATTAAGAGGAAAAACAGAATGAGGGATAGGCAATATTTGAAGAGATAAAGGGCTCAAATTTTCTGCAATAAATGAATGACACATGTCCTTAGACTTTAGTACAGAGTCTGGTGCATGTTAAATAAAATCAAATTTGCACCTGGACAAATCTGAGTAAGAGCAGAACCCCAAAGACAAAGGGAAAGAAACCTCAAATACAACCAAAGAGAAAAAACAGATTAATGAAAGGAATGACAAACCAAAAGCAGACTTCTTGTTAACAACAGAAGTAGAAGACAATGGCATGATATGACTGAAGATCTGACGTAAAACAATAGGCAACCTACAATTTTATATCCTAAACTTAAATTACTATTCTCGAGTGAGAATAAATAGATTTTCTTCCTACCAAAGAAAGAGCTATAGAATGTACTTAACTAAAAGGAAAATTGAACCCTGAACAAAGGAATGATACAAGAAGTAACAAATAAAGAAAATGGTAAATATGTTGGTAAAGGTAAATGAGGACTTTTTTTTTTTTAAAGTTAACAATTTAATTCATATGGGAGTGGAGTTTTAATAACATGGAAAATAGGATGAGGGAGAGAGAGACAAAATTTTCTAACCAGGGCCACAACATATGGCTGTGTACTACACAATTCCATGGGATACCATCCATACTTGTAGTCACAGTAATTTTACATATTTATTTAAAAATATTCTGCCAAATGGAAGTAAAGAGACCTAAAGAGGCAGTTTTTTCCTAATTCACACAAAAATGATGTTTGGCTAGCATCCTTATACTGTTGAGGATACGAGAGTAGTATGTATGGCAAAAACTTAAGGAAATCACCAAAAGAACAGAAACAGAATGTATTCAAATCAATAGAGGAAAAAAGTGGAAGGAATAAAGAAAATCAATCTGAGAAGGAAAAAAGAGAAGGAAAAAGAGGCAAATAAAAGCATAGTAAGAAGAAATCACAAAAAAAATGTTAAAAATAGACCTAAATATACTTAGTAATCACAAAAAATATAAACTGATTAAACTGAGCTGTTAAAAGACAGCTGTTGATATTAGATTTAATGGAAAAAAATCTAGCTATATGCTGTTTGTAAGACAAAAATAAAACAACAACATGACTGGTTGAACATAAAGGAATGGAAAAAGATACAATGAGCTAATACTAATCATGAGTCCCTGGGTGGCGAAAACAGTTAACCCACCCACAGGTGCCTTGGAAGACAGGCCTGGCAATCTGCATCCAGAAAGGTCATAGCTTTGAAAACCCTATGGAGCAGTTCTATTCTGCACACATGGGGTCACCATGAGTCGGAATCTACTCACCAGCAACGAACAACAACTAATGAAGTGAAGACTAAATTCAAATCTGAAAACCAGTAAGGGTGATAAAGATGCTTCTCTGATGAATAACACAATAGATGGCTTCAATTTGTTCAGTACAGTTGTACAGTAAGCACAGTAATAATGTTGGCTTCACAACATTCTCACACTCAATCTTTGTACTACTGGCTCTTTCAGTTCTCTGCTTAATAGCAACCCCTTTTTCTTAGCAACTGAATATAAACATGGTACCTTTCTTAACCACCTAATGTAAATGAAGATCCTTTATTATCCTCTACTATGCATCCTATTCATTTCCTTCAGAGCATGCTTAATTACAGATTATAACTATGTATTGAAATGCTTGTTTATTTCGGACCTCCTCAATAGACCACAATCTAGGAGGGTAGGAATGTGTCTGTTTTAAAGACTCAGTTAATTTCCAATCATCATAACTTATTGAAGGCTTTACTGTAACCCAGGAGCTGACTTCTTAGTATTTAAAAATGGAGCTGGAACCCTATGCTAAAGATACTGAGGCAGGATCTAGGCTCCAGAGTACAACAGTTATTTAGCAATGTCTGTCATGGGTACACGGGGAAGCAGTTGTCTATGTCACAGATTGTTGAAAAAATGATTAATAGAGCTTGAACAGCTAACTCTAGCTGTTGCTACATCCATTTCTCCTTTCTTCCAGCTTGAATAACATCTTCTCGCCTATATTTGTTTTATGCTATCCTTTCACACTTTGCTTTAGTATTTAACACAAATATAATTCCTTCAAAGATTAAAAACAGAAAACTTAGCAGATTCTTTTATTTTACTGGTAGGTAATGGTATGTACGGAGTCCCTACGTGGTACAACTGGTTAACGTATTCAGTTGCTAAACGAAAGGTTGGAGGTTCGAGTCCTCCCGAGGCATCTCGAAAGAAAGGCCTGGCAATCTACTCCTGAAAAATTGGCCAATGAAAATTTTATAGAGCACAGTTCTACTCTGACACACATGGGTTGCCATGTGTTGAAATCAACTCAACAGCAAGTGGTTTTAATGGTTAGGTATGGCCATTAACCCAAACAACAGACCTCATTTACTTCAAAGAAGGAAGCTTGGATGAGAGCTGGATAGTTAGCAGCTTTAGGATATCCATGAATGTCAGGTTGGGCCTGGCCTATAGGTTACAACTCTTGCTTCAACTGAAATTTTGCAAATTAAATGTTAACATACTGAAGATAAAGTTAACAGAGGAGGAAAAACATGTGAAAGGTACAGATGCTTCCTTCTCTAACCTCCTAAGTATTAGGGAACTCACAGGGGTACTTCTTATGTAATTTCTTTTTCAGTGAAATTTAAATGATAAGATATAAGTTGGAGAAAATATGGCTTTGGTATATGTCAAAGAATATTCCACCTAGAATAAGAGGGAAGTAATATAAGTTTCAGGAATTTAGGATAAACTATCAGAAAGGTCAATCGTATAATTTCTTGCTATTGTAAAGAAATAAAAACACTGTTTTGGTAGCGTTCTGTTGCAGTAATATTAAACCAAATTACCATTTAAAATTGTAGTATCTGTTTTAATCTTCTAAATCTATTAGGACTCTGTAAACATGTGATATTAGACATATTATGCTGTGACACAATGGGAAGGGATGCCCTGTTCAGCCAGTTAGATCTGGGTTTGAATTTTAGTTTTGCCACTTACTAGATATGTGACTCTGGCAAAACCTGAGTTTCAGTTTCCACATCCATAAAATGGGAACATTACCTATCTTATAGGGTAGTACTGAAAACTAAATGAATCAATGCTATCCAACAGAACTCTCTGGGAAGATGGAAATGTTCTATAAAGTACACTGTTCAGTAAGATAGCCACATGGCTACTAAGCATGTGAAATATAACTACTGTGACTGAGGAACTCAATTTTTAATTTCAATTAATTTAAATTTAAACAACCACATGTGGCTTGTAACTGCCACATTGGACAGTACAAAATCATAAAAGTGTGTTTCTTTGAGGCTTTAAATCTGTATGGGAACTAGGAGAGAGTATAAAGAAAAACCACAGTAAGAGTCTACACAAGTTTATCCCAGAATGCAGTTTACTAAAAACAGTATAGATAGATTCTGTGGCTGAATATATCTGGATTTGAATACCACATCTGTGTGACACAAGCCAATTTACCTAAATTACCTAAACCTTAGGCTCCCTACCTGTAGAATAGGAATACTTATCAACCTCATTGGGACATCGTGGAAATGACAAATAAATGGATACAATATAACCCACTGCCGTCAAGTCATTTCCGACTCATAGTGACCCTACAGGACAGAGTAGAACTGCCCCATAGAGTTTCCAAGAAGAGCCTGGTGGACTCAAACTGCTGACCTTTTGGTTAGCAGCCATAGCTCTTAACTACTATACCACCAGTGTTTCCTGGACCCAATATAGTAGGTGCTTAACCAACCCGTTGTCCTTCCTCCTCTCACAGTCGTTGCTTCTTACATGACCACACTTTCCTCGAATGCTGGCCAAATGCTTGAACTGTTACTAAATTTAACATTGACAAATGCGGTTAATGCCAACTGTTTGCCAAAATGTGTTTACTCCACTAAATTAGATGATCAGTATTTAATTTCTTAAGAACCTGTACTTTAAAAATATATGACTAAAACCAAAACTATCTTCTAAAAATAAGGGAAAACAAAAATATCTTCAACATTATGGAATAATCTCACAAAATAATCTTTAATCCTAAAACCATTACTGTGAATTGGAAGTAGACATTGGCTAAGCATAGAAACCAGGTTTTGTAGCTCCCTTGCATATTCTTTCAAGCTACTAAGATGCTTAGATAAGGATTATTGTTTCTAAATTTTTCTGCTATTAAATTACTTTATTTGAGGATGACCCTAAAAATCAATAGCAAAATTAAACTTCTGTTTCACAGCCAGAAATTTGGCTTCTAAACTTTTTGGAAAGTGTTACCACATTCTCCACAAATGTAAAATATCAACATATTCTAAGCCCATAAGATGTTCTGGCTATCTTTAAGGTTCATTTCAATAATAAATATTCCCAATATCTCTACTAGGTTGCTGATCAAGACCTAGGAATACAATAACTGAACATCACTCTTCGGCTGTTGATCAGAACCTGGGAACTGGTGAAAGCTAACCTAAAACTGACTTCTCTCTTGTTATACGAGGAGCCCCTTCAGTGCTCAAGCCACACATTACACCTATGACTCTTGATTTTTAATTTCTGTCACAGAACATTTGCCATCAGAGGCTGCCAAACTGTATCTATGGCTGTCTCTTCTAACTCTTTTCAGACAGTGGCAAGGCCTAATGTGTGAAGAGTAATATGCTTTGACTGCATGCTTCACTGTGAGTTTAGGCAAGGGTTGTAAAAGAAGTTGTTTTAGTTGGGTAAACTCTATACGAAAAATTTAAACCTGCATACAATTTCTAACTAGTGAATGTACATTTTAATATCAACAGGGAAAAGTCTTTTAAAAAGTATGTCCTTTTGTAAAATTCTGATTGCAAATTTGAAATCTTACATGTCCCTATTAAACTGGTAATTCAGAAGTAAATATTCAATAAAGATAACTGGGTACAAAATACTTTGTAAGTCCCTGATTTGAACAAAATTAACTATTTAATTTGGCCTGTCTGTTTAAATACTGTGCTTTGGCCCCATTCTCTTGTCCCACATACCCTTAAGTCAACAAAAGTATTAACCATTTGAGGTGATGTAAGTAGGCAGATAACTGGTGTTCATATTTATATAACCAGAAGTACTTTATAAATTATGACTTGGTTGGGCTGAATGTAGATATACATACAGAAATACAAACAACTCAGAAATAAATCAAACAGCTCAACAATTAAAATTTCCAATTTCTTATCTCTATTTCAATCAACAAACAACAAACTGAAGCATGGAAATCAGAAGTATATAATTCAAGTGTCAATAAATCTTATGTGTTAACAGATTATATCAATGAGGAATCAATTTTAGACTGCTAATCCCCTTGAATTTAAGGCCTGGTGTACTCTTTTGAGTAACACGTCGCTTTAGGTTCCAATTTTATCATTTATTCTTTTGGGGTCACTTTTTTTTTTTTTAGCTGAGTATTAATTACCACATACAAAAAATGTAGGATGTTCCTCAATTTTACAGTATACCAACAGGTTCCATGAGTCTGAACTGAAGTTCATTAGCATAATCTGAAATGTATGCTACAACTACATTGTAAAAGAAGGGCTTCTAAACCAGCTACCCTATATAAAAAGTTCTCTGAAAGCAAAGTTCTAAAAATCCTTAACTTGCAGAACTGGTGCATGGGTATTAATTTATAGCTCTTCTAATTTTTTTCTCCTCAGTTCTGCTAAGTGAAAACACAGTAAGTCAAACATTAATTTGGATACTTGCCTTCCTACTACCAAATTAAAAAAAAGGAAAAAGGCGCAGGACAGACACGCCTGCTGGGTATATGAGCTCCACTCCCAAAACTCAGGGCGACTATCCTCACCAGGCTTTAAAGTCTGCATTCTGGTCTGTCCTCATCCCACAGACACTGTTAATTTTGGAAAGCATCTACGGACCAAAACCGGTTTTAAAAAAAAAAAAAGAGTCCAAAGTTGCTATATGTCCGGACTTCACAGACCGGCGGATTGGGACCTGGAACTATATGTTCTAAACGTGGCCTCATGGGGAGTAGTAGGGAAAGAGAAGATCAGGGCAAAAAAGGGTAAAGAAAAGAAAGCTGTGAACTACAAGGGCAAGAACTTTAGGTCTTTACTTCAGAAATCTCCCCTCCCTCCTGTCCCCAGCCATCCCAAGAATCAGAAAGCTCAAGAAAGGTCGAGGGCCAGCGTGACTAGCGACAACTATAAAGATTTTGAAAAATTCAGCACATGAAAAGGCCAGAGGCGAAATGCGATGGGAGAAAGATGAGTCCTGAAAGCTAGTTCCTGGCGAGTCACTGTGACCCTGACTTGGAGGAAAAGCTAGAGGTGCCCGCGGCTGGGGGTGTGTGTGGGGCGGGCCGTCCCAGGTGCGGCAGTCAAGTCGCGTGGGTGCAGGGGGACGAGAAGGTTGGGCAAAGTAACCTGCTACTAAGCGCCATCCCGTCAGAAGGGGGTCGTGATCGTGTCTGAACTGCGGGGGGTCCTCCCCCTCCCCTTCCTCCTCCTCACCGGGGCCGTAGAACTTGCTGCCTTTGGTCACGTCGAAGACTTTCCCATTGACCGCGAGCAGGATGCGCGGGTTGTGGGACCCGTCGTACTGGCGCAGCTGCTCCAAGCTGAAGTCCCGCTTCTTCATGCGAGGCAGAGAGGCAGCGGGACTCTCCTCACCCGCCCCGGCCCCAGAGCCTAAACCCCGTCGCCCCCAGCGCACCCACAGCCGGTAGGCCCCCAGCAGCACCAGCGCCACCAGCACCACGTTCAGCAGCATCTCCCCGCCCCCCGTCAGAAGCGCCAACGCCGCCGCTGCCCAGCCGCCCCCTTCGGCTGCCGCTACCGCGCCGCCCGGACTCTCGCTGCTGCCGTCGCTGCTGCTATCGCTGCCACTCCCCAGGGTGCCTAGCTTCACGTTCCCATCATCCGCCGCCATCACTGCCCGCCAGCGCCTCCCTCCTCTTCCCCGCCCCCTGCCCTCCCCAACTCCACGGCCAGCCCCGCCCATCTGGGGCCTCCCAGCCAATAACGTGAGGGGAGGGGGCGGGGTCTAGCCGGCTCCCGATTGGGTGTCGACGGGGTAACGTTGTGTCGGATCTCTTCTTCTCCCTCCCTTCTTTTGCTGACCGCGCTTGCGAGCTACGCCCCGCCCCGCCCACCTCGCCCCACACTTCCCTGCTCTCGCTCATCGCCTCCGCTAGGTGAAGTGGAAGCTGGGGGCGGGCCTGAAGAAAAGATGTTGCGCCGGCCGCGCGCGCGTACGGGCTGGGAGAGACTACAGCGCGTGCGCGGGCTCCGGAACGCCACGCGCTCGCCTTTCCTCCGCAACTTGGCCGGGAGGTACGCGTGCGCCCCGGAATCGTTTCCTTTTCCGGACTTGGGTTCGCGTCCGCGAGGTGTTTCTGCTGCCGCTCGCTCCGCCTGGGAGCTCCACGTGTGCAGAGGCGGCCGCGGGGGCGGGACTGGCGGGGGCGTCTTTCCGAGGGCGCCTAAACCTGCAGCTGGGGGCTTGTGGGAGACCGCGACATCATTTTAACTGCGGGCACAATCCGATGAGGGGCGTGTCTTTCTTCCCTGGGCGTCATAGTGTTGTCCGGAAGCCGGGAGCGTCGGAGCGCAAACTAAAGGCTGCCTCCCAGAAGTTTTGGGGACAAGGTGGAGTCTTCTGGCACCGGGAGTATGCTTGGAGCCCACACTGGGGTGGTTTGGCATCAGGAGGAAAGGAGAGCGTGTGGTGCTCGGAGTCATCCATTCCCCAGTGGTTTTGGCCGAGGCTCGTCTTGTAGGATTTTCATTTAGATGTTAGACTGATGGACTCGTTATTTTTTGTCTCTGCGGTGGTAAGGAAGTGGATAGGATGAGGTGGCCCTTCCATTCGCTCATTCAGTTTTATTTACAGTTTTTATTTTATCTACTCTCTTGAGACGTCTTTTAATTTCTCGCATCCTTCAAATTCTAGCCCAAATGTCGCCTCTGAAACCTGAAGGACTCGTGGGCACTCCCTCTTCACGTAGTCGACTCCTTTGACGTGCTCTCATCTGTCCATGTCTGTTCCCATTATGTCGCTAAGCTTCCCATCCTCAGGAACTACCTGATTCGATGAACAAATGACGATGTATTGAGAAAGTGAGCGTTTTCTTTTAATCCTGAGGAATCAATGGGATGGAGGAAAGGCTTTTACAAGCAGTGGGGGCGTGTGATATGAGCTGAAGAGTGCTTGTTAGGGAAACAGCAAGTGGTCCATTTTGGCTTTAACTAGTGAAGAGGAAGGAGCAAAGTCTGGAAAACTAGGTAGGACCTTATGCTGTCAGTTTTGGAGGAGCCACTGAAGATGTTGAAGTGACAGAATCAAAACTCTACCCTAGAGAGATTATCTAGCAACCAGGTATATGAAGGATTGGGGGAGAAGGGTTGGGGTAAGAGAATAAGAGAGAAAGAATCACAAACCAGTTTGTAGGTTACTGTATTTGTACAATAAGTGAAGAGACTCAGAACTAGTGGTATTAGAGCAAAGGCAGGCAAATTTGTTCTGTAAAGGGCCAGATAGTAATATTTTAGGCTTTGTGGACCATACGATTCCTGTCAACTAGTCAACTCTGCTGTTGTTGTGAGCCGGCAACTGTGATGCTAGCTGCCCTCTTGTTGGCTGGAATCCTGGTGACCCTATGCGCAATGGGGTTCTACTGTTACGATCCATAGGGTTTTCTTTAGCTGATTTTTTGGAAGTAGATTGCCTTAGATAATACTTAAATGAATGAGCATGGCATTGTTTCAGAAAAACTATTTGTGGTCACTGAAATTTGAAATTAATACAACTTCAGGTGTCATGAAATATTCTTTTTCTTCGATCATTTAAAAATGTAAAAGCCATTCTTAGCTCTGGGGAGGTACAGAAACAGGCTGTAGGCTGTAGTTGTTGACCTCTGTTACAGATAGTTTCTTGAGGCAGAGTGAACAGGACTTGACTGAGGATAAATAAGGTGACTATAAAATCTATCCTTTAATGTGGAATACTTCAGGAAGTGACATGGGGCAGTATTAATAATTACACTGGGAGAACAGGAATGAAATCATATTGTCTCAGGCAAACCTGAATGAATAGTCACCCTAAGGTTAAGAATTAGGCTAGGTCAGAATTGCTTTAGGACTTGATAACAGAAAGTGCAAGTGCCAACAATGGAAACGGAGATTGGGGAGAAACTGGTTTTGGGGAAAAGCAGTTCCAGGTATCACATACAGGTTGGACAACATTGGTAGGCAGGAGGAAACTGCCTTAGAGGCCCTATAGCAGATGACTCCTTATATTTTATTGTCCAGAAATGGGTCACTAGCTTATCTCTAAAGCAGTAATTGACAAGGGGACATGGGACTACTGTGATTGCGTATCTGCGTTTATCTGGCTTTTGACAGTTCTTATGCAGGACTGTCCTGTGCATTGCTGGACATTTAGCATCCCTGGTCCTTTCTCACTAACTGCCAGGAGCACACCCCAGGCATAATTACATCAAAAACCCAACCTTCTTTTCACCTGTGACCCCCAAAGACACATACATACTCACTAGAGGACCACTGGCTTAAACCAATCAGGAGTTACCTTGGAGCTGGAGTGTGTGTGTGTGTGTGTGTGTGTGTGTGTACACGTACACACGTATATAGTTTTCCTTTCCCTGATTGGTTTAGAAGGAAGAGAGGAATTGAGCAATGATATTGAAGTTCTGTTGTCAGGGAAGTGGGATGGGGGGTGTTGGGAAGATAATTAACATGATCTGCCTCGGGAAGTAAAAGGTTAAAACTTTTTTTTATACCCTTGATAAAATAAACGTCTCAACTTCTCCACACTTGAACCCTTTTTTTTTTTTTTTTTTTTGAGTCCTCTGAGCAGCTTATTCTGATTTTAATCCTGAACTGGTCTAGGAGAGTTCTTCCTTTTTGTCTTCCCTAGGTAACACTCTCTAGTAATAGGATACTCGTTGGTCATGTGTCACCTCCTGCTTAGAATACCGCAGTAACTTCCTGACTGGTGACCTGCTCTCAGTTTTTCCCTATTTCATTCCTACATGAAGGAACTAATCCTGTACACTGATTTCCCTTGCTCAGACACTTATCTCTGTGGGTGCTCAGCTGTTTAAAGGAGAAAACTCAAGATTGGCACTCAAGGCCCTCTGTAAATCCACAAATGGCTTCTTCCAAAGCAGCCTAATCCACTGTTACTGTTAGTTGCTGTTAACTGACTCACGGTAATCCCAAGTGTGCAGAGTAGAACGGCTTCATAGGGTTTTCAAGGCTGTGACCTTTCAGAAGCAGATCACCTGGCCTGTCTTCCAAGGTGCTTTTGGGTGGGTTCGATGAGCCAACTTTTTGGCTAGTAGTCGAGTGCTTAATTGTTTGCACCATCCAGGGACTCCTAATCCACTATTAAAAACCCATGGCTGTTGAGTCTGTTCAGACTCACAGCAACCTATAGGACAAAGTAGAACTGCTCTGTAGGATTCCCAAGGAGCGGCTGGTGGATTCAAACTGCCAAACTTTTGGTTAGCAGCCATAGCTCTTTACCACTGTGCCACCAGGGCCCCTATTACAGTGATAAAAGGTCCCTGGGTAGTACAAACAGTTTGCCCTCATCTACTGTCTTAGTTATCTAGCGCTGCTGTAACAAATACTACAAGTGGATGGCTTTAACAAAGAGAAATTTATTCTCTCACAGTCTAGGAGGCTGGAAGTCCGAATTCAGAGTCCGGGCTCCAGGGGAAGGCTTTCTCTCTCTCTTGGGTTTGAGGGAAGGTCATTGTCATCAGTCTTCCCCTGGAGTTGTTGCTTCTCAGCACAGGGACCCTGGGTCCACAGGACATGCTCTGCTCTCGGTGCTTCTTTCATGGTGGTTTGAGGTCTGCCTGTCTCTCTGCTCACTTCTCTCTTTTAAATCTCAAAAGAGATTGATTTAAAACACAGCCTAATCTTGTAGATTGAGTCTTGCCTTATTAACATAACTGCTGCTAATCCCACCTCATTAACATCATAGAGGTAGGATTTACAACACATAGGAAAATCACATCAGATGACAAAACGGTGGACCAGTCACACAATACTGAGAATCATGGACTAGACAAGCTAACACACGCTTTTTTGGGGTGGGGGACGCAATTCAGTCTATAACGTCTACAAACCTAAAGTTTGGTGGCAGTTTGAACCCACCCAACAGCTCTGCAGTAGAAAGGCCTGGCGATCTGCTTCTGTAAAGATTACAGCCAAGAAAACCCTATAAAGTAGTTCTTCTCTGTAACACATGGGATTGCCATGAGCTAGAACTGACTCAGTGGTACCAGGTTTGGTTTTGGTTTTTATTACAGTGATAGGAGCCCCTGGGTGGTGCAAACAGTTAAGTGCTTGACTACTAACCAAAGGGTTAGTAGTTTGAGTTCACCCAGAGGCACCTCAGAAGAAAGGCCTGACGATCTTCTTCCAAAAGATAACAGCCATTGCAAACCCTGTGGAGCGTAGTTCTACTCTGACACACCTGAGGTCACCATGAATCAGAATTGATAGCAAGTGTTTTTTTGTTTTTTTTTTTCCCATTACAGTGATGTGCTGCTTCTTACCATACCTAGTCCCATTCCCCCAATTTGCTGTGTTCATTCTCAACTCCATGACTTTACTCATACTATTTTCTATTTCCTGCTGGAAAGGTAGAGCTCTTCCCTTTCCTTTCCAGCTGTCCAAATTCTGTTACCTTCTAATTCCTTCTCTAATTTTACCTCTCCCCTGAGACCTGTGGCTGTATCAGCCTGTACTAATCTCTGCCTTGAATGCCTATCGATGCCTTGACTATACCACCCATTTTTGCCTTTTATTTTATGCTCTTCTTGACTATTTTGTTTTGCCTCCCAAGACTTCTCCTTTTGCCCATCTAAATGCTGTTTTTCTGACTCCTTTTCACCCTCATATCCCCATCCTGCCCAGTCTGCAAATTTGTTATCTACATTCTTTTCTCCTCTCATTATCCTCTCTTCCTTGAAATTTCATCTGCTTACTGATTTACTTGTCCTATGTATGGAAGATGTGCGTCTAGCCCTGACCTCCCTCTGGTAGAATTTAGTATTGTCCACAAAATATTTCTAGTCCTTCTCCCAGGCATATAGTAGACTTGCATTTCCCAACTTGCCAAACTCAGGCATGGCCAATGAAATGTAATTGGGAGTGCTGTGTGCCACTTCCAAACAGAAGCTCTAAGAGCCTGTGCACAATATACCATGCTCTCTTTCCTTTTGCTATGGTGACAGAATGTTTTAGTTCTCTATTGGTGCATAACAAATCACCCCAATTCTTAGTGACTTAAAACCATAAACATTATGTTTGATGGTTTTGTGTGTTGACCAGGCTCAGTGATCAGTTGTCTGATCTCTTTTGGGGTCTCTTACGTGGTTCGAGCCAGGTATGGGCTGGGACTGGAGTCATTTGGAGGCTCAACTGGGGTGCTACATGACAGCCTTTCTCCTCCATGTTGTCCCAGGGCATTTCCTCTTCATGTGGTTTCTCCAGCAAAATAGCCTGTCTCCTTACATGGTTTCTGTCAAGTGCCAAAGCAAAAGCTTCTGGGTCTTTTGAAAGTCTTAGGTCTGTAGTTGACATTCTATGGAGCCTGATGGTAAAGTGGTTAAGAGCTCAGCTGCTAACCAAAAGGTCAGCAGTTCGAATCCACCAGCCACTCCTTGGAAACCCTATGGGGCACTTCTGCTCTGTCCTATAGGGTTACCATGCTGTCGAAATCAATTCAACAGCAAGGGGTTTGGTTTGGTTTTGGTTACTGGTTAAAGGAGTTATAGGGCCAGCCCAGTTTCAACGGGATGGGAAGTGAACTCTCCATGGGGCTGAAAGGGGGGCAGGATGGTGACTAAGAATTTGTGGCCCTCTTTTATCCACCACCCCAACAGTGTTCTGAATGGTGACAGCTTACATCAGTCAGGGTCCCAGAGTGAGGACAAGGTAGAAAAGAGCCCCCAGCTAACACATATGATCATATGAGTGAGAAATATATCTCTGCTGTTCTAAGTAACAGATATTTGGGGTTGTTTGCTATCAAACAAAACGTAATCTATATGGACTAATATAGAAATTGGTACTGGAAGCAGAGCATTGCTGTAACAAAAACCTAAAAAATGTGGCAATGACATATATGAATATGTGACAAATGTTAGTGATTGGTTGTTAGACAATATCCAGCTCTGATTCACTTATGAGTTTCCCAGCGAACCTAGCTCAGAAATTTGCATCTTGATACTAAATAAATATTTTTTAAATAAGAGAAACTGCATCTTGTCATTCTTTTCTTTCTTTTAGGGGCAAATACTCCTGTCCCACACATTCTTAAAATGTGAAGGGAATATGGCTAACGTAACATCTCACACTCTACCCCACTGCTGCCAGCAAGTTTCCTCGTGTAAGTTTGGCACGTGCAGCCCACTTTCTTCTCTTTTTCTTGGAGCCAGGCCACACGCAGAAAGAGTGCTTTCTGCTCTGCTACTCCGTACCACAAGTTTTACAGGGTTCTGACCTTGCCCCAGGAAGCCTAGAGTAAGCTTAGCAAGACAGGCTCGCTAAGAGAAGGGGAATTTTGGTTTTGGGAGCTAAGTACACTTCCAGGGAGTGAAAAAGCCTGTTGTTTGAACTTTAACTCACAAGAGCAAGAGAATTCAGTGTTGGACGCTAATAATTTTGTACTTTAACATGAAATTGGTACTGATTGCTTTGGGCTATAATTTACAAGGGAAGGGGACTTTAATCTCTGAACTTTTGCTTTCTCCCTGGGAGATTCTTATTGGGAGGGGGTCATATTCAAAGGAGGATATTTTCTTGTTGGCTCTTAATTATTAAAATATTTTCATGATATCATTTGGTCCCTTTTCAGAACTTCTGTTGGACAAAGTGACTGGACATCTTATGAGATGGCCATAGAACAGGTTGTGGATTACAGCCTTGGGTACAGAATAGTATTGGAGCTGATTTAATTGATGTATTGTTTTGACCCATTCAGGAATCAAAATCTGCACTTCACTGGTGGCCCCAGGAGGTTCCACAAAAGAGTTGTAATCAGTATCAGAGAAGTGACTTCATGAAGATGAGCAGACTGTTGACTTTTCACCCAAGGGGGATAACCATATCCCAAGTTGATCTGAGTGGCTAAGCCAAAATGGTTAAGATATTGGTCTTCAAACTTTTTTGTTCACTTATCTTCTACAATAATTTGTAAGATGACATGTAAACTTTGTAAAATTCTTAGTTGGAAAAGATGTAATTTCTACTTTAATGTAAATATGAATTATTTAATAAAAGGGTTTATGTCATTTAAAAATGCATCGAGTGATATCCAAATCCCATAGAAATTGGATACTCACTATATTCCATTTTCACAGAAATTTTACATTATTCCTTTCTCTCTCTGAACTTGTATTTTCATTCCAGTTCTCCACAGAATTTTCTCTTTAATATATTTTATGCTCAAATGTACTTTTTTGCTTTCCCTATCATTCTTCTCTGAAATAAATTTTTTTTTATAATTTAAAAAAATTCCTATGACCATAAAGTTCTAAGTGTCAAAATTTATTTTGGATTGACTTATCATTACAATTATTATGTGTATAATTGAACTACATTAAACATTTTTAGAAATAATTACTAAAAAGAAGAATTAAAATTTTATTGGAAATATATCTCTCAGTGAAATGAGTGGAGCTTTTCACTCCTAATTAGTTCATGTATCTGTAGATGAATGCAGCTTTTTGTTTGAAGGAGACAGAAGAGGAAAACGTGGCGGTGAATAAATAAATATTGTTAAGTGCATTATTTATAGCAGAAATCTACACCTAAATCTGTTTTATAAAAGGTAGGAATGAATAATGAGTGAGAAGTGGTTGACAAGTGATGAGAAGGCTTGTGGTTGGGTAAAAAAAAGATGAATATAAATACAGGCAAAAATTAATGAAAATATTTTCTCTTATAAGTATGAATAATTGTTTAAGAAAATATAAAATATTAACTTACCACTGACCTATGTTCTTTTTACATGTAACCTTCATCTGTTGGAAAGAAATTTGGAACTTTTTACATCCTTCTCCCCGAAATCATATGAAATGTGCAACTGAGACAAGGAGAATGAGATTTTGCATCAAATTCTTTCTCATTACGGAGCAGGTGTGCCTCAGAGCTGGCTGGTATTTCCCAGGATGCTTTCCACAAATCTTGCATATTTTAATTCTGAGATAGATACATGAACCATGAAACCTTATGGTGAGTTTGTTACCTGGATGAAATAGGGCACTGACTCTTTCAATATTTCTCTTTGCTCTTGCAGGGCTTTCTTTGACATAATCAGAGGATGGAAGACGAAATAGCATTACACAAAAATTATCATAATATACAATATATTTCTGAGCTCAGAACACCCCAGTGCAGACCAAAATATCCCATTTCTAGCACCATGCTTTGCTCTTAGCAGAAATACGTATAAGAAAAGGAAAGCCAGCAAATGCTCCTGTAGGTTTATCGTGTATTGATTAAATACTGACGTCAATATTTAGAGTTGTTCTTTTGTGTGGTGTCTTAGAGACTTTTTGTACACTAGAGCAATTTGCCAGAGCAAGATCTGGTGCAAAGATGCCTGTCTTTTATAAGCAGGAAAGAACATTTTTAAAAGGGAGTTGGAAAAACAGAATTATTGTGACATCTCAACCTCAGTCATTTTCAGGCAGCTCAATTTGGAAAAGAGTAGGTGAAAGTTGAATAAATGGAAATTAATTTTCTTAAAATTATCTATGCCTGTGTTCTCCTTGGAAAGTACTTGTGGAATCCCAGAAGAGACATACTCCAGTTTGAAGACTACTAGGGTAAGAGAATAAAATTAGGTAGAGAATGTGACAAAGTTCCTGGGGTTCTGTTAACACTCCTGGCTTCTCATGCCACTCCTTCCTTTCCCCCTTCCCCATGGAGTAAGATACTTGATGGTGAGAAACGGAGTGAGAAACCTTAGCCCTTCGGGAACAAGGCTGCCCTCAGGAGTGATGCTCCTTTATGCTGCAGAGTTTATGGGACAGGTCTGTGCGGTGGGTGGAGGGGAGAATTGCTCTTGTCCTGGACTGCCATTGATTCAGTGGTTTAGGGTTTAGTATTGGGAGGCACACTGCTGCTGTACACCGAAGCTGACTTTTCTCTAGTATTAGCTTTATCGGTAAGAGTGATATTTAGTTCTCATCTATCTACTCTTTTGCCTATTTCTCAGTTGCTTCACAACTTGGTAGGGAAGAGGAATGTGGTTTACCAGGTCTGCCAAACTCTAAACACTCTCAGTCCTTACCAGTGCTATGCTTATAAACACAATATATACTGTCAACTCTCCTAAATTCTTTCAGCCTGAAGGTATGTTCAATTGACCCCATGTGTGTCAGAGTAAAAGAACTGTGCTCCATAGGGTTTCCAATGGCTGATTTTTCAGAAGCAGATTGCCAGGCCTTTCTTCTGAGGTGTCTCTGGGTAAATTCGAACATTCAGCTTTTCAGTTAGCAGCCGAGTGCATTAACCGTTTGTACCACCCAGGGACCCAAGAGACTATTAATGGGCAGTATATATATGTGTAAAACATCAGAAGAGTTAAGTCCAAGAGAAAGGGAATTGCTTTATTGCTTTAAACAGTTTTTCAAGATATGCTATTGCCAGAGTTTCACAGACGGTGAATGACTATGTTGAAAATTGACTGGAGGAAGTCAGACTTGCTGTCCTGTCTCTTCCTGTGCTATAAGTTACCTGTTTTGCCAAGCCTTGGTTTTAACATTCGTAAATCAATTACATAAAATACGGCCATTATATGAGAAAATTAGTTAAGATTAAAAAACCCATTGCCATTGAGTCGATTTCAACTCATAGCAACCCTGTAGGACAGAATAGAACTGCCCCATAGCAAGGAGTGGCTGGTGGATTCAAACTGCCACCTTTTGGTTAGCAGCCATAGCACTTAACCACTGCACCACCAGGGCCAAAATAGAGAAGTGATTATTGTCACAGAAGCTCTGTGCCTGTAGATCGCTAACATTTGAAGGAAATGGTACTTCTTGTTTTTTTTTTGAGGACACAAAGCTATGTTTTATAAGCACTTGAATCTTTAGAAAATGAGTTGTTTCTTAGATTGCAAAAAAGAGCCATTTGCTCTTTTTTTGGAATCAGAATGATCTCCCCATAGGCATATAGAATAACTGCTCAGAATAAACCTTATATTTCAATTTCTTTGAGTTTTGATTTTTTTTTTAATGTTATGATTACAGTTTTGTTATAGCAAAAAATGATGCAGAAGAAGAGACATATAGGGCGAGGTCTGGGAGGGTCTCAAAAGGGAAGTTTTCGTGTCCTCTCCCAGTGGAATAAGGGTGTCACACCCTCGGGCACATCAATATGTATTTTGTCACTCAGAGAAGCTCTTCTGAACTTAGATATCTGGAATTTTTATTGGGGTTTCATCACGTAGGCACGATTGATTGAATCATAGGCCATGTGACTGAACGTGACCTTCAGCCCACTCCCCTACCTGGAGTTTGGGCTGATACCACATGGCAGGTGTTTTTGGCATGGCTAGTCCCCCACCCTGGGTCATCTTCATAAACCATCAATTAAGGTCTGGAGCCCTTCATGAATAACAAAGACACTCCAATCACTTGGGAAATTCCAAGGGTTTAGAGGTTACCCCTGGGGAGGCCAAATTCTTTGGGTAAAATTAATGCTTCACTCCACGTACACTAGCAAAAGTTTTGAGTGGCTTTGACTTTGTTATCGTCACTGAAGAAAAGTTCTCTAGCAGAGGACTGAGTTTTAGCAGCAAGCACGTGCAGGAATTTCCAATGAGAAGAACCAAAAGACCACAACTTTGATTATTCTTTTTCTCTTGCTTCCAATATCCTATCTAACATCGAGTCCTACTAACCGTACTTCCAAAATATTATCCCAAATCTGACTGACCCCTTCTCACCATGTCTACTGCTACCATCCTAGTACAAGCCACGGGCTGCTCTCACTTGGGCCATGACAACAGCCTCTTAACTGGCCTCTGTTTCCACTCTTGTCTTCCTGTCAGCAACTGTTTAACAATATAAATGAGATACTATCTTTTCCCTGCCTATAGCTGGTATAATGTGGTAGCAATGTGTCAGACCTTGTCTAACTTCAGGGAGATGAGAATCAGCACCAGCCCAAAGCTGATTCCTATGAGATGGAGGTCAGACATACCTCCACTCTCTAACCTTTTCACCAATTCTGACACCAGCGGTCCTCCCCACGGCATTCTCTACTTCTCTGCGAGGTTTAATAATTTATTGCAATAGCCACACAGAACCCACAGAGCATACACACAGTTATATAGTTTATTAGGGAAGTAAGATGGAAGTAACACGAACAGGATCAATGTCAGGAAGCAAAAAAGCAAGGTCTGGAATGCTCCCCCAAAGTGAAGAGCACACCCTTCCCTTCTTTAGTGTAGGACAGCTCTCTTTCCTCTCTCCTTCTCTGTCTCTTGGCATGCCATGCAGATCTCTTGGCCCCATCAGGATAGGCCTCCTCTCAGCCGCTGCCCTGCTCGGGCAAGTGTTGCAGCTCTTTTAACTCTGTCAACAAGTGCTGGTAGGCACCCTGCTCCGCCAGCAGGCCTCCTGCCCGAAGGCACTCAGCTCTCTCCCTCCATGAGTTGGCAAGCTCACTGAAGCAGCCTCGTTCTGTGGGCCCGGAAGCCTGACATGCCAGCTCGCACCAGTCTTCCGGTTCTGCTGCTGCTGCTCCAGTGTTACAGCTCTGTCTCTTGGGTCTAGGAAGTTCTGAGCTCAGGGACCCCTGGGTTTGAAGTATGTGCTCTGCTCCAGGCTTTTCTTTTTGATGATAGTGAGGTCCCCCTTCAGCTTCTGTGGAATGGCTGCTTATGTAGGGAAGTGGCTCAATCCTATTGGGCGGATTTTAAGCACCATATTTGCATAATAACTGACCAACTCCCAACTGGACTAAACTGGCCAATCCCCTCCCAAGTGGCTTCATCTATTTGCATAATAACTGACATTTTTTGCCAGCAGGGACTGGCTTCCTCCCTGGGTAAATGTAACAAGGGCAACTGTAACAACTCCTCAAGGCCCAGGGGAAAAATCTCCCAAGTTTCTTCCTTTTTCTCTTTTTTTTACAGAACCAAAGCAAAAGACCACATAAATGAAACTCATTTCACCACACTTCGCTAATGTTTTTAAAAGAATTTTTTTATTGCAATTAAAATAAAATCCAAAGTCCTTATGATGACCTGTATGCCTTATATGGCCTGTCCTATATCTACCCTTGGATCGCTCTCAAATCACCTTTTTGCTCATTATGCTCCAGCCGTATTGATTGTCTACCTTTTTTTGAATACTTTAAGCTCATTCCTTAAAGATTTTGCACTGGCCGTTCTCTTGGCCTGGAATTCTCTACCCATAGATTTTCTCAAGACTGAGTCATTCTCATCACTTAGGTCTCAGTTCAAACGTCTATCCCTCGGAAAAAACTTTCCCTGATCACTCATCTAAAGAGCCCTTACCCCCAGCCTTAGTCATTTTCCATCCTACTTAATTTTCTTCATATAATTTAGTACTACCTGAAATTATCTTATTTTTTACATGCTTATCATCGGTCCTTCCCCTAATGCCCAGTAGAATGTAATTCCATGATGGTAGGGCTCCCGTCTGTCTTGTCTCCTGCTAAATCCTCAAAGCTTTACAAAGATTGGCATTTAATGGGGGAGGTTATTAAGTACTTGCTGAATGAGTGAATGGGTTAAGGTCTGGATGTACCTCACAAGAAGCCTTTACCTTATTAATTTGCCATGGTTCATAGTTCAGTGTTCAATGCTCAGAAATCTGCTTTTGCCAGCACGTCGAGTTTTTTTTTTTTTTTTTCCTCCAGGACAGACTTGCATTAACCAAGATACGAGATGGACGTATAAAATCTACATGCCAATTTATTTGTTTTCAGTGAGCAATATAACTATCCCATGGAGCCAAACTTGCATGAAGGTATGTGATCTATTGTGAATTTTCTCCTTATGGGTTGACATAAATAGGACAGGGAATTAAGTCAGAAGTTTTCTTGGAAAACATGGAATGCAAGAAAGGGGACTGGGTTAGATGACTTGTATATTTAAAGGCATTCATTTATTTAGCTGAGATTTTAGCTTCCTGATTGTTTTGTGTTTCATGCTAGGTACTGAAGAATCAAGAAAGAATATCAAGCACCAGCCCTTAAGGATTTACAGCCTGGAGAGGCAGATGATAAACTGACAATTACAAACCAGTGTCAGAGGTCTTCATTTCTGGCTAATCCCAGGGTGATATGGAGGACCTAGATGGAGAGTTCAGTTTTAGGGGATTTTGAGGAGGGCTTCCCAAGACAGGAGAGTTTTAACTGAGGTTTGTGGAGTTAGCCAAGCAGAACAAGGAGAAGCTCAGGATAAGGGCACTGCTGGCAGAAGCTGCGGACTGAGCAAAGGTGTGGAAGCTGGAGAGAGAAAGCAGAGCTTTCTAAGAACTACCAGTAGTTCAGTGTGGCTGGAGAGAAGAGTTTGAGGTTGGGGTGGGGTGGAGTGAGAGGCTGGAGAGAAACCTCAAGGACTTAGGTTTGAAGTTTACCCCGACAAAGAATGAAGGGGAGCTGCTGAAAGTTTTTCTTTAAATTGTGATGTAGGTGAAAGTTTACAGAGCAAGTTAATTTCTCATTCAAAAATTTATACACAAATTTGTTTACAGCATTAGCTGCGATCCTGCATTGTGTCAGCACTCTTTCCCCTTCCGTTTCCACCCCGGGTTCACCGTGTCCATTCCTCCAGTTCTCCTGTCTCCTTCCGCTGACTTGTCTTTGTTCCTGGGCGGGTTTTGCCCATTCGATCTTGTACACTTGGTTGATCTAAGAAGCGCTTTCCTCACGTGTGTTATATCGTTTGTCTTATACGCCTGCCTAATCTTTGGCTGAAAGGTGAACTTCGGGAGTGGCTTCAAGTCTGAGTGAGAAGGGTGTCCAGGGGCCATAGTCTCGGGGGTTCTTACAGTCTCTGTCAGACCAGTAAGCCTGGTCTTTTTTTCAAATTTGATAATTTGTTCTACATTTTTCTCCCACTCTGTCTGGGACCCTCTGTTGTAATCCAAGTCAGAACAGTTGGTAGTGATAGCCAAGCACCATCTACTTCTTGTCTTGGGGTGGTGTAGGCTGTAGTTCATGTGGTCCATTAGTCCTTTGTACTAATTACTACCTTGGGTCTTTAGTATTTTTCCCTCTCCTTTGCTCCAGACTAGAAGAGACTGATAGTTGCATCTTAGATGGCTACTTGCAAGCTTTTAAGACCCCAGACACTACTCACCAAAGTAGAATGTAGAACGTTGTCTTTAAGAACTGTGTTGTGCCAATTGATGTAGATGTCCCCTGAGTCTATGGTCCTTTGCCTTCTAGCCTGTGAAAGTCATCCCATGAGGTGTTTGGTTATGTCTAAGAGGTTTCCCCGACTGTGCCACTTGTGTGCTCTATTGTCCATCCACTGAAAGTTTTGCTTCGGTGGGAAGGGAGTTAGTCTTTCCAATTGCCAGAATACAGCCAAACTTTGCATGCCTTTCTTCCAAAGAACTTTCCATGTACATCTGGATAAAATCCACACTCCTTGCACATGTGACCCTTCCTTACCCACTCCCAGCCTCATCTCCTACTGCTTTCCATTGTGTGCTGTATGCTCCAAACCCACCAAACTTCTCAGTTTCCAGAATCACTTCCCTGTCTTTAATCATGCTTTTGTACACCTACACCCCTGCTAGTACCCCCACCCATCCCACTTCCAAAGATGATTGGATTTTTCTTCCAAACTGCAAAAAGCAATAGATGTTCTTTGTAACATGCCAAACAACACAGGTAAAGAGAAAGAAGAAGTCAAAATTTTCTCCTCTCTGCTCACCATCACAGAGTGTGCTTTAAAATAATAATAAAAAAGTATATATATTTAACCAAAATAGATTTATTCTATACAATTTTTCTCCCCTTCCCTTTTTAAAAGAATATCATGAACATCGTTCCATCACCCGCTAGATGCCAGGCCCTATGCTTTATTTCATTTACCTCACAACTACCGTGTGAGGCAGGTACTGTTTTCACCAGTGGGTAGATGAGAAACTGAGGTGGGATTAATTTGCCCAAGGTTGAAAACTAGTAATTGTGGGAGTAGCAATTTGAACTCAGGCAATCTAGCTTGTGAATACACAGTGCTGGCCATTACATTTTACTGTCCCACCAAATAATGCTATTTTTGTTCTTTTTAATACCTGCACAGTGTTCATATGGATGTCCATAATTCATTCAGTCACTCGCCTAGGATGAAGTTTGAGGGTTTTTTTTTTTTTTTTTGGCCACGACTTAAAATGCCTCATTATACAATCCTCCAAAGTGGGGCTTGATGTCAAGGGCATACTTATTTTTATTAGACATGGCCAAATTATGTTCTAAGCATTATGTAGGATTATTACATCCCCAACCAATGTTCAACAATAGCAGTTTCCCTATACACTCACCACTCTTGGAAGATTATTTTAATTTAGTTTTCTTTTTCTTTTTTTCAGTGTGACCGTAAAAACAGTACATTTTTGAAAAAATTTATTTTGTTGTTGTTGAGAATATACACATCAAAGTATACACCAACAGTTTGTTGAATCAACAGTTTCCACATGTACAATTCAATGACGTCGATTACATTCTTTGAATTGTACAACCATTCTCACCCTCCTTTTCTGAGTTGTTCCTCCTCCATTAACATAAACTCATTGCCCCCTAGGGTTCCTATCTAATCTCTCAAGTTGCTACTGTTATTTTGATCCCATATAGATTATTCTTAAAAGAGCATAATGCTCAAGGCAGACATTTTTTACTAGTTTAGCTAATCTATTATTTGGTTTTAAGAAGACTTCAGGGGATATTTTTGGTTTAAGTTTTGAAGATTATCTCAGGACAATAGTTTCAGGGGTTCATCCAGCCCCTATGGCTCCAGAAAGTCTGGAGTCCATGAGAATTTGAAATTCTGTTCTGCATTTTTCCCCTTTTGATCAGGATTCTTCTATAGACTCTTTGATCAAAATGTTCAGTAATGGTAGCCGGGCACCATTCAATTCTTCTGGTATCGTGACAAAGGAGGCAATTAGCCATACATTCCATATCTTCCTCCTATTCCTGACTCTCTTTCTTCCTCTGTTACTCCAGGTGAATAAAGACCAGTTGTTGTGCCTTGGATGGCCACTTGCAAGCTTTTAAGATGCCAGGCACTGTGTAGCTAACTAGGAGGTAGAATAGAAGCACTAAACACGTTACTAGGCCAATTAACTGTGAGGTTCCATGAAACCATGACCCTAAACCTCCAAACCAAGGAACCACATCCTGTGAGATTTTTGGTTGTACATAGTACATTTGTGTTTTGATTTGCAGATTTCCAGACTACAGATGAGATTGAGAATTTTTCTGTATCTTTTTGGGATGTTTGCATTTTCTCTTCCATGATTTGTTTATGTCCTCTCCTGTTCATTTTTTTCTGTTGGGTTGTTTGTCCTTGATTATTTTGGGCAGAATGTGTGTGGTAGTAGTAATATATTGACACATATGTTCAAATATTTTCTCCTCATCTGTATTCATTCACCTCTTGATTTTGTTACAACATTTTTACCTTATAGAAATGTTTAATTTTTATGTGGTCAAATGTGTTGGTCTTTTTCTTTTTGGCTTCCAGAATTCTTGGATTTGAGAGTTTTAAACATCTCTCCTCATTAAAGATTGGGACAGCTGGCCAGCATTCTCCCTGGGCAGTGCTTCAGGGGCTTTGATCACTTTTGTCTCAGGCTCTGTTACTTTTACTTCTACCTTCCAATCTCCTTCTGAGGAATCTGTTGATCTGTTCTTTCTTTAGGCCCGAAGTTACTTGTCACTTATAAAAGAGTCTTTGCATATCTTTACTCTGGTCCACTATGGTGATTTTCTGTTTCTCTCCTCTGGTTTTAAGGAGCAATCACCATAGGATTTTCTATTTTTGTGTTTTTGGCACCTTCAGTCTCTGAATTCTTAAGCTTTTTAGGGCAGTTTAGAGGAAGATATGCCCTTGGAACAAGACCTGTGGATGGTGATGATAAATTGATAACGAGGAGGCTGTGGACTTGCAAGTGAGTTTGACTCTGCCTTTGGTTATAGCCATATAACCCCAGGGAGGTTGTTATAAGCCTCAGGGCCTTTTCCCATAAAATTGGAGTGATGATAATACTGCTCTGCAGTTGCTTTTTTTTTTTTTTTAATTGTACTTTAGATGAGGGTTTACAGAACAAACTAGCTTCTCATTAAACAGTTAATACACATACTATTTTATGACATTGATTAACAACCCCATGACATGTCAACACTCTCCCTTCTTGACCTTGGGTTCCAGCTTTCCTGTCCCCTCCTGCCTTCTAGTCCTTGTCCCTGGACTGTTGTGCCCCATTAGTCTCGTTTTGTTTTATGGGGGCTGTCTAACGTTTGGCTGAATGGTGAATCTCGGGAGTGACTTCATTACTGAGCTATAAGGGTGTCCAGGGGCCATATTCTTGGGGTTTCTCCAGTCTCTATCAGGCCAGTAAGTCTTGTCTTCTTTTGTGAGTTAGAATTTTGTTCTACATTTTGCTCCAGCTCTGTCTGGGACCCTCTATTGTGATTCGTGTGAGAGCAGTCAGTGGTGGTAGCCAGGCAGCATCTAGTTGTACTGGACTCAGTCTGGTGGACGCTGTGGTAGTTGTGGTCCATTAGTCCTTTGGATTAGTCTTTCCCTTGTGTCTTTAGTTTTCTTCATTCTCCCTTGTGCCCGAAGTGGTGAGTCTGCAGCTGCTTTTGACAGTGCAGGGGAGGGGCCCTAATAGTTAATTTAGATGTTTTCCTCCGTTTTGATCGTATTTCAAAAATATTTTAATAAGGTCAGATCTTCACACATGAATGAACTGCCCATTATTTCATTACTGAGAAGAGAAACATTTAAACTCTTAGTGGAAATTAAATTTAAGGCCATTTTTACACAAACCATGTCTTAGAACCAAGGATCCAAACTAAATCAAGTGTGGGTGATGGGTAGGGTAGACACTAGGGAGAAAAGTCTGGCCTGCATTTTGGTGGATTTCAAAATGTGTGCAGAATTTGGTCTGTCTGCAGTAGTGGGCTCATAGGCAATAATATTAGAAGAGACTTAGAGTTATCAGCCAGGCCTGCCCTCTGTCCTCAGGCTACTGAATGATGAAACCGGTCAGTGAAAGCAGTTTGTTGAACTGTTCAATCAATAGTATTCCTGGAAGGTAACTGATTTTAGGGGATTTGGGGCTAGATAGTGGGGCTGAGAAGCTAAATAGGAGAAGTGGGTCTCAGGAGAACTTATGCCTGATCCTATGCAATGCTCTGATTCTTTCTTTGCCTCCCACCTCCTCATATGAGACAGCATGGCCCTGCTCTTAGATCTGGATCTAGTAGGCAAAGGGAAGGAGGACCAAACCAGCTCCTTGCTTAAAAGTCTTATTGTCCTTCATGCCAGGCCTTCAAGGGTTCAGACCTTATGCAGAAATTCAAATCAAGTAACATATTTGAATGCTACATGCAAGACGCTGTGCGGGATTGTGTGTGCTTATGTGCGTGTGTGTGTTTGTGTATTTGAGAGACAGAGAAAGAGAAGGGGGTGTATAAGTAGGGCAGAGTTTCTGCCCTCAAGTAGCAGAGGTTGTGAACTCAAATGAATGCCTAGGAGGCCAGGCAGATTAAATTAAGGGGCCTTGCACAGAGTAAGCATGATAAATAGAGGCAGATGTTTGCGCCATTGGAGTCCCTAGGTGGTGCAAACGGTTAATGTGCTTGGCTGCTAACTGAAAGGTTGAAGGTTCAAGTCCACCCAAAGACACTTCAGAGGAAAGGCCTGGGAGTCTGCTTCCGAAAAATCAGTCACTGAAAACCCTATGGAGCACATTTCTACTCTGACATACATGGTTCGCAATGGGTTGCCATGAGTTGGAGTTCACTCGATGGCAACTGGTTTTTTTTTTTTTTTTACGTTGCACCACTGACAATAGTGGTGAGGATTATGGCAAACTGGAGTGTGAATTTAAAGGGAGCCGCCCATGCAATGATCTAGCACAGTGGTTCTCAAAATGAGGTCCCTGGACCAGCAACATCTGAATTACCTGGAAACTCATTAGAAATGCAGATTTTCAGCCCCATCCTAGACCTACTGAATCAGAAACTTCAAGAGCAGGGTCTTGAAGTCTGTATATTAACACACTCTCCCTGTGATTTTGATGCTCCCCAAAGTTTGAGAACCACTGTTCTACCAGGGTTGCCTTGTGGGGGTTTGGGCCCAGTGTTGCTAGATCTTTTGATTTTTCAAGAGAAGCTAGAAAACTAAATTGATACTGAAATCTATTGATTCTTTATTTTATTCTACTGTGCTTTAGGTGAAAATTTACGGCTCAAGTTAATTTCTCATTCAAAAATTTACACATATATTGTTTTGTGACATTGGTTGCAATTCCCACAATGTGACAGCACGTTCCCCCTTTCCATCTTGGGTTCCCTGTATCTATTTGTCCAGTTCCTGTCCCTTCCTGCCTTCTTACCCTGCTTTTGGAAGGGAGTTGCCCATTTGGCCTAGTATATTTGATTAAACTAAGAAGCACGTTCCTCACATGTGTTATTTTTGTTTTATAGTTCTGTCTTTGTCTGAAAAGTGGGCTTCAGGAATGGTTTCATTTCTGGGTTAACAGAGTGTCCGGGGGCCATAGTTTCAGGGGTTCCTCCAGTCTCTGTCAGACCAGTAAGTCTGGTCTTTTTTCATGAATTCTGTTCTACATTTTTCTCATGTACTGTCCGGGACTCTCTGTTGTGATTCCTGTCAGAGTGGTCGTTGGTGGTAGCCGGGCACCATCTAGTTCTTCTGGTCTCAGGCTGGTGGTTCTCTGGTTCATGTGGTCCTTTCTATTGATTTTTAAAAATTAGAAATAGTGAAGGATATATGTAATTTTGGGGGAGACGGGGTACCCTGTCTAGGCCAACCGAGGCTAAAGAAACCGCATTTGTGGGCCTTTTGGCCCATAAGCCTCCAGTTTCAATTTACAGTAGAGTAATCAAATATCAACCTTGGAGGTGGACTAGAGGAATAATTCTCAGAGTGTATTTGTGTTGAACATTGGCATATGAAAGAGGGGAGTGGTTAAAAGCTGCATAGGTTCAATACTCTCCCCACTCAGTACTTCCCCACTACCACCCCTGGTGAAAGTCCTAGCACTGTGGGCCCCTGTTCCTCTTGTGGGTATACAACATCTCTTAGGTAAGTCAACAAGGGAGAAGAGACGTCCGCCTCATAGGTCTAGAGCACAGTAGTTTACAAACTGCTTTCACATCTACCCCTTCATTAGATCCTTACAACCTTGTGTAACAAGTGTGACAGGTATTGTTCCATCTTAAAGTGGCTGAACTAGGCTTAGAGAGGTTAAATAATTTACCCAAGGTCACATAGCTTGTAAGGAGTGAAACTGAGACTAGATACCTAGTCTTAAAGTTTCTAAACTAGAATTTTCCTCCCGTACACAATTGTGTATGTATTTATGGACATTTGTTTGTTTATTCATACTCCCACTAATTCCTAAAAGGATTGATATGGCTCACTTTTTTCACTATGATTGGTTTTGGCCATATTCCTCATGCCTGAGCCCCTTGACCATTCCCTCCATGGCTCTGTGTGTTTCTTGGGGCCCCAGGTCTTCCTATTGCCTGCTGTGAACTCCCCAATACTAGCTGCCTCTCTCGGGACCCTTCTCCATCACCAGCTCTGCTCCTGGGTTAGGTCTACTTGAGGTCTTGGGTCTCCCCATTCTGACCTGTCTTGCCACCTACTAAGCTTCACTGTCTGAGTCTGGAGCTGTCCCCCATACAGGTGATATGTGACCTGGACATCAGTTGTCTGGAGAGCAGTGGCTTTCTGACACTTGGCAAATTTGGATGATGAACAAGATACATTAGTAGATGAGCTAGAATTTTGGATTCTTCAAGGATTCTTCTTCCTAGTCTAGCTTAAAATGCAACTGTCATGCATCCGGATAGTACTACCAGCATAATTTTGGTAGTTTGGAATCTTCTGAGTCTGTTAAACACTACTTCGCGGAATTCAGGAAGGTGCAGGGTGTGGAGTGAACTGCCCTTGACATGGTCTGTTGGAGGGGCTGTTTCTCCCATGTCTGGAAACCGTGAGGTGCTGGGGAGAGGTGGTGGGAGGGCTGGTTGTTGTTGAATATACAGGTATTCACAGCAGGGACCTGCATGTAAAGTGTATACAATAGGCTACTCAGTCTTTTCTTTCCTCATCTCTGCTACAAACCATTGCTGTGACTGTCTGTGCATGTGTGATTGGGTGCGTGTGTGTGTGAGAGAGAGAAAGAGAGAGACAGAGTCAGAGAGAGACCATAAGACAGAGGGAAAGA
Source organism: Dugong dugon (assembly GCA_030035585.1). Taxonomy (NCBI): domain Eukaryota; kingdom Metazoa; phylum Chordata; class Mammalia; order Sirenia; family Dugongidae; genus Dugong; species Dugong dugon. Next base: position 175,594,232 of record CM057463.1, on the reverse strand, counting down.
GGTCACTATCTAGTGAATAGGAAAGCACTTGAGTGCAAAAATCGTTTGGTGTAGCCCTGCTGTGAATATTTGTAGGAGGAAACAGAGAAGGTATCTTTTGCAAGGACCTCGCTTTGCCCAGGATTGGCTTCAGTTACAGTTCTTTATCGGGGATAGCCGATCACCAGTTGGAAGGGTGTGTTTCAGCCTTATCTTGGATGCTTCCTTACTTTACTTAATTCAGAAACTATGCAATACTTAAGTGTGTCGCTTGTACCATTTCCTTTGCATGTAATGAAAGTTTTATTTAAAGTTCTCATAACCATTTTTGCTGGTTTTCTATAGTAAGAATAATCAAATGAGAATTTTAAGCGTTTTGGGGGCTATTTTTACTTGGCAAAACAGTTCTCCTGTACCAGACCTCTCTCTGTCTATGAAGTGCTTAGGGGCAGGAGAAGCCAAGTTTTTATAGGAGGACTATGAATTCTTGCAGGTTGTCTTGTGACTGTCCAGGGCCTTTTTTCAGTTTAATAATTAATGATTTAAAAGCAGAATGGGGCTTGAAAGATTTGTTATACGTTTTATTGGACTCCAGCTTCTTCCAACAGAAAAATTCAGTGCAAAATATGTCTCATGTTATTTAACAAAAGATATAGGAAGATATTTTAAGTTCCCCTCAGTGACCACATAGAGTGTCATTTCTATCTACTTCAACACAGAGCTGTTGGGTACAAAGTGAAGGCCGACGGTAGCCTGGAAATTTACACAGTTATGTGCCAGACGTGTTCTAAGAGCTTAACATATATACTTATTTAATCCTCACAATAATGAATGGGGCAAGTATTATTATTTTCATAATTTTTCACATAAGGAAACTGAGGCACAATGAGGCTAAGCTACTTTCCCAAGGCCACATAACTAGAAACTGATCATTTGCTTCCAGACAATCTATATCACATCAACTCCCTTGAAAATATTATTTCAGGGCTCCGTTGAGGGTCAAATTCTTCAATCCTGGCACTTGTGCCAAAGCTGACCCACAGGCTGGTTCTCTTGTATGGGACATTGCTACTGTCACTCACTGCCTCCATAGGTGGCAATACCAATTGCCATCAAGTTGATTCTACTCATGGTGACCTCATGTGTGTCAGAATAGAACTGTGCTTCTATTTTTTTAAGGGCTTTTTAAGGGCTGATTTTTTGGATATAGATCACCAGGACTTTTTTTCTGAGCCACCTCTGAGTAAACTTGAACTGACAGCCTTTTGGTTAGTAGTTGAGCTGAGAGTGTTAACCATTTGCACCACACAAGGACTCACATATACAAAAATAGCTGACATTGAGCAACCAGTCACGGGGATGGTGCAGGACCAGGCAGCGTTTCATTCTGTCTTGCATGGTGTTGCCATGAGTTAGGAGCTTACTCAACAACAACAACAACATACGTGCCAGGTAATGTGGGAAGTGCCTTACATATACTATCTTATCAAATTCTCCCAACAACTTTATGAAGGGCTGTTTTATCTCCATTTTATATGTGAGGAAACTCAGACCTAGAGAGGTTAAGTAACTTGCTCTATATCAACAGCTAGTAGGTACAAGGCCAAGACTTACCACTGAACTCTTCTGTTAGGAGCTCTCCTAACTTTTTTGTGCTCCTGGGGGATCTCTGCTAATATACATTTCCTGTATGTTATGACTGTTTTTCTAGCAGCCTCCTATAACCAAGGATTAAGAGTATTTTCAGGTAGAGAAAGTCTGGCTTAATTGGGAATCTGGGAGAGGGACAGTGACAGGAAGCTTCTCTTACAGTGGGATCTGAGAAAGCATATGATGCGTCTCTACAGGAGAAGGGGAACATTAGCTCTTAAATTGGGAGATCTCAAAAATATTTATTATGGGAGGTGGGGCCAAGATGGTAGAGTAGTCAGACACTTCCTGTGTTCCCTCTTACAACAAAGACCTGAAAAAACAAGTGAACTGACTATAAATGACAATCTAGGAGCCTTGAACATCAAAGACAAAGCTGAAGAATCAGACTGAGTGGCATGGGGAGGGAGAGATGGTCCAGAAGCAGCGAGGAGTTGCCAGACCTAACCCAGTGGGAACCAGCACCCTGCAGGCTGGATCAGCTGCTGTGCATGGTGAGGCAAGCAGTGGTGCTTGGGACGTGTTTTCCACATAGGGAGAGACGGAATGGTGGAGAGTCTACTCAAGCCTCCACAACGAGTGAAAAGCGGTGCTCAATTGGTGAAAGATAAGTACATGCATCTAATCTACTGCATGGATCAAAAAACACCCTGTTTGGGAAAATCCTCGCTTCCATTTACCTGCCCCCTCCCCGCTCTGCACTGGGTCTTGCCTGGCTTCAGTGATTGCCATGTCCCCTGGGCCGGAAGTAAGACCCGTTACATGCCCTGAGCCATTCTCCCGGCCTTGGAGAGGGAACAAATTAACAAACAGGAAAAAATAATCTGCCAGGTCCCCTAGGCTGGGAACTTAGGGTAGGCACAGCTCCTTGCCTAGGCACAGGCATAAGGGGTCAAGGGACTTTAAATGTCTTTCACTCCTGCATAGACCTGTGTGGGCCCATTTCAACAGTGTCGCCCTCATTAGCACAGTACAACAGGGTGTATACCTGAAGCCTAACTTCAACTGTATCAGCTATATGGTGGAGTGGCAGGTTTGTGACATTTGACACCACTCTGTCCATTAAGCAGGCTCCTCACCTACCCACATCAGGGGCCTGAGGACTGGTGGCTTCACCCATGCCACCTAGCCACCCACAATAGGGGTCCAAGAATAAGTGGCACCTCCCAGTCCTTACAGCCAACAGCACTGAGTGCTCATAGTCTGGCTGCAAAACCTACCCACCTATGTGTGCTAGGGAACAGGGGCGTGCTTTCCTCCCAGACACTCAGGGGTAGCCATCAGCCTCCTGCCTTGCTCCATGCATGGCCCCCTACTGCAGCCAGATACCTGTGCCTACTCCAATCACCCCTGCCTTTCCAGGACTGTAGGTGAGAGCCTGCACCACACACTTGGTGAGTGACTACCTGGACACCTGAGCTGAATCCACACAAGAAAAATAAACAGATTCCTGGGCTAACATATCTAGTAACAGATCTAACCACCTGGAAACAGGATGTTAGAGCTTCAAAGGCGCCAATAATCAAACTAGCTCACATGAGCAGCTTAGTTGGGCCTATCAAAACAAAACAAAACAAGAAGCTAGGACATAGTAAGCAAACATAAAATAAATAAATATAATAACTTTTTGATGACTCTAGAGACAACAGTCAATATCAAATCACATAAAGAGGCAGACCGTGGTGGCTTCTGCAAGCCCCCAAAACAAAGAATCAAGAAATTTTCTGGAGGAAGAGAACTTCTTGGAATTACTTGAGGTAGAATACAAAAGATTAATATACAGAACTCTTTAAGATATTAGGAAGGAGATCATGCAAAACTCAGAACAAGCCAAGGAACATACAGACAAAGCAATAGAGCAACTTAAGAAGATTATACAAGAGCATAATGACAAATTTAACAGGCTGCAAAAATCCATAGAGAGACAGCAAACAGAAATCCAGGAGATTAACAATAAAATTTCAGAATTAAACAACTCAGTAGAAAGTCATAAGAGCAGAAGTGAGACAATGGAAGTCAGAATTAGTGAGACTGAAGATAAAACACTTGACATTAACTTATTTGAGGAAAAATCAGATAAAAGAATTAAGAAAAATGAAGAAACCCTAAGAATTATGTGGGACTCCATCAAAAGGAATAACTAACAAGTGATTGGAGTACCAGAACGGGGTGGGGGTGGGGGTGGGGGGTGGGGAATGACAGAAAATACAGAAAGAATTGTTGAAGATTTGTTGGCAGAAAGCTTCTCTGATATTGTGAAAGATAAGAAGATATCTATCCAAGATGCTTATTGAACCCCACACGAGGTAGATCCAAAAAGAAAGTCACCAAGACATATTACAATCAAACTTGCCAAAATCAAAGATAAAGAGAGAATTTTAAGAGCAGCTAGGGATAAATGAAAAGTCATCTACAAAGGACAGTCAATGAGACTAAGCTCGGACTACTCAGCAGAAACCATGCAGGCAGGAAGGCAGTGGGATGACATATATAAAGCCTTGAAGGAAAAAAATTGCCAGCCAAGAATTATTTATCCAACAAAACTGTCTCTCAAATACGATGATGAACTTAGGTCATTTCCAGTTAAACAGAAGTTTAGGGAATTTGGCAAAAACCAAACCAAAATTACAAGAAATACTAAAGGGAGTCTTCTGGTTAGAAAATCAATAATATCAGATAACAACCCAAGACTAGAACACAGGACAGAACAACCAGATATCAACCCAGATAGGAAAGTCACAAAAATAAATCAAAGCTAAAACACTGAAAACGGAAACAGAGATGTCAGTATGTAAAAGATGACAACATTAAAACAAAAAAGAGAGACTAAAAAATGTAGACACAGATCTTTCATAGGGAGAGGAAGTCAATGCAATATAAAGAAGTAAAAGATTGGTTTAAACTTAGAAAAATAGGAGTAAATATTAAGGTAACCACAAAGAAAACTAACACTCCTACACATCAAAATAAAAAACAAGAAAAACATAAAGACTCAGCAAATACAAAATCAACAACATGAAAAGAAAATACATAAAGAAAAACTTAGTGGAACAAAGAAACTGTCAACAACATACAAAAAAGAACATCAAAATGACAGCACTAAGAATACTCATTATGGTTGGTTACATTTCTCTCTTACCCTTAATCAACAATTATCATTTTGCTCCATTTTATTTAATGCAAAGCTTCTATTTCCCCTTTTCTTTGTTCATTTGGTCACAGCTGAAGCCTTAAATGTTCCATCTGCTTACCACAGCCAAAAAGCTCTAGCTGTATTACTTGAACATGGAATTAACTTATTGATATCATCAACCCATCAATATTATGTTTCAAGAAAGAAGAATTATAGTAATGCCAATGATACAAAATGAAAATATAAATATATGATATTAGATTCTACATGAGAAAAATAAATGTTTCATTCTGGCATCTTCCCTAGATGTCTCTTACACCCTGTCAGCTCTTACTCTCTGCCAGTCACCGTGGTGGGTGCTGGGGCTATAAAGATAAATGAGCCATGGCCTATGCCTTCAAGGAATGTGCAGTCCCTACTGGGGAACAACTGATAAAGAGCTGTGTGAATACAAAGGGTGGGGACAAAATCCAGAGTAGAGGGGCGAGGGTGGAGATGCTGGCCAGGAAGACTTCCTGGAGGAGAGGATACCTGAATGTTTTGTACAGTACACTGATGGGGGGCACGAAGGCTTGGTAGCTGAGCAAATGAGCTCTGGAGTTGGAGGGGTTCAAATCTCACTCTACCACTCACTGTGTGGCCTTGGGCCTTGATCTGCTGTTTCTAGGCCTCAGTTTCCTCAAGTGTAAGATGGGGTGATAATATCAAGCTCACAGGTTATGAGAATCAGCGGAGATGAAGCACGTAGACTTAGTGCAATATAAACACTCAATACACAAGGGCTGTTATTTTATAATTTGTAACAAAATTTAAGTGCTCTACATTCTTGAGTTCATGGACTTCTCACAGATTCTGCTTATCTCTTCAAATATTAACCACTTATCTAGAGTTTCTAGCCTCCAAAATTCTTTCAAACTTTTTCTGTTTCCCAAATGGCTGCTTATAGTACTAAGGCAATTATAGGGAAATAAAACCAGGACAGATGGTATTTGGGCTAAGATGTTGTGGTGTCATCAAACAACCTTAGTCCTTGATGTCAAGAGTCTCTTATTTAAAACTGAAGGATGTGTTCTGTATGAGAGTTTGGAGAAATCTGACTGACTTTGGTAAGGGTAAACTCTATAATTAAAACTAATTTTGTTCTTTTCCTTTTTTCATTAGATTATTCTTAACAAAAAGAACATAAAACCTCAAACCAAACTATAAAAAGAGAAATTCTAATTGATTCCTAAATTGGAATTAAATTATTCTTTTTAGTGAAAGTATTAATCTGAAAAGTTGTCATCCAGGGTTCTCTGTCATCCTTTGGAAGGCCAAGTTGGGGGGAAAAAAGCCATTTTGGACTTCAGTTCAGATTCCAAATATCCTATTTTAAACTCTGGGAGAATTGTGTAAGTTCAGTTTTTCCTATAGGCCTGGACTCAAGCATAGTTATATCTCCATCAACAAATCCTCTTGAAGCAAAGATTCTTTTGTCAGCTGTGGTCAAACAAGAAAATCCTCGTAAGACATAGAGAGCCGGGCAGCGTGGGCTCAGTCAGCCAACCCTGCCTGAGAACAGCCTTATCAGGAATCCTCAGGCAGCAGTGTCTGTCTGTCTACACAGCTACAGATCAGCAAGACAAAGTCCTCACGGTTTCTCTTTGGGGCCTCTGTTTCTTCCTCTTTCTTCGATTTTCCTCTTTTCATTTTTCCCCACCTCCACAGGGCTGGTTTCTAGGCCCTCCTTCTGATATCAGTCTTTTCCACTCATCCTCTGGCCCCTAAATTCTCCTTTCAGGAGTCTTGTGTCCTCTTTGTGACAATTTTCCCGGTCCCACCATTAGGCACTTGCTCTTCCTTCTCCCTCTATCAAAACATGAAACGATCGTGAGGTCCAGATGGGTTTGTTCCAACTATATGTTACTGCCAGAAAACCCTGCTCTCCTGGGGAGAAGACGCCTGAGACTAACCACAGTGTAGTTTCCAGAGGCGGTGGCAAAAACCCTGGCCCACCTGCACGCAGAAAGTTTCCACTCAGTGGGTCCTGGCCACTACTCTCTCATGTTTCCTAACCCCCTCAACTTTAATCTTTCCCCTCCCTCTCCCTCAGAGATGTTATATGGCATATTTTATGTTTTCCAGAATGTCCAGTGCTATTTTAATAAACATTTAATTCTATTTTCATGCAGTATAAAAAACCCTTTTCTGAAATTGAAACACGACTCTCAGTGCCTCTCATATTATTGCTATGTATGAAAATGTGGTTTATGACAAAAAGATGTGTTGATGGAATATAACATCTTCATTAACAGAAGCTTTAGTAAGCTGACTCAGTTGTTAAGCCAAGGAGTATTTTCATCTGCTTTTTGACAGAACAGTGATGGGTGAATAGCAAGTAATGCATTAAAAAATATTCATTCCTTATTTATCACACTCATATTAAAATACAATACAGAAAAACTTAACTTATTTAAGTATTCTGTATTAAAGGTGAGGTCATTGCCCTCTCCTTAGTCTACATTTACAATCCATATAATTACTGTTTTTATTTTCCAGTGTTTTCTTCCAGGCCTAGGCCGTGTATTTGAGAGGCTGCTGGATGGAACTCCAAATGCAGTTCTGGGTTAGATGAATTCTTCTGAAAAGTTGTGCTCCATTTGAGGGTGGTACTTCAAACGAGTTCTTAGCAGTATCTACATTTTAACTTGCTGCATTAACAAGCTTCGGTCTAACATCTCATAACTCTGGATGCACCATTATAGTTGTTGTTATGTGCTATGGAGTCAGTTCTGACTCACAGCAACCCTATGTACAACAGAACGAAACACTGTCCAGTCCTGTGCCATCCTCACAATTGTTGTTATGCTCGAGCCCATTGTTGCAGCCACTGTGTCAATCCATCTCATTGAGGGTCTTCCTCTTTTTTGCTGACACTCTACCAAGCATGATGTCCTTCTCTAGGGACTATAGTATTGAGATATAATCTTTTTATTTTTGGTGGTGATGGTGGGCTATGGTTTGACCGCAATAAGCTGTGCTACTCTAGATTTTCACTGTGTGTTTCCAGAGGATTAGTGAGTTCGTGGGTTTTAACAAGATTCCACTCATAGAAGCTAAAGTCCCTCTTTATCTTGGATTTCTGTGTTGATTTAACATCATGAAGTGTTCTAAGCTCAAGACAGGTAGGTCATAGAGGGAGCCTGAAGTAACAATCTACCTTATCCTCCAAAAGGGGCAATGCATATCCTCAAGCTCAGGGGAGAAACAACTGTCTTGACCGCTCCCTCTTCCTAGTTTTCTTCCTGAAAAGGTAGACAACTTCTTATCCTGGCGTTTACAAAACTTGCCTAATTACATGAGTTATCGGAAGTGCTGGTGAAAATCACAATTTTCAGGGCCCTTTCCAGACCCATTGAAACAGAATGCTGAGGGAAGTCCTGGGAATCTGGTTTTAGCAGGCACCCCAGGTAATTTTTGCAATCCAGGCAGATTTGGGAAACAATAGTTTATTTGAAGTCGTTCCATAGCTACCAGCTCGCACATTTGCTTAGCCCACTTTTGAGGAGGTGTGGCCAGCAATCCCATCCTTGGGATTCCAACAGCTGTGTGGGGCCTCTCCATATTCCACTCCATCTATGGCTGTGGCCATGGCTATATGAAATATAGCACAGGAGAGCAGGCCAGTGTGGCAGGATGATCTTCCCCACCCAAGGTCATCATACAGAAGACTACAACAGCCTTCTCTTTGCCTCAGTGAAGAGGGAGAAAAGTATAGATGGTGTTATTTTCTATGCATCACTCACAACTTTGGAATTCCATCCCTCACTTAAATTGTGTATGTGATGGTATATGTCTCTGTGTGAGTTTTATTTTTTTCCTTATCTTTTTCACATGGTTACTGGGTTATTTTTAATTCAGTTTATGTGCTGAAGAATTGCTCCCTCATCAACCACTGCGGTATTAATTTAAGAGATGAGCAGAGTTTACACAACTCTAGGTTGTTGCCCAGATCTGGAGTGATATTCCCTGTTGTAGGCTGGTCCCAAAGTTGGGAAATAATGGGGTTTATTTTGAGCTTACACTCACTCTATGTGTTCCTCCTCTTGCCCTAGGTGAACAAGACCCTCTTTCTGTTCTCCAGCAGCCCACCCTATCTACTGCCCTTCCACAAGTGCCCCATGCTTCAAGATCATCTTTCCCTCCATTTCAAGTTCTTTTCCTGAGTCAAAAGATAAAATAAAATAGCTTCAATAAAGCATAAGCCAATAACTCCCATCCTCTGGGATTTGATGATTTCAGCCAGGTGGTAAGAAGAAGGGAAAGGATGAAACCAACTCCTGTAATACTAGGAATGACTGATGATGCATACATAGTGTTAACAAACTGTCCCAAGGACACTTACATATTAAGACAATGCTTGTTAAACTAGACGAATAAATCTCAAATACAGGATACCAGGCAGTTTTAAAGGAGGGTGAGGGAAATTTGAGGCAGTTGTTGTTAGGTGCTGTCGAGTTGGTTCCAACTCACAGCGACCCTGTGTACAACAGAATGAAACACCACCCTGTCCTGTGCCATCCTCACGATCGTTGCAATGTTTGAACCCATTGTTGCAGCCAAAGTGTCAATCCATGTTGTTGAGGGTTTTCCTCTTTTTTACTGACCCTCTACTTTACCAAGCATGATGTCCTTCACCGGGGTCTGGTCCCTCCTAATAATGTGTCCAAAGTATACATGAGATGAAGTCTCCCGATCCTTGCTTCTAAGGAACATTCTGGTTATACTTCTTCCAACACAGATTTGTCCATTCTTTCAGCAGTTCATGATATATTCAATATTCTTTGTCAACACCATAATTCAAAGGCAACAATTCTTCTCCGGTCTTCTTTATTCATTGTCCAGCTTTTGCGTGCACTTGAGGCAATTGAAAATACCATGGCTTGAGTGAGGCACACCTGAGTCCTCAAGGTGACATCTTTGCTTTTTAACACCTCAAAGAGGTCTTTTGCAGCAGATTTACCTAATGAAATATGTTGTTTGATTTCTTTCCTTCTTTTTTTTTGGTGTTTATTTTATTCATTTATTTATTTTTTAACGTGCTTTAGATGAAGGTTTACAGAGTAAATTAGTTTGTCATTAAACAGCTAACACACATATTGTTTTGTGACATTGGTTGTCAACCCACAATGTGTCAACATTCTCCCCTTCTTGACCTTGAGTTCCCCATTACCAGCTTTCCTGTTCCCTCCTGCCTTCTCGCTCTTGCCCCTGGGTTGGTGTGCCCATTTAGTCTCATTTTGCTTTAAGGGCCTGTCTAATTTTTGGCTGAAGAGTGAATTTCAGGAGTGACTTCTGTATTGAGTTAAAAGTGTATTGGGGGCCATACTCTTGGGGTTTCTCCAGTCTCTGTCAGATCAGTGAGTCTGGTGTTTTTTTGTGAATTTGAATTTTGTTCTACTTTTTTCTCCAGCTCTGTCTGGAACCCTTTATTGTGATCCCTGTCAGAGAAGTCAGTGGTGGTAGCCGAGCACAATCTGGTTGTGCTGGACTCTGTCTGGTGGAGGCTGTGGTTCATGTGGTCCATTAGTCCTCTGGACAAATCTTTCCCTTGTGTCTTTGTTTTTTTTCATTCTTCCTTGCTCCAGATGGGGTGGGACCAGTAGACGTATCTTAGATGGTTGCTCACAAACTTTTAAGACCTCAGATGCTACTCACCAAAGTAGAATGTAGAACATTTTCTTTATTAACTATGTTATGCCAGTTGAGCTAGACATCCCCTGAGACCATGTCCCCAGCCATTAGCCTAGTAATTTGGTCCCTCAGGGAGTTTGGATGTGTCTATGAAGCTTCCATGATCTTGCCTTGGTCAAGTTGTGTTGACTTCCCCAGTATTGTGTACTGTCTGGCCCTTCACCAAACTTACCACTTATCTATTGTCTATTTAGTGTTTTTGCCTCCCTATCACTCCCTTCCCTTGTAACCATCAAAGATTGTTTCTTTTTGTGTGTAAGCCTTTTCTTGAGTTTTTATAATAATGGTCTCATACAGTATTTGTCCTTTTGTGATTGACTTATTTCACTCAGCAAAATGCCCTCCAGATTCATCCATGTTGTGAGATGTTTCACAGATTCATTATTGTTCTTTATGGTTGCGTAGTATCTCATTATGTGTATGTACCATAGTTTGTTTATCCATTGTTCTGTTGGTGGGCACTTAGGTTGTTTCTATCTCTTTGCTATTGTGAATAATGCTGCAATAAACATGGGTGTGCATATGTCTATTTATATGATGGCTTTTATTTCTCTAGGATATATTCCTGGGAGTAGGATTCCTGGATCGTATTATATTTCTGTTTCTAGCTTTTTAATGTCATTTAATTTCTTGACTGCTGTTTGCATGGGAGTTGATTGTTTATCCAAGTAAAATGAAATCCTTGACAACTTGAATATTTTCTCCATTTATCATAATGTTGCTTATTCGACCAGTTGTGAAGATTTTTGTTTTTCTTTATGTTGAGGTGTAATCCATACTGAAGACTGTCATCTTTGATCTTCATCAGTAAGTGCTTCAAGTCCTCTTCACTTTCAGCAAGCAAGGTTGTGTCATCTGCATAATGCAGGTTGTCAATGAGTCTGCCTCCAATCCTGATGCCCCATTCTGCTTCATATAGTCCAGCTTCCCAGATTATTTTTTCAGCATACAGATTGAATGAGTATGGTGAAAGGACACAACACTGACGCATACCGTTTCTGATTTAGAACCATGCAGTATCCCCTTGTTCTGTTCGAATGACTGCCTCTTGGTCTATGCACAGGTTCCACCTGAGCATGGTTAAGTGTTCTGGAATTCCCATTCTCTGCAATGTTATCCATAATTTGTTATGATCCACACAGTCAGATGCCTTTGCACAGTCAATAAAACACAGGTAAACATCTCTCTGGTATTCCCTGCTTTCAGCCAAGATCCATCTGACATCAGCAATGATATCCCTAGTTCCATGTCCTTTTCTGAATCCGGTTTGAATTTCTGGCAGTCCCCTGCTAATGTGCTGCTGCAACTGTTTTTGAATTATCTTCAGTAAATTTTACTTGTGTGCAATATTAACGTTACTGTATGGTAATTTCCAGATTCCGTTGGATCACCTTTCTTTGGAATAGGCATGTATATGGATCTCTTTCAGTCAGTTGGCCAGGTATCTATCTTCTAAATTTCTTGGCATAGATGAGTGAGTGCTTCCAGCATTGCATCTGTTTGTTGAAACATCTCAATTGGCATTCATTTGATTCCTGGAGCCTTATTTTTCGCGAGTGCCTTCAGTGCAGTTTGGACTTCTTCCTTCAGTCCCATCAGTTCTTCATCATATGCTACCACCTCAGATTGTTGAACATCAACCAATTCTTTTTGGTACAGTGACCAGGCAGTTCTAAAGGACGGTGAGGAAAGTTTGAGGCAGAGGGACCTTTAAATCACACCACACAGGCCATAGTTCACTTTGCTACTCCAGGTCAAGCTTTGTTCTTGGTATTGATATGGTGTTCAGCCAAGAACGCCAGGGAAACATGCTTGGGTCTGGTTAAAGGGCAAGTCCAGGCCTTTCCCCCATCCTCTTTGTCTGTTTCATTTCCAGTGGGGCACTACATGGGTACACTCTCCGCGGGGTGGGTAGCAATCAGACCACCAGCCGGTGTAGTCAAGGGAGAATCTGTCCCAGAGCAGAGCCAGGAAGTGCCCAGACCAGCACTGAGAGTGGGGTCCTTGCATTTTTCTTATTTAAGATTGTTGACTTGTGGACTAAGTGGCTGTCAGTCATAGCCCTTTCACGTAGACAGAATGAAGAACCTTTGGCACAGGCTCTTATCACTGTGTGTAAAGGTGAAAAATTGATTGTGCCCAAGTGGAAGAAAATGTGATACTTTATTTTCCCTCATGTCAGTTGATAAAGTTTGTTCTCCATGTCTTTCCATGCCACTAAAATAATAAAAAAATCTAAATCCAACTAAGCAAGCTTTTTTTTTTCCTCTTTATTAAAGGATTCTGCACTAATAAATGAAAATGTTTTGCAGAGTAAATGCTAAATGAATAATAGAGCAAGTGCACTGAAGCCCTGCCCATAAGCCCAGATACAAAGCTCAGACATTCATCAGGCTCTGAACTTTGACATGTTGGCGTCCCTGCTGTTCTTGGGTCCCTAGGAATGGTGACTACTCAGTGATTTCAGTGATGGGACAGATCTATAGAGACAAGGCTGCAAGTGGCTCTCTTGAATTTTCTTTTTTTTTTTTTTTTTTCACTCCTCTGCCACCCCTTTAATACTTCCCACATTAAAAAATATGTTTTGAAATGTTAGTAAAGAACTTTGATGGAACCGATTTTCCTCATCTACAAGGTGTGCTGGATGATATCTAACAACTCTTTCTGCTCAAGATCAATGATTAAATATTCCAAGACAAGAGACATATTTTCCTTAATGTTTTTGTATTTAGTGTAGTGCTTTGAGTGAACTCTTTGGGTTAGGATAAGCTTTTAAATTGCTTCAACCAGAAATAGCAAGTGTAGATATCTTATGGGAAGAAGCAAGTGTTGATATTTCATTTTGAAATAGTGAGAAGTTCACCAGTAATAACTGATACTTTCTGGGTGCCAGGCTCTGCTCTAAGTGTTTTATGTGTATAACATCAAATTCTCACAACCACTTTATGAGTGCTTGACCTTATTGTTCCTGTTTTTGGATGGGGAGGCCGAAGCACACAGACTTTGGGAGACTTCACCAAGGTCCTATGCTGGTTAGTGGTGGTGCTGGGCTATACACCTGGCAGCAGTACTCCACAGTCATCGTGTTTAGCCCCTAAGCCATACTGCCTCCCCAGTAACAGAAAAAGCCTGGAAGAATACACCCAAACCTGGTAAGACAGGTCCCCTGTAGGATCATGGGAGGGGGGCCAGAGAGAACTTTTGCTTTATCTGTATTATTTGAATTTCTTTTTATAACAATAATATTCATGCATTACTCAATGTAATTGAGACTTTTTTTTTTTTATTGTACTTCAGGTGAAGGCTTACAGAACAAATAGTTTTTCACGAAACAGTAGTACACATGCTGTTTTATGACACTGGTTAACAACCCGACAACATATCAACCCTCTAACTTCTCAACCTTTTTTTTTTTTGGTGAAAATACACATAGCCAAAGATACACCATTTCAAAAATTTCTACATGCACAGTTCAGTGACATTGACTACGCTATTCCAATTGTGCTGTTATTCTCACTTAAGATGAAGGCTTACAGAACAAAATAGTTTCTCATTTAACAGTTACTACACATGTTGCCCCATGACAATGGTTAACAATCTCACAACACATCAACAAGATCCTTACTCAACCTTGGGTTCCCTATCACCAGCTTCCTTGTCCCCTTCTGCCTTCTGGCCCTTGTCACTGGACTCCTGTACCTCGTTAGTCACATTTGGTTTTACGGGGCTGTCCACTCCCAGGCTGAACGGTGAACCTTGAAGGTAACTTCACCACTGAGCTAAAAAGGTGGCTGAGGGCAATATTCTTGAGGTTTCTCCAGTCTCCTTTAGGCAAGTAAATCTGGTCTTTTTTTTGTGAGTTAGAATTATGCTCTCATCCTTCTCCAGCTCTGTCCAGAACCCTCTGTTGTGATCCTGGTCAGAGCAGTCAGTGGTGGTAGCTGGGCACCATCTAGCTGTACTGGACTCAGGCTGGTGGAGGTCTTGGTAGCTGTGGACAATTAGTCCTTCAGACTAATCTTTTCCTTGTATCCTGTTCTCTTCATTCTCCCTTGCTCCTGAAGGGATGAGACCAGTGGAGTATCTTAGATGGCAGCTCACAGGCTTTTAAGACCCCCAGACACTATTCACCAAGGTAGAATGTAGAGCACTGTCTTTTTAAGCTGTGTCATGACAATTGAGCTAGATGTTCCCCGAGACTATGGTCCCCACAGCCCTCCGTCCCACAATTCAGTCCCTCAGGGAGTTTGGATGTGTCTTTGGGGCTTCCATGACCTTTCCTTGTACATGTTGTGCTAGTTTCCCCTGTATTGTGTACAGTCTCACCCTTCACCCAAGATACCACTTATTTATTGCCTATTTAGTATTCCCCCCCCCCTTCCCATCCCTGGTAACCAGCAAAGATTGTTACATTTTGCGTGTGAACTTTTTCATGGGTTTTTACAATAGAGGTCTCATACAATATTTGTCCTTTTGTGATTGACTTATTTCACTGAGCATAATGTCCTCCAGTTGCATCCATGTTATGAGATGCTTCACAGATTCATTGTTGTTCTTACTCCATTGTGTGTATGTACCATAGTTTGTTTATCCATTCATCTGTTGATGGGCATCTAGGTTGTTTCCATCATTTTGCTATTGTGAACAATGCTGCCATGAACATAGGTGTGCATATGTCTATTCGAGTGACGACCCTTATTTCTCTAGGATATATTGCTAGGAGTGGAATTGCTGGATTGAACGGTATGTCTATTTCCAGCTTTCTGAGGAAGCGCCATATCATTTTCCAAAATGGTATCATTTTGCATTCCCACCAGCAGTGCATAAGTGTTCCGATCTCCCCGCAGCCCCTCCAACATTTGTTATTTCCAGTGTTTTTGATTCATGCCAGTAATGCCGGGGTGAGATGGTTATCTCATTGTGGTTTTAATTTGCATTTCTCTAATGGCTAGTGATCATGAGCATTTCCTCATGTGTCTGTTGGCCATTTGAATGTCTTCTTTGGTGAAGTGTCTGTTCATTTCCTTTGCCGATTTTTTAATAGGATTATTTGTCTTTTTGTTGTAGAGGTGTTGGAGTTTCTAGTAGATTATGGAGATTAGATCTTTGTCTGACTTGTACTGTCCAAAAATTTTTTCCCGGTCTGTAGGTTTTCTTTTTACTCTTTTGGTGAAGTCTTTTGAAGACCATAGGTGTTTGATTTTTATAAGATCGCAGTTACCTAGCTTATCTTTTGGGGTTTGTGCATTGATGGTTATGGTTTGTATCCTGTTAATGCCATGTATTAAGGCCTGTAGTGTTGGTCCTATTTTTTCTTCTATGAACTTTATGGTTTTAGGCTTTATATTCAGGTCTTTGATCCATTTTGAAGTAGTTTTTGTATACAGCATGAGGTATGGATCCTGTTTCATTTCTTTGCAGATGGATATCCAGTTTTGCCAGCACCATTTGTTAAAAAGACTGTCTTTTCCCCATTTGATGGACTTTGGGCCCTTGTCGAAGATCAGGTGGCCGTAGGTGTATGGATTTACGTCTGGGTTCTCAATGCTGTTCCATTGGTCAATGTATCTGTCGTTGTACCAGTACCAGGCTGTTTTGACTACTGTAGCTGTATAGTAGGTTCTGAAGTCAGGTAGTGTGAGTCCTCCAACTTTATTCTTCTTCTTCAGTAGTGCTTTATTTATTCAGGGCTTCTTCCCTTTCCATATAAAGTCAATTATTAGTTTTTCCATCTCTTTGAAGAATGTTGTTGGTATTTGGATCGGGATTGCGTTGTATTTGTAAATTGCTTTGGGTAGAATTGTCATTTTCACAATGTTGAGTCTGCCTATCCATGAGCATGGTATGTTTTTCCATTTATGTAGATCCCTTTGGGTTTCATGCAGTAGTGTTTTGTAGTTTTCTTTGTATAGGTCTTTTACACCCCTGGCCAGATTTATTCCTAAGTATTTTATCTTTTTAGGAGCTATTGAAAATGGTATTGTTTTCCTGATTTCCTTTTCATTGTCCTCCTTACTGGTGTGTAGGAATCCAACTGATTTTTGAATGTTTATCTTGTATCCTGCTACTCTGATGAATCTTTCTATTAGTTCCAGTAGATTTCTCATGGAGTCTTTAGGATTTTTTATGTATAGTATCATATCATCTGCAAACAGGGACAGTTTAACGTCTTCATTACCAATTTGGATGCCCTTTATTTCTTTTTCTTGCCTTATTGCTCTAGCTAGAACTTCCAGCACAATGTTAAATAGGAGTGGTGATAAAGGGCATCGTTGTCGTGTTCCTGTTTTCAAGGGGAATGTTTTCAGCCTCTCTCCATTAAGAATGATGTTGGCCGTTGGTTTTGCATAGATGCCCTTTATTAGGTTGAGAAATTTCCCTTCTATACCTATTTTATTGAGAGTTTTTATCAGGAATGGGTGTTGGACTTTGTCAAATGCCTTTTCTGCAACAATTGAGATGATCATGTGATTCTTTTCTTTCCTTTTGTTTATGTGGTGGATTATGTTGATTGATTTTCTAATGTTGAACCATCCTTGCATACCTGGTATGAATCCTACTTGGTCGTGGTGTATTATTTTTTTGATATGATGCTGAATTGTATTGGCTAGAATTTTGTTCAGAATTATTGCATCTATATTCATGAGAGATATTGGTCTGTAATTTTCTTTTTTGTGATGTCTTTGCCTGGTTTTGGTATCGGCGTTATGCTGGCTTCATAGAATGAATTTGGAAGTGTTGCTTCCTCTTCTATGCTCTGAAATAGCTTGAGTAGTACTGGCACAAGCTCTTCTGTAAATGTTTTGTAGAATTCTCCAGTGAAGCCATCTGGGCCAGGGCTTTTTTTGGTTGGGAGTTTTTTTTATTACCTTTTCAATCTCTTCTCTTGTTATGGGTCTGTTCAGATTTTCAACATCACTTTGTTGTAGTTAGGGTAGGCCATGTGTTTCTAGAAATTTATCCATTTCCTCTAGGTTTTCAAATTTGTTGGAGTATAGTTTTTCATAATATTCTGTTGTAATCCTTTTTATTTCAGTTGGGTCTGTTGTAATGTCCCCCATTTCATTTCTTATTTGAGTTATTTGTGTCCTCTCCTGTTTTTCTTTTGTCAGTCTGGCCGGTGGTTTGACGATTTTGTTGCATCTTTCAAAGAACCAACTTTTGGTTTTGTTGATTGTTTCTGTTGTTTTTCTGTTCTCTATTTCATTTATTTCTGCTCTGATCTTTATTATTTCCTTTCTTCCTGTGGTTGTGGGCTTTTTTTGCTGTTCTCTTTCTATCTGTTTCAGTTCTATAGTTAATGTTTTGATTTTGTCCCTTTCTTCTTTTTTTGATACGTGCATCTATTGCTATAAATTGTCCTTTGAGGACTGCCTTTGCTGTGTCCAAAAGGTTTTGGTATGATGTGTTTTCGTTCTTATTTGATTATAGGAATTTTTTGATTCCATCTCTGATTTCTTCTATTACCCAGTGATGTGTAGCAGGGTATTATTCAGTTTCCATGTAGTTGATTTTTTTTTCCTTGCTCTTTCTATTGTTAATTTCTACCTTGATGGCATTGTGGTCAGAGAAGATACTTTGAATTATCTCAGTGTTTTGGATCTTGTTGAGGATTGCTCTGTGTCCTAAGATGTGGTCTCTTCTGGCGAACGTTCCATGTGTATTGGAAAAGAAATTGTACTTTGCAGTGGTTGGATGGAGTGTTCTCTATATGTCTATGAGGTCAAGTTGGCTGATTGTGCCCTTTAGGTCTTCTTCGTTGTTCTGTCCTTTACTGAGAGTGGTGTGTTGAAGTCTCCTACTATTATTGTGGAACTGTCAATTTCTCTTTTCAGTGTTGTTAGTTTGTTTTATGTATTTTGGAGCCCTGTCATTGGGTGCGTAGATGTTTATTATGGTTATGTCTTCATGATGGATTGTCCCCTTAATCATTATATAGTGTCCTTCTTTGTCTTTTATGGTAGATTTCGTTTTAAAATCTATTTTATCTGAGATTAGAATTGCCACTCCTGCTCTTTTTTGGTAGTTGTTAGCTTGATATATTTTTTTCCAGTGTTTGACTTTTAATAAATTCACATCTTTGTTTCTAAGGCGTGTCTCCTGTAGACAGCATATTGATGGATCCTGTTTTCTTATCCATTCTGTCACTCTTCATCTCTTCACGGGTGCATTGAGTCCATTTACATTCAGTGTAATTATTGATAGATGTGGGTTTGTTGCTGTCATTTTGTAGTGCTTTTTTTTTGTGGTGCTGAAGTTTTCTTTGTTCTTCCTACTCTCTTGTGTTGAGTTACTTTTGTTTGTGGATTTTTTTTCCTTCCGTTTGTTTTTGTATGTTTTGTTTTTGCTGAGACTTTATGTTTTTCGTCTTTATTATTATGAGTTGGTTTGTTAACTTTCTTTGTGGTTACCATGAATTTTACCCTTATCTTTCTAAGTTTGAAGCAGTCTACCATTACTTGGTATCGCCTTGCCTTCCTCTCCGTTAGAAGGTTCTATACCTATGCCGTTTATTCCCTCTTTTATTGTTTTGTTGTTGTTGTCATTTATTGATTAACTGCTCTAATTCCCTGTAGTATTTCTTTTGGTTTTGGATAGTCCTCGAGAGTTCGTTTCCTAGATTGGTATTTGGCACGTACGATCCTGCATCCTATGTTCTGCCTGTGAGTTGAAGCTTTTTGTCCTCAGATTGAAGAACTCCCTTTAATAATTCTTGTAAGTTTGGTTTGACTTTTACATATTCCCTTAATTTCTGTTTATCTGGAAATGACCTAATTTCACCATCAAATTTGAATGAGAGTTTTGCAGGATATATTATTCTTGGCTGACAATTTTTTTCTTTCAAGATTTTATATATGTCATCCCATTGCCTTCTTGCCTGCATGGTTTCTGCCGAATAATCTGAGCTTAGTCTTATTGTTTCTCCTCTGTATGTGACTTCTTGTTTTTCACGAGCTGCTCTCAGGATTCTTTGTCTGTCTTTGTTTTTGGCGAGTGTGAATATGATATGCCTTGGTGATTTTCTTTTGGGGTCTCTTCTATGTGGGGTTCGTTGAGCTTCTTGGATGGCCAGCTTTTCATCTTTCATGATATTGGGGAAGTTTTCTGTCAGCAGTTCCTCAATGATCCTCTCTGTGTTTTCTGTTTTCTCCCCATTCTGGAATTCCAATCACTCGAAAATTTTTGCTCTTGATTGTGTCCCACATAACTCCCAGGGTCTCTTCATTTTTCTTTGTTCTTTTTTCTGCGTTTTCCTGAAACAGAGTTGTATCCAAGTGTTTGTCTTCAATTCCACTGATCCTGTCTTCCAACATTTCAAATCTGCTTCTCAGCCCTTCTATGACATCGTCCATTTCTGAAATCTTGTTTTTTATCTTTTGGATTTCTAATTGTTGTCTTTGTATAATTTCTAGTTGTGAATTTATTTTGGCATTTTGCTCCTGCATTATTTTCCTGAATTCTTCCAATTTTTTGTCTGTATTTTCCATGAATTTGTCTATTTTTTCCTCATGTTTGTCAGCTTTTTGCCCAGTTCTTGGAGAATTCAGAGTATTAGAGATTTGAATTCCCTATCAGGTAGTTCTAGTTCATCTTCTTCCACAGGAGCGTCATCTGGTGTTTTATTTTGGACGCCTACTGGAACCATCCTATCCTGTTTTTGTAAATGTTTTGATATTGTGTGCTGTTTTCGGGGCATTCAGTAATTATTTTTCTCATTTATTGATTGTAGATTTGTCTGTTTCATCCCTTTTTTAAAAAAACAATTTGACTATGTCTGAGCAGACAGACTGTGTGTTCTTTGTTGTTTGCTCATCTGTGGGCATAATACTTTTTGCCTCATTCTCCAACTAGCAGGATCAGTCACTCAGATAAGGTACGGCAGGGCAGGTCTAGCTGAAGAGGAGTTGTTTGTGGCACTTACTACAGCCACCAGAGCGGGTCGGTAATCAGTGCAGGGCAGGTTCCAGTAGGCTGTGCCTGTGCTGCTTGGTGGTGTGATGTCAAGTGCATGGTGCAGGTAGGCAGGATGCAGTGGGAAGATTGGTATGTGTGGAGCTAAGATGGATATGGGAGAGAGGAGAGAGGAACAGGAGCCAAAAACATACAAACAAACAAAAGAGAATGCTAGGGGAGCTTGCAATTGGAGTGGAGATATGAGAGACTATGAAATGGAGAAAAACAGAAAGGGGAAAAGGAAGAAAAGAAAAGAATGAATAAACAAAAATCAGAAAGGTTAAAGAACCACAAAGTTCCCAGGGATCCCACCGGTGCAGCTATGAGGTCTGGGGAAGTCACTCTCAGGTGTTGCAGTACAACCTGGCTGGAAGGTGTAGAAGTATACAACACTAGGTATTCAGGGAACAGAAAGAGAAGGAAGATATAGAGAGATGAGAAACTGAGCAATGAAGAAAGACAAAAAGGGAAAAAGAGGGAAAAGAAAACAAAACAAATTAAAAAAAAAAAAAGAACAAGAAAAGCCCCCCAAAAAACAGAAGAAAAAAACCCAATGACAAAAGAAATTCTCTCAGGAATCCCTCTGCACGTCTGTGGAAGCTGAAGGGGAGTCTCATTGCCATGCATCTCTGCCTGGCCAGAAAGGGCTCCCAACTGAAGAAAAGGAAAAGAAAACAAACAAACAATTCAAAACAAACAAACGAACAAAAGCCCTGGGATCCCACCAGTGTGGTAGCCCACAGCGGGAAGCAGCTCCACACTCGAATGGAGCTCCGCAGGCCCTCAGGAAGAAGCAAAGATGGCTCATGGAGCCAGATACTCGAGCGAAAGGAGGGGGAGGTGGCGAGACGCAAGTAAGAAATCAAAAGAAGCAGGAAAAAAAAGCAACACTAGCAGTCAACAAATGGCACTCAGAGAGCCAGTTAGTGCAGGCTGGTGTTACTGGACAAGAGACTGTGCCTGTGGGAAGCAGAGGGGGCTGAGTGTGGGTGAAGAAGAGTAGAGAGTGGGAAAGCGTATATTACAAATTGCCGGCGCTCTACAGCCCCTCAGGAAGAAGCAAAGATGGCGCACGGAGTGAGGTACTTGAGTGAAAGGAGGGGGAGGTGGTGAGAGGCAAGGAAGAAATCAATAGAAGCAGAAAAAAGCAACACCAGCAGCCAACAAATGGCACTCAGAGAGCTGCCCGTTCGGGTGTGTGGAATCCAAGCAGCTGGTGTTTCCCAGTCAAGAGATTTTGGCTGTGGGAAGCAGAGGAGGCCGAGTCAGGGTGAAGAGGGGTGGGGGGTGGGAAAGCATATATCACAAATTACTGGTTGTTTTGTCTCCCGCTGGACACTCCCTGAGGCTGCTTTCTTGTACCCCCTATTTGCTGGTCTCTGATAGGAGTCCAAGATGGTGGATCCGCACTCCGTTAGCTGGTAGGGGACCTCTGCATGAATCTCTCCTCGCTGTCCATTTTCTGTCAGTTTTCTTACTCCATTTGGTGCTTGGCTGAGTTCTTTATCTCTTCATTTGCTGTTTTAGGGTTTCAGGATTGTTGTATTCTCTGTTTGGCTTAGTTTTTCGGATCTTTGCTGTGGAGGGACGGTGTGGTGCTTCTGCCTAGAGTGCCATTTTGCCGGAACTGTAATTGAGACTTTTTAAGTTGAAATTTTCAGAGTCTTAAGTCAGGTTAATAATTTCCATAAATTCGTTGCTAATAAAAAAAAAAATCTATTTGACTCTTAAAGCTGATAGGGAACTGAAACATTGCTTAACCCATATTTGTTGTTGTTGTTGTTAGGTACTGTCGTATCAGTTCCAACTCATAGCAACCCCATGTACAACAGAACAAATCACTGCTTGGTCCTGCGCCATCCTCACAATCATGGCTATGTTTGAGCCCATTGTTGCAGCCACTGTGTCAGTCCATCTTGTCAAGGGACTTCCTCTTTTTCGCTGACCCTCTACTTTACCAAACATGATGTCCTTCTCCAGGGGCTGGTCCCTCCTGATAACATGTCCAAAGTATGTGAGACGAAGTCTTGCCATCCTCACTTCTAATGAGCATTCTGGCTGTACTTCTTCCAAGACAGATTTATTTGTTCTTCTGGCAGTCCATGGTATATTCAATATTCTTCACCAACCATAATTCAAAGGCATCAATTCTTCTTCGGTCTTCCTTATTCATATTTAAATATTTTTTATTTAAAAGATATTCTTCAGATGAGGAAACTGAAGCTATGTGACTTGCTCAAGTGCCCAGAACTGGTTAGTGATAGAGAAGGTCTGCTGACATCCAACTTTTTTTGTGTTTCCACTGCACTTTGTGAAACATACTTTACCTGGAACAAAATGTACGGATCTTAAGTGAACAGTTTTATGAGGGTTGACAAATGCATATATCTGTGTAATCAACTCTAAAACTAAAATATTGATTACTTCCATGACCTCTGAATTTCCTTTGTGGTAGGCATATTTTTGAAACCTTTGCCCTTGTTCGTTAGTGTGTGTTGGTAAGAACTCAAGTGTTTGCTTTCCACATGTATTCCACATATTTTATAGTTCCCAGGAGAGACACACCTAATATGTGTGTATATATTTTCCTAAAAACAGAAATAGGGTATTCACCAAGTCCCATGCTCTTCTTATCCTTCACAAACCAGCTCCTAATTGCTGAAATTGGTAATTGCTGGTCCTTGTTTACAAACATTAACTTGAATTGGTCTTTAGCCCGACATAATTATCATCACATACAGAATTATTCTTTTGTCGTTTTATACTCAAGCTCCCCAAATACATTTATAGTCAGAGTACATTTCTTTCTTTTTTTTAAACTAGTCAGTTTCTATATTAAAATCTTGGAAGTTTTGTAAGAATAAGACACATTTACTAAATCAGTGCATCTGAGCATGGGCAAGTTTGATCTGCTATGCTCTGTTTTAATAAGAAAAGCTTTCCAGCTGAGTTGGTGGTGAATCAGCTTAGCCCCTTGTGCATCCTTCTCTTTCCCAGTTTGCTTTGCTTATTGGGCTTGGAGAATGGTGTGTGTGTGTGTGTGTGTGTGTGTGAAAGCTGTTGTCTGGCAATGGTACCAATATCCAAAACCAAACCAAACCCATTGCCGTCGAGTTGATTCCAACTCATAGCGACCCTATAGGACAGAGTAGAATCTACTTGAGTATCTGCAGAGTCGGAATCTACTCGACGACAGCAGTGGGTTTTGGGTGTTTTGGTTTGGACACCACTCATGAGTATGGCAGATGTCTTCCCCCATGAATGGATTTTAATCTATGTAATTTTGACTATTCGACTATCTAAAAGTGAGTCAAAGAAAAACAGTTGGTGAGTTTTGCTTCCGGTTTACAATTTTCTAGGTAAAGGTAGTTCTGGTGGAGTTGCTGGGTCTTTCCTACTATAACAGACCTCACTCTACAGGTCAGGGAACCGATGTGGTGATTTTTCCAAGTCAGGGAAATGCCATGTGTGTCAGAGTAGAACTGTGCTCCATAGAATTTTCGATGACTGAATTTTCAGAAGTAGATTGCCAGGTCTTTCTTCCTAGCTACTTCTGGGTGTACTTGAACTTCCAACTTTTTGGTTAGCTTGTTGTTGTTAGGTGCCATCGAGTCGGTTCCAACTCATAGCAACCCTATGTACAACAGAACAAAACAGTGCCCAGTCCTGTGCCATCCTCGAAAGTGAGGAAGTAACTGGAGGTAACAGCAATCTCCAGTAACAGAAGAATGATTAAGTGATAGAGAACTATATAGTTATTTAAAGCGATGGCTATGTGTACTATGTTGATACATAAAAAATTTAAATAAGACAATATTAAATGAAAAAGAAGACATTAAAGTTTCAAGTACTATGTTGTTGTTGTTCCTAGGTGCCATTGTGTCGGTTCTGACTCATGCACAACAGAACGAAACACTGCCCAGTCCTGAGCCATCCTCACAATTGTTGCTATGCTTGAGCCCATTGTTGCAGCCACTGCGTCACTCCATCTTATTGAGGGTCTTCCTCTTTTTTGCTGACCCTCCACTTTAGTAAGCATGATGTCCTTCTCCAGGGACTGATCCCTCTTGACAACATGTCCAAAGTATGTGAGACACAGTCTCGCCATCCTTGCTTCCAAGGAGCATTCTGGTTGTACTTCTTCCAAGACAGATTTGTTCATTCTTTTGACAGTCCATGGTAAATTCAATATTCTTCACCAACGCCACAGTTCAAAGGCATCAATTCTTCTTCGATCTTCCTTATTCACTGTCCAGCTTTTGCATGCATATGAAGTGATTGAAAACACCATGGCTTGAGTCAGGCGCACCTTAGTCCTCAAGGTGACATCTTTGCTATTTAACACTTTAAAGAGATCTCTTGCAGCCGATTTGCCCAATGCAATGCGTCTTTTGGTTTCTTGACTGCTGCTTCCATGGGTGTTGATTGTGGATTCAAGTAAAACGAAATCCTCGACAAACTCAATCTTTTCTCCATTTATTATGATGCTGCTTATTGGTCCAGTTGTGAGAATTTTTGTTTTATGTTGAGGTGTAATCAGTACTGAAGCCTGTCATCTTTGATCTCGTCAGTAAGTGCTCCAAGTCCTTTTCCCCTTCAGCAAGCAAGGTTGTGTCATCTGCATAATGCAGGTTGTTAATGAGTCTGCCTCCAATCCTGATGCTGCCTTCTTCTTCATATAGTCCAGCTTCTCGGATTATTTGCTCAATGTACAGATTGAGTAGGTATGGTGAAAGGATATACCCTTGATGCACAACCTTTCCTGACTTTTAACCATGCAGTATCTCCTTGTTCTGTTTGAACCACTGCCTCTTGATCTGTATATAGATTCCTCATAAGCACAATTAAGTGTTCTGGAATTCCCGTTCTCTGCAATGTTATCCATAATTTGTTATGATCCACAAAGTCAAATGCCTTAGCATAGTCAATAAAACATAGATCGACATCTTACTGGTATTCTCTGCTTTCAGCCAGGATCCATCAGACATCAGTGAAGATATCCCTGGTTCCACATCCTCTTCTAAATCTGGCTTGAATTTCTGGCAGTTCCCTGCTGATATACTGCTGCAACAGCTTTTGAATGATCCTCAGCAAAATTTTGCTTGCATGTGATATTAATTATATTATTTGATAATTTCCACATTTGGTTGGATCACCTGTCTTGGGAATAGACATATATATGCATCTCTTCCAGTTGGTTGGCCAGGTAGCTGTCTTCCAAATTTCTTGGCATAGATGAGTGAGCACTTCCAGTGCTGCATCCATCTGTTGAAACATCTCAGTTGGTATTCCATCAGTTCCTGGAGCCTTGTTTTTTGCCAATGCCTTCAGTGCAGCTTGGACTTCTTCCTTCAGTACTATCAGTTCCTGATCATATGTTACCTTCTGAAATGGTTGACTGTCGACCAATTCTCTTCGGTATAGTGACTTTGTGTATTCCTTCCATCTTCTTCTGATGCTTCCTGCATCATTTAATATTTCCCTGTAGAATCCTTCAGCATTACAACTAGAGGCTTGAATTTTTTCTTCAGTTCTTTCACCTTGAGAAATGCTGAACGTGCTCTTCCCTTTTGGTTTTCTATCTCCAGGTCTTCGCACATGTCATCATAATACCATGTCTTCTCCAGCCACCCTTTGAAATCTTCTGCTCAGCTCTTTACCTTCATCATTTTTTCCTTTTGCTTTAGCTGCTCAAGGTTCAAGAGCAAGTTTCAGAGTCTCTTCTGACATCCATTTAGGACTTTTCTTTCTCTCCTGTCTTTTTAATGACCTCTTGCTTTCTTCGTGTTTGATGTCATTCCACAGCTGGTCTGGTCTTTGGTCATTAGTGTTCAACATGTCAAATCTTTTCTTGAGATGGTCTCTAAATTAAGTTAGTATATACTCAAGGTTGTACTTCGGCTCTCTTGGACTTGTTCTAATTTTCTTCAGTTTCAGCTTGAACTTGCATATGACCAATTGATGGTCTGATCCGCAGTTGACCCCTGGCCTTGTTCTGATTGATGATATTGAGCTTTTCCATCTTCTCTTTCCACAGATGTGGTTGATTCCTGTGTATTCCGTTGGGCAAGGTCCATGTGTATAGTCGCTGTCTATGTTGGTGAAAAGAGATATTTGCAATGAATAAGTCGTTGGTCTTGCAAAATTCTATCATTTGATCTCCAGCATCATTTCTATCACCAAGGCCATATTTTCCAACAACTGATCCTTCTTTCTTTGCAAATTTTGCATTCCAATCAACAGTAATTATCAATGCGTCCTGAATGCATGTTTGATCAATTTCAGACTGCAGAAGTTGATAAAAATCTTCAATTTCTTCATTTTGGCCTTAGTGGTTTGTGCATAAATTTGAATAATAGTCATATTACCTGGTCTTCCTTGTAGGTGTATGGATATTATCCTATCACCGATAGCACTGTGCTTCAGGACAGATCTTGAAATGTTCTTTTTGATGATGAATGCAACTCCATTCTTCTTCAAGTTGTCATTCCCGACGTAGTAGACCATATGATTGTCTGATTCAAGATGGAAAATACCAGTCCATTTCAGCTCACTAATGCCTAGGATATTGATGTTTATGTGTTCTAGTTAATTTTTGACAGTTTCCAATTTTCCTAGATTCATACTTCATACATTCCATGTTGAGATTATTAATAGATGTTTGCAGCTGTTTCTTCTCATTTTGAATCTTGCCACATCAGCAAATGAAGGTCCCGGAAGCTTGACTCCATCTGCGTCATTAAATTCCACTCTACTTTGAGGAGGCACCTCTTCCCTAGTCGTATTTTGAGTGCCTTCCAACTTGAGGAGCTTTTCTTATGGCACTATATCAGACAATGTTCCACTGTTATTCATAAGGTTTTCACTGGCTAATTCTTTTCAGAAGTAGACCACCAGGTCCTTCTTCCTAGTCTGCCTTACTTAGCCTAGACGCTCAGCTGAACCCTGTCCGCCACGGGTGACCCTGCCGGTATTTGAATACTGGTGGCATAGCTTCCAGCATCACAGCAACACAACAAGCCCTCACAGTAGGACAAACTGACAGATGGGTGGGTGCCCAAATACTATATAAATAGTAATTTACAGTTATGTAAAAACATTTGTACCATAATAAAACTTGGATATGAAAATTTTATCCATGAAAATAATTTTGATTTTAATATTTTCTAGGATCTTTACTTTAAAAATAGTTTTTATTTTGAAATAATTTCAAACTACCAACAAGCTGCAAGAATAATACCAAGAACTCCCTCTGACTCCATATACCTTTTACACAGTCACATTTTACCACATTTGTTTTCTCATTCACTTTCTCTTCAGCCATATACACATATTATTGTTTATTTTTTTAAAATCATTTGTGAGTAGTGGCATACACCATGCCCCTTTACCTCTAATACTTCAGTGTGTCTTTCCTAAAAAACAGGAATATTCTCTTACATAACCACGGTACAGTTATTACATTTAGAAAATTTAACATGAATATGATACTTTTTGCCTAATCTATAGTCTATTTTCAAATTTTGTCAATCAGTTGTCCCAGTAAAATCCTTTTTCGTATTTCCCCCCTCCAGTGCAGGGTCTAGTCCAAGATCATGCACTTAGTCATCTTGTCTCTTTCATTTCTTCTAATCTGGAGGAGCTGCTGACCTTTCTTTGTCTTTTATGACACTGACCATTTTGCACTGGGCCGGTTATTTTCTAGCATGTTTCTCAGTTTGGGTTTATATAATGTTTCCTTGTGACTAACTTCAGGTAATCATATTTGGCTAGAAAACCACAAAAGGGATGTCGTGTCCTTCTCAGGGCATTGCATCTGGTGGCACATGATGTCCATCTGGTCCTCATTGGTCATGTTAATTTTGATTATTTAATCACAGTGCTGTCTGGTTTCTCCACCCTGTAGTTACTATTTTTCCCCTTAAAACAAGTAGGCAATCTTATGGGAGATGCGTTCAGAGCATGTAAATATTGCACTCCTCATCCCACTTTTGCCCCTAGATTTAGTATCTATCACGGTTCTTTTTGAAAGCCACATTTCTCAAGAATTATTTACACGTACCCTGGGTAAACCGGAAGACTTGAATGATTTTCCTGAAGCTGTTCTTTGGCTTGTAATATCTCCATTCCAACCTGTCTAGTTTGTACCATAATTCAAGCCTATCTCAAAATGCTATCTGCTTTTCACTAGATTTAATCTCTTCCCCTAAGAGCTGTGGGAGCACTTTGTACTTTTCTTGGGGCACACATTACCTCCTACTTTGCGCTTGTAACTGTCTGTATACTTCCCTTATCCTAGTCCGCAGACAGCGAGTGCCTCGAGGGCACTGACTGTGTCTTAATCATTTATGCATCCTCTGCACGCCCACAAGAGGAATTAATGGGAGGCACATGATCAGAGTTTGCTCACAAGCCGGATATTTACTCCTACTACTCACCACTTCAGGTGTGCTAGTTGAATACTCAATTGCATATTTCAAGTACTCCTCAATTTCACCTGCTTAACATCTCTATGTCTCCTGTTTAACATGTTGCTATTTTGTCTCTGAAGTAGGACTGGAAACCCTTCAGTACCTGTCATTGCTGTATTCTTAGCTCAGGTGTTCAAGTGTTGTTGAGTGAATGAGTTACTTCCTTACCGTGAGGATTTGTGTTGTGTGTTACCATCTAAGTCTTTTACTAGGCCACTGGGCCAGCTTCTCAATGCTTTGACAAGAAAGTGTGATGAGGTTTGCTCCTCCTCTGGGGCTTTCTTCTAACACTCATTAAGGATAGCTTGGTATGTGTGTTGATAAACCCGTTAACCAGTTGCCATTGAGTCAATTCCGACTCATAGTGAGCCTATGGGACAGAGTAGAACTGCCCCATAGGGTTTCAAAGGAGCAGCTGGTAGATTTGAAATGCCAGCCTTTTGGTTAGCAGCCAAGCTCTTAACCACTGTGCCACCAGGGCTTCTGTGTATTGAAAGGAGAGGAGAGCATACTCCTGTCCAGATGCTCTCCTGTGTACAGGCTTCAGAAACCCAAATTATAACCTGACAAATTCACAGGAGTTAGGAGCTGAGGTTATTAATTTGTTCAAATACCATTAATTTGTTCTGCCAAGACATGTAAGAACAAACATTAATTTAGTCTGTAAGCTTAATGAATGATTGAAAGAACCAAAATTCTAAGTGGGTCAATCAAATCTTATGCTACGACTAACTTGCAATTATATTGGGAAAAGGTATCCAGAGAGATGACATTGGGCTCTTGTTCCTTTACATAGAAAATGTACAAAACACAAAAAATCCTTCTTTTCTAAAGTTCATTTTTTAACCTACTCCTTGGAATATATCCTAGAGAAATATGGGCTGTCACACGAATGCACACTCATGTTCATTGCAGCATTGTTCACAATAGCAAAAAGATGGAAACAACCTAGGTGCCCATCAACAGATGAATGGATAAATAAATTATGGTATATTCACACGATGGAATACTACCCAGTGATAAAGAATAACAATGACTCTGGGAAACATCTCATTACATGGATGAATCTGGAGAACATTATGCTGGGAGAAATTAGTCAGGTGCAAAAGGACAAATATTGTGTGAGACCACTGTTATAAGAACTCAATAAAAGGTTTAAACACAGAAGAAAACATTTTTTGATGGTGACGAGGGTGGGGAGGGAGGGAAAGGGGTATTCATTAACTAGATAGTCGACAAGAGTTATCTTAGGTGAAGGGAAGGACAACATACACTACAGGGGAAGTCAGCACAACTGGACTAAATCAAAAGCTAAGAAGTTTCCTGAATGTGACCAAACGCTTCAAGGGACAGAATAGCAGGGGCGGGGGTCTGGGGACCATGGTATCATGGGACATTTAGGTCAATTGGCATAGCAAAGTTTATTAAGAAAATGTTCTGCATCCCATTTTGGTGAGTGGCTTCTGGGGTCTTAAATGCTAATGAGCAGCCATCTAAGATGCATCAGTTGGTCCTAACCCACCTGGAGTAAAGGAGAATGAAGAACACCAAAGACACAACAAAAGTATTAGCCCAAGAGACAGAAAGAGCCACATAAACCAGAGACTGCAACAGCCTGAGACCAGAAGAACTAGATGGTGCCTGGCTACCACCAATGACCACCCTGACAGGGAACACAATGGAGAGTCCTTGATGGAGCAGGAGAAAAGTGGGGTATAGAACTCAAATTCTAGTAAAAAGACCAGGCTTAACGGTTTGACTGAGACTGGAGGGACCCTGGAAGATATGGCCCCAGGACTCTCTTTTAGCCCAGAACTGAAATTTCCGAGGCCAACTCTTCAGACAAACATTAGACTGGACTATAAGACATAAAATGATACTCGTGAAGACTGTGCTTCTTAGCTCAAGTAGATACATGAGACTAAATGGGCAGCTCATGTCCAGAGGTGAGACAAGAAGGCAAAAAGGGACAGGAGCTGGTTGAATGGACACAGGAAATCTAGGGTAGAAAGGAGGAGTGTGCTGTCACATTACAGGGAGAGCGACAATGTATGTATAAATTTTTGTATGAGAAACTAACTTGAACTGTAAATTTTCACTTAAAGCACAATAAAAAAAGGAATAATTTTTTTTTTTAATGTTAAGTTTTTGAAATAGATGAAGCAGCATCATTGTTTACAGAGGGCCTCTCCTGTAGTATATCAGCTGGTCCATTATTACTATTTTAATAAAATTTTTATTTTAGAGTAGTTTTAGATTTCCAGAATAGTTGCAAGATAGCACAGAAAATTCCTACATACTGCTCACTCAGTTCCCCCATTGTTTACATTTTATGTTATCAAGTGTATTTGTCACATTAAGGAACTAACATTATTAATATTTTACTTTAACTAAGAAACTAACCTTATTACTGTATATTACTATTAACTAAATTGAAGCCCTGGTGGTGCAGTGGCTAACAGCTCAGGCTGCTAACCAAAAGGTCCCCAGTTCGAATCCACCAGCTGCTCCTCGGAAGCCCTACTGGGCAGTTCCACTCTTTCCTTTAGGGTTGATGTGAGTCAGAGTTGACTCAGTGGCAATGTGTTTGGTTTTTTTGGTTTTATTAACTAAATTGATATTTTATTCAGGTTTCACCAGCTTTCCCTCAATATGCTTTTTCTGTTCCGGGATCCTATCTAGAATTAGAAAAAAACCAAAACCAAAACCAAACCAGTTGTTGTCGAGTTAATTCATGGCAACTTCGAGTGTTTCAGAGTCTAAGTGTTGATGGGCTCTTGGCTTGTTTCTACATTTTGGCTACTGTGAATAACGAATGCTGCAATGAATATGAGTGTGCACGTATCTACTTGAGTACCTGCTTTCAATTTTTTTTGGGTATATACCTAGGAGTGAAATTGCTGAATCATATGGTAGTTCTATTTTTACCTTTTTGAGAAGCTGCCGAACTATTTTCACAGCAGCTGTACCATTTTATAGTCCCACCAGCAATGGATGAGAGTTCTAATTTCTCCACATCCTTGCCAACACTTGTTTTCTGTGGTACATTTTTTTTTCTTCCTGTGGGAGATTATTTAATTAAAGTAAATTAAGTATGCAAGGCAATGTATATATTTTTTTAAATCAAGTTTGTCATTTTGCCATGCTATGATCTCCAGGATCTTTAACTAGGCAATTCCATGAAAGCCCAACTGAAAAAGTATACAAGAAAGCTTAACTGGAGATTTTAAGTTGCAAATATTCCTTGGTCCTCTGATTCTCGTCAAACCAGTAAACAATTTTCTTTTTATTATTTTTTAATAAGAAGAATATTTATTAATTTTTTTTAAATTGTGCTTTAGGTGACGGTTTACAGAGCAAATTAGTTTCTCATTAAGCCATTAATACACGTATTGTTTTGTGACATGGGTTGCCAATCCCTCGACGTGTCAGTACTCCATCCTTTTCCACCTTGGGTTTCCCATTTCCATTCATCCAGCTTTCCGGTGCCCTCCTGTCTTCTGGTCCTTGCCCCTGGGCTGGTCTGCCCATTTAGTCTCGTATACATGGTTGAATTATGTATATTATTGTTTGTGTTATGGGCCTGTCTGATCTTTGGCTGAAGGGTGAATCTCAGGAGTGACTTTAGTACTGAGTTCAAATGATGTCTGGGGGCCATGCTCTCAGGATTTCTGCAGTCTCTGTCAGACCAATAAATATGGTCTTCTTTTGTGAGTTAGAATTTTGTTCTACATTTTTCTCCAGCTCTGTCCAGGACCCTCTATTGTGATCCCTGTCAGAGCAGTCAGTGGTAGTAGCCAGGCACCATCTAGTTGTGCTGGACTTAGTCTGGAGGAGGCTGTGGTAGTTGTGTTCCATTAGTTCCTTGGACTAATCCTTCCCTTGTGTCTTTGGTTTTCTTCATTCTCCCTTGCTCCAGATGGGGTGGGACCAGTAGACATATCTTAGATGGCCACTCACAAGCTTTTAAGAACCCAGATGCTACTCAACATAGTAGGATGTTGAACATTTTCCTTATAAACTATGTTGTGCCAATTGAGCTAGATGTCCCCCGAGACCCTGGTCTCCACAGCCCTCAGCCCAGTAACTAGATCCCTATGAAAGTTTCAATGTGTCTATGAGGCTTCTGTGAATTTGCCTTGGTCAAGTTGTGCTGGCTTCCCCAGTATCGTGCACTATTTTACCCTTCACCAAAATTACCACTTATCTATTGTCTAGTTAGTGTTTTTGCCTCCCCATCCCTCCCCTCCTTTGTAACCAACAAAGATTGTTTCTTTCTCTGTGTAAACAAATCTTTTCCTGAGTTTGTATAATAGTGGTCTCATACAGTACTTGTCCTTTTGTGATTGACTTATTTCACCAGCATAATGCCTTCTAGATTCATCCATGTTGTGAGATGTTTTGCCATCCTTGTTCTTTATTGTTGCATAATACTCCATTGTGTGTATGTACCATAGTTTATCCATTCATCTGTTGATTGGCACTTGAGTTCTTCCCATCTTTTTGCTATTGTGAATAATACTGCAATGAACATGAGTACGCATATGTCTATTCATGTGATGCTTCTTATTTCTCTAGGATATATTCCTAGGAGTGGGATTGCTGGATCATACGGTATTTCTATTTCTAGTTTTTTAAGGAAGTGCCATATTGTTTTCCAAAATTGTTGTACCATTTTGCATTCCCACCAGCAGTGCATAAGAGTTCCAATTTCCCTGCAGTCTGTCCAACATTTGTTATTTTCTGTTTTTTTTTGATTCGTGCCAGTAATGTTGAGTTGAGATGGTATCTCATCGTAGTTTTGATTTGCATTTCTCTAATGGCTAGTGATCACAAGCATTTCCTCATGTGTCTGTTAGCCGCCTGAATGTCTTCTTTGGTGAAGTGTCAGTTCATTTCCTTTGCCCATTTTAAAAAAAAAAAAAATTTTTTTTATTGTACTTTAGATGAAGGTTTACAGAACAAATAGTTTCTCATTAAACGGTCAGTATATGTGTTCTTTTATGACACTGGTTAACAACCCCGCGACATGTCAACACTCTACCTTCTTGACCTTGGAGGACCTTTTTTTTGTTGTTGTTGAAAATAGCCAAAGATACACCATTTCAAAAATTTCTACATGTACAATCCAGTGGCATCAATTACATTCTTCCAGTTGTGCTGCTATTCTCACTATCCTTTTCCAAATTATTCCATCACCATTATCTTCAACTCACTGTCCCCTAGGCTTCCCACCAAATGTTTTGAGTTGCTGTTGTCAGTTTGATCTCACATAGATAATTCTTTTTTTTTTTGTACTTTAGATGAAAGTTTACAAAACAAATAGTTTCTCATTAAACAGTTAGTACACATATTGTTTTATGACAATGGTTAACAACCCCATGACATGTCCCTTCCTAACCTTGAGTTCCCTATCACCAGCTTTCCTGTTCCCTCCTGCCTTCTAGTCCTTGTCCCTGGACTGCTTTCCCTCATTATTCCTGTTTTGTTTTATGGGGCTGTCCAATCCCCAGCTGAATAGTGAACTTTGGGAGTGACTTCATCACTGAGCTAAAAGGGTGTCTGGGGGCCATACTCTCGGGGTTTCTCCAATCTCCTTTAGGCCAGTAAAACTGGTCTTTTTTTGTGAGTTAGAATTTTGTTCTACATCCTTCTCCAGCTCTGGCCAGAACCCTCTTTTGTGATCCCAGTCAGAGCAGTCAGTGGTAGTAGCTGGGTACCATCTAGCTGTACTGGACTCCGTCTGGTGGAGGCCTTGGTTGCTGTGGTCCATTAGTCCTTTGGACTAATTTTTTCCTTGTATCCTGTTCTCTTCATTCTCCCTTGCTCCCAAAAGGGTGAGACCAGTGGAGTATCTTAGATGGCTGCTCATGGGCTTTTAAGACCCCAGACACTACTCACCAAGGTAGAATGTAGAACATTGTCTTTATAAACTGTGTTATGCCAGTTGAGCTAGATGTTCCCCGAGACCACGGTCCCCACAGCTGTCTGCCCAGCAATTCAGTCCCTCTGGGAGTTTGGATGTGTTTAAGGAGCTTCCATGACCTTTCCTTGTACAAGTTGTGCTGGCTTCCCCAATATTGTGTACTGTCTCACCCTTCACCAAAGATACCACTTACCTACTGTCTATTTAGTATTCCCCCCCACCCCTCCCATCCCTCGTAACCAACAAAGATTGTTACTTTTTGTGCGTAAACTTTTTCATAAGTTTTTACAATAGAGGTCTTAAACAATATTTGTCCTTTTGTGATTGACTTATTTCACTCAGCATAATGTTCTCCAGTCTTATCCATGTTATGAGATGCTTCACAGATTCATCATTGTTCTTTATCGTTGCATAATACTCCATTCTGTGTATGTATCATAGTTTGTTTATCCATTCATCTGTTGATGGGCATCTAGGTTGTTTCCATCGTTTTGCTGTTGTGAACAATACTGCAATGAACATGAGTGGGCACATGTCTATTCGTGTGACGACTCTTATTTCTCTAG
Organism: Dugong dugon; assembly: GCA_030035585.1. Classification (NCBI taxonomy): domain Eukaryota; kingdom Metazoa; phylum Chordata; class Mammalia; order Sirenia; family Dugongidae; genus Dugong; species Dugong dugon. The sequence continues at coordinate 175,558,820 of CM057463.1, read as the reverse complement.
GATATATTCCTAGGAGTGGGATTGCTGGATCATATGGTATTTCTATTTCTAGCTTTCTGAGGAAGCGCCATACCATTTTCCAAAATGGTTGTATCATTATGCATTCCCACTAACAGAGCATAAGAGTTCCGATCTCCCTGCAGCCCCTCCAACATTTGTTATTTCCAGTGTTTTTGATTCTTGCCAGTAATGCCGGGGTGAGATGGTATCTCATTGTGGTTTTAATTTGCATTTCTCTAATGGCTAGTGATTGTGAGCATTTCCTCGTGTGTCTGTTGGCCACTTGAATGTCTTCTTTGGTGAGGTGTCTGTCATTTCCTTTGCCCATTTTTAAATTGGATAATTTGTCTTTTCGTTGTAGAGGTGTTGGGTTTTCCTATAAATTTTAGAGATCAGAACTTTGTCGGCTATGTCATAGCCAAAAAATTTTTCCCGATCTGTAGGTTCTCTTTTTACTCTTTTGGTGAAGTCTTTTGATGACTGTGTTTAATTTTTAGAAGACCCCAGTTATCTAGCTTATCTTCTAGCGTTTGTGTATTGTTAGTTATGATTTGTATCCTATTTATGCTGTATAATAGAGTCTCTAGCTTTCACACTATTTTTTTCTTCCACGATCTTTTTAGTTTCGGTTTTATGTTTGGGTCTTTGATCCATTTTGAATTAGTTTTTGTGTATGGAGTGAAGTATGGGTCCCGTTTCTTTTTTTTGCAGATAGACATCCAGTTTTGCCGGCATCATTTGTTAAAAAGACTATCTTTTCCCCATTTAATGAATTTTGTCCTTTGTCGAAGATCAGGTGACCATAGGTGGATGGATTTACATCTGGGTTCTCGATTATGTTCCATTGGTGAATGTGTCTGTTGTTATATCAGTACCAGGCTGTTTTGACTACCGTAGCTGTACAGTAGGTGTGAAGCCTCCTACTTTGCTCTTCTTCTTCAATCATGCTTTACTTATCCTGGGCCTCTCTCCTTTCCATATAAAGTAAGTGATTAGTTTTTCCATCTCGTTAAAGAATGCTGTTGGTATTTGAATCGGAAGTTGTTGACAGTTTTGAGAAGTACTTGTCAGGATTTTTAAAGACTATTCCCTCGATTTGGGCTTCTTCAGTGTTTTTCTCAAGGTTAGACAGAGGTCTGTGTTTCTTGGATGAAGTATCATTCTCATCACATTCTATTAAGGTTACATATGGTCAGCTTGACTCATCACTGTTGATGTAATCCTTGGTAGTCAGGTTTCTCTCCATTGTAAAGTTACTTTTTTCATCCTTTTCCATACTCTACTCCTTGGAAGCAAGTCACTATGCATAGTCCAATCCCAAGGGGGTAGGAAGTTAAGTTCCATCTCCTGGAGGGGAGAATATCTACATAAAAATTTTTGGAATTTGTCTATAAGGAAGAGTCATTTATTTACATCAGTGTGGACTCATGGATATTTATTTTATACTTTGGGCTGTAATCCAATATTATATTATTTATTTTGTTGCTCAAATGGTTGCAGCTTTGGCTACTGGGAGCTCTTTCCGTTAGCTTTTGTCTCTCTTCAAAGTGCCCCTATCATTTTGTTTTTTTGAGCCCTTCTTTACTTTCTCCTATAAGATGCTTTGTCCCAGCTCTAGAATCAGCCAATTTTCCAAGCAGCCCTGGTTCATTTTATTGGAGAAAGGTATTAGGAACCAAGTTCTAGTCCATTAAAAAAAAATTTTTTTTTATTGTGGTGAAATGTATATAATGCAAAACATTTGCTATTTCAACCATTTTTACATGTACAACTCAGTGACATTAATTACGTTCACCATTTGTACAACCACCACTATCAGCTTTCAGATTTTGTCATCATCTTAACAGAAACTCTGTAACCCTTAAGCAATAGCTCCTCATTCCCCCCACCATCCCGTAACTACTAATGATATTTGGTCTTTATGCATTTGTGTATTCTAGACCTTTCCTATAAGTGGAATCATACAGTGTTTGTCTTTTCATGTATGACTTATTTCACTAACGATGATATTTTCGAGGTTCATTTGTGTCACAGCATATGTCAAAACTTGATTTCTTTTTGTGGTTGAATAATATTCCATTGTATGTCTATGCCACATCTGATTTATCCATTCATCTGTTGATGGGCACTTGGGTTGTTTCTACCTTTTGGCCACTGTGAGTGATGCTGCAATGAACAGTGGTGTACAAGTATCTGTCTGAGTCCCTGTTTTTAACTCTTTTGTGTATGTACCTAAGAGTGAAATTTCTGTATCATATAGTAGGTCTATGTTGAACTTTTTGAGAAGCTGCCGAACTATCTTCACAGGGGCTGTACCATGTTATAATCCCATATCAGCAATGGACGGGGGTTCTAATTTCTCCACACCCTTGCCAACACTTGTTGTTTCCTGTGCTACATTATTTTTTAACAATATGATAATGAGGTTTGGAAATGAAAGTGAGAGATATAGAGAGGTGGAAAGCATAGGCATTGATGATTGTTATTGACTTTGAAGGAGCCTTGGTGGCACAGTGGTTAAGCTCTTGCCTGCTAACCGAAAGGTCAGTGGTTCAAACCTACCAGCCGCTCCATGGAAGGAAGATGTAGCAGTCTGTTTCCGTAAAACATTTGTGGCCTCAGAAACCCTATGGGGAAGTTCTATCCTGTTCTGTGTTGTTGCTATCAGTCAGAATCTAGTTGATGGCAAGGAGTTTGTTTTTTTTTCCTAAATTGACTTTGCATCACAACTCTGCCATGGATAGGGTAATAACCATTCCAGTTTGCCTGGGATTGAGAAGTTTCTGGAGATGCAGAATTTTCAGTGATAAAACCAGATGAGATGGCCACCCTAGCCATGGAATTATTCAGGTCTCTTTTGGTTATAAGAGACAAAAGTATAAATAAAGCTACTTCAGCTAAAAAGGGGATTTAATGACTCATGTAACTGGGAAATCTAAGGATGTATGGATTTCAGGCAGGGCTGGATCCAGGTTCAAAAGATGTAATTAGAGCTCCCTCTGACTCCATGTTTCAGCTTCACTTCCATCTGTGTTTTGGTTCCTTCTTAGATTCTCTCCATGTGATGGGAAAATTATGGGTTTTCTTTAATGGAGAAGAATAGCTGTTTTTATACCCCAGGATATCCCATAGAGATGCAAGGCATGTAGTATATATGAGAGGAGCAGACTGGGTGGAGGACAATAGGGAGTGATGGGAACTTTAAGGGGAAGCTCTAATCTTTGATGCCATGCAAAAGTGCATGTTCAATCTTTCCAGCTACTCAGATTTTTCAAAAGAAGCCAGAAATGTGAAATTCTGATATTGACGTGCTGGAAACTAATTCAATTAAACAACAACAGTAGTAACAACAACAACAGCAGCAGCAACAACAAAACCAACACTGTTTATACTAAGAAAACACTTTCAGGAGGCATACAGCTTGTGAGCTACCAGTTTGTAACATCTGCTTTCAGATTTGCCAAGGCCATTTACGGCTGCCTCATGTCTGTGGACATACCTGGGCATATGCCTACAGAAGATGGTTCACCTAGTGTCCTGAATGATACAATTACTGTTTTTGAAAATAGACTCATTTAAGTTACTAATTATTAAATTCATCAAGTGCCTGCTATTTGCCAGACATTATACTAAGCAATTTACATATCTTTTATAACCCTTACAATAACCCTATGAGGCTGTTACTATTATTGACATCATCCTAACCTTCCTACAGATGAAGAAACTGAGAACAGAAAAGTTATGTCTCTTCCGTAATGTCCCACAGCTGGAGGGGCCAAGGCAGGATTTAGACCCCAGTGGTCTGACTACAGAAGTTCCCGCATGGTGCAAATGATTAAACTCTAGACTACTAGTAGAAAGGTTGGCAGTTTAAACCCACCTAGAGGCACCTTGGAGGACAGGCCTGGCAATCCGCTTCTGAAAAGTCGCAGCTTTGAAAACCCTATAGAGCAGTTCTCCTCTGCACACATGGGGTCACCATGAGTTGGAATCGATTGGTGGCAACTAACAACAACAAGTCTGACTTTAGTGCTCAGATTCTTCATTCCTTCTCTGTACTGCTTCAAATGGCTGCAGATGCAGAGACCTCTTACATGTTGGAGTCAGAGAGGGTCAGGGATGGAAGGATCCTTAGCGGTCACCCACTGCGTTAACTTCCTTATTTTATGATTGAGAAATTGAGACCCAAAGCAAGGAGTGACTTTGACAAGGTTTCATGACCTATCAGTGGCTGAGCTGGGATAAGTCCAAAACCCTTTCTGCTGCATCATGCTTTCTGAGACTTGCTAACTGTAAGAACTGAAAAGTCCAGGGTGGGTTTTACAAAGCATTCTAAAGCCTTGACAAATTATCCCTGCCGTTGCTGTTTCTGAATTGATACATTCTTTATCTCTCATACACAAGGCTCTTCAGAAGGGAAATTATTTTCTTGTCTTCTTAGCCAGGAAAGAAAACTACAATGATTATTTTTCTCTAAATTGATCATTTTATCTGTAAGCTCAGCCATCAGTATGATTTAAGGAAGAGGCTGAAGGGGGGTGGGGAAGATACTTCACAGCTATGATAAATATCTATCTTCTAAGTCCTTTCTGTCCACTCCTAAGAGATATGTCAACAAGAAGCCTTGAAAGCTGCATTTTTTTCTACATAGACAAATGGTCGTAACAAGCAGTTTCAAAAACACTGAATTTCAGTGTGAGATTACTTAAAGCTATATACATGCCAATGTAGCAGATATTTACAGATGGCCTTTTCAGTACAAAGAATTCTTCTAGGGTACAAAAATTAATAAGACACATTTCCTGTCTGAAAGGAATTTATTATATAGTGGAGAAGGTAGATATATCCTCTTGATTACAATAGACTAAAACAAGGCATAAAGAAATAAAAATATTGAAAAAAAACAATCAAATCCAACTTGAAGGATCAGGGAAGACTTTCAGTAGACTTGAGCCGGGCCTTGAAGGTCGGCCAGATTTCAGGAGGTAGAGTTGCGGATGAAAGCTCTACAGGCAAAAAGAACAGGAGCAAAGACATGAAGGTGAGAAACACAGGCCATGCTCAGAAAATGTGTAGTCAGAAGTTTGCTCATATTGCGAGGGCTCTGATTGCCAGGCTAAGGAGTTTGCTCTACTCAGCAAGTGCAAAGGATTTTGTGTAGCCTTTTGAGCAGGGAAGTGACATGACCAGGGATTTTTTAAGGCAGGTGAACATTGCAGGATTGAGGTAGAAAGGGACAGAAGGTGAACAGACCATTAAAGAAGCCATTGAGGGTTCTTGACAAGAACCAGTCCTGGTCTGGACAAGAAGGATTGGCAGTGGGTGTAGAAAAGGTGTTGAAGAACATTGTGGAAATAGAGCTTTTGGACTTGGCAATAGGACACAAGGAGGAATAAAAGAAGAATTAAAGATGATTTTTTTGTGGTTTGGAACCTCAATATTTGAGAGAATGATTGCGTTATTACAGAAATAAGGAAGAGAGGAGCTGGTTTGGGATGGGCTAGAACTGGTTTTGGAAAAGAGAACAGAACTAGTTTGGGGGTGTGGGAAGTTTCAAATTGTTGGGATTGAGGGGGCAACTGGCTATTGAGGGGGAGATATACATTTGGGTGTGGGCTTCTGGAGCGAATCTAGCTTATAGATTTAGATTTTTGAGTTATTTACACAGGAAATAGGGGAAGGAAGTTAACTGTTTATTATGCACCTGTTATTTTCTGATAAGGTTCTTTATATAGTTTGGCATTTAATCCACACAACGACACCATGAAACTGAGGCCCGGAGAGGCTGATTGGTTTTCTCATGTTCTCACAGTTCATTCATCTCGTGACCTATGGAAGACCTGCTATGTGCCAAACTCTGTTCTAGTAAGTGGCAGAATTTAGGTCAGTTTGTCTTCAAGCTTGAAGTCTTACTATATAAGGAAATGAGGAGTAGATTAGATTCATAAGGGAAAAATATATAGGTTGAAAAGAAGATGAGGATATATCCTTGGGAAACACTAAGCTTTTGGGAGTTAGGGGAAGGGGAGAAAGACCCAGAAGATGCAGGTAGAGGCAAGAAGAGAATTAGGATAGCATAGTTTCTCAGAAAGAGCCTGTGTGGGGCAAGCAGTTTGCAATCAGCTGCTAACCTAAAGGTTGGTGGTTCGAACCCACCAAGCAAATCTGTGGAAGAAAGGCCTGGAGAACTGCTTCGATAAAGATTACAGCCAAGAAACCCTACGAAGCAGTTCTACTCAATAACACATGGGGTCACCATGAGTTGGGGGCTGACTCAACAGCTGTTAGTAGCAACAAGTTTCTCAGAGGAAGAGAGAGAGGGCTAGAACTGGAAGGAAGAAGCACTTATTCAGCCAACAATGTCAAATGCTACAGGAAGATCAAGGTGACAAAAAATAAGCAGAAGTCTCTCAATTTGGTGGTGAGGAGATTAGAAGAGTTCCAGCAAAGTGGGGGAAGAGGTAGCATCGGCATAGCAGTGTGAATAGAAGCCAGATTTCCAGGAATTAAGGACTAAATAGGTGAAGAAATGGTCAACGAGCAGAGATAGTTTGGTAAAAACAAGGGAGAAAGTGAGATAGTTATAGACAAAGACTAATTAAGGACCAATGAGCTTGAAAAGTCCAAGAGAGTTCCTTTTGTTTTCATTTTTTAAAAAATGAATACAACACATGTAATTATACATCAACATTATTTTAAAAGTTGTAGTAGCTACATAAGTAATTCTAAGCCCTGGGAAAGTAGGAGGCCAAGGAGTGGGAGATTCTAGGGAGGTAGTGAATAGTCTGATCATTGTACCAGACTGAACAGGAAGACAAGTCAAGCTGAACTGAGATAGAGTATGAGATTGTGGGCTAGTATGAAGGTCAAGAGGCAGAGGGAGTGAAAGAATAGGAAACTAGGAAACTGGCAGATTATAGTTCTAAAGAGTGAATTGACTTTCAGTTTGGGATCTTAGAAATGGGGCACTATGGAGGATGGGAAAAGTTAAAGTTTGACTACACTGAAAAGTGGCTGAGATAGAGTGAAGACGGAGTTCTCTGGAATTGAAGAGGAGGAAGGCCAGCCCACTGACAGAGCCATTAATAGGTACAGATGTTCCCGACGATGACAGAAACTGAGTGCAGACGAAGAGTCAAGGATGTTGGTGGAGGACTGGATGTGGAAGAAGACTGACCCTGGGTCTAAAGTAATTGAGGAAGATGGGAAGGTATCCTTCAGGTGTATGGACAACCATGAAGAGGGATGGCAGAGAGTGGGCATTCAGATGGCCTTCACCTGCTATGAGGAGAGGTTATTGAGTAAAGGCTTTGGAATACAGGACAGTCAGGGTGGGAGGTGTGTGAGGAAAGCATACAGAATGCTTATTCACATTAGCGGGGGATCTAGAGGGCTCACTGAAGACACTGACTGAGCGAAATAAGGTGGTCAGTAGCTAAAATACATTTGGATGGGGATGAAAATGCTGGGGCAGGTAGAAAGGAGAGGAAATGGATTATAGAAACAGAGATTTGAGAGGAGGGTGGAAGGGGGAAGGGATAGCGTATTATAAAAAACTAATTGGAAAACTGGCTGGATTACAGGTCTGTATGTGGCCTAAAGAAGTTCTAAACCCAACTACCATAAGTAAATATAGCTCAAATATGTCATACCATCTAAATATTTTGTAATACAGGATGGAACTATTGTACAACAATGCCTGGAATGCTTACTTGGAATTGACTAATTAAGGAACAATAAACCTGAAAAGGTCAAGAGAGTTCCTCTTTGTTTTCTTTTTTTTTTTTAAGTGAATAGAACAAATGTGATCATACATCAACATTATTTTGAAAGTTGTAGTAGCTGTATAAATAATTCTAAGCCCAGGAGAAATAATTCTTACACTTTTCTGGTAATTTAACTTTCTTTGAAATACTGTAAAATTTAACAACAAAAAAAGTGTCCTCATTTTGCTTGGATAACTGCCAGGCCAGCTTAAAAAGTACAGAATATTCATGTACGTGTGTGTGTGTGTGTGTGGTGTTTAACAATAAAACAACTTAGATTTGGGGAAAGATGTTCCTGAAAAGAAACCATCTTTTAAAATTTCTCATTCTTTCCTGAGTAACACAAACTTCCTCTGGTTGTAAGTGGACAGGAAGCAGATACAACTCAGGATCTGGCATCAGACACCCTGCACGTGAGACCAGCTTTATCACTTACTGATGGAGAGACTGGACCAAGTTACCTTCTTCAGCTTCAGCTTCTTCATTTACAAAATGAGGATGAAAACAGCATCTTCCTTAGAGATCTCACATGAGGATTAAGGGAGATAAGGTACAGTATCTGAAATCATCACCTCAGAGTGATGGGTTTTGGGAGCTTACATTTATGATGATTCTACTCTCTGTAGAATCCTTTTGTACATCAAAGTTTGGGGACTAATGGTCTAGGCTGTGTGTGCTGTCTCTGCTGAGTCTCTGGAATGTCATATAGGTTCTATAACCAAGAAAAAAACCATAGTGAGTACTTAAAAGGAGAGGTATGGGAGGGTGCTTACAGGCCATTGAGAGGGTAAACTCACAACAAGTATTTTAAATGACCTTCGAAGCTGATCCTGACTCCCTTCTTGATCGACCACAGTCTGTTGTCTGATCCTTCTTGAGAGACAGTGTCAGTTCCTCTTGATTATAGTGAAATTTACCCTGATTTAAGAGCTCCATTTTCCTGGCAAGACAGGGTCCAACATCTATTTAAAATAAACCTTTGGACTAGAGCTCTGGCTTTGCCTTTGGACTGAATTACCTCAAGGTCTTTAAGATAAGTTCTGATTCAGACATTAGAAAGTTTCAGAGTGGACTTCTAACTCCTCCTTTAAGCCTTTCTTACTTCAAATGCACATTTGTCTGAGAACTGTACTGATTTTTTGGATGTAGAAGTTGGGGAATGTGGACATTGATTTGGCTGATTAGGTTTCTAAACAGGATTGTCCTTTTCACAAGATTGTAGGACTGGATTATCCCAAAGAATACCTAAACATTTGCCAATCATTGAAGGTTTACTCAAAACCTTACCTATCTCTCCTCTCTTTTCTCCACCCCTCCCC